>CM056824.1:11245472-12445472 GCA_029853015.1 Chelidonichthys spinosus | reverse complement strand
AAGGGGGGTAGTACACTTTTGTAGTAAATGCTGCAAACACGGCAAGTTATTAAAGTCACTGAGTAAAACCAGAAGCACCTCAAATCTGGACTAGAGACATGATGGTAAAACACCCATTCAGGGTTTTATTCTATATGGCGATACTAGTTTAAAGGTATAATATGAAACCATTTCCCTAAAAAACAGTGTATAGACTGATATAAAAATAATCATCACTGATGACCCACTTAAAGTGTGTGACGCTGCCCACTGCCTCTATTGACTCTCTTTACTTCTGATTTGCTGCGTTCGGGACTTTTCTTGGCGTCGGCAAAGAGTATTCAGACCCCATGTGGTTGAGTAACCCCAAGTCGGGGGTGTGCAGCCCCTTGGGCCTGACGTAGAGAGAGCACACAGGCCACAGCAGGATGAAGCATGCCTCAGGCTGCATTCATCCAAAACCTAGCACATTCGGACATACACTCAGACATAAATCTGCGTGTACAAATCTAGCATCCGTGGATATTTCATTGAATGCCACGCCCCACCTATCTTCTCTCTCTCCTCTTCTCTCAGTTTTTTCATTCCACAACCAAATAATGAAAGAAATTGTAATTGGTAAAGAAGTGTGGGAAATCTGCCGTCATCTGTGTTCTCAAGGGGGTTCTCTAGATTTCTCCTGGGCTTTGTGGAAAAGGGTCACAGGGTTGAAAAGGTGGCTGATCTGGAAACGGCTCACTCAAGCTTGTTTTAGAGACACAGGATGGGACCAGAAGAAACCTATTTTAGGACTCGCTGTTGCCTTGCTTTGTCTTTTGTGCTAAATGAGTAACGTTCTGGTCTGAGTGTCATTCAACCTCTAGCAGCAACAAAGGCTCTGTTAAACAATGGCGCCGATGTTTACACACATACTCATATGGACTGTTAATGCAGTGTCATTGTCAGTGTTCCCTAGCGATCTAGCGTGTGCTGGTATCCTCATGTATGGATTTCATTCTGTGGCACTCTTGTTTGTGCTTTATGTCGGCTTGTTGCTGTCTGTGCGTGATATCTTGTTGGGTTATCTGCGTCCGCTATACGACCTGAGAGAAGATTCTCATCAATTATTCATAATTAGTTCCTGCATTCTGAGGATATCCAAGCAAAGTTGATTGCTTCACAATGATATTACTGCAAAAGTATGACTTATATTTTCTCTGAACCTCAGTTTAGAACATTTTCTCTCTGGAGCAATCACAGCTGAGGTCAATACAACTAGAAATTTCAAAGTGAAACTAGGATTTTGAAGGTTTAGAGCAGAGTAACCGCAGTCGAATGCAAATTATAAATCATCTGAGATGGGAAGTCTAATGGTTCCTTAATTTCTTTGTTGTTTCATTTTAATGCCTGAAAATGGAGCCAGAGAGATAGAATGCTCTCTTATCAAATTTCATTGTCTTTATGTCTTCTTCCCAGCATCAAAAGGATTTGGGAATGAGCATGCACATGTCTTTGTATTCCATAACAACCTGAACTGTGCACCAGATTTGAAGCGCAGAATGAACGAGAATAAACAAGAGTAGCTTAATGAAGATTTGTTAGTATGTTTGATGCTGAGGCGAGCCTATTCAAACGCTGTTTGAGGAACTGTGGCTAACCAATAAGACCCTCGCAGGCTCCCCAAAAACACAAACATAAGCACATCGCACAACTATCAAGACACGCCCTCTCTGGAGATGCTCTTTGGGAGGGGAGACGGCAACACCAAATGTAGTGCAGTTGCAAAATGTCTCATGTAATATCTCACCACGACTCATTTGGGTTGTTGCTAAATGAGCTGCGGCTTAATTAGAAGTGATGTCGTGTGTAAACAAATGAAATGATGTTTTGGCAAACTAAGAGAATTATTATTCCCGTGATGTAAGCCATTTTAATGGCTCTGTGCTGGTGACAGCTATGGCACTATGTTCTTGGATCGTGAACGTCGTAGGAACGTCTCAGGGGAATTCCTTCAAATTGGACAAATGTCCACTTGCACTCAAGAATGAACTGATTCGGTTTTAGTGGTCAAAAGTCACTGTGACCAGCTATTTAAGTGAAGTCGAACAATATTGTCTTGAGGTGGGGAACATCGTTAAATATAACGTTGGCTATATCCGTTCACGTTACCAAACTTGCTGAAGTATTGCTGTTCTATAATGACAAAAAATATTCTGACTTGTTGACAACTTTGGTGAATACTGTATAACGTTATTTTATTTTACTCACAAAGCTCGTTGTTGTTTGGTGGCTTGGATGCAGCTCGGTAGATTCAGTGCATGTGTAAGTGTGTGAATACGTGCGAGACGAAGAAATGGGGGGGGGGGGGGGGGGCGGAGGAGACTGACTCACTGGAGCTTCGCTGAGGCAACGGTAATGCAAAAAATCTTTATGATGAGAAGTGTAAAAATACTCTCAGTACCTAATAAATATGTAACTTAAAAAGAAACTATTCCTGATTACCGTGAACGCTTTGAATCCTTCGTAAACATCCAGTGACAAAAGCTCAATGACAACTTTATGACCTGGTACGTTTTGTTCCGTCACCCTCACAAGGACAGACAACACTGTTCTGCACTTTCAGTGTGCCTAGCTCGTGTTAGCAGCCTCCAAAGTGTGATAGGCTGGTGTTCCAGCAGTAGCCTTGAAATGGGAACATGTCCGCAGCTCACTACATCACTCTAACACATCACGTTTCTTGCACCCTATGAAATCTTAATAACTATCTCCAGAGGAAGTGATGGAGCTTAGATCTGTATCCGAGTGCAAGTATGGACAGGGACACCACAGCTATCCTGCTTGAGTCAGGCAGGGGCATGGCTGACTTATTGCCCGCTAGGCTTCAAACTGGTGGGGGCCTGAACGAGAATACAGTGGGATACTTGCAGTACTTTGTATTTTTGTCTGATATACTTTTAACTGTCACCTTAAGTGATTTACTGCCGATTCACCTACACCTTCTTCTGCAAAGTCACACAAGACCAGATGGTCAATGCATAAGGACCTCTTTTGCAAGTTAATATGAAGGTACAGTAAATGTTCTCGGGACAGGGACACTGTCTGTGCTTCATCAGCAATTCAGTACATTGACTGTGGATTTAAGACGATTATTGTCCTGACCTTAAAGCTATACTTGCAGTAGATGCAGGTGTTGTCGACGCTTTGTACTACAGAGACGAGAATGAAGAAAGGAATTTGCATGTATTTGATTGGGCTTTCTTGCAGATAAATGCCTGGTAGTTCAGAGTAGATAAAATATCAAATAAGTGCCGGCTTGCTTGACATTTAACAGCTAGAGGTGTTGATGAAATGCCTCTCGACATAGTGGCCAAATCTGTTTGTGCTAAATGTTACCGTTTAGGTAGGAAGTGTTCTTTAACATGCAGCATGTGTAGTGATTTCTGTACTTTTGTGCATTGCCGGGCTTTAGTTACCATGGCACCTGATGAGATCCTTTTTATTCTGGTGATTTTTATGTTCAATTTTGTGTATTTTTTTCCCCCTAAGGGCTTAATTTTATTATTAATGTTCCTGCTGGTATGTTTTAAAAAATGAATTATAAAACTAATGTGTTCTGAAGGAAAACCTCTTTGACTTTGCTGCCTGCTTTTGGCCCGTCGCGTTTCTTCAGTCAGCATTACCAAACACACACAGCCCTGTTGCTGCAGCACAACCTTGAAATTTCCATCCAAGGACGGAAGTGCACTGCAGCAGCAGGTTCCTATCAATGGTATGCACAGAGGCAACAGCAGTGCAGTGAGTGTCTGAGACGTCCCTGAATCAAGCAATCGTTTGGCAACTAGAACACTCATCAATGCTCTGCTGAGACTCTCAAAAGTATTGTCAGGTGGATGTTGGGGCAGATGGGTCAAGGAGGGGAGGAGGGGGCTGGGGTGATGACAGGGAGGGTGCAGCAGGTCTGACTGACTGACTACTGCATATAAAAAGATGTTGGGCAAAGCAAGTATTGAATACCAATTAAAATGTCACCTGGGTCTCGAAACCATAAGGAGAAAATGAAATGAAATAAAAAAAGATCTTGACTGGAAAGGATGTAATGGGAGAGGCAGACAGTTTGGTACCAGATGGCTGTTATGGTAATGTGCAGGCTTTTAGTCCTTGAAATGGTAAGGTCCCACCTTCTGGTCTCTGAGCCATTTTAAATTCCCAGCCTCCGCTGGCGTGACGTCTTATGTAGAGCAGCAAAACAATTTCATCCTGTTCCAATGCCCTCAGGTTGGCAGCACTTTCCTCAATGCTGCCACCATCAGATTGCTGTGATTTGGGTTTAATACATTCTACTTGGCTGCTTGCCCCCCTTTATATGGTATAAAAGTATTAGATAATAAAACCCTTGAGTTTTGTGAAGACAATGAGACGCCGCTTCACCTTTTTATTGTGCTGATGTCTTTTGGTTTTCTTTTTAGACACCTGCTCAGCTAGTCAGATTGTCTCAGTCTCCATCTCAGTCAGTCATTAAGGGAAGCTTGTATTTATTAACAGTATCTGTGCACAGCCGAAGAAAGAGAAAACGTTTAATGTCTGCGGCCGGTTTCTTGACAGCTGTAGAGGCAGACGGTTTATGCATTGTTGTGATCCATCTGCCCTCTGTCCTGTAACCTTAGCATTGAAAAGGATAATGTCATCCACGAGCCATCAATCACTTGGGCACTTTTTACACTGGGGGGAAATCTAAAAAACTAAAACAATAATTCAACATAACTTTATTGCTACTGTCACAAATAGTCTTTTCTGTTCTGATTTTTCTTTTAAAGTGTGTTTTCCTGATAAGGTTGTACTCTTTTTAAAAGTCCATGAACATACAAGTGATGAGGAAAAGTGAGAACACTGGATGCTCTGACCTCAGGGTGACTCCCATCTGTCAACCTGGTCCAGCCCCCTACCCTCACCCACCCAACTACAGAAGTCTGGTCGCACCCCCCACTGACCTGCAGAATGGAAACATCTCTGTCCAAAAAGGAGCACTCTGCTTGAATTACATCTAGATCACTTCACCACAGTGTCCATTTATCACAACAGAAATGTGTATCTTTAGCCTCTATCCTGTAGCTCTTTATCCCCACTTAGATACTCCCACCATGTGACGTTCATAAATGAGCAAACACAGTTAGTGTCTGGTTTGATATAGCCTTCAGCAGTGTGCAGGAGCTGCAGCAGTTCTCTACTGAGAACTCATCACATTAGCCATTTTTATTTGTTTACTTTACGTATTGATTAATTGGCACCAAAGTCATTTATTTATCCTCATTGATGGTTTTCGTAATGGTGTTTCACCATCCACCTTGTCCATGCTATTTGATGAGAAATGATTTCTAAAATGCTTGTGCTTGTCGTGGCAGTCAGGCTGTGGATTTGAAGCTGACGAAGTGGCTGAAAGTCATAATCAGTCACCCACAGATGTTTAAAAATGTACAGCCTGCCTCCAAATTGGAGCGTTAACACCCTCAGAAGATGGTATGATTGTCGATGTTGCTAAGGAGCCGTCTGCAGGTGCAGGAGGAGGTAGGCTGGCAGACGTTGGTTGTAATCTGGGACATTTAGGCCGCTGCCCACCCAACGGTGCCTCTGAGTACAGAACAGGTGCCAGGCAGGCGCAGGAACACACACGAAACACTGGCACAAACAGGTTTTGTCATCAGACACTGAGGTTTTGTGCCTCTGAAGAAGTAAAAGAAAAGCCTCTCCAGTGTTGCATTGTTTTATCATTTCTGATGGAGGCCTTCAAGCTCTGAAATGGTCCTGTGGGGTAATCCAGTCTGACGCTCAGGTCTAGTTTGAGTTTCTGGGTTTTATTCTACCACAGGTGTTCATGCCCTTTTTGAAGAAACGCTCTGTAAAACCCACAAGCCCAACCCTTAAAAGCTACTTTTAAAATCGGTGAGTACAGCAGTGAGTGTTTATAAATGTGGATTATACTACTGATTATCGGCATTCGGTCATTTTTGACTCAATGCCATTGTGGCTACCTGTGTTGATTGAAATGCATCTGCAGCTTCGTGTCGGACAGATCCAAGCCTGCGAATAATTTCCCAGCGGTACCGCTTCTAGTTACCACTTGGAGGGTGATGTCAGCAGCTTGTATTTACCGGAAATCTGATATGACGGGGACACGACATGTTTGTTTCCCCCCCCCTCAATTTTTCTTCCCCAGCTTTCTCTTTTCTCATCCTCCCCCACTCGTCCCTCCCCTCCTAACCTATCCTGTTAACCTCCTCCCCCCACTGCGTTCACCTCCTTCCTCTCCGCCCTCAGCGTCCCAGCAGACCAGTGTTGCAGAATGTTGACGTAATGTGCTGCTGACTGGATGGTCGTCCGGCTCCTGCCCCGAGATAATGGATCTCATTTGATCCTTTCTTTCTCTGCATAGACCACACACACACACACACACACACACACACACACACACACACACACACATGAATAGAGAGACTCTGAATTGACTTGCTGCTCGCTCTCCATCTTTCCTCCCATCTCTTCCCTCATCCTCCCTTTTTCTTCTGCAGTATTGGCCCTGCCCAGTGGGGAGACTGTCTGCTCTTTCTCTCTGTCTCTCTACCCCTCTCACTTCCTCCCCCTTTTTTTCTATCTCATGCTCATCGCCGTGTTTGCTGTCCTTTAATCTATTTCTGGCCCTTGCTTTTCCTGGGATACATCTCGATCTCCCACTTGTTGGGATTGCTGCGTCGTCTGTGCCTCATTCACTGCTCATCGTCGTTTTCTCCCCGACACACTCAGGCTAGCCCTCCTTGCACCCTCCACCCCTTAGTCATCTTCTCCATCAGACTTCTTCCGTCTGCTTCTTCATCTCCGTGAGGATGATTGACTCTTGTGTATTCTCCATCCCAGTCCTTCATCTCCCACCCATCTTATAGTCTCCACCACTCTGTGACCGTCTTTATTTCCCTTTTACTCTCTCATTTCATATTCTGCTTGTTTTACAATAATTTCCCTCCTCCTGATGTACAGTTCTCTCTCCCTCGCTTTTCTGTATCTGTAGCTATAGGTCCGCCGGACATTCCCTTGTAGTCGCTGTGGTAAATGGCCCTGTACCTGCCCTCTTTAATAGAGCTGTGCTTCCTGTGTGTCTGCATCAATAGCCTTCAGTCAGACAGCACTGTCCGGCAGCAGTGAGGAGAATAGTATCAGGGCCTGAGGATTGATCGATGATTCACTTGTTAATTGCTATATCAACAAATATTGCAAGGACTTGTCATCGATTTGGATTTATTTTTAATTTTTTGCCTACCATTTAAGCCTATATCTTTACCAATATTTTTAGTCAAATTCAGTTGGAAATGTAGCAAGACACATTCTTTTCTTTTTCCTTATATGGTAGATGCTTGCTACAGTGTAGATACCTCATGCTTCATTTTGTCCAGGAAGTACAACATCAGGTTAGCCAGTGAGGAAGTACCCAAACCAATGCACACAAGCTTGTCACTAAAAACAATATACGCATACATTCATAAATGTATTTCCCTCACTCTCCTTACAGTTAAACTTGTGAGGTTGTTGGCTCACATTAAAGATGCTAAATACTTATTTTGGCACCTTTGAGGTACCGCCCTCCTACTTAAATCTCCTATTCACTTCAATTAAAGATTGTACAATGGACAATTTAACAATCCACCTCAGGATTGTGACGTCATGTCCCATTTTCAGGGCTGAATGTGGGGCAAGAAGGCTAAATATATAACTATGAATGAATGAATGAAGATGAATTTCAGACATGGAAAAACAGGAGTTAGATAAATTAAATCATTAAGCAAAACAAAATTTCAAGCATACTACTACTGTTTATTTGACTTCCTGTTAGTGTTTTGTGGATCATATTATGGCGTGTTAGCATGGAGGATAAACTGAAAGATGAGAGCCCCTGCTATAGAAAACTGTCTGTCAAAGTGGAGAACAGGCGTGGCCCTGCGTTGCAGTCCTCTGCAGTCTCTCTTTCCCCCTCTCGTGCTCCTCCTTGTTCAGCACCTGAATAATGACTTGTATTAATTAGGCCTGGAAGTCAAAGCAAATACTGTCCTCCATCGATTCCTGTAATCAATCTGGTCCCTTCTACCTTATCAGCCTGGATGGAGAGGCAGCCAAGGATGTCTTCTATTCAGACACACACACACACACACACACACACACACATCCATCCGTGCAAATGTCTGTTTCTTTTGTTGTCTGCCTCTGGGTCCACTGCCACCTTCCCGCCTCACTCCTCGTCATCACTACTCGAGCCGTAGCAACAGTCAGCTGATTTGTCCTAACCGTAGCTGTCTAAGTTGATCATTTCGCAGCACACATTTGCATTAATGTGTTGAATATCTGCGACTCGGTATGCACCGGAAACAAGCTTGAGGAAAGTGTTTCAATAAGGGCTATACACTGCATAGGTCTCTACTGCAGCGCTACAATCCATGCATGTTAACGTTGAAGGCAGCGAATGTGTGTCAGAGAAACAACTTCCAAGGTGGCGTGAGTGACCGCGAGTAGCCTCCCTCCTCTGCAGGCAACAGGCATCAGCTTCATTTGCAAATCAGTAGAAAAAAATGTGTTTTATAGAAAATCAGCTTAAATAAATAATGAATGAATTACATTAAAGTATAAAATGATGAATACGATACAGACTTAAAAACATTATGTGGCATATGATATCAAACATTTAGGCTCAATCTGAATTACCCCAATTGAATGATAGTAGCTACATTAATAGCTGCCAATAGTTTAATTTTATTTATCACAAATGTAGTAACTAAATCCCCTGTTCTTCCCAACTGGAAGTTGTGCTTTAAAATGAATTGCTTAATGGATTGGTATTTGCTTATATTAAAGTGTAAGTTTGGCGGAAATTGAAAATAAAGCTATTTTCTGAATGAAAATACATCAACTAAGCCGTGGAGGAAGTAATTTTCGCTCATCACGCAGTTCAGAGCTAGCACCGCCGGGAGCTAGAGTCCAAAATCGCAAACAGTGGGTTAGCATGGGGCATACAGCCACACGCTTTCAAAATCGCATTTTTAAACCACTAACATTGCTCAAAACAGCGCCAAACCTCGTCAGCAGCTTGCTCTGGGTGTCTACACATAAAACGAAGCACCAACAACTCAGTTCATGAACCCGAAGTTTATAACAGAAGACAGTTAAGAACACTCACCAATTCTACTCCTGCCAGCTCCTCGCGAAGGATAGTCCGTAAGTGTCGATTACCGAACGCAATGCAAAACGAGGGAGACCACTGAAGATGTATGTATGTATGTGCTTCAGATAAAGCTGCTGTCTTGAACTGATTGGAATTGTATACAAACCATCCCGACGTTTTTACCCACTGTTATTAACTTATATTTGGCCAAACTGCCACTAATTTAAAAGTATACTCGTTTTATTCTGGGCGAAATCTTCAGTGGTCTCCCTCGTTTTGCATTGCGTTCGGTAATCGACACTTACGGACTATCCTTCGCGAGGAGCTGGCAGGAGTAGAATTGGTGAGTGTTCTTAACTGTCTTCTGTTATAAACTTCGGATTCATGAACTGAGTTGTTGGTGCTTCGTTTTATGTGTAGACACCCAGAGCAAGCTGCTGATGAGGTTTGGCGCTGTTTTGAGCAATGTTAGTGGTTTAAATTTTATTTATTAGCTTTATTTTCAATTTCCGCCAAACTTACACTTTAAGGGGTTTCAGAAAGCTGGTTTTGAGAAACCCAAATACATAGCCATGTTATCCAGGTTTCTGTTCTCTGTCTTCCATGCTGGCAGGCGCTCAGCTGGACTTGCATTAGTATTTAGTAAAAAAAAAAAAAAAAATTCCAGGGTACTGGAGAGGAGAATTCGGCCGATAGTCGAACCTCAGATTCAGGAGGAACAATGCGGTTTCCGTCCTGGCCATGGAACACTGGACCAGCTCTATACCCTCCGCAGGGTGCTTGAGGGTTCATGGGAGTTTGCCCAACCAGTCCACATGTGTTTTGTGGACCTGGAGAAGGCATTCAACCGTGTCCCTCGTGGCATTCTGTGGGAGGTACTTCGGGAGTACGGGGTCGGGGGCCCTCTGCTAAGGGCTGTTCGGTCCCTGTATGACTGGAGCAGGAGCTTGGTTCGCATTGCCGGCAGTAAGTCAGACCTGTTCCAGGTGCATGTTGGACTCCGGCAGGGCTGCCCTTTGTCACCGGTCCTGTTCATTATTTTTATGGACAGGATTTCTAGGCGCAGCCGTGGGCCGGAGGGGATCTGGTTCGGGAGCCACTGGATTTCATCCCTGCTCTTTGCAGATGATGTGGTCTTGTTGGCTCCTTCGAGCCAGGACCTCCAGCATGTCCTGGGGCGGTTTGCAGCCGAGTGTGAAGCAGCCGGGATGAGGATTAGCACCTCCAAATCTGAGGCCATGGTTCTCGACCGGAAAAAGGTGGCTTGCTCCCTCCAGGTCGGGGGGCAGTTCCTGCCTCAAGTGGAGGAGTTTAAGTATCTTGGGGTCTTGTTCACGAGTGAGGGAAGGATGGAACGTGAGATTGACAGGCGGATCGTTGCAGCGGCTGCAGTAATGCGGTCGTTGTATCGGTCCATCGTGGTGAAGAGAGAGCTGAGCCGAAAGGCGAAGCTCTCGATTTACCTGTCAATCTACGTTCCTACCCTCACCTATGGTCATGAACTCTGGGTCATGACGGAAAGAATAAGATCCCGGATACAAGCGGCTGAAATGAGCTTCCTCCGCAGGGTGGCGGGGCACTCCCTTAGAGATAGGGTGAGGAGCTCCGTCACACGGGAGGAGCTCGGAGTAGAGGCACTGCTCCTCCACATTGAGAGGAGCCAGATGAGGTGGCTCGGGCATCTGTATCGTATGCCCCCTGGACGCCTCCCTCGGGAGGTGTTCCAGGCATTCCCCACCGGGAGGAGACCCCGAGGAAGACCCAGGACACGCTGGAGTGACTGTCACCCGGCTGGAGGAGCTGGGGGAAGTGCCCGGGGAGAGGGAAGTCTGGGCGTCCCTGCTCAGGCAGCTGCCCCCGCGACCCAGTCCCGGATAAGCGGAAGACAATGTATGGATGGACGGATGAAAAAAAAAAAAGAGAATTTGTATGTTTTTCTTTTTTACTTTTTAGACATTGAAGACAAATCAAGCAGAGTGATAAATACTAAGTAAATTAATGAACTAAGCCAGACAAATGACACAAATTACATTTCATTCATAAATAAATGGTAAATGGCCTCATTTAAATGACAGACTCTGCTCATTTAGTTATTGAGACACTGTGATAACATCTCCCAGTACAACTTACCAGGAATAATACAAACACACAAAGAAAACAGTGATAACCCCTCCATCCTGTAGTACTGTAGTTTAAATTATACATGCAGTGAGCCTGCAGGTTTCTGAAATCCCAAATAGGATTAACATTAGTGTAAGACTTTCTTCAGTGGTTCGAGCAGCATATGTGTGCTGTCATCTCCATATAATGAAGTGTGATAAAAGGTGGAAAATATTCATTTTCTTCAGCTTCATATCAGTGATATGATCAGTGAGAGCTTAGCCCCTTTTGGGCAACCATTGCTTCCCAACAAGCAAATTCCCATGCTGATGATAATTTGTAAGGGGAGCAAAGGTCAGCTGTGGTCTTCAGTCATCTATGACAGTGTGACTTGATGTGTTGTGTTGCCGTCTGTGCTCTCTCTTACTTTAGGGTACAAGATATAGATTTAAAACAGTGTTTTTGAACTGGTGAGGAAATCAGTTACAGTAGCGCACTGCAGCATTATGCACTGTGGGAATATTAATGAGGTGTGTGTGTGTGTGTGTGTGTGTGTGTGTGTGTGTGTGTGTGTGTGTGTGTGTGTGTGTGTGTGTGTGTGTGTGTGTGTGTGTGTGTGTGTGTGTGTGTGTGTGTGTGTGTGTGTGTGTGTGTGTGTGTGTGTGTGTGTGTGTGTGTGTGTGTCCCACAGCAGCAGAGACATGAGGAGCAGACAGGCTGCTGTTTAATAGATTACAAGAGAACATGGTGACCCATCGATCGTATCCCCTCTACACACACTCTCTCACTCAGTGCCAGGGACCTGTGTGTTCGTGAGAATCTACACTTGTGCTTGTATTTCTGTCTTCAGTTTGACATCTTTACACATTTAATTGGGTTATTTGTACCCAATCTGACTATGGGACATGCTAATTTTGTACTCGTCACCTCCGTTTCCCTGGAAGTAGACTTCCCTATTAAGTAAACCACAAACAGCCAATATGAGGCTCTTCTCTCTGTTCATTTTTAGTCGGACTCGGAGAAAAAGCATTTATATGTAACATATAAATTCATCTCAAAACCACAAGGAGGCTTGTATCCTAATATCCATTGTTTTGCTGGCACTTTGTTGTGTGAATGCAAAGTGTGCATGACCAATTATAGTCACAATGACCATAGTTATGAGTATAGTAAGTAAATTCCTGTTGTCATGTAAATCAAAAGAAGGATTATGTTGTTGTCAGTTATGTGTCAGTGTGGTTGTCTGATTAAAAGGTCAAAAGCTGTTAAAACTGCAGCGCTTTGATCCGACTCTACGTTCTCGTCCTCTACTTCCATCTGTCTCTCTCCAAAGTCAGAGGCTCTGGCTGCCAGCAGAGCCTCATGAAGGTTGCTTTTTACATCATTATTCCTTAGCAAAGTTTGTTTTTTCACTATTGTTCACTTTCTGCCACTCAGACCTGCGGTGGCTTCAGTTACATTAGAAAATGTGTCATAAACACACACACACACACACTAGAATTAGCTGATTCGGCATTTCGGGATGCTCTCTCAGTTCACAGTCGATGACTTTCCACTGTTTCAGGAGAAGTTTCAGTTTCTGCAGGTGGTGGAGTTTTCATCTGTTCCTCTGTGGTTTTGAAGTTTCCCAGTATGGAAAACCAGTAACTTGGGTGCACAAAAAGTAGTCCTGGCACAAATGGTAAATGTCATTATTGTTACACATTTTGCAGTTGGCACTGTGCTGGTTTATGGTTTTGGGTGCAACAGTAGAGCCATATAACATTTAGTAGATCTGAGAAAGTGATGTCATTGAGGGGGCGGCTGTTTCTGAGTGGATAGAACGGCTCGTCCTTTAACCACAAGGTTGGCTGTCCGATCCCTGTGTCGGCCCGTCTTGTTAAATGCAGAGTTCATCTTTTATTTTTGTAATGTATATTTCAGTTAAAATACTAATTAAGGTTAGATTTCCTTGCAACGTTATCACAGATTTGCAGGGATTGTTGCATGAGAGGATAAATGACTTATTTCTAAGGGTTGTTCTAAAATACTGTTGAAAGCTTTGCTCTCCGATGAGCCTCCAATCTCATGGATCCATCACTTGAACTGGCCTTCCTGGATCATATTTAATCATCCCACTAGTGCCCGAAGCACCATGGCCCCACCAACACCGTTGTAATTCAGGGCTATTTTTGTTCTGGATGCCCGTTAACAGGCGGAGTGTGACACAGCAAAATGTAGGATTCCCACTGCGACTCTGTGAGCCGGCCTTGTGCCAAGTTTAGCCCAGCGGCTCCTGTTCTCTACCCCGACGCTCTCCGGGCTTGTAGTTCCTGATGAATGCTATTTTGCTTCCATCTGTCCATCAAGCTGTTTCGTACTTGTGAACCATGTCGTACAAGTCCTATTTTTATTTCAATGTCTTCATTAATTATTGATGGTGACAGTATGTCTGCTGACTCCTGCAGTGTTCTCACATTAGAGGCGCATGTCGGCCAGCTCAGGGAAATGTGTCTCTCTGTTCGGATGGCAAAATAATTTGATCTGCTCTCGGGGGGGTGCTGACTGTGCATGTTGCGGTCTTCATGGCTGCGAGCCGGGGCAAGACAAAGCTGTGACGAATCCTATCAGTAATGTTGTTGGGGTCTAAGTGTGAATGTGATTAATGTGCAGCTGGTTCATTCCAAAGTTCCTCTCCGGGGTTCATTACAGGGCCGTTGAGGTAAGCTGTTTTCTAAACTTGTTTGTCTTTCTTCTTACAGCTGAAACTTGAAGATCGATCTATGGTCATTAGAGACATCGTGCGACGAAATCATTCTAATGTAAGTGGAGTTTTTTGTCTAAAGCTCTCCCTTTTCACTTCACTTTCTCAATCAGTCTTGTTTCTAGCTTCCATTCAATCAAGTCTCTCTCTTTGTTAGTCATGTCACTGTTTGCCACTCTGTTCAATTTGCTGCATCAGACACGACTGGAATATTATTACCAGTCGACACTTACAATTGACTGAGGAGACTTTCTGTCTTCATGCAGTGCAACGATTCGCAGAAACAAGTAGAAACGCAACACATTATCTCTTGGGTTAAAATTCATGTTGTTGTTTTTTTATCATGATGCTTGTGGACCTCAGGATAGTAAAAGAAGCTTACAAGCAATACTGAGTTGTTGCTGTTGATGAATGGGATCCTGTAGCAGTGATGACAGTTGATGGGGTGATATACTGAACTTGTATTTGTTGCATCACAGGACAATCAGTGTGGTATCGTGACCAACATTGACATCGAGTGTGCAGTGAAACTAGTGGGAACGAACTGTGTTCTGTATCCAGTTAACAGCAAAGACCTGCAGCACATCTGGGTAAGACTTGTTACGCAGGGCCGTCTAATACGTTGGTATTATCCTGGCCATGGTAATAGCGATTCACAATATTATCCTGATAATCATCACAATGTGCTTAAAGCTCTTAAAATGGCACTAAACATACAAATTATCTTAAATAAGATGATCATGAATCACAAGGACTCCCTGACACAATAAAAGATAAATAAATAATGTTTTTTCAATATTTTTGTGTTATTTTTCACTTGTTGCCATCATAGTGAGCTAGACCAATTTTCAAGTCACCTTTGACGATATTTACAATTATCCCAATAATTCCCCAAAATCTATTATTGCATGATAAAATCCTACATCGTAGCATCCCTAGCCTGTTATTTCCTGAAATTAACTACTTAATTTAGACAGAAAATGTGATATTTGCTCACCTGTATACAGATAAATGATGAGTCAAAGTAACATTTATGGTACATTTTTTGACAAACTACGTTTCAGGGCAGCAACCATAACAAATGCCTGTTTATGTCCTGAAATGAAGCCATTATATCTTTATTTCTGATAATAACACACTTTTAGCAATAATAAACATTATCAAAATGTGCCTGAATTGTCGGTGATAAAGATGATATAAAATTCAGTGTGTCAGTGCATAGCCCGTTCTTTAATATTGGGAAGATTAAGAGTGTTTTATTGCATTATTAATGAAAAAGTTTCATTAATTGTGAAATGATGAACACAGAACCATCGGTCTCATGGTATACTGTTGTTGATAATGGGGTTTGTCTAGAAATGTTAAACCTCTGCAACATTGAGTGAAGAATATTGCAATCCAACAAGTGATATCTGGTGTCCGTTAGCCTACAGTAATAGTGTTTCAGGCACCTGCAAGGAGAAAAAGACACTGATCTCCACGTGATTACTGTGCACCCTCATAATTGTGTCAAAGGTAATGCTTTGATAAAATGTGTGTTCTCACTGTGTTCTTTCTAGTCTTTTATGTACGGCGACTACATCGCCTATGACTTCTGGCTGGGGAAAGTGTACGACCTGACTAATCACATCATCCTCAAGCTCTCCAACGGAGCCAGGTAGACTGTGTGACTAAAACCCTGTGTACTGTGACCGTGTTGGTGTCTGTCGGCGCCTCGCTGGCTTGTATTCATCAATGCCAAAACCAGTGAACGTCAACCAGGCATCTCTCTCTCTATCTCTCTCTCTATCTGTATCTCTCCCTCCAGGTGCTCCATGAGTGTGGAGGACGGTGCCAAGCTGTACGACGTCTGTCCACATGTCAGTGATTCGGTATGTGGCCACAAGCTCTGATCTGTCACCTGATCAGGTTCATTCATTTACATTTAGGGCATTTAGCAGACGCTTTTGTCCAAAGCGACTTACAATAAGTACATTTGTCGAAAGAAAGAAACCACAACATATCATTGCCGATAAAGTAAGAGCTGAAAAGTGTTAGGTCCTCATCTGAGTAAAGTAGTAGCAACAGTGCTATGATCAAAGTGCTATAGGTAAGAACATAGAAGTGCGGGGGGGTTGGTCATCGAGGGTTACACCCAGGTTCCTCGCAGTTGACAACGGCAATACTGTGATGCCCTCGACAGTGACCGACAGGTCCGAGCGACCTGAGGTGAGGGAGGAGTTGATCAGGGTGGTGAGGAGTGGCAAGATGTCCTGTGAGGTGTCTTGGAGAAGAGAGGAGGGAATCGGGTCAAGAGAGCAGGTGGTGGCACAGTTAGATGTAACAAGTGCATGAATGTCTTCAGAGGTGAGAGGGCTAAAGCTGGTAAGGCCATCAGAGTTGAGAATTATTAGAGATGTTTTCTAGGAGGGTATAGGCATGAATGAGGAGGTGATGTCATTTACTTTCTTGGTAAAGTAAGTTTAAGTCATCGGCAGTAAGGGAGGAAGGAGGGGGGTGGAGAACATGGAGAAGAGTTTCCTGGGGTTGGAGGCAGAAGAATTGATCTTTCCAAGGTAGAAGGCAGATTTAGCTGGGGCTCAGATCGATTATTTTCTATATAGTTATAAGGAAAAAGATAATAGAAATTCCACTACAGTTATTCTGCTTTGCTTTTCAGACTTCTTTTTTTTTATCAGAGATTTTCCATTTGTAGTTGTCTTGATAGGTTGGTTCTGATGCTTATTAACTTTCCATGTTCAGAAAGGCTACAAAGTGCCCTTTGTTTAAAGCTACAGATCAGTTGTATTGTGTTGTATTTTCCACAGAGGGGAACAATAATATGCACAAAAAAACTATTTTAAATGTTATATGTTGCATGGCAGTTAACGTAGGCAAATATGTGTTTAAAATCATGTGAATGTAATTTGTAAGTATGTGATTATATAATGCATCCTCATGTTCTCAGTCTTTTAGTCTCATTGTGTCCTTATTTCTGTGTTTATTCTTCAGGGTCTGTTCTTCGACGAGGCCTATGGTTTCTACCCTGGCCAGGTCCTGATCGGTCCGGCCAAAGTCTTCTCCAACGTGCAGTGGCTGTCGGGAGTCAAACCTGTCCTCAGCAGGAAGTGCAAGTTCAGGGTGGTGGTAGAAGAGGTGAGACGGAGATGACGGCCATTTCTTTTGGTTTCTTCTCCTTTTAATTGTCAACTGTACTTAAATAGAGTTGAGAGTGAATTGTTTATCTTAAATTGCCCTAATTGTGTCTGTCCTGCGCTCCTCAGGTGAAAGTGGTGGAACTGAAGGTGACGTGGATCACAAAGAGCTACTCTCCCAAAGGCTCAGACAGCGTCTATCCACCACCCTCCACCATTCCACAGGAAAGTCTCTGCAGGTGAGTCTGAAGGTTCATCCGTGTGTCCTCACACACAGATACTAGAAACTGACATTGTATGTGGTTGCTGTGCTGTTTTGGTTTAGGGTGAGGCGTCTAGGATACTACGACCACACCCAGAGGCAGCTGGGAGAGAGGGCCCTATATGTATTTCCTGCCAAGGGGGACGCCACGCGCATCACCTGTGAAGGACCTGAGGGTGCCCCTGTCTTGCCTGAAGACCCTGTGGCCAGAAAGGTGAGGATCAAATATGTTTAATTGTTCATATGTGAGAGTATATATTTAATTACGCTGTTGTTACCTTTTGTGAAGATTGTAGGTCGATACAGCCTGTTATCCCCCAGGAGCTAGTTAACACTTAAATCCCCTGTTTTGAGGTGTATTTCAAGAATATTCCTTGAATATTGGACAGCTATTACAGATTGTCAGAACTTGTAAACTGCGAGGGATTTGTTTGATCATCTTTAAACGCTCACTCCGTTTGTGTGTGTGTCTCTCCTGCAGTTGAAAAGGATGTTCAAGAAGGATTCGGGGAAGAAGACGGAGAACGCTGATGCACAAGGTGCCAAACAGCACTCACACACACACTTCTGCTCTTGGATGTTGTCAGGGTTGCCATGAGTAGCAAGACTGATCCTGAAGAATTTCGCTCACCTAAAAATAGACGTGTGATGTCAACACAGCAACTGAAATTAGCATTTTATGAAGATCCTTACTGACACATAAGCTGGGAAAATATAGATTGGTAGAGTTTTTGCACATAACGTATTGAAAATCTTAAACGGAGCATTTCAGAGATGGTGAGAAGAGGTGCTGCAGCACAGCCAGGATGGGAAAAAGTCAAATGTCTTTTGAGTGTTATAGCATGTAAACATGTTCTAGTAGAAACCTGAAATACAAGTATGCAGCAGAAAAGGATACAGATCCTCTTTAACATCATTAACATCAAAAATCGTCAAAAAAACCTAGCATTTCCTATTTCAGTTAGCAGTCAGTGAGAGCATTTATTATTAAGAGTCAGACAGAAATGAAAGCAGATGAGTTCAGGTTTTAAATCAACGTTAATGTGAGATGATGAGCATAATAAAGAAGGTGTGAAGTTTCACTCACACACACTCGGCGCTTCATCATTTTTCATTATTTTTTGCTCGCATATTCCATAAAGTAGCTGAGAACAAAGTGTCTCCATGCAAAGCAGAGTGAGAATGATTTACAGTTCCTCTGAGACATCAGGCCATCCTTTCCTCAAATAAAGCTCAGGACAGAGGGAACAGACTCAGAAACATGCTGCATCTGTTCATCCAGGAAACTAGTGGATGTTCATGTCTCTATATCTCTCTCTGTCTCTCTGTGAAGCCATACCAAAATATAAACCTTAAGTAACCAGACACAGCACCTCCCTTCTGAATGACTTTGTGTTTTAAGTATATACAATTTATTCTCCTTATCCCTGCTTGTCCATCCCCTAAATAGATTTTTACATTTATCCCTCACCAGGGGATCACAAATCCGAGCAGACAGACTCGTCACACCCCAACAACAACAACGGCCCTGTGGCCACCGTCCAGAACCCTCTGGACTCGCAGAACCCCAACGACCCCCCGGCTGAACACTGGGAGCAGGATGCTGATGATGAGGCTGCAGAAGACACTGATGATACCAGGTCTGTTAACATGCTTGAATGTTCAAAAAACACTATTTTTCTGTGGACAGACACAGGTATGCACACGCACACACACACACACACACACACAACACACACACACACACACACACACACACACACACACGCACGCACACGACTGATCACGTGATTCTCCTGGCAGAGATACTGATTTACTGAAATATAATACACTGAAATAGTTTAACAGGGCTATTATCTCCTCGGATACAAGCGGAGAGTCCTCCTAGTTTGGGCCTCTTTAGCTTTAAAATGGCCGCACTGCTGAATCATCTTCTCTCAAACATGGCCCTCAACAAAATGTTAAGCTTGAAGGTTCTTCCTGTGAAAGATAAAGATACCGCAGTGTTGTTAAAATATGTCTGCATGAACTTCAGCTGGTGCTTCATTAAGCCCAGTTCTTTTCTTGCTGTGCTGTAAATGAAAACATTAGCAATGAATCCATTAGTTGAAGAGAGAGGGAGCAGGAGCGCTGCTGGTGTCCTTCAAACCAGCGGTGCTCTTGGCAGGAGAGGGTCGGACCATTATGTTTAAAAAATCCAAATCATGGCACTCTGGTTGTTTTTGTTCTTCCTATTAGTTGATTGAGAGAAAACTTATCAGCAACAGTTATGGTAACAATTCTGCGAATCCAGTTTGTGTGATATAACAGACATTAACCGTGTGACTTTGACCCTGGTTGCAGCTCTCTGACGTCATCGGCCAGCTCCACCGCCTCTTCTCAGAGCGGCGGCCTGGGAACCAACCGTAAGAAGAGCATCCCGCTCTCCATCCGTAACCTGAAGAGGAAGCACAAGAAGAAGAGGACCAAGTTCTCCCGCGAGTTCAAGCCTGGAGATCGGTGAGTTAACGGCAGAAACGGAAACTATTTTGGTCTTTTCATTTATTCATTCTTCTTGTCATCTGTTTCTTACATCTGTTTGTCAACTTTTGACATTTGACAGATCTATAAGGCGGTGCTTCCTACACATATAGTTCCCCCTCACGACTGGAATTTGGTGTTAAAATGAGACCAGTGACATCATCTGTTACTGACTCTGAAAGCAACCAACCGCTGCTTTCAGAAAACTGGCAACAGTGTGTTTGTGTGTTCCTCCAACCTCCCTCTCGTTTGTCAAAGGGCTCGATGTCTAGATCTGCCCGACAGTGACACTGGAGCTCGACAGCAGCCGTACACAGAAAGTCTTTTAATGCTGAATACCGATGCTGTCATTTCCTCAACCGCACACCGCCTCGCTCGTCCTCCGTTCCCGATTTCACACACTGTCTTGCTTGTTTTAATCCACCAAACTAACCACAACACTGCAGGTCATCTGTTCTGTGCTCTTTAGCCAGTATTCATGTTCTCCAAAATCAAACCTTTTAAGTGTCAGTTTAACAACTTCTGGTCGGGGACAGATACGTTACTTTACAAGGATTTTAAAGTTAGATTTTTACTAATCAGTGCTGCTCCTCTGTTCATGCTGGCAGTGAGGCAGCACAAAGTGATGAGAGGAAGCACTGAGAACTAGAGAAAAGAGAGAATGAGAACATCCCAACATGCCTCAATGGCTCAGTGAAGATGAATTCAGCAGACAAGAGGAGAGGTTAGGAACAGGGACAAAATGGTAGGGGTGCAAACAGAAGTTTAATCACAACACAATATTATTTACTCAATACAATATCCATTAAATCCAGAGGCCTGTGATTGATATTAGACGACATCATATGCCAATTTTATACAATCGGTTAAGTTTATCAACTCACAAAAAGCAGCTAAAATATGATATTATTATATATATTGTATGTAATCTAACTTTATTACCGGGCCTGTAGGATAGAGGTACCCATGATGAAAATGTAAACACAGATGTGCCAACTGAGTTTCATAATATGATGGGAAGCTCATTATTTGTACAAAGTCTCTAAGAGAGAAATCGTCCTACATTTCACCGGGCGAGGCAGGGATTTTAGATGGTTCACCTTGTCTTTCTGTGCAGGGTTGCAGTGGAAGTTGTGTCCACAAAGACCACGTCTGATGTGATGTGGAAGGACGGGCGGTTGGAGCAGGGCATCCGGTCCAACGACCTCATCCCCATCCAGCACCTCGACAGCCATGAGTTTTGTCCCGGGGACTTTGTAGTGGACAAACGACGTAAGGGACAGTTTATCTGAGAAAAAATATTTGAATGAGGATTTTTGTTATTTAATTTGATTTCATCGTATCTCACTTCTTTAGACCAGTAACCATTATCGGCGGGCCGATATTATCGGCCGATATTAGGCATTTTCCAAACTATCGGTATCGGCATTTATAATGGCCGATAAATGAATATTTTAAAAATAAAATAAAAACGGAGGAAACACCCTTATAGAACTTAACAGAATCTGTCTCCAGTCTTGTTCGAAGTTATATTTACGAAGCTTACGAAGTGTTTTATATCTTAAGTTTGTCTTTTAATACATTTTATTTATCAGAACTTTAATATATTTTGATGTTCCTCCGTTCCGTTGTGACAATAAAATAAACCTGTTTTTTTTAAACTGCATTATCATATTATTTTAGTGAAGACTCATAAATAACTACAAATAACTAATGTTAGGGAAATCTGTTAATGTTTTGTTACGCGTTTCTAAAATAAAAAAATATCATCCGATATATCGGAATATCAGATTTTTAAATCGACAAACATTTGTATCGGTATCGGCCTTCAAAATCCTTTATCTAGATCAGAGTGTGAGTCAGATGAGAATTTTTTTTATAGGCCACTCTGCCACCTAGTACCTACCTACCTACCTATATCTAGGTCATTTGCTGAAACTGTGCCAAGTTTGTGTGTCTTTGAATATTGTTGTGTTTAAGGCTATAGTGTTACAGCCTACGGTTTCTATTTTCTTTTATACATGTACATTTTATTTTATAAATCATTGCATTTGAAAGTTTCAGGTGTTTTGTTTTGCTCTCTAAACCGTGTACGTGTGTGGTTTGTGTGCTTTCTCAGCTCAAGCCCTCCAGGACCCGGGAGTGTACGGCGTGATCCAGTCTGGGGATCACAAGGGCAGAACATGCATCGTCAAGTGGATCAAACTCAACTCCACCAGCGACGACGTGGAGGTCAGTCCGGAAAGCAGGACGGCAGTGTTTGTGTTTTGAAGAAGTGAAAACATGAGCAGAATTGATATTTGTATAATAAAAAGAGAGCGAGAGAATTGAAAACTAGTTTGATAGTATTATAGATGGAGAGCTGATGTCGGCCCGGTATTCTGTTTTTTTCCAGGTTTCTGGTATCGAGGAGGATGTCAGCGTGTACGACATCGCAGATCACCCAGACTTCCACTTCCGCACCACCGACATCGTCATCAGAATATGGAACTCGGAGAACGGACACAACGAGTGTGAAAACGAGGTGGGGACATTTAAAAACCTCTGTTCTTTCATATGCGTCGCACTGTATTTAGTCCACCCTTAATGACATAGCTTCAAGAAAATCAAACGTATCAATAGATAGATAACAGTGTCATAGCACGTCTTGTTTTCATATTTTATTACCGGTTGTTCCCTCAGACGTCGGTCGGCCTGGTGTCCAGGGTGGATGTGAGTAGCAAAGTTGAAGTGGTGTGGGCGGATAACTCCATGACCATCGTCCTGCCGCAGGTAAAAGTTTGTCTTTAAACAGATCAAATCATTACAAGTGAGACATCTGATAGAATCCTAATAATCACACACACACACACATACAGCACCTCTACAACGTGGAATCTGAGATCGACCTGACCGACTACGACTCGGTGGAGGAGACGAGCAGCGTCCTGTCCACTGAGGAGTGGGAGGACGAGAGCGACAGCTGGGAGACGGATAACGGCCTCACCACTGAGGACGACAGCCATGTCAACAATGCAGATGTCACCGAGACAGCCACCCCCACCCCGACCCCCACCAGCTCCACCACGTTCATCATCCCCCCTCAAGAGGGCAGCAAAGCCGGGGTCACCAGCCCCGCTAAAGGAGCCCCTGGAGACGAGGGAGGAGGCTCTGCGGCTGCTGCTAGTCCTGCTTCTGCAGGAGGTGGGGAGCATTGTAGCTAACAGTTATATTATTGTTCATTTGAAGGGAATGGTGTCAACTCTGCAGTGTTACTCCTTGAATTGTGATGGTTTTGTTCTCTTCAGGTCAAAAGGAACCTAAAAAGCCTTTTTTTACTGCAGGAACTTTCCCCGGGGACTTTTGAAGAACTCATTGTGTTTGGACTGCAGGGACCAGGGTCTAAATTAGGCTCCAGGGGCATCCAAAAAGATCCTGGTCCTGGTCCAGGGTAGTACTCTCTGAAAGTGCAGGAACTTTCAGGATGCGTTTTACAGGGATTGTCAAACATACACAGTACCACAGATCTTCTAATTAATAAAACAAAGAAGTACTAACATTTAAGGACGCAGGGAGAGCATTTCTCTTAGTTTTTGGATGAAATGAAGATTTAAATAAATTAAAAGTTCGGCTGTGCTCCTTGCATCCCGACTCTTTAAAAAGAGACGGAGAAGATAATAAGAGAGAGAAGGAGGACGTGTGGTAGAAGAGAGAGACTTGATTGTTTCACAGCGGTTACGCTCTGAAGCAAAGACATATAAGAGGCTCTAAATATAATTTTCCTCCTCTGCACTTTATTCATTATATCCAACACTCATCAGTAGATACTATGCAGTAGTAACAGTTGCCATGGTGAGCCACTACTACGTTTATTTAGTTTTGATTTCTAGGTAACCGTCGAAACACAATGAGTTCTTCAAAATGTCCTTAGTACCTGGGGAGAGTTCCTACGGTCGGAAAAGGTGCTAAAGCAGTAACTTTGATTACTTAAGCAGAATGGAGATTCAGACATGAATTGATGCTTTTCCATCACAGAAAACCTTCTACTTCCACTAATTATCCGTGCAGGAATCAGTTATACACTAATAATTCTGCCTGCTCCAGGAGCAGTCAATGGAGCCGAGAAGCCAGGTAAAGATGGTGCCTCCCGGGGATTCAGGGAGCTCAAAGAGGCCCTGAAGATCCTGGAGAGCCTGAAGAACATGACCGTGGAGCAGCTCTGGACCGGTGGCTCTCCGACCTCCCCGACCTCCGCCGAACCTGCCTCCACGACTAATGTGGCGAGTTCGGTGACGCCCACGGCCCCAGAGAAACCAACGAAGGAGAAACGCTTCCTGGACGACATCAAGAAGCTGCAGGAGAACCTGAGGAAGACGCTGGACAACGTGGCCATCGTGGAGGAGGAGAAGATGGAGGCCGTGGTCGAGGCGGGGGGGAGTGGAGGAGCAGGAATAGAGGTAGGTGTCGGAGATCTACAACATGGCAGAACAGAAGTGCGGTGTCTTAACTGCTGGTCTGTCCCTGTTCAGGTAGAGCGAGCTGGAGAGGAAAAGCCCCAGCAGGAGCCGCAGACACCGGTGGGTGGACAAGAGTGGCCCAGCGAATTTCTCAGCGACACACCGGTACTCTGCCAACAGAGCGGTGGCAAGCCTGGCGTCACCTTCACCAGTGCCAAGGGAGAGGTGTTCTCTGTGCTGGAGTGGGCACCAGGTGAGAACTGGAGGTGGTTTTCTGGAAATCTCGGACAGATGAGGCCAGTGGATATCCAGGCCAAGAGTTGCTCTTCTGTGTTGTTTACAGTCCGATTAACAACTCAGGACTGGAGTTGGAGAAAAGAACGACCAGATTGTTTCACAAGTAGCAGTTTATAAGCTAATCTTAAGATAATGAAAGGCTAAATCATCATCGGATGATAGCCGGTGGGTTCAGAGGTTGCATTTCAGCCAATGTGTCCCGCCTCTTTTGCGCTCTACATCGATCTACATTCAAACGCAACCTGCTCAAATGTTATGTTGATACTACTCAGACTATAAACAGAAACCGCTTTATATACAAAAATCTTGCCACTGAATATGAATGAAGGGTCTGTTTATCGAGTTTAGGCTGCTGTATGTTCACCATCTCTATCTCTCCATTTTTCTTTTAGACACACACTCCTTTAAGAAATTGGAGTTCCAGCCAGCGGAGGCAAAGAAGTTTTTCAGCACCGTGAGAAAGGAAATGGCTCTACTTGCAACGTCACTGCCGGATGGCATCATGGTCAAAACATTTGAAGATCGCATGGTGGGTTTCCTGTCTTCAATGTTGTAGTAAAAAGAAATTATAAAAAAGACATGCACATCCAGAGTCCTGTAGGATTGTTGGATCAGAGGAATATCCCTCTCTCTCTCTCTCTCTCTCTCTCTCTCTCTCTCTCTGTCTCTCTCTCGTGAGCCTTTTTCCTTGGTCTTTGAAGACTATTAGTGGGATCCTCTATGTTTAAAAAGCAAGCTATGATTCGTATCTGATCATATAATCCGACAGTAACCCAACATCAAACCGTGTCGATCACTGTGACTGGAAACGCCATGAAACATGAAGATGAAGGTCTTTGCTGTCTTTGACACAGGACCTGTTCTCGGCGCTGATCAAAGGGCCGACTCGTACGCCCTACGAGGAAGGTCTGTTCCTCTTTGACATCCAGCTGCCCAACATCTACCCATCTGTGCCGCCTCTGTTTCGCTACCTGTCGCAGTGCAGCGGGCGCCTCAACCCCAACCTCTACGACAACGGCAAGGTCTGCGTCAGTCTGCTGGGCACCTGGATCGGCAAGGTGAGTGCTGCTGTCCAGGTTAATGTGGGTACATGTAGGACGCCCTGTTGAGAGAAACAATGGCGACAGTTTTAGGGGGTGTTGACTAGGGCGTGGGTATGCACCGCCAGAATCCTGAAGTGGAGGAGTAGCAGTGAAGGTTTTATCTGCACCGTTTACAAACTCAGTAGTGAACTGATGAACCGACAGATTCAGTGTTTTTAGCCCAGAGACAATAAAAACGGCTAAAGCAGATCGTGATGCTGTTTTGCCCTCAACGTTCATCACTGCGAGGTTTGCTGGATGTGATGCAATGTAGCCCCCGGTGCGTTTCATGTCAGCACTGTGCCGGATTTAAATATAAATAAAGAAAAGGCCTTTTCTATGCCTTTTCTTTTGTCAGCAAACGGTCAGCAGCCAGCTTTAAGAATGACGTACTGTGAAAATCATGTGAATTTCCCAAAAGAAACATAATTTTCTGCAGTGGTAGAATGAGTGTTTAATTAATTTCTTTTGCTGTTGCCAACATGTCTTATATGATTGTAAACGGAATATCTTTGGGCTTCAGACTGTTGTGTGTGTTGTTGTGGAATAGTCATAGATATTGTAAAGACTAAAAATGGCAGTCATTGATTAAATTGAAATCAAACATGGATCACAAATGAAACATGTCTGTTTCTTTTCTGGTCATGTGATCTACAGGGCACCGAGAGATGGACCAGTAAATCCAGTCTGCTGCAAGTCCTCATCTCCATACAAGGTTAGTGCTCTCACTTCTTTTCTCTGCAGCACAAACATGTTTTATTCATGTGTTAATTTGCTCAGAAGGTCTCCCAGTGCAGAGTATCACACTAACTAACTAACTGTGTCTGCCTCACACACACACTTCCATAACACGTAGAACGTGCAGCCTGCCAGACAAACCGAGTCCAGATAATTCACCATGACTCGTGTAAAAACGTGTATACTACTGCATAATTCAGTATTCACTAAAGAGTGTGGACGTTATCTCCTCGGCAGATTTAGTTTAAAAGGTCCTCCCCTGCTGGTGCTGTCTGCCCATCTTCTTCATAATGAACATGCATGTGTATCTCTCTGCAGGCCTCATCCTCGTCAATGAGCCTTACTATAATGAGGCTGGCTTCGACAGTGACCGAGGCCTACAGGAAGGATATGAGAACAGCCGCTGCTACAACGAGATGGCCCTGATCAAGATGGTCCAGTCTATGACGCAGCTCCTCCAGAATCCTGTGGAGGTCTTCAAACAGGAGATCCAGGAGCACTTTATCTCTAACGGCTGGCGGCTCGTCCACCGCCTGGACGCGTGGCTTGAGCTGAACGACGGTGCTGAGAGGAGTCAGGCGGCACACCCGTCCTCCAGGGCTCAGCTTTCAAAAGACCGACCTTCATCTGTGGAGGTTCTGGACGAGCAGGGGCCCGTGGCGATGGCTCACAGTAGCCCAGGGAAGCCCGGGGAGGAGGGGCTCACAGGAGCAGGAGTTTCCAGTATTATAGAGGAGGACCTGGAGGATTCAGGGCTGAGTCCCTCCACCACTGCAGTCTCTCAGCAGGAGCTGAGCCAGAACTCGGACTGCGAAGGCACCCAAGGGACCGCCTCTCTTGGTGGCGAAAACAGGGGCGGTTCCACAGTCGCCGGCTCTGTAGTCCGCGCCGGGGCTTCAGAATCAGGTTCAGCCACAGCCACAGGAGGGGCGGCCTCCGCAGGAAGCCAGCCGGTGGTGCGACCAAAGAAACGGAGAAAGAGCTACCGCAGTTTCCTCCCAGAGGGCAGCGGCTACCCGGACATCGGCTTTCCACTCTTCCCGCTCTCTAAGGGGTTTGTGAAGAGCATCCGTGGCGTGCTGCTGCAGTACCGAGCTGCGCTGGCCGCCGCCGCAATCCCTGAGCACACAGAGGACAAGTAAGTGCCTCCTCGCCGTTTCCCGACGCACCTCTGCTCTGTTCCCTGCTCTTTCCTGCTTATCTTCTACCTTTTCATCCACCTCAAGCTGTAGAGGAGGATCCATTACATGTTATCTCCAGGGGGGGCTACGATTTTCAATCTTCTGTACCCCCTCTTTTTCTTCGTCCGTACTGCTCCTGCCGCCCCAAACTTCATGATGTTCTGCCGTTTTCCCCCTCCCTCCCATAATCCCTCCGGATGAAACCACGACTGCAGGAGAACAGCACCTTTTGATCAGGGGAGTGAGGAGGTTCAGGTTTGAATTACAACTTGATAATGTCTTTGTTCTCCTTCAGTGTCTCTGCAGATGAGTGTGATGGATAAAGAGGGGGGCGGACCTCACATGCGCTCGCCCCCATTTGCACAAACCTACGGGAGCTAGCCCATCATACAGGAACCCTCATCTGCTCATGGACGCAGGTAAACACAGAGCTTTTACTGGACGCCGTCAAAGTCTCTCTTTAGGCCTCTGACTTTGACTTCGGTGGAGGTGGTGTGGATGCAAAAAGGACTGAATGAGATGATAAACCCTCTTCCACCCTCCTCATCCACCCGGCCTCCAGCGTTCACCACACAGGTGGGGATCTGCGGGATAAAACCACTCTGCCGACTCAAACAGCCTGAGAAATGTCGAGCGGACTTGCGATCGTCGCTGCATTTTCGAACGGCCAAAGATGGCTGATGAACTGCAACGCCCAGCTCTCCTGGCTGTTGGATCAGCTGCGGCAATCTGTAGCACTACTGATATTATCGCTGTACCATCCTGCACTACAATAAACGAATGGACCATTTGGTCTGGGAGAGGTGACGCCGTATTAATACGCCGACCAGGAGGATTCTTTTTAAATGGAAATCATTGGTTGTACGCTTTCTGCCAAATTCTCTCTGTCCACAAACACAAAATATTCAAGTAGAACGTACTGAATGTTAGTAAAACTGCCAAACACAACAGCTTCACCACTTCCGCCACTATACTGTACTTGCTGGTATTTTCCTTCGCCAATCGCTCGCACTGAACCACTCCGCAAACACCGAGTGAAAAAGTTTACATACCAACCTCTGGAAGTCAGACTGCTTTAGCTGATCTGTGTGTAGAGGAGCCAGCCAGGTGCAGGACGACGCTAGGTGGCGCTATATGAAGGTGTGTGTGTGTGCGCTCCTTTCAAAGCTTAACACAGCTGCCGCCTCTACATACAAAAGTTCCATTCACTTTCCGTAGTTTAGCCAAATTGTTCGATCACCAAAATGGAACTTGTGCTTTGGTGTTTTGATGCATTTGAAGTCGTTTTTTTCCTCACAACAGGCTGAAGTGTCGGTTTCAGAGCGGAGCTTTACCCACAATGCTCCACTTCTCGGTGACGGAGATGTGCTCACATTACATGCAAGTGACAGTTTAAAGATGAAATGGGGAAAGAAAACCATACAGCATCCATTCCGTCATCTCATGTCAACATGTTGCCTTACTTGAATTGTTCTTAATGATCTCAGACCATCGTGTTCAGAGCTGCTTGTGTCACGTGTTAGACATTAACCTCCACAGGCATAGACACACTAGAAACCACTTAAACCCCTTTTCCAGTGTTTTCCTCTAATAGCGCAAATCTCTCCTTTTTGCACGTGCAGAGTTTAATAACGGAATACGAAGGACAGTATGTGATGCTGAAAGTTTGTTGATATGATTATTTTAGCTTGATTGTTATTGTTTTCGGTTATTCCCTGCCTTGAGCGTGTTATCCTATGAAGGCGACTGCTGAACCCACTGACGAGGAAAAACTCACACACATTACAGCACACAAACAAAACGTAACCAGGCATCACTTGCCTGTGATCTACTTTTTTTATATTTAATCTGGATGAATGAAATCCGTGCTTTCTTCACCAAGTTCCCATGAAGCTCTTATTAGCTGCAGTTAACTGACAGAAAGTGAAACTCAACTTTGGGTCCAATCGTGCTTCCTGGGAAAATCAGAGCAGTCTTTGTTTACATCGTTTTAAATAACTGCATCCCACCTTTAACATAATGCTCTTCTTTCTTTTTTCCTTTAAGATAATATGATTCTCATATTGTTATTACGATGATTATGATACAGGTCAGACAAACTCCTTGTGCTTGCTATAATCTGTGAAATAAGCTGGAGAGCGCTGGCTGTCTGGTGTTTTACTTGAACTAAGAGCCTTGATGCTGAAGAGTGTTTGTGAGTGAGTGAGAGAGCATGTTGTGAACCTACGTGTGATGCGAGAGGACAAAACCACGAGCCAAGAGTTGCTGTGCTTTAATGAGACTTGAGAAAATAAAGGTCATGAATGAGGGTATTTTTGTTTTTGCTTCGTCTTCCACTAAGCCCCGCCCCACCCCCCCCCCCCCCCCCCCCCCCCCCGCCACACCTATCGCTGCTTTGTAAAATGTCACCTCTGCACCTCTATGTGGAAGTCTGGTCTGCGAGTGGACCAGGGTCTCCAGGTTGAGAGGTGACATTACGGCTCCATCTCGTTCGTTCCTCATCGGTCGCAGAAACAAAAAATGGGAAGCTATCTCGGTAGATATCAAATCAACAATCTGGCAGGATATCAAGCACATGATGTACAATTTTCTGTGTATGTGTGTGTATATTATTCAAATTAAACCATTGTTATTATTATTATTGCTATAATTATTATTCTTGCGAGAAGTTTGTTTTACAGCCAAAGCATGTAACATGTTGCTTTAAGCCTTTTGAACGGGCTACACACAAGACTTGACTGTACGATGTCTACATTTCCACAGTGGCCTGTTATTGATATACTTAAAAAATGAACTAATAAAGTTATGATTTGTAGCCTGATTCCCTCTGTACAGATGTCATGACTATATTGAAATATATAAATACATACAGTATATATTTAACACAAACCTAAGTTCTGACAAGTCACATGAATGCTTGGGGCATATGTACAAAATGCTGAATATTGTACTTATGATTTCATTTTTTAATGGTTTACTTTTGTTGCGTTAAGACGACTGTATAGTGATGTATTAAAATTTGCAAGCAGTACCATAGTAACATTGTGGCTTATATTTATTTGGATCCCCGTTAGCTGTTGTATTGACATGGATAATCCTAATTCTTTATAAAACTAAACGTTTAAACCAACAATGCATTGATCCTGTTAACGAGTAGTTCCTACGCAGCCACCAACAGGTTATTTTGAGTCATTACCACATTGGTCCTGCCGGTACAAAATACTCATTAGTGCACCGAATGTGTATTAATCCACAACTGAAAATAGTCCCCAATAAATACACTATTTCCTCCTGTTTGAGTAACGTTGAGGTGACATCATGGCCATCAACTGCTCTACCAACTGAAAATAAATAAGATTCACAAAATCAGATACAGCCAGTGTTTCACAAACCAAACCACAGGCAGGTTGATGTTTATCATTTATTTTTATCCACTCCCCCTTCAATCAAATACACTCCAGCAGAATGTTTGATTCAATAATAGAAAAATTACAGACATTTGTCTCATGGAAAAATAGAGCTCTCTGTGAATAAAGAATTACTCATTCAATCTTCAGTGTGCCAGAAAAAAAAGGACCATTTTCCCTTCACCATAAACAATAAAACACACAAGACGACGGTTAAGAAGCAGCAGGTAAAGACGTAAACGGCAAATACAGTCAGGCGAAGTGAGTTTCTTTGTCTTTAGATAGCTGTGAAATGAACATAGTCTTCATTTAAATCATTTTAATTTTTCACACAGACCTACAGAGAGATTCAGGCTGAATGCAGGCGTTCACTTCATTTTCTTCTCCTTAGTGAAAAGCTGGAAGATTTCAGGGATTCCCCGGGAGTAATTGATGAAGGCGGCACCATGGCAACAATATTAACAGTCACGATGACACTAATAACATGTTTTTGTCTTAAGTTTGTCCAATGTGTCTCTTCTCCCAAGCATAGCAGTTTGTTTTTCTTAATATGGTGATGAGAAATCAAATAAATTGGTGAATGCACCACCATGTCCAAACCACCAGGAGGCAGCACAGTCAAGGCACATCAAACAGTTAAAAGGACCACCGCATCACTCATAAGAAACCTGACTTTGCATAGAAAATAAAATGTATGAAACTGGTCTGGGGTCAGTAGCACTGTGGTGTATAAAAAGATTAATGTTCATATATTAGATCTGTGGTTCCCAACCAAGAAAAAAGTAGATATTTCTACTGTGGTTTATTTTACATTTGGTTTTGTATCATTATTTACTGGATACTTTTATATCTTAAGGCCCCTCAAATTTTTCAAAATAAATAATTCCTTTTAGTTGAACATGAAGTAAACATACTAGCTTAGATTTTCGGGTTCAGGTTGGGAACCACTGTGTTTTAACAGTCAGGATCCTGACCCCGGGTCTGGTGGAAAGTGGAACAACGCTTGTCTTCAAGTTCTGTTTCCATCGGATGATGATGTGCTCGTAGCTCGTCAGTTGAGTGAGTGAACAGAACTTAAAAAGACTAAATGACAGAAAATGGACCCCAATGTGCCACGAAGGCTTCAGAACCGCGTCAGCATTAATGTGCAAAAACATGAGAAAATAATATATTTCTAGAATAAATACAGTTTGGTCTTTCACCAGTCATCTCCTCACAGTGTCGAACGTAGATGTGACACGCTGATTGATACAACAAACATGAAACTCATATTCATGTTTACAATGACAACAGCGGTCAAATGGTTTGATGCTGCTGTTTTACAGTTTCTGTCACTGTGTGCGTGTGCGGTGTGTGTGTGTGTGTGTTCACTGCCATCCTCCTCTCTCTCAGCGCCAGGACAGTTTGCTAATGTTCCCCGATGATTTCTCGTGGTGAGGAGGAAGAATAAGGGCGCTCAGGAACACAACGCCGCCTGCCTCATGCAGCATTTAACGAGTCGATATCTCCCCCTCGCTCCTCCTCCTCCTCCTCTCCTCCTCCTCCTCCTCTCCCTCTCCTCCTCTCCTCCCTACTCTCACCAATGTGCCGTTTTAACCAGCTTGAAACCTGAAGCTTTATCAGAGTCATTTCACTTTGACCCGGACAAAGACATTTCTTTGCTTATACATCAGATTTTGGTCAAATGAGTGAAACGTCCATCTGAAGAGTTTTGGATCACAATTAAATACACATCAAAACAATCTGAGCTCATCATTCACTCTATGTGACTTAAAGCTAAGTGGTAAGGACACATCGGTGATGATGATGAATAAATCTCCCACAGGAACTGTGTGTGTGTGTGTGTGTGTGTGTGTGTGTGTAGAGGAGTATGGTGGGATGGAGGAAGCACACAGCAGCACTCATCAACCGTCCTCCACACTCATTTAGCCAGCTGTTCACATGAACGGGAAAAATTAGCACCAAACATATCGTACTGTAGGTGAATTAAAGAGTCACTTCACTCAAACTGTAAAACAAAACATGGAAATATCATCATCATTATTATTCCCTCTGCAACAAGGGTCATTCTATCGGTCGTGTGTGTGTGTGTGTGCTCTCACGTGTGCGTCTGTGAGTGATTGTGCACCTCTGTGTCTGTCCACGGCTAGTTTTGCATTCTGCTGCAGCAAACTGCATCATATTTTGGGAGCCCAGTTAAGGCTGCAAGCTCAAGGACCTCTTGTGGTTGCAGTGACCACCTTAGTTACCCGGTTTATACTGGCTGCCTGCTGACCCCTCACTTAACACTGTGATCCGGCCCCTGGCTAGTAGGGCCGCTGCCAGTGGGGGAAATGGTTCACGGTAACTACCGGTATCCAAATGGATGAGTTGAATTATGTTTTTGGCAAAAATATATGAGGTGTATTATAGACTTTGAACCGATTGGCTGCTTTTAACTGGATTAGCCAACTGTGGACTCGATTCATTCAATCACATAAACAGGAGTGTTGGCTGAGGACACACCTGGTCTGCACTCTGCTGAGTTCACCTTTCTAGCTGTAAATGTGTTTGTTATCATTTAATAATGGGAATCTACTCTCTCTTCAAATTAATATATTCATATGTGGCCTTAATTGAGTGTTTGTTGCCCTCTGTCTTAAAACAAACACGCGTGGTCTCCAACGTACTGCAGAGGAGCCATGAAGGCATAAATCAAACCGTTTGCTGTTGCAGAAGATGCTGTAATTCAGGGTTGAGAATAAATCCTGCCCATGCAGCGATAAACAAGAGGAGATACTGGAGGCTACAGATGGTGATGGATGGTTTGTGTTTGACCTGTAAAAGGAACGCTGACATGTCGACAGTAAACCCAACCGTGGCTACGGAGTCCCAAAGTGTTCAATCAGAATAAATAGAGGCAAGACTACATGTATGACACTCATATGTGATCAACTGTCCCCTTAAACAAACCGAAGCAGCAGCAAACATGGGAAACATTTTTAAAAAATCTTATCATTTCCTGTTTATATTGTTGATCTTATCTGCATTTATTTATATGAGCATTCATTTCAGAATGTCTTACCAATTAATATTGAACACTTTGGGCTCCCATACTTGTTGCATACTTGTTTTCTTTGTACCGATGAGAGGCTAACACCCTGCTTTGCTCGTGTCCCTGGGTATTTCTGATTCAAAACGCCAGCATGTGTTTACTGAGCCTTTAACAGCAGAGATGGAAGCTGGTGTTGATGTTCATCCTGTGATTAGTCTCCCCAGGCTTCTGTGCACCTCCGCTTGCACCGGCCCGTATTCCACCACTTCTCCATCCACTGTTATTATCCCTTTGGGTGAATATGGCTCCAGCCTGAGCGCTCGCACCTTCGCGTGCACCAAATGCTGACAGTTAGTCGCCATATGTGCGCCCTTCTCCATCGCTAGGAACAGCTTTAGCAGCGCAGCGCGTGATATCCCCGCTCTGACGTAGAAAAGATGGATGACGCCGTCATCCGAGGTGGCGTCCGGTGCTGCCAGCAGGTCCTCCGCCAGGTGGGACTGATACATGGCAAGCATGAGGACAAAGTCTTCCTCCTGCACCACCACCCAGTCACTGGGCAGCGGCTGGTCCAGAGGGGGCAGCAGGGAGTCGGGCGGGCCGGCGAGGGCTTTGGAGGAGCTTCGAGGAGGCGTGCTCTCCGTCCTCCTCACTTTGAGGGAGTTGTTGGAGTGGCAGGAGTTGTGGAAGGTGTTCTGGCAGGGAGAGTCTTTGGACGGTCGAGAGGCCGGAGCCTGGGAGGGAGCCTGTTTCATGTTATTGCCTAAACCCTCTTCCTTGCTGTAGTCCTCGGTGGCGGGCAGGTAAGCCAGCTTGCCCTTGTAGACACGGAGAGAAGCCAGCCTCACCAGCGTGCCAAGAGTGAACCGGGCGGCTCCCACGTGGCGGTACTTCTCACTCTCGATGTCAACGTCGGCCACAAAGCCCCAAGCCAGCGAGAGGAAGGAGAAGAGACGAGGGCCGGAGGAGAGGTGTATGGAAACCAGGTCCATGCGGGCCACGAGTCCTTGACAGAGCAGGAAACCACAGCTGACCAGGAGCTCCTCACTGAACACCGGCGAGGCCTGTGGGAGACAACAGTTCGTCACAACAGACTTCCTGGAATCATCCCCCTGGATTTACCCACAGTTCATAGTCACAAGACGGCGAAGCCCAGAGGAAAAAGGTAAGCAAAGAGGACGGCGCATGTGTAGAATATTACATTTACACAGAAACTTTTAAAGATAAACCACTTGAAATTATAGGAATGTCATCATAGGCTACACACCTGGTTTATTCATCAACCATTTATTTGAATTAAGCTTATTGAAGCCGTTTGAACTAAAACAAGTAAATAAATGAGATGATGATAATATCCTGGAAGACGTTCAGAGGAGGCTGTAAAACACTTTTAGATAACATATGTTGTGTCATCATTGTAAAGTGACATGTGAGTGCTGTCCCATTTCTATTTACCATTTCAGACCCTCACAGCCTCTCACACGCAGCCATGCACCAGGCCAGTTAAATCACTGAGGGCTCAGGGTTTAGACTTTAGGGGGGACGTTGGGATTTAACCCAAATCTATGCAACGGACCCGTGGCGCGAGAAGTGGACGGAAGTGGCGGTTTTAATTAGTAAGATTTGGGCGAAAATGCACGTGTTTGGGAAATAGCAAGCAAAGGATTGGATGAAGGAGACTTTCATTATTATTGCAGGAGCCGTGTGAGTTTCTACACAGCTTTGCTGCTGTTAAACCTCCGTTTACTCCTCGAAACTGACCCGCGGTGAGTCATTTATATGAAATGCTGATTTTGTTTGTGAAGTATTCCTTGTAAGACATGGGAGCGCGCAAACGACCCATCTCTCCCTCCAGTCACCTGGGAGCGCGCAAACGACCTGTCTGTCCCTCCAGTCAGGCTGTTCAGTCGTGAGAGCTGTTCTGCTTTCATACACGTTTCCCTCAGACTAGTGGGAAATATTTAAAATTGTATCTGTGTCTGCAGAGTTCTCCTAAAGTCACCAAAAGTTAGTGTTAAATAATGCCTCATTTGCATATTTAATTGTAACATTTCAGAGAACTTGTAATAATCTTAAGGTGAGTCATCAGCTGGGGACGTTTCATGGTGATATCTTTTGTTTTTATACCCAATGTAGTTGGTATACTCTATAAAATGGCATTCTGGAGGTTTGTTCACATCATCCATTGCCTCATATATAGAACATTTAATCCCAAGAACATGTACAATGTTGTTATATAGTGTTATGGCAATATCTATTAGTTATTTTATATATTTTTTTTACCCTAATCTCATCTCGGCCCTCTTGGTTTGTTTGTAAAAAGTCAGTGTGAACAGGAACCTGAGCTAAAATGTAAAAAGGCATTGTTTTTTCCTGGTCCGGACCCGTTGAACCTACAGGTGTGAACGCAACCTGTCTGCAGCAACAGTGACCTGTGTGTCTGTTAGCAGAGCAGCTGCAGCAACAACACTTAATGTGCACGTGTTTCAGGTCGACTGTATTTTTACGAGTGCACGGTTTCCCTGCCCTGGACGTATAGAAAGAACCGCCCCAATATAAAGACTAAAGAAGACGTTTAACGAACCTGCGTGACTGGATGGTTCAGCTCTGCAGTTTTTTTTAAGCTAATTGTTTTCACCCAACAAAACTCTCAGGATTATCTTCACTCCCTCGTTGAGCGAAGCATTTGGAGACTTGTGAGCCTATATAATAAAATAGTAAATAGTAAAGTAATAATAATAATTAAAAAAAAATGTAAAGAATGTCATAAAATGTAATTAAGGCTCCAGAAGTTCTAACTAAATAGTCAAAATGTCACGGCCCATTTAGTGGGTAGAGATCCATCACCAGAGTAAAGCTTCAATCAGTGATTATTTGAGCTTTCAGTTCATGAAAATGTCATAAAATAGTGATAAATGGCCATCATTACTCCCCATAGCCAAAGGTCACGTGTTTAAATAACTAACCCTTTTACTTCACAACGACACACAACAGACAAAAGCAGTGAATTCTCACAGTTTTGAGGATTGTTTGCCCTTAATAAACATGGATGTCAAATCCAGCAGTCCTCTAGAAGGACACAGTTACAAATCTAGCTTCAAAAATAAGATGCAGACGCCAAAAATAAAAAAATAAAAAAAGTGGAAAGTGCACTTAATATTTTGGGGTTGGTGAGTGGGTCTCAGGGAGTGAGCTATATCAGGAGTGTTATACAATAGTGGAGTAACTGTGACCTCATCGCGTGATCGTAAAAACAGAGAGGAGGTAGATGAGGAGGGTGGACGCCCATGGAGATATGGAGGGAGTGGGGTGAGGGTGGGGGAGTCGGGGGGGGGGGCTCAGTGACAAATCTCAGAGGTGGGACAGAATCAGCTTATGGGCCTTCAGACATGACAGGCCAGTCAGACAACAAAGACAACCCCATCTGGGAGGATGGAGACGGGGTGGAAGGTCATGATAACACCCTAACACACACACACACACACACACACACACACACACACACACGCCTGCTGTTACCCCCCCATAGCCAATTACAGTGCAGACTGGATGTCTCGGTGGAGTTCCCTGGCAGCGGCCCTGCAGATATCTCCATATTCAGCTTCCTGAGTCCATGCACCCGTCTGACTGTCCAAACGGTCTCATCTACATTTCCACCGCTCCGTTTGCTCTCGGCGTTGTCTGGTTAAAAAGGTCAAGAAATAACAAGGTTTACAACTCGCCTGCTGCACTTGAGACTCAGTGGTGGAAAGTAACCATGTAGAGTTTCTTGAGTACTGTACTATAGGATGTTGAGGTACTTGTACACTAGCGTTTCCATTTTGTGCTAATTCACTGTTTGACAGCTGTAGATGTTACCTTTCAGATCAAGACTGACGTTAACATTGTGATGCTGAGCAGAGGGCTGTTTCACAAAACCTAGATGGAGGATTAAGCCGGGATTTTCCAGTTATCCTGGCTAAATGTAGCCTCGACTCAGTTTCATTAAAGCAGTGGCACGTAAGTTAGGATGGAGATTTATTCTGTGCAGTTAGCCTGGTCTGGAGCAGGCTAACAGCCAGGCTTGATCTATTCAGTCAGCAGTCGTGTTTTTTTACAGCTATTCCATGTTCTTATCGATGTATTTTGCCTTATTTTTATGGAACTGCATTCAAACACCACAGTTAGGCTACATATGGTATGAATGGTACAATAAAGACAGTTTCATTTAAAATCCATGGTTAGTAAATGTAGATTTTTAGTAGTCGGTCCGCGATAATTTCCTGCCTTGCTTTTTTTTTTCCAGCTGTATTTCCTTTTTTGCATATTATATGCTTTATTTCCTTATACATTTACCTTCAGAAGCTGCAGCTGATTTGGTGAAAAGAATGCGGCTCCACGCATCATTTCTTTTCCATCCTCTTACAAAAAAAACTCAGTAAAGCTAAACTAAACCTAGAGCAAGTCTAGTTGCCTCCGATGAAGCTTTCAAAGACTATTATGTAGTGATGTCTAGTTACTCCAAAGAGTTATTTCCCTTTTTATCTTCTTAGATTACAACAATACAAATCTGTGTATCCTGATTTATTTCTTTGGTTCTCATTAGTACCCCGTCAATCCTCTCACGACCCCTCAGATTTATCTTGTGACCTGAGCCTTAAGGCGGGCCCACACCGGACCGAAAATCGGCGTCTTTGAGAGAGTCGGCGTCCGTGACATGAGTCTGCTTGGTGTGGTCGCTCGAATCGGCCCACGTCGGCGTTCATTTCAGCCGATTCAAATGTGTAATCCGCCAAGCGAGTCGGTCACTCTTTTACCATTCTGATTGGTGGAGGCTAGCAGCTTGACTAGCGAATCAGTGAAGCCCGGAAGTGACGATGGTAAACATACCAGATAACAAGTGGAATCGAAGAAGGTGGTCTAGAGAGGACCGCCTACTTCCGGTTTTCCTGTTTTTTGGCCCACAATACAGATTAGCGCCGCCTGTTGTTTTGGAGACATTACATCTCGCGCAAGCGCGGAACGTATGGCGTCGGCTGTAGTTCCGTAGGTGTGAACCGCCCATGTCGTTGTTCGAGTCGGCCATGTTAAGTAGCCCGACTTCATTTACCGACGCGAATCGGGCAGTCGGTCCGGTGTGGACCCGCCTTTAGGTTGGGAACCACTGCACTAAATGGATTGTGAATAAAGTAGTTAAAACGAGCTCCTCTTCGATCAGCTACAACTATAAAATGGTAATTGTGTCTTACAAACAATATATCAGTCACAGGAGCCTCTTTTGACCATGACCTTTATACTTTTTTTACATTAAGATCATGAAGGTTGGATTTACTGCAGGACCGTTGTGTTATACTGCATTTGTTTCAGCCACTTAAGGTGGCAACTGAGTTTAAATAATCGTATATTTCCAGACCCCATCCTTGTATTTTAAGTGGTTGGTGAAGTGTCGGTGACCCACCAGAGGAGGGAGACTCTCCCATATCAAAGTGTCACATTTGCCTCTTCAGAAAGCGCCAGCGTTCAGACCAGGTTCCACCTCGTGCTCGCTGTGTTTGTTTACAGGAACACATTAAACTCACTCAGCGAACCCGTTCACTGAATTGCATAATACCAGATACGTTCTAGCTGTCACAGGTTTGATCCTCGTAGCCTCTGTGAACCCTACATTCAGCGGGGAATAATACCGAATACTCTCTGGCCAGGGCCGCTGCAGGACAGCCAGCGGCGGCCAGACAGACCGAGAGAGAGAGAGAGAGGTTTTCTGGATGCCCCGGGAGTGTGAGAGGAGGGTAAACAATACAGAGTCTGGTCCCTTCCTCCCATTGTTGCTGCCGCTCTGGCTGGAAGACCATTGTTTGATGAGAAGCTGATTGGCAGATGAGGGGATGAATGAATGTGGCTCTTTTAGGTGAAGACAGACCCATCCGAGTACGGCGTTCTGTTTAATCACATTTTATTGTAACCTTTGGTTAATTTTCCCTTTTTATTCAGCCAGGAATCCCAATGAGGAAAAAGCACAAATCTGCAGCACAAAGGCTTACATAAAGGTCGCTACCTAGCAACAACAAGATAAACCGAGATACAAAATGACAACAGTAAAAGGGCAAGAAGAAGCCCAATGTGACCTACAAACAGTTGGCGCAGCTTAAAGTGCCTCAAAGCATTTAATGAGGTTTTTAAATTCTGCATGTGAGGTGACTTCAGAGGAGAACAGGGCAGAGTATTTAAAACAAGCAACGGAAGAACATAGGAACATTTATGTCGCCAGCAGGACGAGAAGCAATGTCTCCATGAAACTACACCAACCATACAATAAGCCATGATGCACTGCAGACTCGGCATAGAACAAATCCTGCACCACAAACTGAAATAAAGGGTTTTTGTCTTGCAAAAATAATTCTTATTGTAGTGTCGTCCCTTAAAAGATGATGCTTCTCACTTGATTTATTACCTCAGACACTTTAGCGGTTAGTTGCGTTTATGTAGCACTTTTCTAGTCCTCCGACCACTGGAAGTGCTTTACACTACATGCCAACAATCACTTAGATATGTCATATGTGTGTCCCGTCAGGATAGGTATTTACTGCTCACTGCAGAGTAAACTAGTGAATAACGGAAGAAAGACGTGAAGTTTCTCCTCCTCTGAATCTGATCTGGTACTCTTTGCTTCATTCTCTCTGTCCTTCAGCTTCTCCTTTATGTTCTTTGTTCTGGCTGAATGAACTCCAAGCAATCACTCCAATGAGTAAAGTATTAATAATTAATAGATGAGATGAGTGCTTTTTACACTGAAGAGCAGCAGGAGGCCAACAGTGTGTCTGAAGCTGAAGGATATATACAGTAGGATTCATACAGTAGTATGTATGTCTGAACAGCAAAAATAACTGTCATTTTATATATATATATATATATATATATATATATAGCCTCCATTGAGGAGTGTAATTGACTCAAGGGGATTATGGCTATTATAACAGCATGAGAGCGACACAAGACAAGACGTATTGTTTGTTCTGAAACTTGTATAATCAGATTAAAACTAGATTTCTCTTCATGTAGTAACGCCTGCTATGCTTATGCATGCAAATGAAACTCGGCACCACGCCTGGAATGATTTGGCCCACATATGTTACTGTACTGGTTAGACTGGTTTCTGTGGAGCTCTTATTTGTGGGGGAAGTCATAATAGAGTCAGAATAAGTTTACAACAATGTGGCAATTTCCCAAAAGCTTTTAATGTTCTTATCCACAGTGTAGAGCTGCAGCTGGTTATTGTTTTCTTTATTGATTAATCTACCATTTATTTTCTTGATTTATTGATGAATCATGTAGTCTATAAAATGTCAAATATTTATCTTTAATCAAACAGTCCAGAATATTCAGGTTTACTACCATATATGACAGAAATAATCCCACATTTCAGGAAGCTCAAATGTTTGGCATATCTGCCTTAAAAATGACTTAATAATAATAATAATAAAATGCTCACCCCGAGTAGTGATGTATGGATGCAGCCAAGGCGTTTCCTGATCCACATGGAAGGATCCCCAGCGGGGTCCGGATGGCCTCCTCCCAGTCTGGTCTCTCCAGCAAAGCATTTATCACCTGACAGACACAGAAAATACATCTCTGATCAGGTGGATCAAGTTTCACTTCTGAAAGTTAAGTATTGAGATGAAATAGTATTAAAATTCAAATAATAACAACAGGGATGTATTCCAGAAAGCAGGCTCAACCCAACTCTGAACCTAACCCTGAACTCTGAGTCGGCCGACTCTGAGATGGGTAACTCTTTTTCCCGTTCCAGAACAGCTGTTCTGAGTCAGTAGTTAAAACAAGCTCATGCTTAGAAAGCGGAGCAACATAACTGCAGCAAAGTAGAGATAGTTGGTGTGGCAGACAGTTACTGCCTGAATGAATGGGTATAACTGAATGACACAGTCAATTGATCTGAAGGTGATAACATTTTATTTTCAGGTGCTGTATGTAACACTGTGGTGTAACGGTTAGCAATGCTGCCTACTGTACAGGCGACAGTCGTTTAACTCCCATAGTTCACAGTTGGAAGTAGCAAAATGTAAAAATCATTTTTATATAGGTGTAATCCCACAGGCACAAAAAGAACATAGAGGCAAATAGGTTTAATCATATTTCAACATATTAAACAGAATAAATATGAGTGGCTATTTCAACTAAGAGGAGGTTCACAGACCTAAAGGTTAAGTTCACTCTTTCTGGAACGGAAAACTCAAGAGTATCCCAGAGTTTTAGCAAAACCCGCTTTCTGGAATACAGCAAAGGTATATCAGGGCACTCGTTTTGAATTTACTGGGTGGGGGACGACCCGTAAGCTAAGTATTACTAACACTACATGTTTGAGGTTTTACACGTCGGTCTGTAATTTTAATCACTGATACTGCATTAACAAAAGGCTAGTTAATACATGTGAAATATATAAATCATTTTCCATTCATATTAAATTGGGAAGAGTCCTGTCACAATTTAAAAATCCCCAAAGCACGAACCAACAGACTTACTTCAGGTCTTAATGTAATATTTTCACTTCAACACAGATGGTCGCTATACAACACTGCAAAAAGCCACTTAAACAGCTGCTTAAAAACCCTGTGAGAAATAAACCAGCAGCATAAAACATTTGAACTGTACAGTATGCTGTACATACTGTTGAGTGTAGTATTGCATATTTTGAGCATTTCAGACTGCCTGAGGTCAGTGATGAGACACCTACTCATTCTATTGATCTCTGATGCATTTCTATGTGGAAACATTTTCTAATTGATCATTTACAACTTGACAGGAGGTTTATAACGATGACAGACGTGTCATAGTGTCCCATGAATATAGCGAGCATGTGTCTCTACCTCAAACAGAAGTCCATCTCCAGACATGATGACCAGAGCGTCCCACTGCGACAGGTCGGCTTCCTTCACCAGCTCTCGGGCGTGATTCTGACGCTCTGCGAACATATAAACACACGCAGAAATGTAAAAGGCTCGCCTTTCCTGTGTAAGAAATCTCAAACGTAAAAAAGAAATGTGTCCCATCAGCTTCCTCCCTCCACAGAGAGGTCAGAGGTCAGCTCGAACAAACAGTAGGTGTGGAGACATTTGGTGTCTTGCTCGAGGACACACAGTGGCTCAACTTACACATGATGCAAAAACGTGCGTCTCATTTAAATAATAACATCAATCATTGAGCAAGCACAGCTGAACCTCAAACGCTGCTTTGTATTAAAAGACTAAGCGCATATTTACAAGGATTCAATGCGGCACAAATGCGATAAAAGTTTTAGATCACAGTTGACAGAAGACTCCTAGTCCTAATTGCCAAATTCAAGTATCAGTGTGGGAGGGAAAGCTGATATATGGTGTTAAATGAAGCGCGTATCACGCTGCCAATTAGATTGGAACAACTGAATTACCCAGGAGCACTCTGTCAAATTAATCCTGGGCTCCGTGATGTGATGAAGTGGGTTTAGCTACGGGGCTTCCTCTTAAGGTGGACGACACAAGAGGGACTTTTGGACAGATTGTCTGTAGCGCCACCAGTGTAACGAACTCGAACATTTCCTCCTCAACTTTAATCTGGGAGTCATTACAGCAATGCTTCACTCTACGGATCTGTCATTTCCAAGAAGTTTCCTGGAAAGAACATTTTAATTTAGTATTCATTATAGAGACGATCTTTAATTAGTTCACTTGCAATTAATTAATTGCTTGTGTAACCTAGAGAGAGTCCTATATTTGGTGCTTAAAAAACTCTCTACAGGCCTGCAATTCAGCAAACATGAGGAATGAAGAATCTAATGATCAGTGAAAGAATATTTTTCTTGGGTTTCGAGGAAAATATCACAAGCGATTAGCTTTCTAGCTAAAAAAAATACAGGATTCAAAAATACATTTGATATTTATCCTTTATTTATGCATCAGAACTGATGATGATCCTATTTTAGATTATTTGATTGTTTTTCCCTAAAAGTATGCTCACTAACCAAACGTGTCTCATCTGTGACACAATCAATATATTTGTTTCTTCACAAGATATAGTGATACCAGAATGTTTAAGCCACATTTTAAGCATACTTTGATGATTATTGGGATGATAATATGCATTTGGTCAGGATTAATGGTGATATGAGATTTCATATCGTCCCATCATGCCGAGTGGAGGGATGCATCTCCCTCTCAGTCTCCCCGTCCTCCATCTGCAGGTGAAAGGGCACAACGAGTGCTGCGAGACGTGAAGCAAAGTCAGTCAAGTGCACCGGACCGTCCCAAGAGTCACGGCCCTCTCCTCCGTTTCACCTGCTTTTTCCTTCTGTCTCTCTACTCTTTCACGCCAGGCCTCTTCTTCATTTTTTTCACTTTTAAAAACAGCCATTATCCTCAAATATGATGGAAAATTGATATTCTAATATCAGCTGTGTGCTGTCACACGACATCCACAGAGCCTCTATGAGAATGAGAGACCACAAAGTAATTGATTGTTGTCTGTAACGCTGCTGCTAGTTGAATGTATTAATATTCCCAGAATAATAGTGACTTATCGCATCAAGGAATACTTGTTTTGCTTGTTGTGGTAAGCAGAGCAGAAAACAGTTTTTCATGCAGTACGTATGACTTATTGGTACTCAAATCACAATCTGAGTTGACTGGATATTTCTGCTGCTGATATTTTTTTGACTAGACTGAGCTTGAACATCAGCTTTCATACAAAGAATTTGTTCAAGTTTGAGCCACAAAAACTTGTAGTCAAACAGTTGTTGTGGACATTTGAGATATAGCAACACTTAATAATGTAGACCTATAAAGAAAGATGCAGTAGACCTGCCCTAAGGAAGCTATTAGCTACTAATCAATACATAGTGTAGATTAGCCATATTGGTACGATAAAATAGTCAACATGGAGACACACTGAACTGCATCCTGATGGTCTAGACGGGTCTGGAAAAATAAATGTCTTGTAGTCAAGTATAAGGTATTGTATTACTTTGTTTATTTATATGAATTACTTTTGGAAGATTCTACATTTTTAGAGGTCCAAAAATCACCACGTTTTCTTCTCCATACTGAAAATATTCGTCCTCATTTGTCTCTTTTATTTAGTGTTCTTCCCTTTAATGCTGCCCCTGTGTTGGTGTCCCAATAGAAGAACACACACACACACACACACACACACACACACACACACACACACACACACAGAGTCCTCTGGAGAGGGATCTGATTTCTCTGCCTCGCTGTCTCCCTTCCCTTCCCTAAATTTGCAAAATAAAAGAATCAATTCCTCCTTATCAGTCCAGTCACATCACAATTCTTTATCTTTGTAGAGGCTGTGAACTAAAAGGGATTGAAGAGCCCTTATCGGCAGCAACGCTGTACAGCAGGGACACTGCAGTGTGGAGAGCTGAGAGAGGTTTTAGTATGCAACACCCCTCATCAGACAGATTGATAATGGCAAAACCACGCAGTGAGGAAAACAAATATTGAGGACGGAGATGAGCCACGCCGTGCTTGTGATGATATATGGTTCTGTTGCAGAAGTAAAAAGAGGAGAGGAGTTCCTCTCTGTGGGTGGAGGTGGTGGATTGTGACTAACTCATTACATGCAGATCTCTACTGGCCTCTGGACTAGCCTGGACACGGACTGTGGTGCACGTCTGCAAAACGTCCTCAGACAGATGCAAAGATGAGCAACCTCCTGTGGGGCTCAGTAAACGTGCAGATCAGTGTTTGGGCAATGGGACTTCTTTCCAACGTGTGTGAATATACAAGCATTTGCGAGCAGCGTTGTATTGTTGTACCTGGAAGATTAACCACTAGGGGGCATCCTCTCTCTCTGACCAACTTCTGAAAACTGAAACGTCTTCTGATTTTACATGAGGCAGGCTAAACTTTTTTATAAGTGGACTTAGTTACCGTGACCTCACTGTGGTCGTCGTTTTGAAGCATCGAGTTCAGCATTTTGGCTGTCGCCATTTTGGTTTTTGGCTTTAGGTGAAAGGTATGCACACCCTAAAGCATACTGTCTATTTTTACTTTAAATGGGACCATAACCTCATAAATCTGCATCATGCTGTATTGAAAAAGACTCTACACTAGTGATTTAGACCATAAATTCATGTTTACCCAGAAAATAATGTGGCAGCACAAGTTTATGATACTGAAATATGTGTCCAGCAAGATCATCTGCACAACTAAACACCTGTTATATGATTTTTTTGAAGCATGAATGCAATCACTAGAAAGGCAACATTAGGCTATTAATGGACAATATTGTCAGCCTGAAGACGTTTTGTGGTCCAACGGGAGGGTTAATTAATGACGTAATTTATATATCTCAGAGCATTGTTTGAGACATCCAACCAAAATCCCATTAAAAAAACTCATTGACTACGAGGCAAGGGAACCGGAAGTGCAAAAATGCTGACTCATTTCCAGGTTTTAGGACTCATTCCTGCACCACGGTAGATGCAGAGGAGTCGCCCCCTGCTGACTATAAGAAAGAATGCACGTTAAGGCACTTCTTTTTAAAGCCGGAGATTGACGCCTGTATGTTGGGTAGCCTTAAACGTGTAGTTAAAAGATCTGAGTTTAAAGAATGTAACTTTGGAGGATACTAACTTAATTTCACCCCTTTAAGGCCAAAACACAGCACCACGGAACGGCATCTCAAAACAGCCGCCCTGATTGTTTTCTAGGTACAACCCGACACCGGCGGTAGCTAGACACCTCACAGCACTGTCCTCTATTTCCAGCCTCGCTGCCCCTGAGATAATGCTTTCCCCCACTCGCTCCCTGCTTGTACATGCCAGCTCCCATTGTAGCTCTTCTCCTCAGCTCCCTTGGCAGCTTGACTTCCCATCAAGCCCACAGGAAGAGCACCAGGCTTTGAAGCAAACTGAAGCAAAGAAACATTTGGCCCCAAAATACTTTAACCATTAGACTTATGTTGGGAAAGAGGCGTAACTAAGTGGATCATTTGAATTGTATTTAAATAATTAGGTCCTAAAAGTTGTAAAACGCACTTTTAGTTCTTTTCCTTCCACCGTTAATGTGAATGTGGCCGGACTGAGGGCTGGCAGGCGGGGGTTAAATGCTAATACACTTGCTGTCAATTGATAAGTTGATCATGATGGTTTGAGTGCATGTTCGGTAATGAGAAGCTCTGTCCTCGTGCTAACCTTGTATCACCTCGCTGAGGGCAGCTCCAGGTGGTGACAGTTTGACACGAATCAGCTGTGCAAATGTTTACACTGACATTTGTAATGACTTTTTCCTGTGTGATGTATTCTCTGTTTGGCACCCAGATTTCCCCCGACAAGACAAGCCAAGTTTGGGAACATGTTTCCACAGCCTCGTTCCCACAACTCACAAAAGCAGCCTGTTCGCTATAACAACCCCTTCTTAAATCTCATTAAATGCACGCCACCAAAAATTACCACCAAAGGAGGACTACTTTCACCCCACTGTCTTAAAATATGGGATGAAATGTACATTTCTTTCCCCCCACTGTGCATTTAAACAGACATTAATAGAAACCCGCCACATCACAGATCCAGAGATGGCTACAGGCGCTGATGGACACTTCCTCAGCCCCGCCTGAACCATGATCAGCTAACAAGAGTGTAACATGGGACCACTGTGGTCTGCCAGCGGGAAAAAGTACCTAAACTGAGCGACAATCAAGATAAAGTTCAACTTTAGAAAGCGTATTTACACCAAGCAGCCGCAAGCAACCACATTAAACGAGTAAATTCCTGGAAATGATCGCGTTGGGGTCACAGAGTCGCGGTGGAACGACTCGTCTACAAAATCCACATCCACATTTACTAAAATTGGACACTGGAGCAGGGTTTTAATGTGTCCTCAGTATGAGCAAAGCACCCTACATTTCCCATGATGCAATCAGAGCATCTTTCCAGAGACCCTCCGCCTTGTGAATGCCCACAGCTTTCAGCTTCTGCAGACTTGCGCTTTCCAGAGTCCACTGTGTTGTGGATTTTTAGGAATTCTCACATTTCTCAAAATGTTATGACTCTACCGGTTTGAGCCACCTTGGTAGTTGGTCAAGTTATATTAAATTGCTATTTTTAAGCTGCTTCTCCTTGTTTTGTAGGATATTTTTCAAAGGTCGCATCCTCCTTGTCCGTGCTGTAGTTGTGTTCACATCCTCACATGGGCCCCGCCGCAGAACAGAGCTGCAGCACGCTCGGCGTTGTTAAATGGGCCGTGATATTTCTAAACAGAGCACGTGGATCGTCATCATAAAAGAGGGAAATAAAGATAGAGGAGAAACAAAAGGAGCAGCACAGGGGAGGTTGTTCGAGGTGATATCTGTAATCGTAATTTGAATCGAGCAGATGAGTTGCAGCACAAGGGGAAGATGAGCCTGTTGCTCCCTTTTAATTAATGCTGTGCGACAGACAGTTTAGGAAGCCTGAGAGGAATCCGTGTGTCGTATTTGCTGCCACATAGTTGCATACAGATATGCAGTGGCAAGCACCCCCCCACCCCTCTCTCTCTCTGCATCAGATCCCCACAGCAGTGCAGTCATCCTTCATCTGCCCTCCACCCCTGGCAGTGCCCACAGCTGCTGCACAGTCAAGGATCCAGTAATGAGTCCGTCCATTTACTCAACATCTACATACGAATGACCTCCAGCCTTATAGGCAAATGATACACAAGAACAGATAGACATACTGCTTAGCAAGTGTTATGGACAAATATGTTATCATAAAACACGTTTTCCCCCCATTGGTTGAACTGGTTGTGTCCCAGTTATTAGCTAAAGACTTCACCCAAACAACTTGTCAAATGATAGCCTAGCAAATGAGTTACATAAGGTCCTCATCAGACAGACTCTTTTTAACGCATTCAAAAATGAACGGCACAAAAGTGAAAATGTGAGGGATGGGTTAAACGGTGCGTCTGTCTGCTCTAAAGTTAGCTGCTAATGTTAGCATTGCTGGCTAACTGTCTGGCTACGAGGGAAGAGAACGTGGAACTGCTGCTACACGAGCAACAACACTGAGAGGGGGGATATCAGAGGGTTGTGTGGAATTACTAAACTGCATGTAAAAAAAAAAAAAAATCTTAATACTCTTCTGCTGAAGCATAATTCTGGGTCATTTAGGTGAGGTTGGAGTACGCTTTATTTTCAAAAGTCTATCCGTCAAAGAGATTGTCTATCTGTGGTCTCTAGAGTTCACTTCCAGTAGTCGTGCGTTTCCATGTAGATGTAGATTTGTGGATTAAACACGATGTATTCTCCGGGATTAACTTGTCAAAAAGTAGATCTCGGAAATCACAAAAAAAAAGCTCAGTTTGTGTTTCCCCACAGCACAGTGGCAGTAAGAAGATTTTTCATGCGTCTCTGTCTGTCTGCCCCCTTTTCTCTGTCTGTGCACCTCCCACTGTGATGAAAGACACGACTGTCTGTCTGTTATCTGACACTGCCCTGAATTATGAACAAACCCAGACAGAGAGTGAAACTTCTGTCCCAAAACTCCAGTGAATAACTCAAACGATCGGGCCGAGAGCGTGATACATAATGGGACGTGTGAGTATGTCTAATACTGCATCATTACCACCCACTGAGATTACGGTGGCGATTATGAATGCATCGGGATCATATGAAATCATGGCAAAAGGGGGATTTAGTGTGAATGTGTGTGTTTATGTTCATGTATTTGTCCATCCATATGTGTGTCTGAATGTGCTTACACATATCTCTTATTACATAATAGATCTGCACGCATATGGGTCAGAGGCAGCTGATCAGCATCACGGCGGCGACGGCATGAAAACACGAAGAGGATTTAGACCGGAGGAGGGCTACAGAGAGGCTTGGAGGGAGGCGTTGTTGTTGTTGTGTGGTCTTTGCTGAGCTCTGTGTACGATGGTGTGAGTGTTTGAAGATGCTGTGAGAGCTGATGGTGCGCGAGGCGGTGTTCAACAATGTGATTCGACTGATTTTTACCAATTATGGAGGTGATAGAATGATAATGAGATTAGAGTTACTCTGCTTCTTGACACAAGTGGGTGTGTTGAGGTAAAAATGATTAATGTTAATTATGTTTGCCAGTCAATTAAATACTGTACACCACAAGTACAAACTGCAGGAAGATACCGCCTGCTTTGATATGATGCAGCGAGTCGGGATTAAATATCTTGCTTGAGGACACTTGTGCATGAATGGCTTCTTCGGTTGGATTGAATAATCACGAGTTCATCTTGCTGCCCACTCACCCAACAAATAACTTAAGTTTTTGGCTCTTTTGCCAACATGTGTATAAAATAGTGTTAACAAGGTACCAAATACAAATTATTCTCTTTAAATTGTTCGCATAAAACTAAATCGTTTTGGCTCCACAGTCCTGTGTATGTGCTCATGCTGTGTTTGTGCCTCCGACTCACCGGTGATGACCAGGGTGTGTGTGACCCCCGCCTCCACGAGCATTCGTTGGATGTGGCTGTTGTAGAGAGTGAGCGCCTGTCCTTTCCCGCTCTGTGGGTTCACCAGCAGCATCACCCGGCTCGGCCGTGACAGCTCGCTCATCAACACGCCTACAGAGGACAGAGAAGGCAAGGTCATCTCTACACAACACAATATGTTTAAATCAATGACATTATATGAGAAGAACAGCCTCCTGTTCTACTTTGGAAACATTAACCTAAAACTTTTTTTCTTCAGCCCTAGTTTTAGGCGTTCTTTTGGATTAATATGTTAAAAAGTATGAGTAATTATGTATTTCCCTTTCATCTTGCTTCACTGCAGTGGAAGCCGTACTTCTACTCTCTGTTTATCGTTTTTCGTCTTTGTCACGCACATGAACTCTTGTCGAAACCCTTAAGGACAAAAAAAATCAAGTGTCTCAAAGAACTGACTATATTGTTAACCTGATACTTTTTATCATCTCATGTCTATTACAGAAACTAGCATTTAATTTACATGATATGATACAAGACACTAACCAGGAGCATGTGTTAGGTAAGTAACACAGTAATGTACATTTCCACAGTGAAGAGCAGCAGAGGCTCATGGGAATTTGTGTACTGCGATATTTTGGAGATGAATGCACACAAATTGCTCCCCTGTCTCAGACTGTGTTAGTTTGAGGTAGACAATGATTGTTGGTGCTGAAATGCTGAATATATTTAATAAAAGGAACCACAGTGTGTGACTGTCGAAGGGGAGAAGAGGTAATGATAGTAATAGAGGTAATTTCCTCTTCTTTGGGGGGTTGATTTTTGCTGGCTTTTTGGGGGGTTGATGTCATTTGTTGCACAGATTTGGTGCAAAATTTTACAAAATGTTACTCCATGAAAATTGATTTCAAATGATTAAAAAATCCTCCAAAATCCCACATTAAGATACCAAGACCCTGACGAATATCATAGAAAAACTCATGCGGTGATTTGGTGTCTGAAACATTTGACATTTGGAGATTTCTGCAACAATTGCCTTTTTGGATGGTGAGTACCCATGGAACCCATTTTCATTCACATAACTTGAGGTGAGAGGTCAAAGTCTTGCCAAGCTAGTATGACATTGTTGGTACCAGTGCATGATTATCTAGTTTCACATGTTCCCAAAATTATCAACCAAGCTTTAAAACTATAATACACGCCTCTTTAAGCCAATAATGTCGGCATGCCGGCGAGTCTCAGAGGGTTAAATGTGTTCTGTGTTTTCTTCAATGTATTCAATAACGTGTTCCCTAATTCTGTGTATTATTATCATCTACAGTATATCATTTTTGATAGTCTGTTCAATATATTTACTGTTGCAATAACCCAGGTGCTCACACTGTTCACACTGCTTTCATCTGGACGAGTAAAAGTACAACAAAACCTCTTTGGTGCACTTTTAACTGCAGGGTTGCACACAGAGATCCTAAATCTGTTCAACACACTGAAGAGTGCACAGCATGGGGCTGAAGAAGGGAGCAACTGGAAGGAAGCTGGTTTGCATTTCTTCTTCACCCCCTGACGATTAATTAAAGTACGGGAATACTATATTATTATTAGATATCTACGACGAGATGAGGAGAACTAAATAGAAACTGCTGAAGTTGGGGAGCTTGTTGTTCTGAGGGAGTTGATACGGATCAAATGGATGTGGAAGTTTCCTTTATCTCCCTTTAAATCTGAAGTAAAACTATTTTTAAACAACCCCCCCTTCCTTAAAATATGTGTTTGCTCATGTCTCAGGTGGGAGAGAAGGCAAATAAGAGGAGAGAGTCATGCTATGGTATAAATGTAGAGGTAGGTACACAGAGCCCTCTCTGTTGTAGAAACGGCACACTCCACTAAGACTGCTTTCTATGTCACGCCTTGTCAACACGCACGCGACCCGAACCGTTTCAGCCAAGCAGCCTGATGAGCAGAAACCTTGCAGTGAGACTCAACTCACTTTGTTTTAAAAGATCAAAACGTTTGTAAGCGTGGAGGGAGGCGATCCATCCAAACAAGTCTGACAGCTGATAATGAGTAACGACGGGCGGGAGCGACTCTCGTCCAAGGAAGAACACGTCTAACTGTATCCAAGCCTAGTTGGCAGGTTTTGGTTGCATGGAAATCGTACTTCTTGTTGGCCCAGCAGAGTGATCTGACTGGAATGCTGTGAAACCAGTCACAAGAACATTCACACGTGAACACGCCTTAATCGGAGTTTGGCCTGAGCTAAACTCATCAGACTTCCGGCAGGGTAGGAATATGTTACGTTTACTTTTTAAAATGCAAACAACAAATTCTCTTTTCCTGCTCATGAAGGTGCAGCCACTTTCTTTGTAGGATGCATGTTTCTATGGAGTCATCCCCAAAGTCATCACGACTGGACTCCTGAGGGAAAGCCAAAGGAGCGCCTTCATGAATCAGCATGAATCAGCCGGTGTATCAGCTGGCACCCACCCCCCCGACACCCACACAGACCGTGTTGGCTAAATTAACCCCATGCCACTTCCTGTCTGCCACCCCTCCTTTCTCCAAACATTCCAGAAGGAATCTATCTGCTCATCTCTGTCTGTCCACACGGGTTTCCTCCTCTTTCATTAGCTCGGCTGCAGCAAAGCTTATGGCATGGAGCCAAAGTGTGACGTACATACACACGTACGTGGTGAGGTGGACTCGATTCAACAGAAAGATGTTTTACAACCCCATCTATATCACGATCTATAACTTTATCCAGCACGCTGCCCATTCTGCAGTAGACTCTAATGCTCATTATTCTTTACTGAGGATTGGTGGTTTATGACGGCAGATAATGTGCCTGGTTTGTTTATTTAGGAATGGGTGTCGTCCCGGCAAGTGATGATATACGTTGCTGCTGATGAACTTAGATGGTCAGAGCCACAATTTTGTCCAATTTTGTGGTCTGGTTAGCTACGCAACCCGTTGGTAAACTGAACCACAAATTATGGCAAAGAGCTTAGACGAACATAATCACCTCGAGAAAACAGTTGTGGGGAGAAAAAAAAAGTAAATTGCCATCTTGGATGAAGTGATAAAGTGGATGACGCTACTGCAACCTGACTGACTCATCATCCACACAAACGGCAAACGAGACGGAAAAGATAAAAAAAACACTACAGCAACATTCTCTGCTCTGCATCTCAACTACTTTTACTTGATCTGTGATTACAGACGTCTCGAGCATGGGAACTGTCCCAGATCTTAATGGAGTAATCACTACTGAGGTATTCGCCACAGGAAATGACGGCTTAAATGAAAAGGGGAAAGCCCAGGAGCCGGAAAAAACACATTTTCCGGCGAGGTTCCCCATAATAGCTATCTGGGTGCATATAGAGTCTGAGAATAGACGTCTAGCTTTCCCTGATAACTCTCATTCAGTATACATGCAGCAGGATGTCGGCTATGAAGCAGACACACAGATGGAGGTTTAACTAGATAATCGTTCACTTTTCCTCAAGTGCCGAAAGTGTTGCAAAAAGACTCATTGTCAGCAAATACAAGATCAACATTTAACTTTTATTATGAATATCGTCCAGTCATCGCAAACATGTTGCAATCTGGTTATGTACTGTGAATTAATGAACTCCTCCATGACCTTACATGGTCACCATTTGAATGCGTCATCATTGCTTGATGACCCGCGTATTGGTCAGTCAGTCAGTACCGGTGTCTCGCCTAACTTCCCTAAAATCAGCTTCCCATCAGCAGTGAAACATGACTAAGCATGAAGCTTCTGCAGTTCTTAAGGAATGAAGTAGCAAAGTGGCTTTCATCACACTTAGCTGAGCTCACAAAACCAGCTCAGCCAGCATAAATTTGCAACTCAGATGGGACCAGTTCCCCTGCCTAGATTTAGTGTCACGGGAGATTTAAAGGGAGAGAGGGGCCTTTTTGTTTTGGAAACGCATTTCATTAGCAGGAAAAGACGATGCTCTTACAATATTCACGTCAAATTGCTCACACCATAATACGAGAACCGTTCACGTCACCCTCAAGAATTTTTGACAGCTACAGAAAGTGACCATCACTGACGATTACACCTGAATAAATCCAATGCTAATACAATGAATATGAATATGAAAATGCCATGGAATGCAGAAAAGGCAGCTAAGGAAGAGACTGCAAGCAATGATCTTCGAGTCTATTGAAATAGTGTGGTGACACTTGCATAATCTTGGAATAAAGCATGAGCACTCAGCAGTCAGAATAATTGGGTGTATTCGTATTCCTCCCATCAAAGCGGATGTTTGAAAGCAGCATCAGGACGTGACCTGCTTCATACTCAGGAAACATGTAAACCAATAACAGGACAAGGACATTAGATAGAAAATTAAGAGATAAAGACAATGTTCAGTTTTTCACTTTTTTTCAAAATGTACAGTGTAACTTCATGATGGATGGATGTTAAAAGTATATATTTACATATATTTTTTTAAATTTCAGACCTAAAGCATGGGGACAGAGGACCCCCATCCATTGGCACCTTCACACCAGCAGGTTTGTGTCCCACTGCTCGTACATTTCTGTTTCTAAACCTCATCTAAGGCTTTACAAACACCCATTAGGAGGGAATCCAGTTTCCACATTAAAGGGATTAATGGATTAACATGTATTTGACCTGGTACTGGACTTATACCCTCCCTGCCCACTGTAAAACAACAGATATGTCCAATCGCAATCTACTAAATGTTAGCTTTTGTCCCAGGCTAGCTGAGGGACATGAGCACAGAAATAATACATGTTAGCTGCCAGTCGGTGGTTAAAGCTGACTTAAACTGACAACACACAACTAAACAGGGAGAAGATGGTTTTCTGTTTGCGTCCATGTTATCTTTTAACCCTGAGCAGCTGAAACCAGACAGCTGAATTTCTGAAAAACATTTTTTTTTACAGATATGAGATTGTCATCTGATATAGCATTGCAGCGTTCAGCCTCTAAACCGAGCTCCATACTGCAGTTCTCTACATACCAACTGTAACCTCCAATTGCAATTTAGAGATACAAAACAATGCCTGGGATGTATCCATCATGGTTAGAGGTTCAGTTCGACTATGAGACGTCTCAAATATCATTCATGCTTTAAGGGAAGCCCAAAGTTTTGAATGAACTGCGAGTCCCTGTGGACTGGACCAGCATTGCTGGTGTGATTTGATATGCCCATATTCTTATTAGTGCACGACTGTCATTACCAGAATGTGTGTAGTTTTGTATCCGTTTGTGTTTATTTATATGGTGCTATGCTATACACAGACATTTACAGGTTAAATGTCTCAGGATGCAATATCACTTTTATTTACATCAGTGTCGGTTTTGATGGTATTTTCCAGATCTCTGATATTGTGTGAATTTCATTTGTGGACCTTTATTAAAAAGGAGTATTGCAGTTATCATTTACAATAGTTTTTTTTAGCTATGTAGATTATACATTTGATAGCTACATTTGCTATTTACTATGCTGATTTTACATACAAAATGTATGATCACTATGACTCTTTGTTACAGATTAGACAACAAAATATAAAGTATGGTAACTGAATATGTTTCCTGCACTGTAAGCACTTTTATATCTGTTGTTGATAACTGATATTTTTACTTTATGTATCTTTTTGAATAAAGAACTTTGGATTGTAATGGAGTAGTTTTACACTGATGTATTGCTACTTTTAATAAAGTAAAATTGATCTTCCACCACTATATATATTTTACTATAGTTGTACAGCAGCAGAAAATAAAAAGGTAACATGATACAAAAACTACTCAGTGAGACTCCATTCATCTCTTTGTTTCTCTTATAATGATTAATATAGTCACAACTTGTTGTTCAGTTTGGGATACAGTTTATCGTTTATCACGTTTGATGGTGAGACTATCCTTCGGTTCATGACTGGACAGAGACTGGACCTTTAAACCTTGTTTACCTATCACCAGCTTCACTGTAGCAACATTTAGGTGCAGTGAGGTGGCGACTCTTGTCCAAAATGCTGTCTGAAAATCAAATAGTGCAAGCTGCCGGAGCACACAGCAGATTTTTGCCGAGCCAGAACCACAAAGGGTGTGGAAGGAGGCGGAGGAGGTGGTGGCAGTGGTTAGCTTGCTGTAGAGCTATATTAGGAAAGGCAGAGTTTACGACATTGAGGTTTTTATTAAAATCATCCTGCACTGTGACAACCACTTGTCCTATACTGTATCCTCTGTATTGTTAGAATAAAGAGCTGCATGTGACCCCTGTATGACTCTCCATTATGGGTACTTTAGGCTACAGGGTTACTGAGAGGTTAGGTTGCTGCATGAAAGCAAACTTTCCATGTTTAGTTTAAGTTTTCTTTTAATGGGAACTGGAGCTTAAATTTGTTAGTTAACATCAGCTCAGTTGGCACTATGTCCGACTGCATGTTGGCTCTCTGCAACTATTAGACATGAGAGCTAACATGATAATACTGCAAACTAAAAAGGAAAAACAGCTAAATGCATATATGAAGTGTCTGTGCGCCAGTGTATGGAGGAAATGGACTTCCCACCATAAAAAAACCCACAACCACATGTTCTTTTACCAGGCAAAGGCAGACTTTCTCTGAGGTAAACCAGCTGCTCTGTAGGCTGAATGGTCAATTAGTGGTTGTTGTTGTTGTCGGTGTATCACAGAACGACTCGAGAGGCTGTTTCTGAGAATAGCAGACCGGGTGCTTTTTTACACTGGCGTTATTATGGTATAGTTTGAGATGTAAATATTCTGCACCAATGGCAGGAAGAAAGTTTTGACGGAGGTTTAAGCTGCAGTGCATTCTGCAAAATTTCACCAGTATACTCCATCATTTAAATTTGCCCGTGGTAAGAGATAGAGGGCAGGACACTGTCATTACAGAGACACGGAGCTGCCCGGAGCCGGAGAAAGCTCCAGAGATGCTGAGTCAGGGGTCTCGACAGCATGTCAAGCTCCATCGTAGCATACATCCAATGAGGAGGAGTCCTCAGGGAGAGGACTGCTGAGAAAAACACACATGGGACTGTGCTGATGTACTTATTGTGGCCAAAATGATATTGTCTTTTCCCTTCATTACTGCAGCAAGAGGAACAACTTATGAATGAAATGCGGTTTCTGTTGTAAGAAAATCAGGAAGTTTCATCACTCTTGTGTGTTCAAGACTGATTAATCACAAGGGTGTGATTCTGCTGGTTTATCAGTTTCACAAAGTGGATCCTATTTTCAATTTTGTCATTGACATGACCAGCACCTTATTTGGTGCTTCCTCACCGGAAAACTCAGGCTTATCACCTCCATGTACCCACAAAGACATGCGATACCTCAAGCATCCATCACATACTGTTTGTGAAAATATTCATAGTGAGCATGTTCACACTCGATGTGTCTAAATGCTATGGAGAAATCAGTTCACAGTACCTCAGTATTTTCATAACAGTGTCTGTAGTATAATTTGCAAGTCAGTTATTTTTATTTCCCTCTGATGTAACTACCTCTTTAGTTTGTATAAATCATAGACTGTATATAAGAAAAAATAAACAGCAGGATGTATCTTTTCAGATGAACTGAGCAGTAATTACCACATCCTGATAGCCTCCTTACCGGTTGGAGATGTGTATCCATGGTAACCCATGCCAATCTCATGAGACCAAATGATGATTCGTGACCTGAACTAATTAAAAATATATATATTAAGTCTAGCAAAGTTGAAGTTGAAGCTCCTGAGAGGGACACAATGGCAGCAGAGCTCTCATTGGAAAGCTACAGCTGTGACTGAGCGGAGGCCACCCAAGGTGAGGGTCTTGACTGCAGTGTTCATGAAATACTCGACAAAGTGCAACATTAATCCGAGTATCATCAAATTTAAGACAAAGAATCACTGAAACTCAAAACAAGACCACAAAAGGGTATAAGATCTTTCTAAATCTTGAATTTCTCAAAAGTCACCCTTTGCTATAAAAGCTACATCACAACCATATGGGAGATACATTCAACTATTGAAAGAGTTAACAATAGCCCAACATGCATAGACATAAAACAGGCGTGTCCTACCCCTGGGTTGAGTAGTAACCTTGCTGTAATTGGAAATTGAAAGAGGCTCATGTTGTCATTATGTTTCTATCAATGTCTGTTATTCAAGGCGATGAACAAATCTGCGACAGCGTCAACTGTGCCTGTCTAGAACCAAATAATAAAAAGAACAATAATAAAAAAGATTCTGGTTGATTCCTCCAACAAATCATGAGGAGAATTCCACAATTTTGCATTTAAACAAATATAACTTTTTTTTTTTTTTACTTTCAATTTTGCTTTGCTTTAATATGTAAAAACTCACGTTGGTATTCTGCATGGTTATCATCTATGTAGTAACCCTAATAGATTCAGTGTTGTGGCCTACAGGGAGGCAATTACAATCGAACACCTGCCGAAATATGTTAACGCCATTAATCGAGCAACTTCCGGTTAAGCGTCGGGGGTTTGTTTGTTTTGATGATGATGATGATGATGATGCCGATGGGAGGTTTTATTTGATAAAGTAGGCTTAGTTTGGACATGATAACGCATTCAGCAGAGCTCCTGGTGTGCTCCTCTTAATGGCATCGTCTCTAGGTAACGTTATGGGCTTTAACTTCAAGATGACGATGCGGATAAATCGCGGGAATTTTGCAAACTTGCGAGCTTGACTGGACTCTACGACTGGATGACTCCACCTGATCAAGACGTGCATTAATGCATTGAAGACGTGAGGTAAAATGACCGTTGATCGTTATGTATGACTGGTTTGTGTCTGTGATATTGTTAAATACGGCTTCTCCTGCCGTTAACGTGTTGTATGTTTAGCTAGTTGATTAGCATCGAATTAGCGGTCAGCTTGTAGGCGTCAGGCTAATATTAATATTTGTTACGGCGTTACTAATCGCTACCTTTCAGCCGCCACTAATATTAAAAACAATGTTTGCTGGTTATAACGTACCTGTTAAGCCGACAGATCGATGCTAACGATAGCTAGCAATCGCAATAATTTGTGCTGCCTTCACGTGGTATCGGAATTATGGTAAATACGAATTGCCGACTCAAATCGTAATTACGATCGGGGAAACTGAGATCATTTTGATACCCCAGTTCTCAAGTTTGGGTGGCCAGAACCTTTCAACATGTCAGATTCAGTAACGGGTGTTATGTAAGACCAGACCATTAGTTTGTTAAAATTGATGGCGTGTTTCATTTCTTGTTGAAGAATGATATTGTAAATGTAATGGAAAAGCATGATAATCAAAACTGATCTGATGTCAGTCAGACCTTCTTTTTGAATGCCATAAACCTACACAAATTATGAGCCTGATTGAATATTTTGTAGCTCAGGAAAAAATGGATCTTAAAATATCATAAATCATGCATGCATTTACAACAGGACGTCACATTTGTAATTTTGGGTTATGCAGACTCCCTTTTCAGGACAGATAGGCATGATGATCACATGATGTATCATGAACCTCTTCTTTCTGCTTGCATATGTGACTTTGTGTATAGAGCATACAAACGATTGTCCCAGCTTCAACTCTGTCTCGGGAGGAGGTAATGTATTAATAAAAGCGTTGATGCCTGAGCGAGGCCTGGATTATGCTGCTAAAAGGAGCAACAGCGTTCCATCCCCTGAGATTGTCGAATAGGATGCTTCTGACTTCTGTCATCACTGCTATTTCCATGGTTTCACACTTTCACCAACAGCCTTATTACGTTATAATGCATTAGCACAAGTCATGATCCCTGTGATGATAAAGTCCCCCCAGGTGCAATAAGTGCTGTTCTTCTTTTACTTAAACTCACAATCTCACTGTTAGCTAGCTATAGAATAATTTAAAAGTAATGTTAATGCTCATCATACCGCTACTGAATGAATTAGCGCATTAAACAACATTTGAAAAACACATCTGCATGGTTATGTATCTGATGTGGTATTGTTACGAGTGCCACACATTGAAAATGTTAGTGTTTGACACATACAAAACAAAGAAAAAGGTTGCTGGGGAGCCTGTATGTGCTGGGTGATTGACCCGACGTATTCTAGGTAACCCCCATGTGTTGTAATTCACTGTCATTGGACTGTGGCAGCAGTGCTTAAGCACAGATGACAACAGAGTGATTGATTTAGTCAATACTAGTAACCCCTGTGCCTGCTGCCATCACCGGACTCATTATAATGATAATGCTGTCGACAGCTGAATTTAATCAATTTATTGACAACATGGGGTTTATACTATTTAGTGGACATTCAGCAATGCATCTTAACTGTCGGTTGTGATTGTTAGAGCAGGGATGAATAACAAAGACAGATGCGTGTGTCACCTCGTGTCACCTCGCTTCTGTTAATTGTTGCTCACCACAAAGACGAGTGCCCACAGCTCGCTGACCGTGACAGTGCAGTATATTCTGCACTTCCTCCTACTGTGAGGAAATAACCAGTATGTCATCCAGTAGACTGATATCATTGTAGAAAGACAAAGAGAACAAACTAGAAATCACCATATTCACGGTGATTTATCAGTTCACTCATGATACAGATTGGCATCACTGCTGTAACATCTTCCTCTGCTTTGCACTTGAATCATCTGTGGTCTGTGACCCATCAAAGGTGGAACAACAGATGCTTGAGGAAATGTCCATTGTCATGCAAACTAGTATTGATGTCGTCATCACAAATCCCTTTTCCATGCCATTTGACAGTATCACTTTTTACCGCAGAGAAGCAACACTGGGCAACCTGAGCATGTGCAAATGTAGCCCACACACAAGAATATGCATGAACAAAAATATTAAAACACAAAATCTACCTGTCAGAGGTAAATTCATCTGGAGAAAATGCTCTCTGAATTATTCTGTGAGGACACCGAAAGCCAAGCTAAAGACATTTGCACCAATATTGATGGCAAGAGGCAGCACTGACCTCATTTAGACTAATGGTTTGGATGCAGAGCGCCAGAACATGATTTAGTGTGGTTCACAGGGCTGTTGGCGTAATAAGTAACTCCCTATCGTCTGCTTTGAGACAGGAATCCTGTCTTTACATTACAGAGATACCAAAGATCCCTGCGGCCTGAATGAGGTTGAAAATGAATGCTACTGACCATAGAAATTCTCAGAAAAGTGACAGGTCGGCAGGTCCTGAAAAATTGCTTGGTTGTCATACTAACCAACACCAGTGATATTGATACTATAAGACAGAGCAGCACATCTTCACATATGAGGGTGCGGAACCAGCTAATGTTTGCTTGTTTTTACCTGAAAAATAGTCTCAGTGCATTATCGATTGTCAGAGTTGTTATCGATTAATTTCCTCCTAAAGATTTGTGATACCGGTTGTTATGACCGTAAATCCTCTAATATAGGCCCGGGCCTTTATTTACTGAAGCGCATCGCGGCCCAGGCCTTTATTGGAAGGACGCCAGACAGGCCTCTATTTCTATTTGAGCGAAATGGACTACCAGTAGAATGAATAAAAACAAGATTTTGTGTCTATTTGAACCTATAAAATACTAGGTTCATTTATTGAAAAAGTCTCCTCTTTGGCTCCACAGCTGCCATATTACCGTAAACAACGTTTACCGCTTGCCAGTATTGCACGCTTGGTGGGCTGCCACTAGGAGGATGATTGACAGGCGCTCTCCTTCATTCAATCACGCACACGCATAGAATACAGGCCTATATTAGAGGATTTACGGTAATTGTACAGCTGGCTTTATGTTAGCCAAACCTATTGTTGAGTCTTTATTCTCAAAGCCATTTCTCTTGAATAAATATGAAGCTGATGCAACTAAGCTAGCCAGATACAGCCGATAAAATGTATGAGCGACTGTCGTCAATTTCAGCTGACAAACAAAATGAATGAGCCACACTGTAACAGTTACTGTTGTAAAGTACAAGTCATTTTGACTAACAAATCTTTGTGTCAAGAACGCAAAGCTTGACCGGCGTAGCAACTGTAACTAAGCAACGGTCAGTTGTTTCCATGTTCACGGAGTAAACTAGGTTCTTACCGACATGAAATGGCTCTGAAATATTTGTGTTTGGTTCTCTGTCCCGGGTAGAAAACGTGTTAGGCCACTGTCTCAGGTTCAGCTCCAGACAGTGGACTGACAATGTGTTTTAAGGAAAATAAATAGCGTCTTCTCAGTTGCTAAAACTCTGCTCTTTCCTCTTCTGGTAGAATTGCAGCAAATTTTGTCTCGTTAAAAATACATTTGTGCAATTGGGGGGATGCTATCTGGGTCACAGAGTGCCAGTGATAGCATGGTTGTGTGAGGGAAAAGTTTCATGTTTTTATTCTTCGTGGAGCTGGGACAGCTTGGTGAGGAGGACAAATAATGAGATAACTTATCTTTAGAAATCTCCAATTAGAGAATTAAACCTCTTGGCATTATATGAACTCAATAGTGGCATCAGTGACTCCCGTTTCTCAGGTGTCTTTTATGTTGGAATGTTCTGTTTGCAGTCTGGAGTTACTGTAACACGACTCTCTATACTACACCGGTCCTATTGTTTTATTCATATAAGGAGTAGGTTAAAGGTAATGATAGCCTGTGAAGGGTGAGAGTGAAGAATAGTTCTGTACAGGATATCATTGACAAGGTGTACAAACTCAGCAGCAGTATTGTCATGTTTTTCAGGTGTCTTTTGCTTGAATTATATTACTGAAATTACACTCTGTACCAAAACCAGACAAGAAAACAGTTCTGTACAGAACATAAGCAAAGAATACTATTAGCTATATAGATAGCTGATATGTGATTTGATATGGTCAGAGTGTCTTATATTTTAATGAAATGTAAAATAAAGTTAAGCTGAGTAAATATTGAAATTACATTGTAATTGACAGATGTCATAGAGATGTTATTTGTGCCCTGCAATATCACTCCTATTAATATAATCACATTTACATTGTAGCATCTGGGGCTGGGAGTCATTTAAATAATTACAATGCCAGTATTAATAACATTACCATGAAAATGCTACCAATACCATTCATTCGATGCCTAGTAAGTGAAACTGCGAATCACACAGAGCCCGACCAGCGTTCACACCTGTTAGCTGTTTGTTTGGATGAGCTGCTTCTCTTTGTCATAAGCGAGAGTAAACATTTTCTATTTTCTGACTTGTTATAGACTAAACACTTACTTGATACATTTTGTAAATTATCAGCAAATGAAACAATAATAAAAATGGCTTTTTATAATTCATTTTGGACTAATATCCCCTCTCAGCCTATATATATTGTGCTTGTATGATGCTTTATTAATGCCGTAACCACAAACTCACTAATCAATACAACAGCGAGTTGGAGGAACTGGGGGGTCAACGTGAAAGGCGACCACAGCTGATTGAACCAATGTTTCTTTTGCATGTCACTTCATGAACACACATCAATTACTAAGTCATGTATCATCTACCATCATCATCCGTAGATCCGTAGAGAGCGGCGTCCTCCACAGTAAACTCACCGTCTCTTAGTAGTTCCTGTTGTCGCGCAGAACGTTCTCGGACAGCGCGAGCCCACTTCTCCGCCTCCTCCAGGTTTGCGCGCGGGTCCTGGAGCGCCGCGAGCCGAAAGCACTGCTCCGCTCTCTGCCGCGACACCCCGGAACTCATCCAGCGCCGTTTGAGCGGGTAGAAGTAGGCTACCAAGTACGCTGCCGGGTCCGCGTTGTCGTCTTCCCGGTAAGCCCGACAACCGACGCAGTCCCTCAGGCTGAGCACCACCTTGTTCCGCCCGACAGGTGCCGAAGTGAGCCTCTGGACGACGAGGTCCCTCTCGGTCAAGCTCACGGCACACCTGACTTTTCTGTTACCGTTGAGCGTGAATTCCCCGTACAGCGAATTGATGCTGGAGTGGCGGTCCGGTTCAGCTCTCCTCTGGTTCATCCTGAGCGGACGGCGGGGAGCGAGACGCCGGGGATGCGGGTAAAGCAGCGGTCACCCGTCTGGATGGTGCGAGCAAGTGGAGACTGCTGAATTGTGACTGACAGCCTGCTCCTCGGACCGGTGTCAACGTAAACACACCTCGAACCTGCCACATCCGGTCACATTTCAAAATAAGATAGCAAGGGCCCTGTTTCACACAGTTTTACTTCAGCAAAGTCGTTGTCCTCCTCAGTACTATTTTCCAAAGATTTGCGTTAATATGGAGAGTTAGAATGTGGCAAGTACAACTTATAAACAATTGAATGGATAACAAATTAGTTATATCATTTCCAAAAAAGATAAAACAGTCTTTTTGATGTCTTGCCACGGTCCTGATACCAAAGAAACATTTTCTATGCAATTGTTATGTCAGACATTGTAATATGGTGGGGTATGTCCCTCAAAAATACAATTAAATTAGCACAAGCCAGTTGATGCACAGTAAGCCTATCTGCCTGTGTGCACCAGAGAGGTTGCCCACTTTGCCTGCTGGGTGTCATGGATAGGACTATAGGTACTTTGCATAGCATTGATGTTGTGTGTATTTTCCACTCTTAATTCCAATCAGCCTGTGATGTAGGCAACATTAGGTGAATAATAATTAAGAAGGTGACGGAAAGCCAGTAGTAGCCTACTGTGAATCAGAATGCTGTAGATTGTAGCCACATGGATAATGACAACTATTTTTTTTTTTTTGTATTACAAGAGAAGGTCATTTTAATTGAATTGTACATTTATAACCTGTAATTTTAACCATCACTTACTAATAGTGAATCAGTGGACCAATTGACACTTTTATTTTGTAAGGGTCACCGCTGCCTGTTTTCTCTGAGATGTTGTGGGTGTCTGTGCGGGCTTGACTCATCTCTAACCAGCTCAACTTCGCTGTTCAGTACATCTAACCGCTAAAGAGACGCGGTCTGCTACCCTCTACTGGAATAATGAGGGAAATACAAGTTTACAAACTTCATATTTTAGTCTGAAATTAAAATACTTTGGTATTAATTAACTATATGTTAACATAATATCAATATAAGATTGAGAAGATGCTACGTAACTCCTAACGTGAGATGTGGAGCTGCAGTGGTCTTACTTACTCTGTTAATAAGTCTCAATAAGTCACGACAGTGAGTCAGCATGTACAAGTACCAGCACCCTGCAAACGAAGCAAATATAATTCAGCTTTCATTCACTGTTTTATATGCACCTGTGCACATTCTCACTCCAATGGGTCAAATAATGCAGCTTGGTCAGAGCTCCAAAGCTTCAAACTATGGGGCTCTATTACACGCCACTCTAGCACCACTAGAGTCGCGGTGTGCCAATACACGCTCATTACATGCTTGTGAGTGATGTGTGCATTAGCCAAGCTGCATTAGTTCACGCCTTTAATAATGGCAACAAATGGCCTGTGATGTTTAGAAACAGAGTGGAGCACTCTTAATTTAATTAGGTTTCCCACATTCATACCAATGCATTTCAATTAGTGATTACTGAAACAGAAATTTAGTTTTGATGAGCAAATCAAAAAGGGTGATTATAAATGTACATGTCATTGTTTCAGTGTCCTTAAATACATCAGTGAACGTCTATGCACTTCCACATAAGGATGACTGCAAATGGAGGAAGTGACTGATTAATTTGACAAATTAGGTACTCACATATCTAGTTATGGTTCAGATGATTTCAGAGATCAGTTCAACTGGTAAAGCTTTTTATGATGCCCGTGCATTATAAACATACGTGTAATGCATTTTAATCTGCTTATAGTGCTGTATAATCATAGTTATAATCACTCATTGGTATTCATAATGGTTCACAACAATAATCATAACACATTATAAAGCATTTTTTATTCAATAATATTCTTGAAATAATTATACTCTTTTTGTAATGCATTATAATCACTGTTATAATGCATTATAATGTATTATAAGTGGATACTGTTATTTTACAAGATTTTGTGTTGCTTTTTTGTCTCTTAACTTAAAGCAAACCATTTAGAGCAAACATAATTAATCGTAACAGTGACTAATGCGGGGTTCAGCATGCCAATCATCCGAAACCCGCACCAGCTGCTTTGTCCGCCAGAAATTGATGTCCCCCAGGTCCATGCTCCTACGATTTCAGTTCCACCTCTGACCACTATACATACAACACCGGACTTGGACCTTATATTCACACCAACACTTCACCCATTCCCGTAATTATTACACACCACCACCAAATCAGACACTACCACACCCACTCTGCGAACTTTCATAATCTCAGACCACTCACAGAACAATCCACCACTCCAGTCAACAAACCACCTGTCACCATAAACTTGGCACTTTTTAATGTTCGCTCTCTTTTAAATAGAACTTTTTTAATGAATGATGTGATTTTAGATAACAAGTTAGACTGTCTTCTTTTAACTGAGACATGGCTTGGCACTGACGCACCTGCTGTTCTCACAGAGGCTTCCCCACCAAATTTTAATTTTTTATTTTCTACTAGAGAGGGTAGAAGAGGAGGAGGGACGGCATCGATTTTAGATAATTCATTGACCTCAAATGGAGTATTTTTTAACAGTTACTCATCATTTGAGCACCATGCCTTTACTTTTAGCAGTCCTCCAATTCTTTGCCTTACTGTTTATAGACCACCCCATCACTCTAGCTCTTTTATCAGTGAATTTTCTGAACTTTTATCAATTATCCACACTTCTTTTAGCAGGATTTTAATAACTGGTGATTTTAATCTACACGTTGACGATATCTCGGATCCGATATCCAGAGAGTTTTTAAATCTTTTAAGTTGTCTTGATTTTAAGCAGCACGTCGCACAGCCAACTCACAACAGAGGACACACCCTGGACCTGGTCATAACCCATGGCCTGTCCATCGGTGTGTCCTCTGTTGTCGACCTGGCTGTGTCTGACCACTACTGTGTATTTTTTAACATCACCAGTTTTAACCAAGAGGAGGCCCCAGTGAGAACGGTGAGGAGGCGCTACCTTACTTCTGAAGTGGCTGCAAATTTTATGGAGATTTTACAGAGCACTCCTGCTGAAATTCTACCTGCACCTTGTGATTTTATCGTTGATAATTTTAACAGCAGACTGAAGTCAACCTTGGACTCGGTAGCTCCACTTTTAACTAAAACAATAAAAAGAAAACCTATACCCCCGTGGAGAAAAAACATTGAAATCAATGAACTGAAAAGAAAATGCAGGAGTGCAGAGAGAAGATGGAGGAAAAGTAAACTGACAATTCATTACGAGATTTTACGTCAACAACTCAAAACCTACAATAATACAGTCAAAAAGGCACAAATTTCACATTTCTCACAACTCATCACCATCAATAAAAACAACCCCCGGTTCCTCTTCTCCACTTTTGATATTTTAACAGGCACTAATTCTAATAAAGTTTTTAAGACACCCACAGATGATCTTTGCGAGAACTTTGCAGACCACTTCAGAAACAAAATCAACGACATCAGATCCTGCATTTTATCCCATCAAGTTTTAACTGTTAACACTGAACTGTTGTCCTTGCCTGAGGTAACACTGGAGAGTTTTGCCCTGGTTGATGCAAGGACACTTGGTCGAGTTTTCTCCCAAGTAAACCCAACAACCTGCCTTTTAGATCCCATTCCCGCATCACTTTTAAAATCGTTTTATGGATTCTTTGAGGAACAGTTTTTAAACATCATGAATTGCTCTCTTCAGACGGGTGTCTTCCCCACCGCCTTTAAAACGGCGGTGGTGAAGCCCCTTCTGAAGAAGAGCAATTTAGATCCAAGTGTTTTTAATAACTACCGACCTGTATCCAACTTACCATTTTTAAGTAAAATTTTAGAAAAACTGGTTTTTAACCAAGTTAACAACTTTTTAAACAGAATTAACATTTTAGAGAAACATCAGTCTGGTTTTAGGAAAAACCACAGTACCGAGTCAGCACTTTTAAAGATTCTAAACGACATCAGGTGGAATTTTGATAATAAAAAGCTCACAGTGTTGGTTCTACTGGATCTAAGCGCAGCTTTTGATACAGTAGACCATCACATTTTATTAAATAGGCTCAGACACCTGGTGGGCATCTCTGGTACTGTTCTTAACTGGTTTTGTTCTTATCTCACAGACCGATGCTTTTATGTAAGTATGGATACATGTTCCTCAAGAACCCATGAAATTGGATGTGGGGTTCCCCAAGGGTCAATTTTAGGTCCACTTCTTTTTAATCTTTACATGCTTCCCCTTGGGGACGTCATCAGGAGACACGGCATCAGCTTCCATAGTTATGCTGACGATACGCAACTGTACATCGCCGTGTCTCCTGATGACACAGGGCCAATTGACGCCCTTTTTAACTGTATTTTAGACATCAAGTCATGGATGGCAGAGAATTTCCTACAGCTCAACCAGGACAAGACTGAGGTTTTAGTTATAGGTCCTGAAGGCCAGAGAGAGAACTTTTACCAAAACTACAAGAACTTAAACCAGCACAGTCAGTAAAAAATCTGGGCGTGATTTTTGACTCTGAGCTGAATTTTATTTCACATATCAAAAATATGACGAAAATAGGTTTTTATCATCTTAAGAACATAGCCAGAGTCCGCGTGTTTCTCTCTCAGGCCAGTACGGAGGTGCTGATGCATGCTTTTATCTCCTGTCGTTTAGATTATTGTAATGCCCTGCTCTCTGGTCTTCCCAAAAAGAGTATTTTAAATCTCCAACTATTACAGAACTCAGCCGCACACGTGCTGACGAGGACCAGAGGGCGGGAGCACATTACACCAGTTTTAGCGTCGCTGCATTGGCTCCCTGTACGCTTCAGGATCGATTTTAAGGTTCTTTTACTCGTTTTTAAATGTCTTAACGGCCTTGCGCCCTCTTATTTAGCTGACCTGCTTTTTCCATATCAACCCTCGCGGACCCTGAGGTCCTCCGGCACTGGCCTTTTATCCATACCAAAACCCAGAACTAAAACCCATGGTGAGGCGGCATTTAGCTACTATGGCCCCCACCTGTGGAACAGCCTGCCAGAGAGCCTCAGGACCGCAGAGACAGTTGATATTTTTAAAGGAAGGTTAAAGACACACCTTTTTAATCAGGCTTTTAACTAGTATTTTAAATTCTTCTTAACGTTCTTATGTGATTTTATCTTATTTTATATTTTTGCTTTTATCTTGTTTTTAGATGATATTGATCTTAAATAATTTTAGTTGTTTTACTTATCATTGGTATTGTTTTATGTTATTATCTTTATTATCTTTTATTAAGCTGGTCACTTATTTTTTCATGTGTTTTAGTTTTTAGCTTTAACTCCAGTGTTTCCTCAGGGGGGTCTTCCACACTGGGAGCTGTGTCTGGGCTGCTGCTGGGGGCGCTGTCCCTGGGTCCCTTCGGCTCGGCTGACTGTTGTCTGTCGGTGTCGGGGGGCCTGGGCACTGGTGCCCCCTGTGGCACAGCCTGCGACTCTTCCCAGTGTGGATGGCCCCAAAGATAGCGTTTCCTCAATCATCAGTGTCATGCCATGTCTCCCTATTGTCAGTAGTGAGAGTGTGTAGGTGTGTGTGTTTGTGTGTAGTATGGAGGGTGGGAGGGAGGGGCTTTATTTGTAATTGTTTTTTCTTTTCTTTTTTGATGTGTAAAGCACTTTGTGTTACATGTTCATGTATGAAAGGTGCTCTATAAATAAAGTGAAGTTGAAGTTGAAGAAGTAATGCATTACAAGATAAGATGATAATGTATTACAACCACAGGAATTAATATGCAAAAGGTGAGTGGCTGCTTTGTCAACCAGTAGCTGGTGTTTGGCTCCTCTGGTGTTACTACCAACTCCTTTCTGGGACCCGCTCATGTATTGATCCATCGATGCCCGATTATGATTCTATGTTGTGTAGAGGCAGATTATTGGCTGGTGGTTGGAAGCAATATCTCCCTTCTGGGGTCCTTCCTGATCAGGATTGTCTGACCTTCTGTGAACCACTCTGGGTCGGTCCCATCCATCAGTAGCTGGTTCTTTTGTGCTGCCAGGTGGCAGTGCTCATAGCGTGCAGTTAGTTCCTTTAGCCAGTAGGTGTGGATCATATCAGGCCCTGGTGCTGTCCAGCTCTTCATACATGTCTGCCATCGTGATGGATACTGGGTCCTGTTCTTGGAGCTGCTCTCAGATCCACTAGCTACTGGTGTTGTGTGTGTTGTCTCCTTCTCCCATAGTTCTTCCAGTATTGTTTCAGGCTCAGTGCTGGGTGGGTAGGTGGAGGACACTGTGAATGGTTCTGTGGAGAACATCCTGTTTGTTCTCTTTACTTCTACTCCTCTATTGTACCTCTTCAGGTCGGTAGCCTTCTTAGCACCGTTCTGTAGCTCTGACAGCTGACTAACTTCTCTCCGTGTCGCCTTGATCTCGACCACCAGCCTCCTCCTCCATGGGGGATACTGCTCCGTATAGCTCATGCTGTTCATTATAGCCGAGCATCTCTAGGATCCCTGCTGCTGAACGGTATATCAGCGTGTTGGTCTCAGTTATGGTAGCTGCCCTATCAAAAATCAGTTTTATTAAAATCAGTTTTATTATTCGAGACAAAACATATTTTTGACTGCAGTGATTAAAACCATGTCTATATGTGTTCTATTAGAAGTGTTTTGTTTTGTTGCGTTCTTGTTACGCCTTTTCTGCCCCCATGTACAGTATGAACTATCTAGTATGTACCGGTACTGTTCAGTATGAACTACTTACTAAGTGAACATTCACACATCATGGACATCTGCAAGATGGCGTAGTGTCTTTGGTCAAACAACAGATGGCGGTGTTGGTTTAAAAGAGAGGCAACTGATAGTCACCATGCCAAAGTGAATTTAGTTTAGTTTAAATACAGTTAAAACTAAACAGAAGACTGCTCTTATGAAAAATATTTTTTTTGGTATTTACACAAAGCAGAAAGTAATGAACACAATGAATTAGTATGTTTTTAAGGCTGTTCACTTAATTACTTCTAATTAACTTCATCACATTTAAATGGGAAATATTGCACCTATCAACGCAACACATGCATGCTTTACACATACTTGGAGGTTTATGTGCTGTTTGATATAAAAATACACAAAACTGTTTTAATTAAATGGGATGTATAAAAAATTTAAAAAAAATGATGAAAGCAAAATGTCATGGTTTGTTTAAAAAAGCAGCACACATTAGCTGTAGCCGATCGCCTCCAATGCCACACAGGCGCAGTGTCACATGACCCAAACAAACAAATATAACTGGTGAAAAGGTGATCACTGAAGATTAATGTTGTGGTTTTAGATAATTGGGTAGATGCTGCTAGATCTTGTTCAACTCTAAAAGTCAAAACCTGACTGCATCAACTCTATAAGCCACAGTCTGACTGTAGGGCCCCCATCTTCTTCCACTATAGAACTATATGTGGTTTGTCTGTTATTGTCTCTTAACTTTACATTATGATTTACGATGGAAATCCTCCTCTACGTGAAAGACTACTTTCCCTGAACTGGTATGATGGCACTGCAACCATACCTTCATGTTTTGTCATTAGTACTAATATGAAATCCATTACTGGCGACACACTCCATCTTCATCATTGCAACATTACGTATCTGAGGAGTAGATTGCTTTTGAGAAAACATAATAAAGGAGTTGTCTGACTTCTCCTTGGTCAAATGAAAGTCATTGTGGCATTCTTGTTGTGCCCCAGGCACCAGCACATCATCACCCTCCACAGACAGGAAGGGGGGAGTGGGAGAAGTAGTAGTGGGAGGAGGAGGAGTAGGAGGAGGTAAGCATATATGCAGATGGGAATTAGTGGTCCCAGTAAACACCTGGAGCCAGAGGGGAAACAACATCATCTTATTCACACACAAGTCTCTTGCCGCACTGCTGCTAAAATGCAGTCCTTTAATCCACTGCGTACCAGGAGATAGGTAGGCATCACCTTAATTCCTGCCCCCCCACAGCCATTCAGGCTTTACTTTGAACATGAACATATTATGTAATTTGCTGCAACGAGGGAGAAAAGCGCTTCTGGAAAACGTGCGTTTCTTCAGTGTGAGATCATTATATGCTACACACTATGGGCTTCTCAACAAAAGAGTCCTTTCATTTCAAACTGCAGGGTAGACGCTGATTTCCTAAGAGCTATTGATTGAAAATGGCACAGCTGAGGAGCAGTGGAGGAGCCATGAATGGAGACAGTAGATGCTCACTTCCACCGTTCTCCAGCTGTGAGCTCTATTGCTGCCTGGCCTTGAAGGGGGGGAAGAGGACCGCCCCTGCATACATGTATGGTGGGTGTTTTTTATTTTATTAAGTGAGGTTTAAGACACAGTGCTGTCACTATCCCAAATGTGCTTGTATATTTTCAAGAAGGTTTCATCTCAAAAGGGCTATGAACACAACCGTGTTTTCACTTCTGCACACATGTATGCCCCAGTTGGCACTAATTGCCATCAACTGGCATTCCTCACCATCTGGTTGCATCTCCCGAACATGAAACCATTGACACAAGCTTAATAACCGATAAGCATCCATTATCTGTTGGTAGGGCCGCGCAGCGCGGATGTCAACTCGGTGCATATCAATACAGTAAATACATTAACTTAATTGTTGCTTATATAACATACATGGAGTCTGCCTCTGCCCTATCACCGGCCCACACCCTTCTCACACACGCACACACACACACACACACACACACACACACACACACACTGACAGATAACTGAGTGGGAGGAAGGAATGTCATATACCTCAGCATTTAGTTAGCATTGGCATCCAACATGACAGATTCCCCGTCCGGGTCGCTTAGCACTGACGGCTTGCAGAAAGGGTTGGCCTGTCTGCCTGGCTCTCCTTCACTTGCCCCTTAATTCTGCTCTGTTTCTTCAGATGCCCGCCCATATTGTCAAGCCGCTGCCATAATTATACAAGAGTTATGCAAACCTGTCTTCGCTGGCAAACAATGAAACATTTCAAGCTCTGGAAAGACGCCGATTAAATATTCCGGGTACTTATTGTGAAATTTATCATTTAAAGCTAATCGAGTTGTGGCGGTCTGTGTGGTGGTGAATCATCATGTTTTTCATCTCATGCGCAATCATTCTCAATCCTCCAGATTAGCAACTGTCAAAACAGAACATATGACAAACTACCGTTTGTTTTACAAACGCTCGCGGCGAAGTCAGGCTGAAGTAAAAAAATTCAAAAGCAGTCATTCCCAAAGACTGGGTCATGACTCGTGACACACAGGTGGGTGGCAGAACATTTTATTAGGGCTGCCAAATAATTTGGCTGAATTTCTTCCGTTGTTGTTGTTTCTATCTGTAGTACACCTTTAGGCCACATGGGGGAGCCTGATGTTTGTATTGTGTTGATAATTGTAGCCTACTAATAACATTGAATCTGATATGAGACTTTCTGTTTGTAAAACTGATGGGAGAAAATTAAAAGAACGAGATAGCTTCTTAACTCCGCTGAAATGCATTTATTTTGTCTAATTTATTAAGTATTTAACATATTTTTCAATGGGAGATGCATGAAGTTGTTATTGATGAGGAAATGTCAGTAAAAATAGTCAGGAACATTATGTCCATTATGAGTTGGGTCTCGATGGTTTGTCGAATAAAGATCCGGAAATGCATAAAGGTTACTTTGTTTAGAATTTTTCTGTGTTTATCACCACTGTGTTTTACAACAAGCTGAAGATGTGAGATACTGTCAGCCAGTGTGTTAATTTAAAGGGGGTTAACCGTTAAAGTAAATCAGATTCTATATGGGCATTCTTCAGCTTTGTGCCTTTTCCCACGAGACTCAATAACTCATTCATTCTCGGTGTTTCGATAAGTTGCTGCCAACATTTTCCTTGTTGATCAAGTCAGATCAGTCGATTTTAATATCACTCCTGTGTTTGTATGGTAAATGTAAAACTGGGGTCAGCAGCTGCTTAGCTTAGCTTAGCATAAAGACAGGAAACAGGAGGAATTGTCTGGCTCTGCCCAGTGGTAACAAAGGCTGCCTTGTAGCACCTTTAAAGCTCAGTAATTAACATGTTATATATATCATTTGTTTGATCAAAACCAAAATGTTTTTTACACAGAGACATTTGCATTAAATGCTTAAGGTCTCTGGTGGTTGCCTGGCAACTTCACAGTGATGCCAGGACTCTGGGAAATTACATCCATTTTCAAACAAGGCATTATTGGCATGGCATTTTAAATGTGTTGCCAAAGCACAACTACAAACAATGCATTCAACTGACACAAAAAAATACTAACGTATATCTCCGTTAAATCACCTGATGAGTTTCCTCCTTTCTCAATAAAAAACATTTAATAAAAATTAAGATAAAATATCATCAAAATCATGAAAAAGGCCTTTATAATTTCCCAGATGCAATGCTGACACATCTTTATTGTTGTTTTGCCTGACCATAGGCTACAGAAACAAAATCAATTCAATTTACTTTAACTTTGTCTAAGAAAACAAGCAAATATTCACATTTTGCTGGAACCAGTGAACGTTTGGTTTTTTGGCTTAAAAATGACTTGAATGATTTGGAGGGCTCACAAGGCCATCTTTAATTCATCTCCGCTGCCACCCGGCAGCCATGGGACATCCAAAGGGCTGAGTCACTCGCTGAACTGAAGATATGCCAAGGAGAACAGACGGGGGGAAAGCCCAGGTCTCTCCCTCTGCAGCGGGGAATCACTCCTCATTATATGTGGACGTGGTTTATTGGGTCACCTCCATCCTCGTGGCCTGCTTGTTGGAGCATGTTTGTGGGGGAGGCGGCTGGATTAGCCTGATGGTGTGAGCACACTGTGTCACGCGGGCTGATGTACAGGTTTTCAAAATGACTGAACCAACTTGCCTTCCTCGATTAGAGCGAGTCCGTGTTACTCTTGAATGCGGCGTTGTTTTAGAAATGCATTGGATATCGTGGCCGGTGGGCTTTACTGACCGATGTCCTGTGGGTGCATTCATCGAGACGCAGCCACCGTGTGCTGTACATGACATAATCTGTTGGCAAGCAGCAGTCGAACCCCTGCATGGAATAAATCTTGTATTTATCGGCAGGATGTCATTAATCTCCAGTTAAAAATAAACACTGACAGCGTGAGCGCCCGCTGGGTCTCGTCCCTTCTGAACATCAGTTATGTATGGCGGCGACCGCGGCTCTCCATCATCTCATTTCCTCCATCACAGTGCCGAACCAGAGTCGGCGCCCATGATGCTCATACGTGACCCGACCTATCAGAAGAAGCTCCTCTGTGTGTCACCGCTGATTTCCTGAAGTGGCACCCAGATGGCGCTGAGCAAGGAGAACAAACATACCGGAGAGAGTGTAGGCGTTTTCAGCCGTGTGTGTGTGTGTGTCTGTGTGTGTGTGTGTGTGTGTGTGTGTGTGAGGGTTTGGTTAAGAGGGTTTGGTTAAGAGTTTGTTGAGCATTGCTGCTTTTTCCTTTTCATTAGTTTGCGAGCCTTTCTGGCAGGCCACAAAGAGAGGCAGAGATGTTGCTTGGACAGGAAAATCATATATTTTTATATTCTACAAAGTTCAACATCGCACTAAAAGCACAGCATTAAAAGCATACACAGTGACAGTTTACAACAGCTCTGGCTTGTTTGTATTTCTGTCAAACTCATTTTAGTTAATGGGCCAGATACAGCCCAATTTGCTATCAAGTGGGCTGGACTAGTAAAACCATTGCATAATGACCTCCTGTATGTATAACAACACCTCCACATTTTCCCTTTCTGTTACAGAATAACGGGTACATTCTGAAACACTAAATTAACAGAGTCTGATAGCAGTGCAGTTATGTTATATTCCTTGAGCACTGAATGGAGCTGTGAGCACACCAAGCACGCCGGCTTCCCATTTATCTAAAATAAAAAAATAGAAGAATTTGTCCATTTTTGTGGGAAAAGGCGACACTCTGTCACCACTTCTCTACTATTTGACAGACATTCTCCACCGGCGGCTCTAACATGAACAGAAGCAAGCAACCTTCGGGTTTGATAGTTAAGCAAATGGGGAAATGCCTTAAACCTGCATTCTTTTAAATTGAGGGCGACTCCTCTGGTATACAGAAGTTCGTTTGTATAGAAGTGTATGAGAAAGTGACCCATATTGTCTCAAGTTTATCGTCTCAATCGCTAGTTATAATTCTTATGCAATACAGCAGTTTGGTAAATTATGGACCCATTTAGAATCAACTAGAAGATAAAGCAGGGTATGCTTTAGGGCGTGGCTACCTCGTGATTGACAGTTCAATACCATGGCGTTATCAGTTCATGGAAGTTAATCATAACATTTTAAACTTAGCTCCACCCTTTCGTGTGTCACGTCTAGTTCCAGGAATCCGGGATGGCGTGGCGCCATTGGTGATTATGTCCACTTCTCAAGTGCAGGCTATGACACCCACAGTCATCCAGGGAGTCGGACTAAGTAACGCATATCTAATGCATAATTCATGTGGAATTCATTAATTCATTAATGCGGGATGTATCATTAATTTCTGGTGCTGACTATAAATCAGTGATTAAGTCACTGTGTGATTAGTTAACATGGATGGATCATCGATCAGTTATGTCATACATAATTCAGATTAAATTACAGGTATGCTAATGTCATGGTTCTAGGGATGGTAATGTCCATCTGTCAGTCACAAAGTTTTGCATGGACTTTCGTGGTTCCCAGATGACGAATCCTACTGACTTGGCTGGTCTGTTGACTATTCCTCCAGCGCCACCTTTGACATTTACATTTGTGGTTTTGTGTCAAATATATCTACTATTTAATGAATTGCTATGCAATTTGGGCCAGACGTTCCACACTGAATTAAGTAATAATTATGGAGACTGACTGAATTTTCTTTTTGCTCGAAACCAAATACCTGGTAAAACTACAAATATCAACAACAGCTGCTCTTTGTTTTTAGCATGCTAACATGTTAAACTACGTGATGAACATGGTACAAGAAGACAACAAAACAACAAACCATTTTAAAAAGAATTGTTTTTATTCCTATACGTAAAAGAAACCAACATTTAGGTACACGTTTCCATGGTGCCTTCTTTATGAGTAATGTTTGGCCCTGTGGTTGATCCTTATTTCTGACCCCTGCTCCCTATGGTATAGTTACATGTATACATGCATTAAACAAAGCCTGTAGGCTACTGTGGCTCATGACAGATGTCTTCAAACAGGTCACAATAATGACTTGATGTCTGAATGCCCTGCATCCTTTTACTGCCAACAGTCCACAACACAACTATAATCAGTTCCTCAAGAGCCAATAAGTTCACTTCTGCTCCTTTGATTCCCCCCGGTCGACGCTCAGGGCTTCTTTGATATTGAATCTCAAAGTCTAGTGGAGATATGATTAAGTCAGCAGTACAAGCGTGCTGCCCCAGTAATTGGGGGGGGAGAGGACTCTGTATTGGTGCAACGGTCCCGACCTCCATGTTTCTCTCTCTCTCTCTTTCTCTCTGAGGCCATTAGGAATCATGGCTGTCTCCCCCATCATTAGATTAACTCCTATGGTCTGCCAGAGTGTGCAGGAAGACCACGCTCATTACCCAAGCTGCTCCGCTTTACCAAGCGCACAAAAGCCCCGCTTTCACCTTGTAATTTGAGACAGACAGGCTCATCAGGGCAGGAGGTAATGGCGAGATATGGAAGTGCCGCCGCCACTATCGGCAGATAGTCGCGTCTTGATTACACAGGCGGATTCAGAGTGCACGCTTGGCAGAGTGGCGATGTTCATGGCGACGTAGGCACATTAGTTTCCCCCCATAGTGTACCACGGGGGATTTGGTACATAGTTGTCACAATGGCAAACAGAGTTCTTGATAGATTAGATGCATAGCGCTCAGCCATAACTCTGTCACAGTGGTGGTTTTGGAACATAAATTGAACGCACACTGGTACCCAGAGGACAACAAACAGGAAAAACAACCTTAATATCAACAAGGATTCAGTCATTTATGTAATCAGAGAGGAAATAACAAGATCTCATCTGTTGGCAAAGGAAATGGTCCAGCTCATAAAAAGATGAAAAAAAGATCCTGTAGATATGTAGGGTAAAATCATTATTTCAAATGAAATAAGAAGAATGCCGGTAGCTTGTATGTGCCCTGCTGACAGTGTGGGTGCAGATTTCCCTTTCAAATAAAGACACAACAGGAAGTGCACTTCACAGAAAACCTTTGTTTATTTCTGGTCCGGTCAGTAATAGTGACACAAAGTTAGCCGCCTTTCCAGGAGAACCTGGAGTTGGACACTAGTTTACACCACTAATGTGACAGTTGAGTTACGATACACTCGGATGTGAAATTACTTTCCTCTCCTGAATGTCAAACACCAGTTTAAGACAGGAGATCATTGCATGAGTGATTGAAGTGAGGTTTGCCGTGAAAACTGGGTTCAAATAAATACATTTTCTCGCTGGTGACACAAAGACATGGCGCTGTAGGCAGCCAATCTTTGGTGACATCACTATTTTGCTGTGATAAAAGAAAAGTTCTATAAAAGTTTAACACAATCAATAGGATTGGTTTCAAGCCTGTCTGAAATGTGGGATTTGTTCTGCCTTCATATAGTAAAGAAAATCTAACGCCGCCTCTATGGATCAGCTGGGTGACTGCAGAGAGACCTGGTGTGGTTCAAAGAAGATGGACGACACTCTGGAGGGTTTCCACTTTTACAACGGGGATATTTCTCCAGAGAAGCATCCTGGGAAAAGGTAAGTTAGTTCGACACCTTGTTGGCCACAATGAGCTGTAAACAACCACATTCAGAAACACCAGTATCATTTAAAATGATCAAATTTAGTATGTAGATAATTGACGTATCTGCTGCACTCAGTGCTCTTTTTGAAATGACAAAGACTCACCAGCTGTCTTGCCATGGACCTGAGGACACCTTCCACATTGGCAACCCACAACTGTGTGGAAACGAGAGAGAGAGAGAGTTGGTGAAGTATTTTGAGATGATGCAAATGTCGCAAAATGAAATTGGATCAAGCACCTTTTGATCACAGCAGACTCGCCTCCGAGCAAACTGAGTAGTTTCATATCTATTGAGCAAGCTATAGGAAGTGTTCAGCCTTACTGCACTTCTAGCAGGCAGGTTGGTGATGTGTAGTTGCTACGGACAGTCATTGAACTCTGTAAGAGCTGTAGAGGACAGACTAGCCTGGAAGACGCATTTTCTTTCTTTTTGGATGGATGTTTGGAGGAACCCTTAAATATAATGAAAGGAAAAGACCTAAAACCTGTTTTCTCTGCTTCTTACCATAAGTGATGATTTTCAGCAAAAGAAGAAAAGTTTTGGTTTCTTTATGATTTCTGCATTTGTTTTAGTCTTTCTCGTGTTTTTTAAGTGGCTGGGGCAATGTTGGAAATAAGTGATGTCACGCTTTTCTTTAGACCAATTTCCATATCAGATAACACACATTTCTGTTTCTGTTTCTTTCATCTTTTTTGGTCACATTTCTTAGAATAAATATGAAATTACATGGGGGAAAAAAACCTTGGTCTTAAAAACATCTTGGTTAACAATCACGTACGTTGATTCCATTTGTATTTCTATTAAACCTCTTGAGACCATCTGAAAAGCTGTCATTTGAAACTGGGCAGGCGCTTTCAAAAAAGGCTTGGCAGTTGATTGGATGAACCATCTGTTTATCAAATTCTTGCCAAAACCAGTCCGGAGTAGAGCAAAAAACCTCTTAACCATTGAGAAAAGCCTTCAGTGACGTTTTGCTCGCTGATTGGTCCGTGCTCTAACTTGCCTGACACAAACGCATTACCAGTACCATGCGTGCCATCTTATGTGTTGTCAGGAAGCTAAAAATCATGTCACTGTAGGTCGTGATTTAATATAAATACTTTACTGTTTTGGCTTTGTTAACACACATTCCCATTCAAAGAAAATCATAGCTAATTGGTCAATTTTACCAGCTAATGCCCGTATTTAAGGACAGTGTCTTTAGGGTGAGTGCAGTACCACAATTCATCCACCAGAAGGAAATGGATCATATTTTCCCATGGGAGGACTTCAAACGCGACCATGCCATGCAAATGAATACAGACAGCAGGAATTGAAAGTTCGATTAGTTTTTTTTTTGGTTTTGTGTTATTCTTTGTGGATAAACAATTACGTAAACAAACTGATTAACTGACAATCATATAACTGGTAGTCGACTATTTATTTCTCTGGTCGAGAAGCGCTAAGTACGTGCAGTAATTTGTAGTTGGCAGGGTTGTGGTTCAAGCCCCCAGAAGTCATTTGTTTGTCATTGAGTGCTGTCAGTCAGGCACTAGGGTGGAAATGTGTAAGTTTATTTTGTTATTTATTTTCCAGATGAATGAAAAATGCACACAGCTCGAAGCTGGTCTGGGCCGAAAGGCAGATTTGCCCTTCTTTCTGTTATATTTACTGTGAGCACAGCATGGTGTACGGGTGCTTCGTAATGACCGTTATGTAGCGTGTCTGAGTTAATGACTTCATTAAAAAGCTAATTAATACTTTAATTAGTACAGACTCTTATGTCAGTTTAACAACAAAACTTAACTGTATCATCAAGCATCATGGAGATGCAGTGACTGATCTTGTGTTTGTACGAAGGACAAACTCAAGTCACAAATGATTTTTTGTCAAACATACACACACCTACGGTAAAAGAGCTACTACAGAAGAGATCCGTTTAGAGATAATTACAGGTGCACTGAGTTCAGTCTGCTCACAATTAAATGTACAAGAGCTGTAAGAAACTAGAACACAAGAGAGTGGTATCGGTTGAGCAGGCGATGGTCTTACTCTGTGGCTTTGTCTCTTCTCTATGCTCCAGTTGTGCACGTCCCCCCACTGCTCTGGCAAACATGCGTCCGTCGCCCGACCGTTTCCCCTCCGAGCCGTCATTTCCCCTCCAAACGCCGTGTCACAGACTGGAGTGCCGGGTCAGTGACACGGTTCCCACACAGTGTCCTACAATGTAACTTGAGTCCAGAAACGGATCCCCTCCACCCTATACCTTACCGCATGTGGGGTACAGGGTGTCAGACTAGATGGTATTTCCACAATACGGCCCCGTTATCGGTCCAATAAATGCTGACAAACACACATATCTAAATGCTAGCTCTCCTTTCACTGCACTGTTTCTGATGAATGGAAAATGTGTCAGCTGGCATTTTTGTTATAGACATTAGAGAATACCGGTGTGAAGGGCACAGGCTTTGGATATGTGTGGCAGTCAGAATATGTTGAAAGTGCACCTATTGAGTGTGATCTCCCTGCTGGAGGCTGCCTAATTAACTGTGGTGAGACAAAACGCAGTCATGTTTTCGACTTAATGTGGTTTCAGTGTTACGTAAGATGGATGTTCCTCAATTACGCTGTTGTTATCAGTGTGTGGACTGGTATTTTATTAAAACGGAAACACTTTACAATGCTGTCCGAGCCCAATCCTAGTCCTTTTATTGACTAAAGAAAAACTCAATAGCAGTTGATTTACATAATAAACTGGTAGTGTAAAGACATTTTATACACCCGTTGTGTAATATTATCGTTTTAACTGTATAGAATAATCACATCATATGGCCCAGTGTGAAATATCCAGTGAAAATAAATATATATATATATATATATATATATATATATATATATATATATATATATATATATATATATATATATATATATATATAATAGACCTTTATACAATCTAAGTTTCTGTCACTAGGAGACAAAGACGGAAGACAGCTTCCCATATTTTACATTCTTACACACAAACTGCCTCCTTGGAAAAGAGGGAAAACCCAAATGTTAAGATGTTGAATACATTTAGTTTAATTCATATGGAGTAATTCAGACTGCTAGTAGTGTCAGGAAATTAATCCTGCTCACAAAGACTAAAAATGAGCCGCGGACCGCCTGTGAATCGCGGCTTGACACAAAAACAGTAATTTGCTGACACAAGAAAACAGCGTATTTATCATTGTTTACCTGAGGCGGATTGCCTGGTGACACACTGAGCGTCACTTCTCCGAGTCTTTGCCACCCCCCACACAGGGCGCCTCATCCTCCCCCGAGTCTTTTGGAAAGCTGAGAGGAGGAAGAGATGGAGGTCAGAGTAGGCCAAACCGTGTTTCATCCATCGACTAAGATTACAATGAATGACATGCAGGAGAGAATGATGAGCATCACAGGGACGATGGCGGGGTAACTGTAACCACTGCATGTCAGGGACAGATAGAGAGATGTATTATACCTCACACCGTTGCAGGCAAACAGAAGTGTTTGGTCAGTTGTCTGTTCTGTCTGAGTCTCATTTTTATTCATCTCTTCAACAAAGCCTTTTCATGACTTGAATAGAAATGCGGTGGGAAAGTGTTCCTGTTTCGAGGCACTGTATTCTGCACCATCACTCTCCAGGTCACAGTCATGTTATCCCTGCAGTTTGTAAAGCGGTGCGGCTCGTTGGCACAATTACTCAGTGAGCACACACAAAACCAATTGGATTCCCTGATGTGTTTCCACCCCATTAAGAAGAGAAAACAAAAGTTATTTTTCGGTGCATTTTCCAAATAACGTATATGTTTTTTATAGATATGTTGTTTTTCTACTTCCTAAGCAACCTGTCGCAAATTAATTACTTGCAATAATATGACACTTAAAGCAATACTTCATTTTTTAATAGTCATGCATCATTCCCTAATTTTCCCCAGAGACGGGAGATCTCCTTATTTGTATTCTGAAAATGAGCCTCCGATGATGCAAAATGATATTTGTGTCATCAGAGGCTGCTTTGGTTAGAGGGGGTGAGACTACAACACTTCTTCCTCATGTTTTCAACCCGCCTAGGGGGCAAGACCCACTGAGACTACAGACCTATTACAGATCAGTGGTGGGACTTACTTGCAGAAACTAAAAGTAACATTCGCCATCTTGCTTGGAAGCTTGCACCTGCAGAGCTGTGCATTGTGGGAGTTGTTGTCTTCCATCCACATACACCAAAAAGTCATTGTCACTGTCTGCGCTTTCTCGGTCAAGAAAGCACCAAATTCAAAATTTATTTCGAGTCATTTCGACTACATATATGACCCACTTTGAATACAGATTCATGTTTCTACCGGTGAAGTATTCCTTTAACAAAGTTAACATCTGATTTTATTTCTAATCAATGTTACATTATTGGTTAGTAATTAGATCCTGGCTGTTAACTTTTAATTTGTGTTAGTCAATATGTACAATACAAAATTGCAGCTAAAAAAATACAGAAAAAATGTTGAAGGAATAGCCATAAAATATTAGACAAAAATTCATGCTCCCAAGAGGATGTATCCTCAGGACTTTGGTGATGAAGGAGATTCCCATCATCCTCAATTGTTCTTGGTGTATTGGCGCTAATTAAGAGTTAAAAGTAAGTAAAGTATGTGAAAAGATGTCCATATTTTGATACAGTATGTCTTGATGGCATATTTCTGAGCATATATTGACTTGTACATAAATGTCATTGTTAGAAGAAGGCATTGTTAGTTGAGTGCTTTAATAATTAATTTAAAGACAACAGATAATTCACAACAATCATTAATACATATTTGTGATAAAAAACGTTTAAAAAGTCTTCAACAAATATCAGTCTTTGCCTTTTATTAGTTTCGTAATGCTGCATTGATGATTCAACCTTTCAGCAACTGAAATATCTATAATTATTTGTTATCTTTTCACTGATTATTATTGAATGTACTGGTGTAATTATGTAAATAATTTATGATAATTGGATCTGTGGCATTTCACAAGGAAACCTGTGTTCCTGAGAAAAGAACATGCAGTTTGTTCAATCACCTAGCTATTTTAAGTTATCACAGTCTTGTGTTAAAGATCTCCTGCAAGGTCATATTTAATATTTAAGGCGTAGGTTGGCTCATTATTCGATCTTGGCATTTTCAATCAGTACCAGTTTCTAGTTGGCTCAGAATAGCATCCAGTTCCCGGAGATTCCCTTCAGTAACAAAACAGCCACTCTGAGGCTGACTACAGAAAACAAAAACATTTCACGGTATTCAGCTCGTTTCCCAGCACACAATCACCTTGAAATCCATTTGAGCCCAAAACCATGGTGTTATTCACACCCCATAATTGCTTTGTTCGTCCGAAGATGTTGATGTTAATGCGCTAGAGCAGATCCGAGGGTAGACCCTGCCTGGGGGGGTTTAGCACCTGAAGGCAAGAAGGGCTCTTGGAAAATGACTCATGTAGTGATCTCTACTTCTGCGTTTTCTTACATTAGACATGGACCTCCAACTGAGGCGCCGCACCTCATTACACGTAATTGTGTGGAGAGATCAATATCTGGCAACCTGATGATGACATCTAAAACAATTTATTCTCCGACATTAATACGATCCCAGCATGCCCAGAGCACTGGGGAAAGCTAAACCCTGTTTGCTGTATTTAAAGAGAAAGGAGACATATAGCTTACAACTTGAACCTCCAGTTACTGAGTGTAAAAAGCTGGACCAGACAGAAGGTGTATGGATTTAACACTGCACATGACTGTAGAAGCACAGAGAGGCTGTATGTGAAATAGGTTTGTTTTATATACTTCGTTGGGCCTGGTTTCCAAGAATTTAGTCACACCTGAAATTTTGATGATGCAGGATTAAACAAGATTAATTCCAACCACGTATTATGTTCAACCCAATTATCATATGCACACAGCACTGGCCTGAGGGTGCTCATTAATGCTGTAATGGATCATAAAATGGCCAAAACATGAAGATAATTGTGTGTGTTTTGGATGAAACGAGCTATTCTTGATGCATTTCCATATTTGTTTATTTATATATATATATATATATATATATATATATATATATATATAAATAAAATGACAAATGCTCTGTTGCAAATGTTTACTACAAAAAAAAGAGAAAAGAAAAAAGAATAAGTGTTCATACTTGAGGTGACTAGATGGGCTGAGAAGTGGACAACAGACCAACAAAAGGTGATGATAATAACCAGGGACATATAATAATGTTATATTTTTCTGACTAAATTAGACTGGAAAATAATAAAATATAATTTTCCTCCACAATTGCATACATTGCAAGAGAACACGATGGAACATACGGAAAATACATTGAACATTTAGATGAATAAAGATGAGATATTCTGTGGTCTGTTTGGTTAGTGTAATTCTGCTCGGGGAATTTGGACTTGTATTCTTAAAATTCTGGCCCTGCTAGTTCCTGACTTCGATAGCAATCATGGATTTTCATCATAATAAAGTAGAAGCATTAATTACTCTGCAAGTTTCCACTGTGAATATTTCCACCATTGGTGGAGGCACCCACTTAAAGAAAAATATGAAAGTTACGCTTTTATTGGTTTAATGTCTTTAAAACGAATTTTGAAGAATGTCCTGTATTTTCTGTTATAAAGTGTTAACTTAGACACTGACTACTGATTATGACACCGAATTAACTTTCATTATGGAATTGCCAAAAAATGGGCCATGAATGAGTAGCAAGACCCTTCTTTGCTCAGATAAATCTTTTCAAAAACAGAAACAACTTACGTCTTCTTGTCACGGCTGATGAAATGCTGGCGCAGTACCAGAGCCAGAGTGGAGAGAAACATGATGGTGGTGCACATGGTCCCTAGAGCCCGCTGCCCTGCCGCCAAAAAGACAGCAGGGTCAACATGAACCATCCATAGTGAATCCACTCACCACGGCCGAGCAGACCTTTTTGTCTCTCCCTCTCACTGCCTGGATCAGGAACGAAGGGGGATTAGTCAGTCCCAGATTAGAAAAGATGACTTGGCACATTATTGAAGCACAGCACTGCTGCACATCAAAGCTCTGTTGTGATGTGTGTGCACTTATTGTGTTACTGCAAAATCTCCAAGGAAAGGCTACTTGATACGTTTGCCTCTTTTTCTGCCTTTTCCAACATTTTCCTGGTGTAACATTTCCTGTCATGCAGACCTGGCGTTCCCTCGCCGGCCAGCAGTCACCTGATCATCACCTGTCCTACATCCCCTGAATCACACATCTAGTGTTATATAAACCAGTCCAACTGCAGCTCTTATTTACTACTCAGCCTTATGTTCATGTTCATATTAGTAGTTATAACAATTACCAGTCCAGCGTTTGAGTAGTAAACATCCAAGTCTAAATATAAGTATGATTTATATTGGAAAATTGCGTTTGTTGTTTAACAACTCTACACAAAAGCTAGGTGCTCTTTGAGGCTGTGCTTTTAGCTAAATGCTAACGTCAGCATGCTACCATGCTCACAATGACAATGCTTACAGGACGATGTTGAGCAAGTGTAATGTTCACCATGTTCACAAGTTTAGTTTAGTATGTTAGCATGCTAACATCCAAGTACAGCTGAGGCTGATGGAAACATGGTCAGTTTTGTAGGTATTTGGTCACAAACTAAAGTGCTGGACAGATTGTGATTTTGACCAGATGGTGGCGCTAGTTGACTCTCGAGAACACCAACGTGACCATAGTTGATCCAGAGGGGTTTTCATCGTTTGCTTCACAATGTGTGCTTCATTTGGTAGCAATCTATCCAACGGTTGCTTCGACATTTCATTCTAAACAACATGCTTACCTCAAGGTGGCGCTACAGGGCGTATCTCAAGATTACCAGGTCTTAGGATTCATTGTCGGGGGACCATGAATGTCTCTACTCATCTGTCTTGTTGAAACCAAATAAGTAAATAATTTCACCAAATAAGTAAAACAATGACCTCATGGTTGCTGTGAGAAAATGTCATTTGTTTTTACGATCTGCTCGCTGACGTAGTGTTCCTGTGTTGCAAATCTGTGAATAATTGAGGATGACCTGCATTTTTCGCCACATTGAAACCTGTCTCCCGCTCGTATACAAGTGAATGATGACCACTGTTGAGGGGCGCAACAACAACCTGGCAATGTAATGAGGATGGCTCCGAGACACAGAATGGCTCTACAAAATGGGCACAAATCAAATCCTGAGCCTCCCCATTTTCTGTCTCATTAAGCTGATGTTATATTTCTTACAGGCAGCAAGATGTGGATATTCTCAAGCTGGCGATGAGATTCCCAGCAGCGGCGTCTGTGACTCTGCTGTCACTGCTCTGTCATAAAACCTCTGGTGCAGGCATGGCAGACAGATGGAAGTTCACACAAGTGGCTGACAGGAATGTCAAGTTGCAGCGTTGTGGCTGTGCATCTCATCTGCAGCTTTGAGACGAGCCCATGCTGCCTAATTGGAAAATTCTCCAGACCTCCTCTCAAGCTTTGTGTTGATGGAGAGCTGCACAGCCTCAGCAAAGCTTAAAGGTCAGGGGGATTAAGTGTCACAGAGCTGTTATTTGTGTTGAACTGCATGTGCTGGTTGGCTTAGCCATGCTCTGGGCTTGTTTGACTGAAAGAATTAGAGGATTTATTAGGGCAAATTTACAAATATTGACAATGATTAGCTACTGGGTCTCTACATTTCAGGAATTGTAATCAAATTGTTCAACATATGGATACTAGTGAACTGCTTTTAAATGATGGCGACTTTGTTTCCAACATTCAAGTCAACCCATCCAATGGAACTACAGACATTCATGTTCCCCTCAGGGTCGGTCCTAACATCTGGTGATCCTCTTGAGTTTTCATCCAGCACCATTATCAGATCAAAATTACAATTTGTCCAAAACTTTTGGATTATGATTTGATGCAAAATTTTTATCACAGTTGTACTTTGTGTTGAGCGCTAATTCGTAAATGTATGTAAGATGCTGAACATGGTTAACATTATACCTGCTTAGCATTAGCATTGGCATTGTTAGCAGACTGTTGTTGGTGTTTAGCTCAAAGCAACCCTGTGCCTATATACACTCCCACAGTACCACAGTACAGCTGTTGACTAGACTGGTGTCAAGCCCCTAATGCTTTTATGTTAAAGGCCTTGTACACCCGTACATATAATCTAAATTACATTTATTAATGGGACTTTATGGTGAATCATAAAGTTAGTTAAGACACCCACGGAGTCCTCAGAAGACAGTGACCCTGTGTAGGTGAACACTAGTGTATAAGGCCTAAACCAGACCAGCATTTGCTGCCATGCTGCTTTATGCTTTTGAAGATGTTCCTTCTCATCCAAGAGGCTTCTTCAGTTCTAACGTCCTCACCTGAGGAAGTGACCCCCCCCCCACTAGTCAAGATATATCTCCCTGACATTTTTAGCTTCTGAGGAATGGTCCCTGGTGTGCTTCTCAAACTTAATCCATTATTAGCCTTTGTGTGTTCTCAAAGTAGCGTTTGTCCAGGTGTGTTGATGAGCCCATGTTGCCAGCACTCTCAGGAAATGACAGTATCTGGCAGTGGGAAAATGTGTCGCCATGGTGACAAGTCGGTGTCCTGTCGACCACGCTTCTGCACTCTTTGGAGAATGACTCTATTTTCAGACTCTCCTGGTGTTTACCCGCATTACCTATTCCTGCTCGCGCCAGGAAGCAAGGCACGGTCAATGTGATTATCTGAGTATTATAACGACACCCAACAATTACACAGTGACACAGTAAAAAAGTAGTGTAAATAACATTACTCCGAAATACATCAAGTATAAATTCAGAAAAAAAAACGCTATATATATACAGTATATACTAGTTTATGTAGAACAAAGTTGTCTTTGATGGTAAGATGTGTGCTTTGCATAAATTACTGAATGGAATTGAAAAATGACTATCTTCCTCCCTGCATGAACCTCCCGCTGGAGATAGTCTCGCCTGGAGCGTCAAGCAGCAAACGGGAAACCATTAATCATTGATTAGGAACATTTACATATCATTCCATTTAATTATCTCTTGTTCCTGAAACAGTGGGACTGCCAAGCAGAGTATCTGCACTGACTTCCTGCAGGCAGGAGATAGGAGCTATGTTGGCTGATCTGGGTCAAATTCATCTTCACATCTAAAAACCAGGATTAGATTCCAAAGACAGAAAATAACACATGCTGATTCGTCCTCGAAGAGCAAAATAATTTTAACAAATATAATGCATAGAAAAATAATCCATTCTCCTTAGTTTCGGCTGCCAGAGTCCTCAGTAACACAGCAAAGTGGAGCGAGTCCCACCGGTTCTCAGATCTTTGCTCTGCCTTCGTGTGTCAAACAACTGCCTTTTAAAATACCGCTGGTTTACAAAGCTCTGAATGGACCAAATTACATTGTCAAAGCGCTGCTACGTTATGAACCATCCAGACCTCCCAAGGAGAAGCAGCATACCTTTTCTGAGCACCATATATCTGCAACATTCTCCCTTCTTTTAAATTCGGGTATAAAACGTTGGTAACGCTCACAGGCCATAGCTCTCAGCGTAAATCTTTTAGTACAACAGTGTTGTTCAGTGGCTCATGCTGTGTCCCATAATAATATAATATGTACCCATGTTTAAAAAAGCCTACAGTATAAATTATTTGTATGTTGTTCCCAGATTATTACCACCATATTTCTTAATTTCACACCTTGTTCCTTGAACCTCCATGTACGGGCATCAGTACAGACTGTTGACAAAATTACATTTTAAATTGGGAAGAAAAAATAACTGTATATTGCAGGCCATTGTTGAAGAAAACTCTTCAGGTCCAATTCAGTGGCTGGTTCAAATGAGGTTTAATCACTGACAGTGGAGAAAAGACAATGTTGCGGTTGCCACACAGCCCAATCTGCCCTGATGTGAGGCAAGAGACAACTTATACAGAACCAAAGGGGCAGGTCAAAACAGTGGATTTACATAGATTCGATACGCGTCTCACGGAGGGGAAGAGACGTCCTGAGACAACATAAAGGTGTGACTTCCTCGGAACAGCTGGGTTCTTGCTAGATAGTGTCACAACAGGGGCCATTCATGAAGGCCTTGATCAAGTATGTGGGATGAAGGTGTTTCGGAGACGGTCCAGGAAGGGGGACAGATCAGAGGGTCTCATCATTAACATGACAAGGCTTACATACAAAGAATGCAGCTCAGCAAGACATTTGAGGTTCCCGAGAGGAAGTAACAAAACAAATTGGAAGGTAACACATTTTCTTCTACACCATGATCCAAAGCGTCATCTAAACCTTTCTGTTTGTCTTCTTTTAATGAAAACTTTTTCTTACAGTTGTTCTATTTATCTAATTTTTATCTTCTGTTTTATACTTAATGTGTAAACTAAACCGAGACTGTCCTCCCACAAACCCCCCAAAACAAACAGTATCAAGTCAACAAAACGTTGGACTTTTACTCTGGAGTCTGCTGTTCGTCTTAACCATGAACCCCATCATGGTCCCCAGACGCCTAATGCTTTGACACTGTTTCCACAAATATAATAATATTTAATATGCCCAAAATTGGTTTAGTCCTTGTTTTGAAAAACGGAAGAGTAAGATTAGACAGAAACAGATAAAATATATGAAGTGCTGAGTACCTCATTTTAGCCTGGTCTCTGTTGGTGATGGAAGAGGTGACTTTAAGCCTACTAAGCCTCGCTGCAAGATGAACATGTGAGTGAAATATAGAAATTAAAACATATTTTATTCCAGGTGATGTAACCTGCATGTAACATGAGAGTGGTGGTCTAGCAGCCAACTGCCTTTGAATAGACTTATTTATGTAATATGTGTTCTGATCATTTCACCAGTGATGTTTCTGATTCATTTTATCCCGAACGTTGACATAAGGTCACTTGTAAGCAGTTAAAACTTCACGTAACAAGACGCTCCAGTTGTAAATCAAATTATCACGGATTCTAAAAAAAAAAATGTCAGACACAAATGTACAAGTATATTTTTTTATTGATGGTCATGATTCATTTTCACCAGGTCAGCGAAGGTACGAGTCTGTGGCAGGCTGTGCAAACATGCTCAAAACACTACAAAGCCACTGCACTCGCTCCCACCGACGACGCAGTACACAATGACATATTCATATAGAGTATTCAAATACATAGAATGCTTCTCATCGATATACATTTAGAAAAATATAAAGTCCTAACTTTTCAACTGACAGAAAACGTTTCACAACAAAAACCACACAGCTCCACATATGCAGTGATGCCCTTATTTGAGAATGAATGGGTGAAAAGAATTAATTCATTTATAGTCTAGTTTTCATCTAAAAATGACTGAAAATATATATGTTGGATTAAGTGCTGTTGTAGTACGTTTGGCATGCGGGGACATGTCCAACTCACCAATTAAATGCAAGACTGTGTGTGTGTGTGTGTGTGTGTGTGTGTGTGTGTGTGTGTGTGTGTGTGTGGTGATGGAGAAGGCGAATGAGCGTAATTGGGATGTGTCCACACATAATTGTACGTGTGTGTTTATGGTGTGAGGAGAAACTTGCTGCATATAGACGAAGATGGTCACAAAACCTGCAGCTGAGCAAGAGCACATTTCCATCACGCGTGTGTTTGCAGACAAGTTTCACACCACTCAGTGTTGAATAAACACGACATCGGGGGAAACTCTGCTTAACTTAAATACTCCTGAACCTCAAGCTGCTTGAGGTACGACCTCAGAGAGACGCTGACGTCAGAAGTGGGGCAAAGAATAGGGCTGGCGTGTATTTTGAAACGGATGGTTTATGACCGACAACAGCTTTACTGCCTCCAGAGCTAATTTGAGTCAAAGTGGAAATAGTTTACGTTGAGGTTTGTTTGACTCCTGTGTGTATTCTTTGCCCATTTATTGGCTTACGAACCTCCAGTTCAACTCGAAAAGAAACTTGTTTAATGGGAGCTCTGAGTAAACTGGCTGGTTTCCACAGATACCGAAGCCAAGAGTGTCTGAGGATGCAATTATTGTTTTAATCCTGTTGTCATGATCCCAAGTTAAATGAACCTGTTTAGCCTGGGTTAATTATCTCCTTATCTTAAGGAAACAAAACTGTTAACATCAAGATAACCTGTCAACTTGAGATAATGTGTTCATGACTTCCATACACACATGTGGATTTAACTAAAATGGCATTTCAGGAGAGATACTGGAGCTCAAACTGGAACTGCTTCTCCAATTTTAACCCAAATGGTGCCTAAAAACAAAGGTAAATGTGCATATTTTGGGCCTCCTATAAAATACAACTCCCATACAACTAAACTGCACTCTCAATAATCTTTCCTTACCTCACTAACCTCAAATCTGCTTCTTAGTGCAGAACCCACTGCACCCAAGCTTGATGTGTTAAGATAGTTTATTTGCAAGCCTGTTTCCACTGCATTCACATTTCCTTTGTATTAATAGACCCACTTTTCCATCTCAGCCAAGTGTAAAAATCTTTATTTTTAATTTTTAAAGTTTTTTTTTCTGCAAACTGAAATTGGGCATAAAAGCAGGTGGATAGAAATCTATTGTGAAAAGAGTCAATATGTTAACATGCGGTTTTGATAATGACACTTCAATATAATTCTACTTGCTTCTTTATAAAGAAGAATTTTCATTCATTTTTCCCAGCTTCCACAGGGCAGCATGATGGGAAAAGTTTGGAAAGTACTGGCCGAATGCAAGACATAATATGTAACTAATACCTTCAGGAAGTCACTTAAAACGTTCTGTAAATATTTGAAGTGAATGAAAGACATTTTTATAAAGCACCGTTGTGAACGGCTGACATGGTGTTGTCGGTTAAAAACCATCTGTCCGCTTATAATTGTTTTTGTTCGCAGTGACGCAGTCCTTACAGAGGCAATAGGAAGTTCCACTAGATGAATGTCCAAATGAGGAGTAGAGGAGACTCATTACTTCCTCATTAATGCCAGACACCGATGCCATGGTGGCGGTCAGGGTCATATGGGAGATACAGGACGTCACTAGCGCAGATGCAAACTGAATATTGGATCAAATGTCCATCCTAAACAGATTTGCCATGTAATTTTGGGAATTGACCAGAGAGAGAGAGAGAGAGAGAGACTCGCAGATGTGGACAGCGAGGAGGAGTGCAGTCCAGACACTCTGATCACTGAGGTTATGTCAGGTAAAGAAAGTTAGTTTGACATGTTTGAGGAGGGGTGGATGACCGAGTATGAGGTCCGCATATGAGCATAGAGACAAAGTGTCCTTCCCATGGTCACATATGAAGAAAGCATCCATTGTGTTAGAGCAAAGGCAGTACAATTGTGCACAATGCGTTTCATGCATTTGAAAATAATGTATTGTATTCGATGGGTCGGACTGATGGCACTTCTTAAGCAGACCTGTTTTCCGTAGACCTCCGGAGTGACTTTCCAAAGCTCTTAATGGAGCCTTTAATGCAGCGCGTCTCTCTGATGGGGTTTTGAAGATGTAAACTAACCGACGGTCCTGTAAATATTAGCACCGGGGAGGTCTCGAACGTGACTGAGCATGTGTTTGTGTGTGTGTGTGTGTGCGTGTGTTTATGTGCGGTTGCTGATCGTGTCCACCTGCTGATGTTTTCCGTTTCTTGATGATTGCATTGTTTGTGGAATGACAGTGACGGGCAAGTAGAAACTAGTCCAAGACTTTTAGCAAAGAAAAGAACAGCCCTCTTTAACGCGTCAACAGGCCGACGTGTTGACGAGTTGTAAACAAAGGCAGAAGAGTGTGCTCATTTGCCCACTGTACACTTATACAAACAACACCTCGGTAAAGTTAAACAGGACATTAATAGAGAGAGAGGTCCCTTAAACATGAGGATATACTGTAGCAGGACACAAAGAGAATCTATTAACAGTCAGCAGCTCCATGGTCCCATAGCCGGGGCTTCAACAGCTTACTGCCCCCCCCCCTCTCAGAGCATAAAAATCACTTCCTGTCCAAACATTTCTTCATCTCTTCTTTCAAAATATCATGAGGTGTATTCTTATGCACAGAAGATGCTTCACTCACCGCAGGTTTCCACAGAAAACAACTCTGTAAAGTAGTTTTCCGCAACATTTTCGTCTAAGTAAATGTCTGTTTCTGCGATCCCTAGCTGACTGTCCACTAAGACTCCCTGAACAGAGATTTGTCCAACAGTTAGCTGATCTATAACTACACACAGCAGACCTGTCGAGCTTTGGGTTTCTCCACATGCTAAAGCAGGGCGCATGAAGCTGTAGTGAAAGCAATAAACAGTATGATATTCAAGAGTTGAGAGTGTTCTTTTTTTTCTCTCAATGAAAAACACAACACCAAAAGAGTGCAGTAGATTTAATTGTTAAGCTGCAAATGTTAGCATGTCTGGCTAACTAGATCATTACATATAACCTACCACAGCACTTTTTTCATTTCCCTTATAAAGTTGTACTAACACAGTCATTTTTTTCACATTTTCCTTGATCGTATTGTACCATAATAATAGAACTACTGTATATATACTCCTCCTTTGTTACCATGTGTCGTACATGTTTCATGGTGAAAATGCTATGTTTTTACGTGTGATGTAGCCTTAACCTTTAAGCATAATATGATGTTGCTACTACATATTATGTTACGTGTTAAAAAAGAGTTGGTAGGAACCGGCATTACCAAATAAATGACTTACTTAGCTAACATGAATTAGCTAGCTAGCAAGAGTTGACCAAGAATTGTGAGAGATTGAAAAGCTGACACTGATGCCATTGTAAACTGTATCTGTCACTACATCGAAACGCCTGACACGCCTAGCAACAGTAACCAGGGAGCAGACATAGCGAAGGTTAATGATGTGATATGCTTTTGCCAGCATCAGTAGTTTGTTTGGGATAAACAATAGAAGAACTAGATGGTTAGCATTATCAGCGATAGCTTCCATGGCTGAAAACACAGACAACAGTCCCACTTTACAGTGGCTAAAATGTAATTAGAAGAGGAGTTAAATATTTTCTGGCTACGTTGTTCGGCGTCCGAGTTATCTCTTGGAAGTGCGATGTAGAAACACCACAGCAATGAAGGCTTAGCACCCAAAATGTCACCAAAATAAAGTACAGAGTTGCACGGATTACCACGTAAATCTCATCCATGTTTGTGAAACCATCCTCACATAACTGCCAGTTGAACCTATTTAATCAACTCGCTGTTACAAACTCATCTTCACACAGCTGAGCTGGAGACCTGGAGCCAGCCCACCTCGGTGTAGGCCCCCGTCACATGCCAGTACACCGCCCCCATCAGTTTGGCCCACACCATCTGCACCTCTGCCGTAAAGAATTCTGGGAAATCTTCAGCAAACACCTCCAGCATCACGCCACTCAGGATCTTAGAGAAGTAGGGTGAGAAAGAAACTTGATTAACATGGGGGGGTAAATCTATCAGAAATAATGGCAGGTGGAAAGATGAAGAAAGTAATGTAAAGTGAGAGTGGAGCCGTGGAAATAAAGAATCACATTCAGTCATACGGAAAAGTGGGCGAGGCAGGTGAGAATTGAAAATGATAACACTAAAGCATGAAAGCAGTGGGTGGACAGGGAATACAAAGGGAGAGAAGATGACGAAGCAGGGAGAAAGGAAATGTGGATGTAAATGTGGCAGATGAGCAGCGGCGTAGAGGCAGAACTGGGCACACGTGGTCCCCCTCAATGATGTAACTTTGGGACAAACCGAGAGAGTCAACACAATCATTTACTTACACGTGACCTTCCTTAGTGGGCGGAGTTGATCATTTGTCATGGAGATGGTTTAGTTTATCATGTGACCTAAATATGGGATTTCTGGGGGGTGTAACCCCTTTATACCATCTGTTTTCATGTCATCAACCATAGATCATGTAATAAAAACTAACCGTTGAACCATCTCCATGGCAACTGAGCCCCGCCTGCACTAAAGAAGGCCATAGGATGTGGTTAAAAGCTTCTGAAGAAATAGTTTTATTGATAATAATTTTTTGCAGACTTTTATACCAAAGGAATAAATCTTTAAGCAGAAGCTGGTGCTTTAGGTCTTTATATATATATATTGTGTGATTAACCACTAGAAATAATTAATGAATAAGAAAATAATAATTCCTTGATGATGATCATGTGTTGTTTCACCCAACACATCCACCAACCTCATTATCAGCTTAAATATATTAAATGATGATCTAAGAGGTGCATTCTTGTACATATGAGGTTAAGACTACAGGGAATACACTGTGGGACTAATCAATGGAATGATTTATTCACAAAGTGATCAATCAAATCTTAAAACCCATTCTAAAGCCAACCGGAAGTCAGTGGAGGGAAGCTAAAAGGCAGTTATGTGTCCTTCACAGCTGCATTTATGAACTAACTGCAGTCAACATTCAAAAGACTGGAAGGGAGGAAGCAGCTTCCCCTCTTCAATCAAAGTGAAGAGGGAATCGTGTTTAATAATCGCAGAGTTTCACAGTGAAAATTATGCAACCATATGGTCTAAATTAAACACTTGGTTTTAAACATTTTTGATGATATTCTGAATATTAAGTGGCTGCTGTACTGGATTTCTTTCTTTCATTGTCATATGTCATGCCTTAAATTCATGATCATTGCACATCATAGTTCAGGATTTGCTACTACTTTCTTAAACCTTAAGAAACACTATCTTAAACCACTTAAATTAGAGTGTATATGTAGGTTGTTTTAACATGAGGAAACCCCACTAAAACAGGCAGTAAACCACTTTCCCACCGCCAAATATTCCTTCCTGATATTTCTTTTCTGGTGTGACAAAATCTGATAATCCCCGAGGATTTAATGTATTGCGTATTCATTCACTAAAACACGTGTCATATAGCATCACACCAGGAAAGGGTGTCATGTTTCCATCACTGTTGATGGGAGCTGGAGCCAGTAAATACCCATGTTGAGCTGTTTGTCCCAGGAATGAATGTTTGTATACCACTGTATTGTTCTTTGTAGATCCTCCATGAATTAGCATTTATAAAATATGTTAAACTTACGTATGTTTTTTTAATACACAGTTTTAATTAATATTTCTGAACTTTTATTTACATACTTATCGAGTAACTTGCGTTAAAATCTTGTGTTTGCTGACCTCCAGTGGTTTGACTTCTCATGCTACAGCAGTGATGTAGAAGTGTACTCAAGAGTGAGTCAGTACACTGTGACATCACTTCTGCAGTGGTTACAGCTGTGACAGAGGACACTTCTTACCACACCCGACCACCAACCAGCATCGTTGATGAAGTGCAAAAGAATTAACGCCCAGAAAGGGCAGCCAAACACTGCTTATCACTTACTGTGTAATTACTGTAAATTAGGCAATTCTGAATTGTTTCTTGAATTGTCATCATGGAAACATCTGTGATAAATTTGTCCCATGAAACTCGGTATAGGCCTACACTTTTTATCATGTCTGAATAAAGTATATTTCCTAGAATTAGTAAAAGCAAGACTTGTAGCTTCATAACAATTCAATGTATTTTTGCAGACCGTTGCCAACAGGTTCATTTGAAAAATAAAAAACAAAACAGGAACATGATTTGTTGGGGGGCCTGAGCAGAATAATCCCCTGTTGTATTAGATTGGTAATGAGAACATTTCTTTGGGGTTCTAATGGGTTGCTTTGATAATTCAAGGGGCTGCTGAAGCAAGAAAATACTTCCACAGAGCCATTAAACCAGACAATCACATCTGAGGACACACTCTATTTTGTTTCATGGGTAAACTAATCAAGTGGCTAAAACTGTAAAGCAACACGTCTCCTAGCAGGGAAACAATACCCCTGTGGCAATTTCCCTCACAGGATTGTTCAAAGCAATTCTAGGAAATATATAAAATGCACAATCAAAGTAAAGTAGAATGTGGCCGGCTGACACCAATGATTTCAAAAAGTAATAATGTCCAGAGGTCTAACAGCATCAAACAATGAATGAATCCTTGAAGTCACCTTGAAGTACATGGGTTCCACCTTGTGTTTGATAGCGTGGGCCTTTCCCACCAGGGCCAGCACTGACGACACCTTGTCTGGGTCATGGAGGTTCTCCACCACAGTGTTGATGGCATTCATCACCCTGCGGGCATGGTGTCGAAGCTGGCTACTTCGCTCCATCTCCTCTGGATCCTCCATGTCCTGGAACTGGCTGAAGTACTGCTTGGCCGATGGGAAGTTGACAAAGAACCTGAGGAGGAAAACACACTTTACAAATAACAAATAATAATATTTGCTTTTGTATACACGGAAGCACATTCTACTCAATTAATCACACCAGACATTTTTTCATAGGTTTCTTGAAGATAAGTCATTCAGTAGCGCCAATTTTGACAAAAATCAGATGAATTGATGTCAATTTGTAGAGACATTCCTTTTCCCCAGAGGATTCTTTTTTGTCTTCATTTGCTTTTTTCTTTGCTGGTTTTTCAGTGAAGAAAGGCAGAGAAAAATTAGAGAAGATATTTGAGATGAGCAGAGGGGAAATGCTCCTGCTATGTCTCATTTTTCTGCTTTAGGATTGTATTTTTGAATTTTACAATGTAACAATAAAGACAAACTATACAATCCGGAATCCAGATTGGCGAGAGAGAGAAGCATTAAGACTGCAAGCACATTTCACAAACAAGGTGGTTGCTTAAAATTGTTATTGCTACTCAATATACAACAAGATAGCTATGAAATCTATTCGGCTAAACTGTAACAAATCCCATTTGAAGCACACAATAAAGCCAGTGGAAATCTATGATAGTGTGTGCCATGCATCAGGGGACTCATGCTTGAAAAATAATGATTTACTAAAGAGGCAAATGACCTGAGCCTGCAAAATCACCGTCTTTCCCATTTCAAAAAATGACCCTCAGTCAGTGATTGAACGATTTCAGGCCTTTAAATGCACAGCTGCCATAAACTCTCATCAATTTCTTGTGATGTTCTTTTTTAGTAAGTACGTTTTTAGCTAAAGTGTCATTTTCTCTCTCTCTATCTCACACACACACACACAAACACACTTTTACATGCCTCTAAAGTGTGTAATCCACCTCTGCACCATCAGTGTGACAGGAAGTTTCTGGCAGAATCCTTTACAGAGCGATAGCACTGATGAGCTCCTGATAGTTAAGATTGAGTGTAATTGGATGCAGGTGTGCTCAAGAGTGGTGTTTAATTTTCGAGCATGCCTGCTGTTGTTTATGCCAGTGGATCAAGCTTTAATCAAATCAAGCTTTAAATCAGTGATCTCTGTTGAGAGCAGCAGACGTATAAAACTCTGTTACTGCACCTTTTACCTTAATCTGATGGCATTCAATTCAGAATTACACCATGTTGGAAGTCTTGGAACTGAAATGAAATGAAGTCCGACCTAGTAAGTATGCTGCATTCATGTTTTCGTAAAACTGAATCAGGTGCTTATCTCAGACAGGCGGCAACCTCGGGTTCTAAGAAGTGAAGCCGACGCTGAAGCGCCTTAAACTTGCATTCTCTCTGCTGGCCATCAGGGGGCAACTCCTCTGATTGCCAAATGAAGTTGGAATGCATGGAAGTCTATGAGAAAATGAGTTTATGGTCTCACTCGACCAAGTCTTCTCCAATACAATATGTTTATTTATTAATTTATAGCATTGTTGAATCTTGTCTGTGAGTACTGCAAACTGCGGTGCAGTGTTTTCATATCTGATAAGCATTAAATACCGTTACTCCAACTCAACTTCACGAATCATATTTCATAGTCTGACTACGAACGCAGCCCCCTTTGTTGTTTATATAATGGGCTCTTCTTGGTCTTAATCCCTGCTAACCCAACCCAGCAGCTCGGCTTTAACTAGGCACAGCATTGCTTTCAGCTAAATGCTAACATCAGCATGCTAACATGCTTATGGTGACAATGCTAACATGCTGATGTTTCGCAGGTATAATGTTTACCATGTTCACTGTTTTAATTCAGCGTGTTAGCATGCTTACATTTGCTGATTGGCAAACAAATCAAACGTAGTACAGCTCAGATGATGGGAACGTCACCAGTTTTGCAGGTCACAAACAAAATTATTGAACAAATTTTGACATGGCGTTGGTGCTTATTTAAGTCAGAGGATCACCAAATTCATTAGGATTCTTCCTCTTGGGGCCATGAATATCTGTACCACATTTTACTGCGATGATCCAATAGTTGTCGAGACATTTCAGTCTGGCCAAAAGCGGTGAACGAACCGACCAACAGACTGAGATTGTCATCCCTACAGCCGCCCTACCAGTGTGGCTTAAAGTGAACGCTAGCACAGTATATGGTATAGATTGGTTATGAGAAAATAGGTGAAATCAAATGAAAATTGTATATTTAACCTGTCTTGACATCCTCTCACAAACCTGAGAGCTGAATGTTGTCGAAATAACTGGTCCGTGCCAAGCTTTCCCTCAGAGCCTTTCAAAACGCAGGAAGGAATAGTGAGAGAAAATGACACTGGTCTCCGACGTGTCTGGATTGTGTTTGATGTCTGCCCAGTGTGTACAATGAGAGCTATTTTCGGTGCAGATGTAGTAAATTCCATTCTTAAACCCACCCTGGTAGATGCAAGAGGAGAGATAAACAAAGAACATGTAAATTGTCGTGTGGGATTGTCGTCGAAGAATTTGTTTTGATTCAGCGGTTTGACAGTTTTCATCGCAGCCGGCTGTGAACTCATCACAGCAGCTAAGAGAGGGAGGGAAGACCGAATGCCAAAGCATTAAGAAAGTTTCCACGAGCTTAGCTGAAGGCGTATGTGAGAAAGTTGCCGGATTAAGCAGTGTCAGTTTTCACTGACAACAATGCAGTATAATTGTAACACAGACTTTTACAGACACACAAACACTGGCTGAAAAACAGATGGATTTACATGTGAACACGCACATACACACACTTCTGCTCTGACCCACTTTAAATCTTGTCAGCGCTCCAGCTGAATAGAATTGCTCATACAGTTACTTCCCAGTTGGAGTTTGGCCCTCGGCAGCCTCACTACAGTACATCCACATCCCCCAGATCCTATGTCATGCTAGACCTACAAAGGCTCAGCTTGCCTGTAGCACTCCTAGCTTGGCTCTTCCAGCTGTCACGATACGTACACAGTCTTTTCCTCGGTGAGAGGAAAATAATACCGGCTGTCTAGTAGCTCTTGTTCTGCTCACACAAAGTTAACTGCAGTGCTTTAAGAAAACGGAGCGCTGTTCTGACATGAAAAAGTAGTTCCTCCTTTCGTGCCCTTCTTCTCGAGTGATGAATGTTTAATCCTCTGTAGCCATGGCATGTTTTACAGTAGAAGTAAGTATATACGCAACAGGGACAGCAAACCTTTTTTCCTTGTCCCTGCAGTCCTTTACAGTGGGCGGCTTTGGTTCAGAGCAGGCCGCCCTCTAAAGGGAAGATCTGGGGTTGGTTCCCCAGTAAGCAGGACAAAGTTTCCATGGGGAATAACCCCTCATTGCTCCCTCAAGGCTGTGTCATCGCTGTGTGTATGTGCGTTAGATTAGATCCTGATGGGCAGGCGGCACCTTGCATGGTAGCCTTGGCCATCAGTGTATGAAAGAGTGGGTGAATTTTGACATGTAGTGTTAAGCGCTTTAAGTGGTCAAAAAGACGAGTAAGACGCAATATAAATGCAGATGAATTTATCATTTACCATTCCATACCCCACAGAATTAAAGATTGTAATGGTTTTAGGTTTAAAATAATATTGTGGGAAGGATGCTCGCTTAAAAGAAGATTTAAAGGATTACACTGACTCATTTGTGGTTGGCTCCTGGAATATCATGTTCCTTATTTACAACTAGTGGAGCCTTTCATTGCCAACAGAGGAAACAGCGTGGCCTTTAAGAAGTGAGGAGGTTGGAGCGATGGGTTTATGGATGGGTGTGTAGAATATCAGACTTTCATGCAGGAGACCAAAACATCAAAGTTCCGATTTAGACCGACTATACATTTGAAATAAAAAAATTCAAAAAATCTGCCAGACCAATATTACCTCATTATAGATGTATCTGTATCTATATGTCAGCCTGTAAGTGAAAATTAATTGCAGGAGAATGCCAAACTAAGTTTGAGCTCAGTTTGAAACAGTAACATCATTACATAGTTTGTCCACCAGAGAGCACTGACAAGTCCGTTTTTACTGCAAAATCTCCCACTTAGGTATTCTGGTAGCCCTGTGATAGACTGGCGTCCTGTCCAGGTGTACCCTGCCTTCGCCCAATGACAGCTGGGATCGGCTCCAGCCGACCCTAAATACAGGTTAATTGGTAGACAATGGATGGATGGATGGAGGTATTCTGGTCACAGAAATAAAATTTTAAAAAAGAACATATCTAATGATATCAACATATGTTTGTTTATATTATGATTAAAAAAAATTATATAATTATATAACTTCCAAATATCAACACTAGTACTAGTACCTCAAAATCCAGGATAAATGGGACTATAGTTTTGTATCAACCATAACCACAATCTTCTTGTTTTTGTTACCTAACGCTCAGTTAAACTGACAAACTAAACTATTTTTTTCTATAGGAGGCCTTCTCACAATGTATTAATAAATCATATTAAATAATATGGTTGTTGATCTTAAGGATAAAACTAAAGTTTGGTGAGAAAAGAGAGCATACAATAATAATAAAATATATAATATTTTACCATTTAACCCTGGCCTGCCATGCCTAATTCACTAAGTCTTTATCTGTGGAGACGCTGCAAGTTCGCAGCTTTTTTTAACTATTGACAATACCTTAATACAGCATGAAGATGCTGTATGGTTACATCAGCATGGTTACAGCTGTTAGACACAATAATAATCTCTTCTAGAAACATACTTTAACCAGAGATATAACCATATAACCTGATTTTATTGGAGTTGCCTGCTTATGTTATTGTTGTTTTAACTTATTGTTTATTATTTGAATCTTGCAGTTCATGTATTTTATCATTGACCTTGGTATTTAATTTTCTCTCTTTCACTTTTCTTGCTAAGTGCTCTATAAATGGCTTTTGTTATTAATAGTTTTGATGTGAATGCAATCGTGCACTTGCTGAGTACCAAAGGGCCAGGCACCCTGCAATGGCAGGATGGGTGGTGTGCCATGTATTTTCTTAATGGAGGGAAACATGATGTGGAAAAATGGGGTGCCATCGTGACTACCTGATCTTCAACATGTCTCCGAACTCTAAAACTCCAGAGGCTTGGTGAGACACATTCAGGTCTCTGTGGGAGAGCAGTGCTGCTGGAGAGGGCTGAATACATTCGTGCACCTGTCTCTGCATTTAAATGAAGCCATCGAAGCCAACGCAGCAACATTACTGGGTCTTGTTAATCACACTTTGATTGGACTGGAAGGGTTTTTAGAATTCTTTGGAGTACCATGAACAACCTTGAGCATCACTGCCGGAGCTTCAAGGACTTTTTCAGGGGCGACTCTCTGACTCCATACTGCCAGCTTAATTATTGATAAATAAACGCCCTGCCTTTAGTACGCCAACTACAGTATTAACTGAAATGTGTCAATAGCTAGAAGTTAGATTGCACATTCGTGTTCCTCAGACAATAATCAGACATTCTTAATATATCCTAAACTAAATCCTAATGACTTTCATCCTCTGACTTTACCACCGAGAGCTTGACATTTGTCGTTTGAGTGACATATCTTTACAAAAAGTGGATTATTGTCATTAAATTTGGTTTCAGATTTTCACGGTCCTCAGAGGATGACTTGTGATGCATGTCTTTATAGAGGGACTTTTAAATAGTCTTATATAGATTGCTTGAATACTATATTCAGTCATTTTTCCTCCCAGATGTTGCCATATTTTAAAGCAGCTAACAATGCTAGATTGGAATGAATGTAGAATACACAAATGGGAATTTTATAACCCGGTACCTCCATCCACATTTTCTGTCATGCTTGATTCTGGGGGAGGGTGGGTTACACAAGTCCTGGTAGCATTGCAAACTATAGCTGTATACTATAACACAGGGAATTCATCAAATTTCCATTTCCATTCCATTTTTGCATAGAGATTTGCACCATCACAATTTCAGTGCAGTTGAGGTAGAAGTTTAATGTGGATGAACTCTTCTTGGCCTCTAAATCTGGTGGAACTAATAGCCTTGCATGTATTTTCTGTGACTGTATCACCAATGAAGAACAGATACCACAAAGCCTTTACAGAAAACCAATCCTGCTGCAGTGTTCTGTTATAAATGCCGCATTCAGTACGTCATTAATTAAGTGCGTTTATCTCCAAATTCTGTTTGATTTGACAATTAATTATCTTCTGCTTGGTGAGAATGTGCTCGCATCCCTCCATCAGTCAGAGTCGAAGTACACAGCGTCTGATTGTCTCCACTAAGCTGCCATATGCACAGCTCTGCCGAAGCCTGGGGTGCTCTCTCTTGATGCAATTGCATTTGTACGCATTGGTGAGATCAACCGAGGCTATTGTCACCGTCTATTCTCTCCGTGCATCTCGGCACGTGGATCGACATGAGAATGCAAATCCGAGATCCTACATCGTGCACTAATGTCAAGAATAAGATGTCAACCGTGCGAGACTTTGACTGGGCGTCAGCCTCTGGTCATGTTGGGTAACTGACGAACTGCCAGCCAACTGTTCAGCCAACTAATCGCAGTCTTTGTGCATCAGTGGGATCGTTTAGAAGATCGGCAGAAAATTATTCCACAACAATTTTGATTGAAGCATTTGAGTCTTTTACGAGGCAAAAAAAATCTTAAGGTGTCCTTGGACTCTGACAATGATTGTTTAATTATGTTGACGTGAATTAAAAATAGAAAAGCAACATACAAACATCAATGAAGAATTTCTTGAAGAATAATAACACATAGGAAACAATGTTATTCGCTTTCTTACTGAGAGTTTGATGAGAAGCTCGTGTCTGTTAATATGAATCTACAACCAGCAGCCTGTTAGCTTAGCACAAAGACTTTTATTCTGAGCAAAGCTAACCAGCTGCTGGTTGTGGCTTCATGTTTACTGTATAGATATGATAGTGGTATAAATGTGGCCATCTCATTGTCAGCAAGAAAGCAATTAAGCACATTTCTTTAAAATGTGACAATTCCTTTCAGGACCAATTTTTGTTTACAAAATGACTGATTCATCATAAATTGTTTGAAATGCAGGCCGAAGCTGATGATTGTTCCCGGTATTAGTGAATGGTACATAATGAAAATGTAACTAGTTATTAGTAGTTGCTCTAGTTGTGCATATTTAGACACTGTTAACACATTGTGTGTTGCTCCGACAAGAAGCTCTAAGTTGTCAATATGTGTCAGCACCAGAGTCAGCAAAATAAATTCCTGGATATGTAACGTACTTGGCAGCTTTGACATAATCAATAGTAATGCTCATCACACCCAACTGGGCTTTGACAGGAAGAAGAATGTCATCCTTTCATCAAGGGAGGAGAAAATATGGCAGAATAGGTTGGAAAAGATATATAAGACGGAGCGACAGAGGAAAAGACAGATATAGTGTCATGGAGACATTTAAGTGCCAAAGCTTGTTGCTGTCTTCCACAGATAAGTGCCCAGGACACACACACACACACACACACACATAGAAACAAAAGGTGCTCTCTGCCTCTTCCACTCTTTCCTTTGGGATTTTCATCACTCCAAACCCAAAATCAGTTTGTTTCACTCAGGTCGGTCTCCTTGGCTGAGACTCGCTGTCCATTTTAACAAGCCCTTAAGGGCTCACATAGTGTAACACTGAGACAGCTGGGGACATTCAAACCAATCAAGTCTGTTTGCTTTGATATATTACCAAAGAAAAACATGAAAAGAAGCAGAAAAGCACAGTCAAGCGGTATTGTAGTTGGTCTGCAACAGTGAAGCTTCACAGAGAATTACTGCCTACAGATGAGGTTCTATGGAAAGAAAAGCTTGATTTTGTGTTTTGACAACTTAAGAAGAGGTAGCGATGGTTGAGCCAGAGCCCTGAGTGTTATAGGTGCTTGTGGTGTTTCCCAAAGATGGAGATTTATGAGGCACAAACTGTCTTCTGTGTGCGACATGGAGATAAAAATACATGAACAGGGCACAAATGTTACATCTCAAATTTGAATTGTGATACTAAGGAGAAGTGAACTCGGGAGTATTACTTCAGCATCTTAATGAGAGAGGAAAGCCATGACCATGAACGTCTCACTCTTTCTTGTGTGTGTGCCTCTATCTGCTTAATTATTGTATATTCTTCCTGTCATTAAACAACATCTAAACATGTGGAAGCAGTGTGACAAGTTGAACAACTATAGGTCAGCAGGGAAGGTCGTTCCCTCACCTTTTCAACGATCAAATCACATTCCTCCCAACGTTACATCCAGCCTGCCAATCCTGTTTCACTCAGAAACACATCACGGTACCGACTTGAAACCCTTTCAACTCGACTTTAAGCAAGGCGTGTCTTAAAGCGAATCATGGTAAGATACCATTTTCTAAGATATCACCTCATTCATTAAAATGAAAGCTGCTCATTTGCTACATTTTTTATTTATTTCTTCTTCTTATTCTACTTCCATTACAGTCCAGAGCCAGTTGACTTCCTGCTTTTGGGATGTGCATGATACCCGTGTGTGAAGGTATCCTCTGTGCTCTAGTGTTGACAAGCCTGTCACAATCACACCCACACGACCATAAAACTCTCCGGCTGTAACCTGTGAAGCAAGCGAAGACGTCGGTGCATTCAGAAGCTACTGAACCGAAGAATTAAGAAACTCCATAAACCCACCAGACCGGTAACCTTAAGTCAAATTTGTCCTGCTGATTTCATTCCAGATTATATATCACATGCCAGATTTCAGCAGATGCCCTTCACACACAAAAAAAAGATGATATAATTCTGTGACAAAATGTCAGCTGTAGTGGTTACAAGGATAAAACATGACAGACAGATCACATTTCTGTTGGTATTTGTCATTATACATGAGATTTTTTCCCCATGCAATAGGATTAAATGTCTCCCCTGAAATGCATTCATGAGGTTATCAAAATGTATAAATGTTCATGTAGGTGAAAGACAGAAATTCCATCTATAGAGGGAAGTTCAATCAAATGTACGTAATTCCATTTTTTGTTTAGTTTCTATGCTCCAACTGCTGCCTTTGATGCACTATTGGCCTTTTCCCCTCCACATCTGTGATCTCTGCATCCATCGAATACTAAGCAACAAAAGGCGGAGGATGTTGAGAAAGACTTTGCAGGATTTAGTCATTCTCATTTACAGAGATGTCAGACACCCAATCAAGTGAGCCTTTAATGTTACAGCTGAAGAAAAAAGATCAAGCAAAAAAAAAAAAGCTTTGTTCTCACTGGTTACAAGACTAGTTTGGTTATAGTGAAACCTCTTTCTCTTCATTATGTGTTTAATTCTACAGCAAAAGCATCGCCAACAACAGAGGACACATTTGGAGAGAGGTGAGGTCCAACGCGTTACTTTCCAGCCACTAATTATGAAGGATGCACGAGACGGCGGATTTCAGGAGCGACTGTGAGAATAAAGCATCTCCATCCAAACAGAGCAGAGACGCGGCTCCACCGACGCAGTCCTGAACGGACGCGTCTCAAAAGGATTAGGAAAGTTTACGCACGTTGAGTCGGATCCGGGAGACTTTTAACAGCGACAATAAACCGCTTCCCGACAGGACTCACCTTATGAGCACGGACACCCCCACGTCCTCGCAGTTCTCGAAGACGCGCCCCCACGTGTCCTGGATCACCTCCCGCTCGGCGTCGGACAGCGGCTCGGCGCGCTCCGGACGCTCGTCGCGCTCCACCTCTCCTCTCCGCAGCCCCAGCAGCTGCGGCGGCGGCGAGGGCGGCGGCGGCGACTCCCTGCGAGACATCCTCCTGCGGCGCAGCAGCCCGGAGGCTCCCAGCAGCGCCCGGGGGAGGTAGGGAGCGAGGGAGGGGGGGAGGGAGATGGAGAGCTGAGACCCCACGGCGGGAGCTGGGAGAGGAGATTCGATGGGAGAAGAGGAGCGGAGAGGAGGAAGAATAGGAGGAGGGGGAGAAGGAGATGAGAGGTGGCAGGCGGCGATCACAGCCGAGAAAAGGAAAAGGGAAAATGAAGCTCCAATCCCCCCACTGCCACCCACCAAGCTCTCCCTCGCCTGTCCTCCCTCCAACTGAAAAGTTATTTCTCTCACTGATATGCTCTCTCTCTCGCTCTCTTTTCTTTCCCCACTCTTTCCACTTGTCCTCTCCCCACCTCCTCCGTTCTCCCTCCCTTCTTCCACAGTGAGGGAGACGCTTCTCCTCTCCCTCTCTGGTCCTTTGGGCTCTGGAGGAGGAGATGAGGCGCTCGGACGCTGTGGTGAGTGTGAGGACCTGATGGAATGACAGCAGGGTGGGGAGGAAAACCGAGACAGAGGGGGAGGAGACACCTAGAGATGGAGAGGGGAAGAGAGAGAGCATCAAGGGTCTCTGACAACTACACATATTTTCTCTTTGCACATGTCTCACATCCAGTTTGTAGGGACACATATCAACATCAAAATAGATTTACAAAAAGTGAGGAACGTCTGATGAGAATAAAACATGTTTTCAAAGTCATTGTTAAAGAGGTAATGGTGCATCTATGTCCGTCTGCCATTGGGTGCTGAGCAGGTAAAGTGGGTTTAAGTGAGAGTGAACAAAAACAGTGAAGTTGGGGGCCAGAAAATTAAAAACGATGAACTGAAAATGCTTGTTTGTCACTATCTCACACACGCATACACACACACAACCACACGCACACACTCATTCGATTATGAAAATATTGATTCCACCCCCTGAGCTTTATTCGGTGATGTTCTGCTGCCCAAGGTTGGCCAAAAATCAATGAATGCAGGTTTAATGCACTGCCCTTATTAACATTGAATTAGTACGTAATAATAAAGTGCTACCAAATCCATGCTATTCTTGGAAATGTAAATTACAATAATATGCATTTCTCCATTTCTGAAAGTCACAGAATCTGAATATCTTGGCATTTGGTTTGATAAAACAAATGTAGTGTGGAAAAACGTGTTGCTAAATGCCTGATTGATTGTACAGGAACAGAAGCAGCTTATGTTTATAATGTTTATAATGTATATTGTTGTCTTTGTAGGCTGTATTGATCTTTTATTTTCCTTCTTCTCTTTTCCTTCTTTTTTAATTTATTATTATTATTTAGTTTTTTTCTGTCATTTCTCTGTTATTTGTAGTGATTGTCTTATATGTTGGGACCCCTCGAATACGAGATGATACATCTCAAGGGGTTTATCCACACATTTCAAACAATCTATAAAAGTAGGACTGCCAATGTGATGGTGATGGTGATAATAATTCTCACTACTGCTTTTATATGTTGAAGTTGGTCGCCCCCCTGTCGAGAGATGTAATATCTACAGGTACTAATACACATGGTCAGAAAATTGCCATCTTATGTGTCATCTTTGGTGCTCTGGCACTCCGTTTTTAACATGCTCCAATGGTTTAATGTACCAGGAGCCCTGAACCAGAACTGGAGACCAGACTGCCTTTCATGCAGCGCTCTAGTGGAAAAAAATCAAAATCAAACTCTTATCTTGCTGTAACTTCAAGATCATACTCGATCTCTACTCTGCCTGATTGCTTTCACTGAGCCAGCACCATCCGATTCCTGTTTCACTAATCAACTCTGTCTGTTCTATCTGAATCTGAATTACAGAAGATACATAAGAATCTTTTTTTAATGATATCTTAACTGATCATTTTTCCCTCTAATGCAGTTTCATATTAGAATCTTCGCTTTCTTTCCCCACTGTTCCTCCCCATATGCACGGGTGGCATAAATCTATTTACATGCCAAAAAAAGGAAATTATAGCTACTCGTGCTGAAGAGGTGCAGCTGCAATGGTCAGAGGGCTCGCTCAGAAACTTAAAGATGTGTGTTTTTGTGTGTGTGTGTGTGTGTGTGTGTGTGTGTGTGTGTGTGTGTGTGTGTGTGTGTGTGTGTGAGAGATGGTTCTGCTTCTCCACAAACTCTGTCTGAACATTGCAGTGGACAGCTTGCCACATAAAGAGGAAGTTGATGGTGACCTAGGAAATAGATGAGAATGTAATTTTAAATCAGTGGCTGTATCCTTTTAGAAATAATGACATCACGACTCCTATTAAACCCCCCAATCAACCCATGAAACTGGTGTCACAAGACACAGCTATATGCTTTGTTTATTCAGTTTACTGTTATAAACTATTATTAACAATTATTTCTCTCCGACCTTTATCTTACATGAGACAACATTATGGTTTAAATGCTGAATCGACCCTGTCAAGAATATAAGAGTCTACAAACTGGAATCAGCCCATAAAATAACCAATATGTGTAATGTTAACTGACTGAAAGACTGGTAGACATGACCTCAGTGGCCTCAATGCTAGCTGTGACCATAGAGTAGTGAGTCCTTAAAGGTCTGAAAAAATCTCAAAATGGGTTCAGATGGTTCCATTTTTTTCCAATAGACATTAGCTTGCTTTGAGAATGAAAAAGAGTGTACGAAAAGGACTGAAATCAAGAGGAATGACACCTCAAGTGAGATGATTTGTTATGGGAGATGGGAGAATTCATTTCACCCCCACTGAAGCAAATACCAATTTTTAGGCCTAGATGATAGACAAAATGACTTATACTGCAGAAAACTAGACGGTGCCAAAGGAGGTCAAACATTTATCTCAATCCAATCTGGCATTGTGGTATTGAAAACGCCACATTTGACATTCCTAATCTGTGCTTGCAAAAAAAAGGAAGAGAAAAAGATGGAGATGTTTGATGAACTGCTGTCCAGACAATAGCTGAAGAGGGATGGTGGAGGACGATGCTGATGACAGGTCTATTATGCCACAGAGGCGACAGGAGAAGCCAACAATTGAAAGACGGCGCTGTCACAGCATTTTTGCAAAATGCACCACACCAAAGGGTGTCACTCTTCGAGGACAGATGAAATAACTCACTCAGACATCTTGCATCTGACGCTTAAGCTATGCCAGTGCTCAGTATGTGACATAAGATTTAGAAAGAAATACATTCAGTCTACTTTTTTAATGATAATTTGAGTGACCATAGAGGAAGAGGACAAATGGACAAACATCTGTGTCTTTTACAGACATTGACTGTTACATACAGTGTGTTTGTCATACAATATGTCTGAACAAGTGATTATAGTCTATGACACTTGTCCTGGAACCTCAACTGGATCTCTATCAAGCTGGAGGTCTGCAAAACTTTACCTTTACTGCCCTCTACTGTCTGCTGTTCTACTGTTCCAATAACATGAGGTCTTTTGTTTTCAAATAATTTCATGTTATGGACATTTAAGGTTAAATGATGACTGCTTTTTCTTTTCTTTTTGTAATGGTGCGCCATTTCCAATAAATATATATTTCAATAAAAGGTGAAAGTGAATGGTTGTTTGTCTCTACATGTCAGCCCTGTGATAGACTGGCGTCCTGTCCAGGGTGAACCCTTCCTTCACCCAATGACAGCAGCACCCAGCCCCCCACCCCCACGACCCTAAATACAGGATAAGCGGTAGACAATGGATGGATGGATATCTCTTTCAACAGACAACAGATGTACTGCAATTTACTGACTCTGAAAAAGTGGATTTAGTGTCAAGTTGTACTTTCAATTTAGGAGGGAAAATGTTATTATTGTTTTTTAAAGAAATAAACAACCTTGACATGCCCCATTTTTATATGTAAGGGTTTCAGTATTTATTAGAAACCGAGTCCATAAAGTGAAGTCCTAAAACGCAGAAATTAATCAATTTCCCTCATCTCAAAATCAATATTTTACAATATGTGGTAAGAAAAGGTGTGTATTATTGTGGGATCATAAGGTGCAGTGAAAAAAGTTTGGTGCAGCTAAATCATGTGCTGGTGCACCTGAATTAAAAAGTTAGGCGCACTAGTGCGACCAATGTAAAAAGTTAGTCTGGAGCCCTGCATCCTATAACAAGTTGCCACAAAATGTTTTTTTATGACCATAAAAAGATTTGTTCAACCTCACTTATAAGAAAATATGTTCAACAAGCAACTGCCTCATGAAGCCAGATCAGATCTATCTCGACCAGGGTGCTGTGTAAGCGCTAAAGAAAGTCACCAAACATGAGCATCCTGGAGTCTTTTTTTCTCACATTTGCTCTCTGGAAATCAAGCTTTCCTCTCTCATGATTTGTTTAGTTAAGTTGGACTTCTACTGATTCAACATCTTATTGCTCTTTTACAACTCTTCGTTATCAATCTATTCCACATGAATGCACTCATGATATTGTGAGAATCCAGGTGCCGTGCAAGCAAGCCAGCATTAGTAATGTCTGTCTTTATGCAACAGATGGCACTATTACAGCACCTTTTATGTTTTGCCATGTAAAAGAGAAACCATTTAAAATGTACCTGAAGTTGACTGAGCTTTTAAAGCCTCCAGACTTTTGAACACTCTTGCCAATGTCAACATTTTTAACAATGTAGCATTTATATAATACCTAATATGATTCCCGTGATTATTCTTAACCTTTCCATGCTGTGCAGTCTTCTCTTCTTTTAATTTCAGTTGTATACTCCTGTGTCTGATCTCATGGTGTGTATAGTCCATAGTCCTATTTATTTAATTTGCATTTATTTACATGTTTCCCCTTTTCCCTGTAAACATTTTGCAACCTTGTTAGAAAAGTGCTATACAGATATTAATAATACAAAAGATACATATAAGGATATAATGTTATTTAAAATAAGAAAAAATAGATAAGAAAAAAGTGACAAATATGAAATTAGCTATGATAATACGTTATTGATTCCCATGGGATAAACTGGATGTTGCTGCATGAGAAACACAAAGATACAATAAAGATGACTGTGACGATTTGAAAGTCATACAACCATGTAAATCCGCCGCAGCAGCATCCACAACACTGCAGGTGTTGATATGTTGGGCGGCAGTCGTCAACTATCAAAGTTTGAGGATGGAATTTATTTTGGGCCAATCGCGGTAAAGCATCGAGACTCTGAGAGCCAATCACATCCCAGGTTTGATTGTGGGTTGTGTCCTCGGCGGTGCGGCGCAACCTCCCTGGCCGGCGAGGGTTCGGTTGAGAGGGTGCTGGATGGTGGGGGAGTACCACTGATGAGAGAGCGGGCGAACGGAGTATATTAGCACGCATTGGAGGACGATTGCATTCATCTGCTGGATACTGCGAAGCACCCGGGCAGGGTTTCCTCATCCGTTGTGTGCGGTAAGTTCAGCAGAAAGCCGGGGCCGCTCACTGTGGTGGGGATGTAAGTGGTTAGCAGCGGTAACCGTTAACGTTAGCTAGCGGATTATTGTGCCGTGACTTTTCAATGATGGAGGACCATCAGTTTTTGCTAATGTTAGCCGGCGCCGCAGTGCCAACGTGCTATTCGTGTGAGCCTGGTGTAACTTAAATTAACATTTGCGATGCAGGTATCAGTTTTAGTAGTGTACTATTTCGGGGCTACGCTGAAACGGTGCGGTCATTGTCCGCTTGCTTTTATCCCCACCCAGACAGACGTCTTTATGAGACACCCACACCCATGATGGGATTTTGGCTTATTCTTAAAAACTCTAATTTGCATTAAATTAGACTCTTCGGGATTCATGTTCGCCTCCTAATTGCTTCGAGTCGTAAAAGCGGCAGCGTGGACCTCCGGTTGTGTTTTGTCGGCCAGTCAGAGGCGCAGGCATCATTGGGAGCGGGTGGGATCTGAAGCACAGCACGCCAACTTTGAGCTAATGCTAGCAAGCTAGCCTAGCCGATGCAGAGGTTTGGCCCACCCGGCGCATGTCAGTCCACAACCGGCTATTTTCACAGCTAAATGCAGCTTGTCGGCCCTCCTATGTTGAAATACCGTGATGCCCCGTGTATTCACATGGTGTGGAGCCGAATGGAGGATGGAAGTAGCGGTTTTCCAACTCTTGAGTGAAGGGCTGCAGTGACATGGCACTCAGCAGCCACACTGATCCCCCGTCCCTTGACCTGACCCACATTCGTGTCTAATCAGCGCCTGATTTAAGCATGGGACTTGATCGTAGGTTAAATATCTCTGAGCATCCATCAGCTGATGTTGTCTCAGATTATTAAGAAGAAGGCGGAGTGCTTTCAGTGACGGCCAACAATCAGACTCTTTCGTCTATCAGCTGTTGGGGGCATCAAGTGCCAGGTTTCACTTAGTTTCTCCCTTCTGTCTGTTTTCAGCTAATTTTTTTGGAGGTGTAATTGGATCTCCTATTGGATGATAGAGTAAGCATTACACCACTCACCAGTCTTGTTTCTATTACATGTAGGACTAATGTTATTTCCATTTGAATATTGATATGAATATATTATATTATATGATATATATGATATATATGATATATATGATATTAATATGAATATTAAGACATAGACTCATTTGTTCTGTCAGAAACTGTGAAAAATGTCCTCACTGTTTCCTTAAGCTCAAGAAGATATCTTCAAATTACTTTCACTATCTATTAATCTGACGATTGTTTTCTTGAATAATTGTCAGAAAATCTTTTTTTTTAATGCACCCATCGTATTTACAGTGCATTTTTATTGCACAACATAGTCAGGTTTTCTTTTGCAGAGGCTCAAATGATGGTGCTGCTGTACATGTGGGTTGGTTATGCACAGGGGTGGAGGTGTAAAGGCTTGAGCGTACATGAGTGGGCCAGACAAGACCTTCTGGAAGAATTGCAAAGCCCTAAAGTAAAGAAAAGACAGTAAATTAATCCAACTAAAATACAGATAACAAATAATTCATATTACATTTTAATTTGGGTTTAAATGTATCTAATTTGGTCAGAAAAAAACATTTCTTCAGTTTCTTTTCTTAAAACATGACAGCTTGTCCCTCTCATGCTCATGTATAAGAGTTGATGATTCAGAAGGCTCTTCTGTAAATGTTGAGTGAAACACATGTTTCTATGTATTTGCTCCCTCACATTTCTTTTCTTCATGTGAGAAGCGTTTTGTTAAAAATTGTCACAGAGACAAACATAGCATTATCAATTTAAAGCCTAACTCGTTATTTGAGTCGTTTAATATACAACCCAAGTTTTCTTGGAGTCAGAATTTGGCAGCCATTAAGCTGCATCATCTTAAAGCACTTAAACATCAGCATTAAGCTGTATTGATTGCAGCTTGAATGAACTGATGTCTTACCTGAAATGGTCAAAATATTAGTCAAGTCACTACCGTGGTATGACAGTAACAAAATAAATATCAACTGTCAGCGATTTAGCTACCTATTATACCATAATATTTGGCTGCCGGTCAGTGTGGGTTATCCCATCTGGTTATTTTACCCATTAACAATTACTCAATAGTGTTCCAAAAAAATGTATTATATTGTGATAAGAATTGATAGTGTGATATAGAATTACATATAATTTAACTGGTATTTAATCATCAATAATTCAAATCAAAAGTGTAAAAGCCCTCTAGTCAAATCTTATTTTGTGCCACACTGTCAGTTGACGCACGAGCCGCAGTGTGGTTGTTCACACCAAAAGTGCATTGCTCCGCTCTGGTCAACAAGCAATTCTGCTCCTCTGCTAATCTTTCTCTCTCTGTCTGCATGTTGGATTCTCAGGAACAGCATGTATGAGGGCTGTTCCTAATAGTCAACCAAATGTTAGTCGACGATGTACGTTCTGAGTGAAACGACCCATCACATCCGCATGTTTGTCAGCGCCCTCTAGCGACACTCATCGCATCCGCGTGTATGTAAACGCCCTTTAGGGTTAGGGTTAGGGTTGGGTTTGATAATCACACGAAAAGGTGATTGTGATTAGTGATAACACACCATAATGGCATAAGAGTTGGCGTGTCATACATATGCCACTTCATGAGATCAGTCTGCGAAGAGTCTCAAGTCGATCAAGTTTTCATTTGTCGGTTAGTCTCAGAAGAAAAAAGTAATACTAATAAATTCCTCCAGCGATCACTCTCACCAAGCTGCTCTTGCAGGATGTCAATGCATCTCTGTCTGTCACACTGCCGATGCTAATTAATGTGAAGAGAAGCCACTTGCTGCTGATTATGACCCAGGTAGAAATACTAAAATGAACGATGGCTGAATTCCATTTAGCTGTTCCATTTTCAGGGTCCTGGTATTGTGCATGCTGGCTGACAGTCATGACTTACCACGACGCATTAATAAGGCTTTTACTAAAACGTGTGGTTTCCTCCTCTGACAAGTCAAAGTCTCTACAGTGAAAAGGCCTATACAAAGAATATGTTACACAACAGTCTCAGTATTGTATTATTATTGGATTATAGTATCTCCTCTGTGCTACATCAAGTGAACAGTATGATGGTAGGCAGCTGCATGGATTTTAATTTGCAGCATTGTTTTGTTGGTTAGACGAACATTATACTTTCTCTCCCTACTACAGGTGGCATAGTGTGTTCTGGTTTCCAGCAGAAATGTCACAGAGGAGTGGGCAGGAGGACCCGGAGCGCTACCTCTTCGTGGACCGCGCCGTGGTCTACAACCCGGCCTCACAGGCCGACTGGACGGCCAAGAGGCTAGTATGGATCCCATCAGAACGCAATGGCTTCGAGGCTGCCAGTATTCGCGAGGAACGTGGAGATGAGGTGGTGGTGGAGCTGGCAGAGAATGGGAAGAAGGCGGTGGTCAACAAGGACGACATCCAAAAGATGAACCCGCCAAAGTTCAGCAAAGTAGAGGACATGGCCGAGCTCACCTGCCTGAACGAAGCCTCGGTGCTTCACAACCTCAAAGACCGTTACTACTCTGGCCTCATCTATGTAAGTACTTGTCAGACACTCATAACAACTACTTGTAACAACTTGTACTCATCTTCTTCCACATTGAAGAAACTAAATTCAATTCTGTATTTTAAAGCTGTAGTCTACGATTTGAAAGGTTTGAAAAAAGCACCCCCCCCACACACACACCCCTCCCCTCTGTGCTCCTTAATCCCCCCCCTGAGCTCGTATCGTTCTCCCCTCGGAGCCTCCCACCCTCTTATTTTACGAAAATAGTTCACCAACATGTGTTTCCAAAAAACATTTTATGCGAGAAATAAGCTATGCAGTTGCTGAATCTGTGAACGGTAAGTTTCAAAGATTTTCAAGAGCTTGCGGGAGGCAGCGCCCCGTCTCTCGAAACTCGCCGCGGTGCGACGGCATTGCAAGGCTTCTTACATAGACAATGAATGGGAACATTCCCCTCCGGGTAAAGGTATGAACTCAGGACGCCGTTTAGTTTCCCACTGTGTCCGGGACTTCCACAACATGTACAAAGCAGTAAAAGTGTTTATTACGGCCATGAATGATGACACAGCATCGGTGTAAATGCAGCGGGTGCCGGTCGGATTTCTCTCTCACCCTGACTGCAGTACGTCCCCGATCCCAAACTGCTCAGCAATCGCTCGCCACAATCCCTCCCCGCTGACGCTGCAGCCTCAGCCAAAATCTCACTCTGAACTCAGTTAAACACTTAAGAGCCCTGCTCCATACCTGAATTGCAGACCGCATGGCTACTATTGGATGAATTTTGGCTCAATTGACTTTGAAATCGTAGACCAGAGCTTTAATTGCAGTGATCTATGTTTTATCAGGCTTGATGTACATCTAGTAAGCCCAGTGTAACAACTTCCAAGTCAGTAGAAAGTGGGTTGTAATGTAGTCCACCTGTGTCGACCTTGCTTTATCTTATCCATAGCATTTCATACCCAGTGTCTGTGAATTCAAGAGTCTAAAAAGGGCATTTTCTATAACGATCAAGCCATTATGTCCTACATAAGCTGCCGATTTCCCCTGTGATTATGACCCACTTAGTGACATGCATTCCTGGAATAGCCCAGGCACGGAGCTTGTGGGCCACCTGAGACCCGGGGAGGAGGCCGGGGTCTGAGGGGTTCACACTGCGAGACGGTCACAAAGACAGAAATGAGCTTGGCTAAATTTGATTATTTACTCGGGGCAGGTTGTAAAAAGGAAGGTTTGTTTCCAAAACCTAGTATCTCGTCATATTGCTTGATTACTAAGTAGATCATTTGGATGGAGACAGTAGGATATCTCTGCAATCAGTAAGAGATTTACATTAGATAATATCTTGCCTTAATTACATGTACACTTTGTGGTTTTCTGCCCTTGGCCATTAAAATGGAGTTTTGGAAGCTTTATAGATGGAGTCACAACATTTTAAACGTTAATGAAGACACTATGTATTTTTTATGTTGATGAGGCATAATTACATCACTGTCATCATCCAGTAGATCACCTGCCAGCATTATGGCATTATGTTCTTCAGTGGAATAACTGCAGGAAAGAATCCATTCACAGGTATTTTTAACTCTGTTGATTGATTCTAAAGGTCTGTGATATTCAGTTTATGGACAGTATGTACAGATCCATGTTTGCCATAACTAATTACACCATGGTCTATTGAGTCTATTACAGCTGGTGTCTTTTGTGAGCAATATCAGCCAAATGACGTGACAAATGATTATTTGTATAATGTATTTGTAGTTTCACAATGCACCAATATGATTTGAATATGAAAGAATGTGAATGGTACTCTCCAACATGACAGTATCAAAACTCAAATATGATGCTCTCCTTTGCTGTTTTTAGATATTTGTTTCTGATGTTCTGCTCTATTGTAGCTAGGCCTAAATATACCATTTAACCACTATATAATTAATGTGGTGGAGGGATGGATGTAGGGATCAGGCAAGGGGCAGCAGTGTGAGCTCTGCTATGTAGTCACTGTCTACTGATGGCTCCTTGCCAAGAGACTGCTTGGTCTGTTTGTATCTCCTGAGAGCAGATGTTGTTTGCCACCATGTTTGAAAATGCTTGTAAGGTCATAGTCACAACAAGGTCATCATTGCTCTCAGGTTATTTAGTCACATAAATCATAGTTAATCTCCTTGTAGACGTGTTGATAATTGGTTGCAGATTCGTGTTCCTCTTCCTGAGCTGTAACAATACTCTATCTTCTTCCTACATGAGCTGCAGCAGTGTAGTCACAAAGTTTACTTTTTATATATCCAGTTGAAAACTCAGCCTTAGTATAAAGAACATCTTTGTATTTGTCAGTGTTTTCCTAGGGCTTAAAATGGAAAACAAAGTGACCCCAGCCCCATCTCTTAGCTCAGGGAGGTCTGTGCTGAGTCACACTGTACCCAAACTGCCTTGACAGAGTTCTTTGTGTTCACTGATAAGCAACAGCTGTCTGCTCAAATAACTGAATTTTCAGAAAAACTGATGCTTAATTAACAGCCAACCCAAGCCAGCTTTTCAGTGTTTTGCTGTCCTACAGGGTTACAGACACATCTTTCCTTTGATCAAGTTAACATGCTTAGTGGATTTTTGAACTGCAACATTTTTTAATTTCTCTTCAAAGCCAAAGTGTGAAGTGAATGAACACGGAGTTTTAAGAGATTTGATTCCATCTCTGTTGGTCATTTGCTTTGGCATCCCTGACTTGTTTTCCTGTCCTGCCTTTATGGACTGTGGGCTTTTTAAATCAGGCTAGCATAGCACAGTGCTGACATAACCTCTTCGATTACTTCATTCCCCACAACAGGCAGTGCACGTAAAGGTGATAATCTTGCTTAAAACTTCTTGATACTAGAACATAAAAGAAAAAAAATAATAAGGACTTTATGGATACAAGAAATGGACGGCTTTACAATCAAAACATGTTTCAGTGATTGAAATTTTGATATACAATGTCATGCCTGGCTTTGCTGATTAGCATTGTTGCACAAATAACTTCAACTTAAAAATATGGTTCATCCCAGTGACTCAGGAGAAGAGAGGACTGGATTCAGTAATGATGTCACTGTAATGTATTATTGAAGGCCACTATAGCATATTATGCTCGTCCTTTGTTGCATTGCTGGTGCAGAGTGCACATCCAGACCAGGATGGTTGGCAGCTCCAGGCTGAGAGCTTTATGTAGATACTTTATCGGCAGGCCGTTTCTCTGTTCATTGAGCCTGGAGACACTTATTTCACATCTTATTTCTCCTGAACGTCTTTAATTGAGGTAAATAAACAACAGGCCCATCCAAGATTTTTATTTTTTGTCCACATTCTGACATGTTATGAGTCGTTATCTTCACATGGTTGCTTCTCTGGTCTCCGTCCAAGGTTCAGTTTATCGCCATTGTACGGTGAAGGGTGGAGGATGAATTGTGGAGTCTTACAGTCTGAGGAAAGAAGCTTCTCTGAAGTCTGGTGGTATGGCAGCTGATACTCCTGTATCTTTTGCCAGATATTGACGTCGGTGTGTAGCAAAAGAGGTCAGTGTGGTTGCAGTCAGTCTCCTCGAGTCTTTGAAGAGCTCTTTCCCAATTAGAACAGGCGGTTCTCATTGACACAGTCATGATCTCTTTCATGCTTAGCATTTTTGCATAAAGTGCTTGTTGGTGTAATAGTTAAAGAAGTCAGGAGATGATTCCTCCTCCTTGCAATTGGCAATGAATCCATCACAACGGCCCACTATCGCAGACGCACCGTCAGTGGTGATTGACACCAACTTACACATTGAAAGCTGGTTTTGTCAACGAAGGCCTCTTTTAACATTTGTCCATCTTGGAAGGACTGTATGACTGAACTGGAATGATGCTTGGGTGGTTGCCTTTGCTTTTGAATTCGGTTGTGTGAAAAGTGACTGCTGTCCAAGCGATGCTGGTTCGACAGATCAGGTGAATGCACTTCCTCCCATTCCGCATGGAAGTGTTACGTTTTCGGCTTCTTATTTGGTCCCACTCCTGCACGCATTGTTGTATCTTTTCTTTTGCTACATATTGCATTGATAATGTTAGGTTGATATTGTTGCTGGAGTTTTACTTTTTTTTTTTAAATGTTACACGATCTGCCAGCATAGACTTTGCTATCATGTATAGGGCACCATTGATCTTGACCATGCTGCTGCACAGCCATAGCATTAGAAATTACCTTTAAAGGAAATTACATCCAACCCTTGCATAAATTGAGACTCATTTACCACTTGGCTCAGCTTTCTCTATCTCGTGTAGAGGTGGAATCCAACTTAATATGTCAAACTCTAATTCATTTAGATTATTTGCTTTTGCATCTTTTTTGACTCTTACTTACTTTAGGTAAAGCCCAGTTTGCCCAATTACGTCAGAATTGAGGGAATTCCATTCTGGGGGCAATAGCAGAAGAACCCCAGAAAATGTTTCCCTTTTCCCATTGAGAGAGGCTGAAGCCCTGTTGCTAAGCACTGCTTGGTTCACAGACATTTATTTGGACATTTCCGGAGGGCTGGGAACCCTTTCAACTGTGTCAGAGTTCTCCACTGTTCACCATAGTTTCTCTGGTGATGTGTTGACCTGCTCAGACTCAACCTGTGAGCTCAAAGTAACCTGCATTATGTTCTCAAAGATGCATATGTAGTGCAGCTATCAGCAGATATTGTTGATAGTAGTAGTAACTTTCCGGTGTGTAGTGGAAAGTTTGTGCAAACTCTGCATTTTGAAAAAAAAGGTATGAACCACAGCACGCTGTCTGGCTGGTGTCTTGTTATGCCTGACTGTGTAAGAAGGTGTCCAACCCCTTGCCCCCAGAGCCCAACTAATCCCTCAAAAAAAACCTGGGGTCCCACCGTGAAGGACAGCCAGCTGAGTCATCCCTCTCCTGCACTGTGGCCCATGCTGGGTCAGAAGCGCTGATCTGTCTGCCTGGCACTGTGCCCATTATAGGCGGCTTGGGGGGGTTATTATGGCGAGGCCCCTATAGTACATCCTGAGCTGCTTGATGTTTATTTTTACAGGCAATTCCAGTTAGCAAGGTGTGAGTGTTGGCCTCAGTAATCAGTAATGTAGAGCTGTTGCTGATGGTGATTCCAGAGTAACCAATCTCCATGTGGCCAGGTTGCTGTACAGCGTTGTGTCCAAAGCATCTGTGCAGATGGAAGAGGTGGGAAGGGGGCTTTGATGGCCATCTGGTGACATTACCTCCCTCCACCCTCAATACACAGGCATGTGATCCTACAGCAACACATGACCAACACCAGGGGAACCAGTCTGTTACTCTTAGAGATACATATCTGAGAGTCTTTCAGTCTTAGCCCCATTTTAGCAAATCTGGGCTCCATTTCTGAGTTAGCAGCATTTGAAATGTAAAAAATTATTTTATTTGAATAAAGTCAATATAGAATCATTTAATAAAATCATAACCTATTATGTTGGTATTCAGCTATATACAATACACTATAGTATTCAAACTTTTGGGTTTGAGTATTTCTGTGTGTTTTACAATTACAAAATCCTACATTTTCTGTACATGTATCTTTACACTCGCATATGTAATAGGGATGCACGATATTGATTTTTTGAAGCCGATACCGATATCGATAACTTTCTGCTCCTCGGGACCGATACCGATACCGATAACCGATAATATTGTTATTCGTTTTTGAATGTATATTCAGATCAAATTCAGGTCAAAAACACTAATGACTAAGCTTAGGTAGATTTAGCATAGCTTTGCCTTTTACCAAACACCATACCAGATGTATCACAGTGACATGATAATTAATACTATGAACAAAAGAAAGCCAAGAACAGTTTTGACTCTTCAATAAAATGACAATATTTCTTTATATATATATATATATATATATATATATATATATATATATATATATATATATATATATATATAATAAATGTGAAGAGTAGATAAACAAATATGTGTATTTCAACGGTATATCTGCACTACTACTGTCTATACCATACACACTCTCTGTCTGTGTCTCTCTCTCTCTCGCGCGCGCTCTCTCTCTCTCTCTCGCGCGCGCTCTCTTTCTAGCGAGAGAGAGAGAAAGAGAACGGAAAGAGAACGGATAAATACAAGAAGTGTACAAACTTCTTGGTTACAGAAACATGGCGTATTAATTTTATGGGGTTTAATGGAAAAAATAGCTCTGAATGAACAACAGCTGAGCAGAAGCGCTTGTCGACCGCCGCGGAGAAATACGCGTCTGGTCTGAACGGGGGGTGCGCGGATCGCTCGCGATTTTCGGCGGCGCCGCGGCGCTTCCGCGTGCAGTGTGAACCTGGCGTGAGAAGGGAGCGCTCGATTTGTGGATTAACTCCCTCCTCCGAAACCTGTGATACCACAGTAACCACATCACATGCTAAACGGGAGGCGCCTAGAAAAAAACTAACGTCCCTCATCCCAATCCACCCGTAGCACTGTTTTAACACACACATCCTATCGTCGGATTATCGGAGGTATTAATAATTGTATCGGATTTATCGGGATGACGTCATAATTCGTATTATCGGGCCGATAATTATCGGTCCGATAATTATCGTGCATCCCTAATATGTAATTATTGCCCAGCACTGACTTAGTGTTGCACTGACATGGCAATGCAATTTTAGGCTCCACTGTATCAGACTACAGATATGTGTTATGTATGTGTGACTGCAGTAAGAAGCACAAGGAAGCATCCTCTGTTCATCTTAATTCATGATCCTGAAGATGGATGGCTGCAATTTATCCACCAAAAAATGATCACAGTCATTGATGTGTGATTTAAGCCATAATCTAGCATTACTGTAAAATGTGAACCATGTGCAATTTTAAATGGAGTGCTCCAACAGCTGACATGTCAGGAATTAACCCTGTCCAGCCTGACTGCATATCTCCTGCATTACACAGCTGAGAGACATATATACTGTTGTAGATTAAAATCACCACCCCTTACATCTGATTTCTGCATTCAGTCAAATAACGTAAAATTGCCATCAGTTTAATGCGGAGAAAAGGGAGACGAAGAATCGCAGAACAAGTGAGTTGAACAAGAATTTTGAATGCTGTAGGATACGTGGCAGTGTGCCAGCAAGTTTTCTGGCATGATCTATGAATTAATATTCTGCACAACATAAGGTTCCTCATGGAAAGTAACACTGGTACCGATTTGTTTATTAAGTGGCATGTAGATTGTCTTAAGCTTTTGTACTGAGAGTTCCCAGTAGATTGGATATTTGAGCTTTGTACTGTTACAAGAAGGATTTAAATTGAATACTTCACATTTGATTGGACTGCTAGAAAGTGGGCGGGCGTATGCTTTGTTCACACTACAAGCACCACAGCAACAGGCTGCAAGTCATATTTTAAATGGAAGCCGCTGACATGCAGTGACAGAATGGTGCCCGACACTTGGTGTTGTTGCGTGACCGATGTGACACGCTACAAATCAAAGTTGAGCTGGTCTCAAATGTTCAGCACTCCATTGATGCCTTTAGCCAGTGCTATTGAACTACATAACTGCGTCAACAAGCAACAGGCAATGCTTGGCCGTTTTTTGTTGCTTTTGTGGCTCGTAGTGCAAACACAACATTAGAGTTTACAGGATGAAAAGAGGATTAGATAATGATTATAACAATGTGAAGAAATGTAATTTAGTTTTTGCATATATTTTCAAAAGGTTGAACACTATGACCATGGTTTTGTCTAAATCATTGTTTCATTCACCAATGTTCCTGTACTCAGAATTTTCTCTGCAGTACGAACACAATTCACAAATAATTAGGGATGCACGATATTGATTTTTTGAAGCCGATACCGATATCGATAACTTTCTGCTCCTCGGGACCGATACCGATAATATTGTTATTCGTTTTTGAATGTATATTCAGATCAAATTCAGGTCAAAAACACTAATGACTAAGCTTAGGTAGATTTAGCATAGCTTTGCCTTTTACCAAACACCATACCAGATGTATCACAGTGACATGATAATTAATACTATGAACAAAAGAAAGCCAAGAACAGTTTTGACTCTTCAATAAAATGACAATATTTATATATATATATATATATATATATATATATATATATATATATATATATATATATATATATATAATGTGAAGAGTAGATAAACAAATATGTGTATTTCAACGGTATATCTGCACTACTACTGTCTATACCATACACACTCTCTGTCTGTGTGTGTCCCTCTCTCTCTCTCTCTCTCTCTCTCTCTCTCTCTCTCTCTCTCTCTCTCTCTCTCTCTCTCTCGCGCTCTCTCTTTCTCTCTCTCCGAGAGAAAGAGAGCGCGAGAGAGAGAGAAAGAGAACGGAAACGTATAAATACAAGAAGTGTACAAACTTCTTGGTTACAGAAACATGCCGTATTAATTTTATGGGGTTTAATGGAAAAAATAGCTCTGAATGAACAACAGCTGAGCAGAAGCGCTTGTCGACCGCCGCGGAGAAATACGCGTCTGGTCTGAACGGGGGGTGCGCGGACCGCTCGCGATTTTCGGCGGCGCGCTGCGCCGCTTCCGCGTGCAGTGTGAACCTGGCGTGAGAAGGGAGCGCTCGATTTGTGGATTAACTCCCTCCTCCGAAACCTGTGATACCACAGTTTCCACATCACATGCTAAACGGGAGGCGCCTAGAAAAAAACTAACGTCCCTCATCCCAATCCACCCGTAGCACTGTTTTAACACACACATCCTATCGTCGGATTATCGGAGGTATTAATAATTGTATCGGATTTATCGGGATGACGTCATAATTCCTATTATCGGGCCGATAATTATCGGTCCGATAATTATCGTGCATCCCTACAAATAATCCAGACTTGTCGTTCAAGACATGTACAGTTCCTCTGCCTTTCTCCACAGGGCGAAAAAACCCACAACTTTGACCTGAATCATATTGCCTTAATCTGAACATTGGAGTTTGAATAGGATACCAAACTAAACTAAAATTAACTGAAGCAGACTTAATGCAAATTTAATATTCTGCTTACTGTATCATCATGGCTTGCCAATTTACTGAGTTCAATTTACAGTTCAGTAGTTTTTGGAACATTCTCTCACACCAGAAGCTGTAGGCTAATAGAGTGCTTAATGTGAATATTAACTGTGACCTAATGGTGATGTAAGAGCTGCTGTGTTATGAATTAACAGTCAATCATGTTTTCTTTTTTATAGACATACTCTGGTCTCTTCTGTGTGGTCATAAATCCCTACAAAAATCTGCCCATCTATGCAGAGAACATCATTGAGATGTACAGGGGCAAAAAGAGGCACGATATGCCCCCTCACATCTACGCCATCTCAGAGTCTGCCTACAGATGCATGCTACAAGGTAAGTCTGAGTGTTACTGCTGTATATGGTTGCCTCATCTACCTCACTTCTCCACATACAGGAAGCACCACTTTAACTTAAATGCCACACTGTATGAGCCCCAATGGTTTGTGTTAGATTATCAGGAAACAAAATAGCAACAAAACAAAAACAGTAGTGTTTTCCTGCAGTGCCTTTTTAAAATTTACAACAGAAGGAATGTAAACAGCAGCTACACAATTTCTCCGATCAAAATTCTCTGGGCAAATGACATGGCCAGCATCTCAACATTTTTCAAAACACATTTGAGCACCAAGCATCATTGATGTAAACACAGAGGCCATCTCCTCTGGTCCCACCTGAGTTCTGCTTTCTTTCTTTCTCTCTCTGTCGCTGTCATCTGTGGCATCTAGTCTGCCTCATTGTTGCATTCATTTGATTTTATTTATTCAAGCAACATACAATCTTGAAACTGAATGCAGTACACTCAGATTCATGTCTTCAAAGATCCTTGCCTGGTAGTTGGCGAGTTTCCAGGCTCTACGAGCAGTGACTGACTGGGATCAGACCAGCGAGAACAGAGAGGGTGACCCCATTGTGCGAAACAATAGGTCTTTTGTGTGATTGCGAAGGCCGACCAGTGGGGGTGGTGACAAACTGGACAGTCCCATCAGTCGTTTTAGGCTTTGCATTCTCCATGTTGCTCCAGAAGGAAGTTTCAGTAGTGTCAACAAGTAACTTTGATGATAGCTTTGCCCTCTTTAAACAAAAACTACTGTCATAATAAATGACAATTGCATTTTTCCCTTTTTTTACCACAAAAACAACAAGTTTCCCTTTCACACACTTTTCTTGTAGTTGTACTTTCTAAGCTATAGTTGTTGTGATGTTGATTGAGTGATATAATCTCTTCACAGCTGACAATGTACATGCACAGGAAACATAGTTTCAGTAGCCCTTCTGCAGCTGTTGTTGAATTCTGCCAGCTTGTCCTTTAGTCCAGATAGTTTCTTGTCATTACCTCCTCTTTTCTTCACACCCTCTATTCTCCACTCACTTTCTTGCATGTTTCTACATGGATGGACATAAATAGATGGGGGCAGGGCTGGGAGACTTGTCAATTAGTAATGCGTTGAACATATTTGTTGTCTTATTTCTTGAAGCAATGACCTTGGGCTTTTCAAACTGCTGTATGTATTTACTGTATTTCTCGGAGTACACAAGCCTGAGTTGTAATTTTTAATGCACTGCTACTCCAACCCATTTTCAGTTGTGGTCGTATCAGAATTAACAGTGTCGTGGTTCAAAAGGAGGTTTGTAGGTTGGAGATTAGTGGAGACCAGCTGCTGTTCAGCTGTAGCCCTGAGCATTTCACAAACCTGGTTAATATAACAATATCCAGCTGTATAGATTAGCACTGGTTGTTTGGGGTTTTCTCTTTTCTCATCATTGCATTTCTTAGATATGGATGAAAATCTTTATCAGGGTATATGTAATTTTATATTGCTGTAATGATATACAATGTGATGTCATACAGATTCAACAAAATCAACAGTTTATAGATAAAACAACGATTTTGCCTCATTCAGCAAATGAAATACCTTTCAGATCAAGACACCTTATTAATGTCATGCAAAAATCATACAGATATCCAATAATGCCATAAAACCATCCTGCAACATTGCTTACAATGAACCAGTATAATGCAGAAAGAAAACTCTTTAGATACAACAAAACAAGTAATTTGATGATTTATTTAAAATACAATGACCATTTTTCACACACATTTTTTAAAGGATAAGCAATGAATTGATAAATCGTCAAAAATAATTACAGATTTGTAAAAGTTAAGTCTATCAGGGTATGAAGGGTCTGGAAATTTCTTTGCACAACTGGCATCATCTCCTATTATAAGTAACCATATTGCCCATCACATAGTACCTGTTATCTCTGAATGTATCATAACACTTCAGAGTCTAAAATCACACCTTTCCGGCATCTTGTTGAGACTTTGCAGAGTCAGTTGCCATCTGAACACGAAAAACCCTTGAGACAAATAAATTGTTGCCTCTAATTTATGACCTTTGGAGCTGAACAGATTGGCAAATCATACTTACGGCTGAAGGGTGTCTAAACCTTGCAGGGATCTGCTAATTACCTCAGCATTGCTGTGAAGCCAGGCAGTACTCAGATGGGAGTTTAAATTATGTGTTTCCTAACAAAGATGGGGTGTGTAAGCAGACCTCTAGAACTTACTGCACATCTGTCATTGATTAGCGGGCCAGAGAGTTTACATAATTGCTCTCACTGCTCAGCCAAGTTGAACTGCATACGAGAGACTAATTTTATCATATTTGTTGTAAGGAAATGCTGAAGATTGCTTGATGAAAACATGAGTTGAAAGGCCAGTTATGTCAGCAGCTGCAATGGCTTCCAAGAGTGGACATGCATCAACAGCAATGAAAAGTGCCCCTAGGTGTGATTTTGAAACATGCAGCCTTTGTTTCAGTTGAAATGGTGAAAGGCCCCCCTTCTCGAGGTCCTCCCTGGTGTCTAATCAGGGCGTTGGGTTGAGTCCAGTTAGATCCATCTTAGCTTTGTGAAGATTTTCCCCAAAGCAGAGCTCTTTGATTTCTCTCATAGAGGTTCACTTTAACAACAATGAACAAAGCCCCTTGTCATAATACGTGTCTGCAGCATACAGATATTGATTAAAGATTAATCCATGAATTGTGTGAAGACTGCAAAGCATGTTCCATGAAGTTTTAACTGATATGCACAGTTTAATCTATACAGTCAGAAATGTGTGATAAAACAAGCTCAGGAATGTTTATAATGGCACAGCATGCAGTCTCAAACACTGGCACCTGGCACCAATGAGGGATATAGCAAACGGTAATGGCTTTGGTGACCTTTTGAACCGAGGCGTAATGCCAGTCTCTTTCAACCTCCTGCTTGGCACACTAGAGCATGGGAAGGACACAGTAAAATGTTTGCTTATCTTTTGATAAAAGTGATCCACCACATGTCAAAAAGATGCAGCAAGTAGCTGTGGGTGGGCCAACTATTGTCCTTTTCCATGATAAATACAACTGGAACCGATGCGGTTGTGGACAGTGAAGCAGCACAGTCCCTCGGTAGCTGAAGGAGTGCTCTTGTTTTCTTTGTAATAGATCTCAACGCTCACAGTTGTATTATAAATATTACAAGCACAGCTGGAACTATAGCTGCGATTCTTTTAACTATTATTTAATAAAACAAAACAAATACCTCCATGGTGTTGTTTCCCAGTGTGAAATTATTTCTAGCATACTTATTTTATGAGTCTTGCTCATAAAGCTCACCTGGTGGCCGTTTCCTTTACATCAGCTACTAGAAGGGAGACGGCATATAAGACCATATTTCATAATACAATATTATATGCCAAAATAGATTTATTTCTACCTGCGATCTCATGTTCCTCCTGTCTATATCAGTGATGTTGCTAGGTACGCGTCCTGCGTCCCTGACGCATTAAAATCTGAAAGGACGCACTAAACTCACTATCCATGCGTCCCGGGGACGCATCTCATTTTCCCCATGAAAAACGATACATTGTGAACATTAAACAACTCGTGTTTAATCACAGTAACTGGCCAAAGAAACCTTCTTGTGAGCAGACCGGACAAGTGCTGTTTCAACCCTCTGCGCATCTACTCGGCGCAGACGTGATCCCCTGTACACAGTATCGCGACCTGCTATTTAGTCGCTACCAAAACAACTAGCTCGTCACCGCTGATTTCATTTCAACAATTAAAAATACGAACTTCATATTAAATAAACCCACGTTTCCACTGCTCGATGCTGTGCTCATTCGTGTCGACTATGTTGTAACGTTTAGGGGACGTGCTGTAAGGAAATACAATCCGGTGGTGGTGATGAAAACTACATTGAACGGCAGCCGCCATATTGTTATGCCCAAACGGCGCCTGCGCATACATCGCGCTTCCAACGAGATCCCGTTTTTCTCGAGAAACAGGCAGAGAAGAGAGAACGCAAAAATGCCACCAAAGAAAAAGATGAAACCTATAGCAGGTCAGCAAACTATTGCAGCTGCATTTTCTGTCCCCACTACCTCTGCACTCCTCCCTGACTCTGATCAGCCTAGAGAGAGTACCTTTATTTTGGTGCTATTTATGTTGCTACAAAAATCCATCAAGGAGTTTAACACTATTAATTTAATTTAAGAAATAGAATAATAATAAAAAAGAAACACATTTTTTAAACTGGGGAGTCGGGACCCATTGAATTTCTCAGGGACCCACCCAACTCGCCACCTGTGGGTCCCCGGGACTCACTACATTGAAAACCTATCAACATCACTGTATATTCAAAATATAACCTTCACTATGTCTTAATTTCCCTTCACAATCAATGATTTTCCAGCTTCTGGGCTCCAGTCACCGCTGTTTGGCTGCCATGCTACCCGTCACTACTGATTTATTTTGCGCACAGTGTAGGCATTAACCACAGATTTTGTTTCCTAGCCTCAGTTTGCATGAATACCTTGAATAAAAATCCTGTTGTCAGTGTCACTCAAACACAAGAAATCTCCCTATTAGATTTCTTTACAGACTTTCCTTCTCAGAAATGCTCCACATAGGAAACCGAATACTTTGCATTTGTTTCCATCTGTATATCCTTGGCTGAAGCATCAGCCCCAGTTCTGCCAACACCATTCCCATTATAGCCCTAAAATGGATGGTTTAAAATGATTGACTGCTTTGACTTTTAAAACCATATTGACAGATACCTCTGTGTCACCAGGTCACCTCCCTTTGGACCAATAGTACATGGTTTTCTTATAGTTGGAAGGTGTAGAAAGATGAGACGGGTATTGGTCCTTGCCACTCCAAACATGACCATAGCCTCCTTTTTAACAGGCTGTATAAGCCCCTTTGGCACCCTCTCATCAGTTTAATTGCTCCGAGGTGTTTAACTGATATCCAATCACAAGCCAGGACAACTAGAGACACTCAGCATTCTTCAAAATCAGAAATGCTTAAGATTTCTGTTCTTATGCTTTCGTGCCAGCACTCCTGCTCCATCCAAGTGTGCTTAGAGGCAAATCCCATAATTGCCACATGGGATACTTAACCCACTACTTTATTTTAGATGGAAAATCAAATATATGTGGTAGTATGCATAGTCATTATGCAGTTTTGTACAGCCTTCAACCAACGTTGTGTCATAAGATTTGCAGGACTGCATACATTTTTAGATTATCATTTAAAAATGTATGGTATTGAAAGATCATGAGAGTAGTTGTAATAGTATCTGTCTAGAGAATATAACAACAACGGCTGGTGGCTGCCATCCAGGTTAACAAAAGGCAATATTTGCAGAAAAAATAATGTAATTTTTTTTTATCATAAGTCGAGTGGCAGTTTGAAACCCCCAACTCCACAATTATGTTGCATGATTAGACCTCTGGGCTGCACGGTGGTGTAGTGGGTAGCACTGTCACCTCACAGCAGGAGGGTCCCGGGTTCGATTCCCGGGTCGGCCCCGGGTTCCTTCTGTGTGGAGTTTGCATGTTCTCCCCGTGTAAGTGTGGGTTCTCTCCGGGTTCTCCGGCTTCCTCCCACAGCCCAAAGACATGATGGGGATAGGTTAATTGGTGACTCTAATGTCCCGTAGGTGTGAATGTGAATGGTTGTTTGTCTCTACATGTCAGCCCTGTGATAGACTGGCGTCCTGTCCAGGGTGTACCCTGCCTTCAACCAATGATAGCTGGGATCGGCTCCAGCCCCCCCGCGACCCTGAATACAGGATAAGAGGTAGACAATGGATGGATTAGGCCTCTTCTCAGGAAGTCATGGGCGTGTACAAACGGTGCTTGATTGACATGTCTCTCACCCTTTGGTGTAAATATTTGCTGGTGGTGTAACCATAGATGGTGTAGAAGTAATGGATGTAGACACCGTGATGTCACCCATTGGTTTGTGGGCTGCCGTTTTGAAGTCTCCAGTTTGACATTTTGGCCTTCTCCATCATGGTTTTTTGCAGCCAGAAGAGACACAAGAGAGTGGAGCTAAATGGGCAAACAACATGTTACAGTAAACTTTCATGAACTGAATACACACTGTGAAAAGCTTATTGGACAAAAATAGTGCCAACTCCAAGACCAAACAACGCCTTTGTAGCGACCTCTCAGTCACAACGTAGCCACATGCTAAATAATACCCTGCTTTATCATCTATTTTACTCTTTGGACCATAATTTAGAAAATGAACAACATGCTCTGAAACTAGCAATTGAGATCGTAAGCTCATGTTTACAATAGTGTAATTTTCTCATAGGCTTCTATAAATCAGACTTATTTTGGCAGCCAGAGGAGTCACCCCCCGCTGCTAATGAATGCACATTTAAGGTACTTTTACATTGGCTTCTCAGATTGTATTATCTTCATCATTTGAATTGTGTCATGAACATAACCACTATAGATGACTATAAGAAAGTAAAAGGATAACATCCAGAATTGTCATGGTTTACACTGACTTCAGTGGGGTTGAAATCATTTTTTGGGACAGTGGTGGAAAAAAAGTAAGCTGGAGCCTTGTATAACAGCTGTATAACAAAAATGATCTTTATCTACCTATTTGGAAGGCTCACTGATGATTAACAGTCAGTATATCTGGCAAAAAATAAATAAATTTAGTCTTTGATTTACTTTTATGTAAAAAATTGTAATTATTTTTTGCAGCTGCCAGTTGATGACTTGTTAATGGCTTAATATACTGTCTGTAGCGAAGAAAACTTCACTATTAACATTATAGCTTCCTTTCTCTTCACAGACGGCACAGAGACGAAGCTCTATTTCCTCATGTTAATGAGACAGCATTATAATGCTCATTGATTTGTCGTCATTATCATGAACATTCAGCTGTTGTATTCTACTATATTTATTGTGGAGTTTTTTGTCCCACCATGACATTTTTGTAGCAACTATATCAGAGTGCAAGACTAGATTCTAAGGTGAGTGTTTGCACTTCAAATACAGCCATTCGCCATCAGTGGCAGACATTGGCTCAGGCCCAGCATGCTACAGTCTCACAATGAGCTCACTGTCGTGAGCTGAGATCAGCTCCCCCTCTTTTCCCCACCCTCCTCTTCTCTCTTTACTGAGAGTAACACCACATGCAGAGCTGCTATGTTTATGTCAAAGCTGCAAAACATCCTCAAATTGGTCACTGTCGCCAGTTTGACCATTCATGTTAGCGAGGCACCAATACTGTTATCTAATACTTGGGTAGTACTGACTCAAATAGCGGAATCAGGACAATGGGCCAATTTGGTATTGGATACCGTTATTTTAATAAATAATTCTCCACATTTATATTTATGTATTAATTTGTTACATTTACAAAGTTAGGAAAGTGATGTTTAAGTCGAGCCTAATGTTCCCTTGCACATAAAAGAATGATCATAGTCAAGTCCACACAGTGAGGTACACAGCTTATGAATTGAACACTGGTATCAAAGCAGTACTGTGTATCAGCTGATACCCAGAGCCCAGGTATAGGCAACATGACTGGAAAAAAGTCTGATTAGTGCATCCCTAATTGATGTGGATCTTTTTTTATCTGGGAAATACTTTTATCGAGCTACAAGCTACACAGCCATGTTTTTGCCTTTAAAAAGGTCTGGATACAATAAAACTTCTCAGCTTTCGCTTTTACTCAAATGTTCTATATCCAGGGGAGGAATCTTCACTGACTACCCAACATAATTGAGTCATGTGAAGCTGGCAAGAACATTACCAATCATGCGAAACCCACAAAACAGTCCTTGTGACCATTAAGTAATGTTACGGAAATAACAGAGCCTGTTTGGGTAGTTTTTATTTGCACACACACACACACACACACACTCCTCTGCCACTCAGAGCTTTAATGTCTGGAAAATTGGTGAATGGAAGTGAGAGGTGTCACAATGACTGGATTACAGCTTTCTACAGTGTCTGCAAACAGGCTGATAAAGGAGACACTGGCTTTCTGAGTGGTGTTGTGTCGTGTCTGATCCAGATAGGGATGTGAATGTAAGGCAAGATGAGAAAGAGGTTGGTGAGTGTTTGCATGTGTGCTGTCATACACGAAGCAGCAGTAGACGTCACAGCTTGCGAGATCCTGTAGGATCGAAGTAGCTTTAGCGTGTGTATGCACTTGGGTTGGGTATTGTTTCGGTTTTGTCCGATACCGGTGCCTACTCGATATTTTTTAAACGGTTTCAGTGCTAAAATGGTTCTCGAACCAGTACTTAAATTTTTTTTGTCAAAAAACAATACCCTTGGGCCAAATTAAACACAGTTTTACCTTAAATATTTAAACAATATAAATTCAAGTAATATATAGTAATAATAAATAAAGCAATATAAACTAAGACTAATTCACATTTAGGTCATATCAAAACAAAATTGTATCAAATATAAATACTGGAGATTAATAGAGATTACCACCAGGGTAATCTAATCTCCATTTTCTCCTCCTAATGACCTGAACTGAACAGTGCAACGCCTTAAATATTAAAAAAGATACATATATATAAAACAAGTATAGAACAAGGCATTGCACAACAGATTGCACAACAAGCTTTTGTGACTGGTAATGACCTAAACTGAACAGTGCAATACCTTAAATATTAAAATAGATACATAGGCTTTATGAAACACAAATATTGCAGTATTGCACATTTAAAGAAGCTGCTGAAGTGCTTGGCCTTGCGTCACGTAAGCTATTGAACAAGATGCATTGTTCAGCTTTTAAATAAATACCGTGAGTCGTCAGATGTTTACTTAAATTTGATGTGTCACCTCCTTTGCACAATATACTTTTATTGTATCTCTTGCATGTCGCAGAGTCTGAATCCTTGGATGTGAAATGTAGGAAAGTCTTGGATCGTTTTGCCTTCGGCAACTAAATTGATCCCCTCACTATCATTTCTGATGATCTCATCAACAAGTGTGCAGCGTAGCGGCACTGACGTCACGCAAGTTGACGCTGCAACACCATGGGGCAGGGGCCGTTAAAAAAGTCAGGCATCGAATTGAGGCACCGAAATATGCGTTCTTATTCAATCTCGGTACTACCGTTTACGTGGGAACCAGTGCCCTACTGGAACCGAGTTTCGGTGCTCAACCCTAGTATGCACTTGCATGCATGTGTGAGGCCAGTTCCCCTTGTTACAGTACTTAAGTGCAGGACGTGCCTGGTCAGAGCCAGGAAACCCAGGTTGTCCCTGATGAGCCATTCAGCTGTGTCCTCAGTCAGATAACTTTCCGTCATTTTCCCCCGAAGGAGTGCACTCAGCACTTCAGTCTAGGAAACATTAACCTCTGGCAGAACGGTCCAGCCTGGGACTCAGCATGTACAAAATTACTTGACATAGACATAGCATGTCTTAGAGCCTTGTGACCCCATTAAAATTAAGCAGTGTGTACTTGTGGCCTTGAATCACGTTATGGCCTTTTGTGCCAACATGAAATGTGTGCAGTTCGGAGGTGGGTGTGACTTTTATTTCTTGGATTGTGTTATTTTTTTTATTTAGAGACCTGATTTGGTGAAATGATCCAGTATTTCACAGCAAAACACAAAATAAGACATGAATAAAGACCTTCGTCCATGAAAACCTTTTTCTGTTTTCTCTGCCTATGTCCTTATGGTGAAGTGATCAGCTCACTCTTCCATCCACCTCTATTTCTGGGATATTAATCATGTATCTTTTGTTAGCTTGTTGCTGGAATGGCAGAGAAATGGATCGTATTTGTATGCTGCTGTAATACATCACTTAAGCAGTTGCATTTTCCACCTGTTCCTGATCCAAAGTTAATTAATTTGGCATACTCTTGTTGCCTTGCAACCACCTTGAAAAGGCTTTTTTCAAGGCCGTTGTTGAGCTACTATATTAATTTAAAAAAACTAAAATGATGTCTTTGGAAACATGTGAACATGAAGGCTAGAATTGGCTTGTTCAGTCACACAGCTTTACCGAACGTCAGAAAAGATGCATCTTTATTGTTATTGATTACTTACCTCTCCTAAGTCAATCTACTAATGCAGCAGCTTGTCAATCACCAATCACCAGGAACTTTCTCAATTAGCAAACATGTTGACTTTGCAATACATTTACAGTATTAATGGCCTCTGAGATCAGGTCCCCTGATGAACGGTCTCTTACTCATCAAATACAGGAAGCTGTTAGCAAGAATGAAATGAGATGGGTTCCCAATCTTTAACTGTCAAACCAATCACAGGTGATTGTTTTGAGCCCACTGTGATGAAATGCTTTTTGCTGTCCAAAACATATTTAAGGCTACAGAGCCAACCTGCCAGTTTAATTTGTGTTTGTGCATAAATCAATATTATTTTATTTTTATTTTGTGGTGACATCATGACAGTTAAGGATCATTTTATTTACCTTATTTTTTAGATGACTATTAAAAGCAAAACCCAAACATTTCATTCAAATAATTCAACTAAATGTCACATTTAAAATGTTCAAGTGTAATACAACTGTTTCCAAAGATGAATAGATAAAGTTGATAACAGTTGCAATACCAGGGCCAATGTTTTAGCTCTGCATGAACAGCACAAGTCAATAGAGTGAAGAGAGTCTGATGACTTTTATCTGATCTTTGGAGTTCTTGCTGCTCAGCCAGCCATGTGACTTGACAGGGGGCCCTAGCCCAGTGGGGCTTTGACAGGCAGACAAAGTACTGTTTTCTCATGACATCATCACCATTATATCACCCTATTGGGCTTTGAGATGACACCAATCTGCCTCACCGAGAACTCACAAGACATTCCAACGGGAATACCCCGGAGGTTAATGGAAGTACATTAGATGCTTTATTTTATTGCCACATGACCACAGTGAAAATTGCCGCCAGCACAGCACACATTAACATTTCTCGAAAAGAAAAGAATTGGACCTCTCTTTGTGTCACCATACTGTAAGTGTTTGAGACTATGTTCAGTTAAACTTGTGAACATTTCATTTTACTCATCACGCTGACATTTTTTATATCCTTCAATATAATATTAACAATATAATACAATATAATTTTACGTATATATTCACCGAAACGCATTACAAAAGCACTGTCTAGGCAAAGTCCCAAAATGGGACTGTGGCTTAGAGGTAGAGCAAGTCAGAAGATTGGTGGTTCAAATCCCAGCTCCTCTAGTCTGCATGCTGAAGTATCCTTGGGCAAGATACTGAACTGCCCCCGATGCTGCGCCATCGGTGTATGAATGTGTGTGTGAAAGGGTGAAAGTGACAGTATGTGAAGCGCCTTGAGAAGCTAGCTAGCTAGAAAAGTGCTATATAAATACAGGTCCAATTGCAATTCATCTGATCACTCTTCATAATATTCTGGGGTATATGCAAATTGCCATCATTTGTGGAAAATGTATTTTTGTGTCATTTTTTAAACCTTTGGCCACTACTGTATACTCCAATAATGAGCTAATGGATACTTTAAAGAGTAGGAGTAAAGTTCCTCCACAGGATTTCTGAAGTGATCTGTACTAAAACGTATAAAATTATCCATTTCCAGCCCTCGTCCAGGTCTCGAAATGCTACTCGAGTAAATCAGCACCCTTTTACCGACATAAATCTGACATTACAGTTGCCTTATCTCTCTTGTGCAGTGACATGACAGTGCTCTGCATTTCTGACATTGCATTCCAGGAAATACCTGTGGGGAAATGCTTTGAAGCCTAAGCCTACTGAAAATACACCCCAACAAAAGTAATTTCATTTTTCTGATAAAAAGACATTTAAAAAACAGGCACATGCTGTGAAAAACATTTAAAGCATCTGTTGGCAAGCTCACATGCACGCACTAAGCTAGGCTTTGACCTTCAAATCCACAATCTGCTGATGCAAATTTACTTTTGACATGGTGTTTTGGTGATGAGGTTGTCAATCAAACCTTGTGGAAGCACAGTGGAGATTGAACCAAAGACTGCTTAGGTTTGACTTTTTCTCTCTCTTCCTCCCCCTTTCCCCCCTTCTCGTCTCCCACAGATCGAGAGGATCAATCCATTCTTTGCACGTGAGTATACAGGCTCAGTCCGCCACTGCATGGATTTTCTGTTACATTCATATTTTCCGTGCTTTTTGTGTGTTTTTCAGCATCTTAAAGTTATTGTTGATAAAAAAAATGATCCAAATGATGTACCCAGAGCCCTTTATTTGTATGTCTCTGCATCTTTAATATTGCTGTGACAAACGAAGCACTCTATCCCAAATGAATAGTTTACAGTTTATGGTTCATTCATTACCTTCATCCGTGTCTCTTTTCCCCTGTATATTCTCATTCTAATAACATCACAGTGACAATATATTTCCTTGAGGCATTTTTTGCCTGAATTAAATTGAAATTGAAAGTGACACCAATGCATTGCACTGGTACTTAAACAAGTCAGAGCAGATTAAGGGAACCTGCTATCCAGGGGCCTTCACGGTCACTTAAAATCCTGTATCTCAGTTACACTGACCAGACTGTCACTACTTGAGAGAATCATGTGTGATGTGGCTCTGAGAACTGCCTGACATTTCTGCTACACAGCCCTCTGGCGTCTTTTTCAGTGACAAGTGTCTGCAGATGACAGGAATGTCAGCAAAGGAAATTCCAGAGAGGATATCATGACGTAAACCTTGCAGCAGCTCTTTTACTCTACACAAACTGATTGCAAATAGTATGAAACACTAAATAGCGATCGGAGTCAGCAGCACTGCCTCAAGAACTGCTCAAGAAGGGGACCTATTTCATCTTACGCCCAGCAGTCCAACAACAGAGACATTGACATAATCCCTCCATGATTACTCTCTGCTCACAGTAGCCAGCAAGATGTGACAGCTACACACCGCTCTCCCAGTCTTTACTCTCAGGCTCATCATCTGAAAGCAAAACTATATTTTCTGCATACTTGGTGTATGCAAATTTGCACTTAGTGTAAAACCTCAAGTATGCTCTGAAACCAAACTGCTCCCTCACAGTTTTCGCCTGACTTGGAGATTTCCTCCCCTTTTTTCAATGCCATGGTCACTGTTTGACAGAGCAGTGAAACGCAGGCTGCACATCCACACGCCAGCAACCACGGCCATAAACTTGACTGACATACTGAAAAATACTGCAGAAGAAGACACACATGATCAGATACACAACTGAATTTAGTTCCAGTCTTAAGACTATATTTGTGCATTTCTTTTTTGTGGAAAGTTGAAGGGGGTGATGTTCTGTCCTCAGCCACAATCGCCCTCAAATCTGTAAATGGATGACAGTGCATCTTAGCTGTGTTTATCAAGTTTTTTAAGTTCACCGAGTAGCTAAGATGTAGAATTAAAGGGATCAAACTATTTTGAGGGTTTCTGTTTTTGTGTGCCTTGTCTTTTGTTCCACAGAGGTGAGTCAGGAGCTGGCAAGACGGAAAACACAAAAAAGGTCATTCAATACCTGGCACATGTTGCCTCCTCCCACAAAGGACGAAAAGACCACAACAATCCTGTAAGTATCGTTCTTTCTCACTTCATTTTAATTTCATCGTAATTAGGTTAGCAATGCCTGCTCAAAGCCTTAAGGCGAGTCCACACCGGACCGAAAATCGGCGTCTTTGAGAGAGTCGGCCTCCGTGACACGAGTCTGCTTGGTGTGGTCGCTCGAATCGGCCCACGTCGGGGTTCATTTCAGCCGATTCAAATGTGTAATCTGCCATGCGAGTCGGTGACTCTTTTACCATTCTGATTGGTGGAGGCTAGCAGCTTGACTAGCGAATCAGTGAAGCCCGGAAGTGACGATGTAAACATACCAGATAACCAGTAGAATCGAAGAAGGTGGTCTAGAGAGGACCGCCTACTTCCGGTTTTCGTGTTTTTTGGCGCACAATACAGATTAGCGCCGCCTGTTGTTTTGGAGACATTACATCTCGCGCAAGCGCGGAACGTATGGCGTCGGCTGTAGTTCCGTAGATGTGAACCGCCCAAGTCGTTGTTCGAATCTGCCATGTTAAGTAGCCCGACTTCACGAGTCGGTGCGGTGTGGACCCGCCTTTAAACTGAACTGACTGAGGCCATAAAAATGTGTTGAAATAATAACGGAAATGTTGGATTTGTAAACAAAATTAATGACTACCACTATGGCCTGTTATATCTTCAACCCCTTTAGACCAGGTTGTAAATTTGACCTTATATAATGCAGTAATTGGAGTAAAGCGCTTTAGAAATAAAGCAGTTTGACGAAGTTGAGATTGTTGTGGTAAAACAAGACAATAGGCAACAGGACTTTGTGTACTGTGTCTGCACAATCTAACAACTTTTTGTAATTGTTTATCTGTAACAAACAGCCAGAATCACCCAAACCAGTGAAACAACAGGCAAGTTTTTCTACTTTCTTATACACTACGTTCATGTGCATGCGACACAATCATTGTCTCCTGAAACAATCCTGCTTTGTCTAAAATAGACTCATAGAATATCTGTTGGACATTAAAAGGCTCATAAAATGTTGTGAATAAGTTCAGACACCAGGGACAGTTGACACCTCTGTGCTGTATTTAGTTGAAATGCCTGAAAACTGTATATTTAGCTTTAACATTGTCTTTCTCTGTCAGGCACAAAATGCAGTCGTAAGTACATTTTAAAACATGCATGATTATTCAGACTCTCTTTATTGCATTTTCTGTGAATGACTTGCTTTGTTCCGACGTGCCTCACTGTAAATTTGCTTGCCATTATTGTGATTAATAAGAACGCTAATTGTACTGTATGATAGCATGGCATATGTCTTATTTGTGTTTTAGACTGTTGTATGATCAGTCCTGGTCATCAGGACTCCACCTGTTAGTGAAGTACAGCATACCTCAGATGCTCAGTATAAACCGACCTGTCAACCTGGAACACCAGTAATCCAGGTCTTGAGGGCTAGGACCACAGACCACTGAGCTATTGTAATTCCATCCATAGACTCATTTAGGTTGTGCTTAAGATTTTGATGCTAAGGTATCATTCAAAATGTTATGCTTGCACTACAGTTTAATTTGTTCATTATATATTTTCAATACTAACGATTGAATCTTTCCATTCCTACAGAGTGGACCCCTGTTTTATGTAAGTAGTATGTCCTTTCTCACTTTCATTTAAAAGGGGTTCTTTACCCACTATGTTTTCACCTCCTCTTTACCCTTAAAAAAACAACTATTTAATGTTGCCTGACATTGGGCGGTATATTTTTTTTTATTGTATGTTATCAACATACAATCAACTTGGTTCTATTTCATTCTTCCTGATGGCCAGATGGCAGTGCTTCAGCACAGAATATCTTCATATCGCATATGCACAGGTCGATTCCTTATACTAGCAAAGTCACTTTTGTTGGTATAATGACCATGTGATGAGGTAGGCTGCATGCTCAAGCATAAAACCCCAAGATCTTCGGTTGCTTCTGCCTTCTTGCCAATGAGGAAACTGATAGCAGGCCAGGTTGGCTCGTCTCTTGTAGCTTTGTAACTTGAGGTTCAGTGCTTCGTTTTTTTCGTTCAGTGCTTCGTCGGCAAGCTTATCTGTTTTCATGATCTGTTTTCTTTCTGACGGACAGTTGTGATCTTGCCATCACAGTTCGTCCTCTTTATTGGGTGCAGTCTTGCAGTGCAGGGCTATCAAGGGCTGATGGATGATGCAGCAGAGGTTAGCGCACATGAATGTGCTTGAATTCAGAGTGATGTATCTAGCACTGCAACATTTTCTCTCAGCAATGGACCGGCATGTTTTCATCCAGACAGACAGCCCCTCGGCAGTATATGCACAACAGCTCCTTACTACTTCTCACCACTTCCTGAGCCTCACAGGTCTCTTCATCCTCCAGCTCTCTTTTCTGTACTTGTTGTATTGACGGGGACCCACGGCTATGCACTGTTTACTGGTACTCCGCAACTGGGATTTCATTACAAAAATGATTAATTGTTGACCCCTACTTTTAGCCCATATGTACATTGTGTAGCCAACCTTAGCTAGCTGTTAACTTCACAGTAACCCTTCCATTTTATGGATTGTATGGATCTTTAGAGTTACTGCATGTACAGTGTGTAAGAAGCTTGACACTAGTTACATCACAACAAATGTAGCCAACATTAAAGCTAAGTATGATTACCGTGGTTTACTGGTTCATTTTAATCCCTTGATCTGGACCTAGTGGCTGATGTAGAATCTCTTTTGACCTTTAAGTTAGATTCAGTCTAAAAGCTCTGTTTGCGCTGTTTGAGTTCTCCGGCTTGTTCCTTCCCAGATTGAAATACTTTGTGCCATTTCCCGGGGACTGTTCTCCTTTTTCTTGCTAGTGAAAAGAGCGACTTGTAATATTTGTCTGGCCTCATGGCCTCCAGAGCAGATGTTGAGCAGAGACATACACATCCACAATTTGCCTCTGCCTCATAAGATTTAGTGGAACAGTTTTGACTGATCCTCTTTGACTCTGGTCAGTCTGCCCTAAAATACGGCTGTATGGCCTACACCTAAAGCAGAGACGAACTCGTAGCGATGACCTGTGAATGTTTTCTATCAAGGCAGAAAAATGACTTTACTTCTTTCTTCTTTGAGCTTGAAAGTAACCGGGTGTATTGCAGTGATTAATAATGTGTCTCTCTGTAGTTTTCAGACTTCACAGCTTGTTTAAATTGTATTACAGCAATTAGCTTGCTCGATTGGCTGTCAGATGCCTGACATGCTCACTTTGCAACAGGAATGTGGGTCAACTTCTAATGCTGCTAAATTGGACCCCCACCGGCGTTTATAATCTGCTCTTGGTTTTTATGTGTGTACAACAGACCACACAGATGGGTAGAGGCTGCCAATGAACAATTTCAGCTACCAAGTTGCACCACAGGCCTGTGTTTAGATAGAAACAAAGGCTTTTGGTTTGAATCCCGCTCTCTGTGGGCTCTGCCACGGCTCTGATAGCTGGAAAAGGACCAGGTTTATCCAGTTCAGCCCTGCTTCGTTCCAGCTGCTTAAAAACTCAATTAAAAGCAGCCCATCAGGCTCTCCAGCCAAAGATCACATTACATGTCTCACATCCTGAGTGCTGTGCTGATTTCTCATCCCACAGAATTCCGTTTTGTGGAAAATGGTCTCCACAAACTTTTAGTGTGTGCAGCTATTTTTGACGTAATGGGGAAATATTCCACTCAGCCACAAGAAGAGAATAAATGATTTTCTCTCAGCCATCTTGGAGCCGCAATGTGGCTTAGCTCGATATGCAGTGTACCACCTGTCCAAACATCTGCATAAGTCACTTATTTATTTCTTCAGCCTCTTAAAGTGTCCAGGCTGATGAAAATAAGCCAAAGTCTTTCTGTTTTGTCTTGTGGAAACATTTGTCCTGACCCAGTAGAAGGTTTTACTTACGAAGAAGCCCCAAATTACTCAGAAACTCCTGCATATTGGATTAACCATGTTGTGAGAGTGTTGTCATCACCATGTTGGTGGGATTATATTTGATGTGCTTGAGAAAATACAAAGTCCACTGCCAAAAACGAATGATTGAATACATTAAGAGTTTTGATTCATTTTTTTATTAATAGTTTAGTCTATAAAATGTCAGAAAACAAGTCTTTAATTGCTGGTTTTATCTTGAACCCAAATATATATATATATATATATATAATTATATATGTTTAATTTAGGGCTGCACGGTGGTGTAGTGGGTAGCACTCTCGCCTCACAGCAAGAGGGTCCTGGGTTCTATTCCTTCTGTGTGGAGTTTGCATGTTCTCCCCGTGTTAGCGTGGGTTCTCTCCGGGTTCTCCAGCTTCCTCCCACAGTCCAAAGACATGCAGGATGGGGATAGGTTTATTGATGACTCTAAATTGCCCGTAGGTGTGAATGTGAGCATGAATGGTTGTTTGTCTCTACATGTCGGCCCTGTGATAGACTGGCGAACTGTCCAGGGTGTACCCTGCCTTCGCCCAATGACAGCTGGGATCGTCTCCAGCGCCCCCCCCCCGACCCTAAATACAGGATAAGCGGTAGACAATGGATGGATGTTTAATTTATCAATTTACAATCTGATAAAAGCAGAAAAATGTTACATTTTATAAGTTGGAAAGGAAGAATGTTCGTCATTTTTGCTTGATAAATTACTTCAAAACTGTTAGTGATTTAATATTTTGTCAAATTTTAGTTCAGAATGTTTGGTCTACAAACAAGGATTCTGTCTGAAACATTCTAAATAGTTTTGATGATTGAAAAGTTACAGTATTGTTACTATATGCTTCTTTATCTGTAAACATGGCATAGTTTTTACAGGTACAATACAGTTTTTTAGGAGTATTACTGTCACACTAGCTGTCATCATCTTCTCTGGTTTTGTTTGTTCAGTTGACCTACACAGGGAGAATGCATGTGAGGGCCATCTTTATAAAACACATGACACGTCTTCCAATTACTGCTGTCTGCCTGCTGTAACGTCCCTCTTTGTTCAGGGTGAATTGGAACGTCAGCTTTTACAAGCCAATCCCATCCTTGAATCTTTTGGGAATGCTAAGACGGTGAAAAATGACAACTCGTCACGTTTTGTAAGTACAGACATTTTTTAAAGTAATTAAATGATCCAACTTAATGGAGAGCAATAAGACAGCTCATATAGCTGGACCCAGACGCCTACTAGTCATTAATGATAACCTCTGGTGTGTTGTGTCCTTTCAGACTGAAGGCAATTCCACTCCGCAGACTTCATTATGTACAAGATCTTGGCTTAAACATTATTGTAGTTAATTAATATATAAAATGTAATGAGGGTTATTATCTAGTTAGTAACTGTGTCATAAGGACCCTAGTAATACCTTCTCTGCGTGAGCCTTGGCCAGCTTAAATAGTACAGATTGCCACACAGTTGTAAATGACTCAGCCCCTGTGTCCAAAAAATGTTCAGTAAACTTTACTGGTGCTGATGTGAGTCCGGTGTGTTAAAATGAAGTGTTTTAAACATTAAAAGCATCATTTTGTTAATTTTTAAAATGTTACTACATTATTTTTAAATATTGCATTGTACTGTTTAGAATGTTGTTTATTCATTATAATTTATTCTTTAGGTGGTTTGTGTCAGTGTTCATGTTTATGGAGAATTAATGCTGACTCTTAGCACATTATTCTATAAAGATCAATCTTATCATACTCATCACCAGGAAGTCTCAGTGTGTGTTATAGCAGTCATTATGTTGGCGATTGATTTCTGTAGATCTTGTCTTGTGTACTTCCTGACCATTTATTTCGTGTTCACCTCTGCAGGGAAAATTCATCCGCATCAACTTCGATGTCACCGGATACATCGTTGGAGCCAATATTGAAACCTGTATCCTGTTTTGAAAAGATTGAAGAGAACTGACAAGCGTTCTGCATGTTAATAGTCACTGTAGGTTAGATATTTACAAAGAGGACACTAGAAAAGAAACGTAGTCATCTGAAATTCTACCTACCCTTCAACCCATCAATTGGTCAATTCAGATTAGATTAATTAAATGGCTACAGTGCAATATGCACTCTACCTGATTGCCACAGTGAATGATTACTATAAAGCTATTTACAGCATATTTAATTACCTTTATTCTAATTATATTATATATTATATTATACTAAATGATAACAATGGAGTCGAAGACGACCTGTCCATATTCATATAATTTATGAAAGGCTGTCATAGCACTTACAGTAATATTTTAAACGAAATGATCTGCCAATTCTTTTCACTCTAGCCAGGAGTGTTATTGGACGCACACACAGAAAATAAACCAATACGTACTTTTTGTCATGGAATGCCATTGAAATTTGTTGGCGACGTAATTATTTCTGAAATAACAATATTTTTATCCTGTGAATTCTCAACCAGTTTGACCTGTAGGGAAGTGACATTTTAAATTTTGATTCTACATCAAAGTGACCCACCAAATAGATTTTTTCTTTGACCATTCTGTGTCAGACTTGCTGGAAAAATCCAGAGCTATCCGTCAAGCCAAAGATGAGCGCACCTTCCACATTTTCTACCAGCTGCTGGCTGGAGCCGGAGAGCACCTCAAATGTAATTAAGCTTATTTGCTCTGTCTGTCATTACTCGAGAACATTTCTCATGACAAAGATAACTTATGTTAGGAAACGGTGTGATTTATAACCTTACACCCAGAATTGCTCCTAAATGTTCTAACTCTCAACAGCGGACCTGCTTTTGGAAGGATTCAACAGTTACCGTTTCCTGTCTAACGGTAACATCCCAATCCCAGGTCAGCAGGACAAAGACAACTTCCAGGAGACCATGGAGGCTATGCACATCATGAGCTTCGGCCATGAGGAGATTCTGGGTGCGTTCACCATGACACCAGCATACAACACACACAAGCATACTAAGTTTCTCAAGGAGGTTGCTTTCACTTGTTCAATTTTAGATCACTTTAGAATGAGATAGTAGTAGTAGTATAGGTTCAGGGTAGGCCTTCAAATATCTTAATATTTTACAAGAAGATAAAAAAGAGTGATGTTGATGTAATTAGAATCAATAGATTTTTGCCAGTGTGATTAAAATGTAATCATGAACCTTTCTTAAGACCTCCATCACCAAAAAACAACCAGTTTGTGTCAGTTTCGCGACTTAAACACATCCATGAGATGATAAAGTGATGTCTTAAAATATGAATGTTGTTTTTGTCTTCTTGTATCTGTAGCCATGTTAAAGGTGGTGTCTTCAGTGCTTCAGTTTGGTAACATTAACTTTAAGAAGGAGAGAAACTCTGACCAAGCCTCAATGCCTGATAATACTGGTAGGTATACACACACACACACACACACACACACATGCACCCTCAAATCCTTCAACATCTGCTTCATAACCTCGTAGCTTGGAGTTCACAGGTCAAGCTGTCATTCTCCTCCGTTTCCTCTTCCCATACTTCACCTCCTCTTGTCCACTTTTCCTGCCTCCCTCAAACTGTGTCCTCATCCACAGAACAGAGGAGCTTGTGATTTATGTTGTTTCGCTCCCCAAGCCTTGTCAACCAGCCATTAGGCCACATTATTACGAGGATTTACTCCTGAAGGAAATGGGGCACAGTCTTCCAGTTCCTCCACATGCGGCACTGCATATTTGGCAGTTACTTGAGGGAGACAGAGAACGAGAGAATGAGCCTAATGCCAGGGATACAGCTAAGATATTCCCAAATGCGACAAGCGGAATCCAGGACTGAAGCAGATGTTTTTCTTAGTAGTCAGACTTGGCTGATCTAGACTGGACACTGTTTTTTCTACTTTTCCACAAGTTCCAGCCATTATACTTCATGAGAAAACATCTTTGAAAGATTTGTGCTAAATCTTCATATTAATCAGTAAAGGGCAAATAGGCGAGTTTAGTTTCTATTGAATATTGATTAAATGATCCAAGTGTCAAAAAATACTAGGAAAGATCTTCATCTCTAATAAATCACTCTGTGTTGATTCCAAATGACCTTACTCAACCGATTTAATTGATTGTACTGACAAGAAAATGAATAATACAGGTTTAGGTCAAATGTACTAAAGCTTTTTCCCCTATTGTGTTCTTTTTCCATCTCTGTTTCCCAGCCGCTCAGAAGCTGTGTCATCTGCTTGGTTTGAATGTAATGGAGTTTACTAGAGCTATCCTGTCCCCAAGGATCAAAGTGGGAAGAGACTACGTCCAGAAAGCACAAACTAAAGAGCAGGTCAGTTAGCTAACATATGTTCTCCTATGTTTCTAGCTAATATCATAACACTAATTGTATAGCTATGCAACAAGTCTTTTTCAGTGCAAGTTAAGTTGTTCAGTTTCCAGGATTAGAAGTCGGTTTCATTTTCAGTTTTGGTGGGCATAAACTCTCCTATTTAAATCATTAGTATACAGTTTAGCAACTGCTGTAGAAAAAACCTCATTTATTGATTATAAAGAAGAGTTTAAGCTACAAGCCTGTACAGATAAAAGCATGAGGAGAGTCCCAAGCTGCATTTTGATAAGAAACATTCAATCCCCTCTGACTGGCTTCTTCTCCTTACAGTAGTGGCTGAGTTCCATGTGTATAGTAATAGCCATCAGTACATTCATACTCTAAAGTTGAAATAATTCAAAAGTTAATGGCTGTAACAGTGGAGACTTGCTGTCAAACACCGATATCTTGCCTTGTTTCATGTGGTGCTGGGCACAGAGGAAGGTTAGATTCACCTTCTGTGAATTAACTCCAAAGTACGTCTCTGTTGTATGAATCATTCATTTAAAGTGCAGTACTCTTACAGACTTGTGATCATTATGGCTACAGCTCAATGGATACAACATATTTAGATATTAATACAAGTCTGACTCAGAAATCATGTGGAACATTAACGGTACACATTGTTGCCAAGATGTATGAATGCATTTGTCCAATCGAGGATCCGGAAGCACGTCTGAGATATACTGACTGAAGCTCTGACCTACCTGTGCTCGCTCTCCATGTCAACTCTATATCCCCTTATGTTCTTATGATCTCCCTGTTCTTTACCCACTCCTCCCCTCGTCCCTCTGTCCCTCCAGGCTGACTTTGCTGTGGAGGCCTTGGGTAAAGCAACATATGAGCGTCTGTTCCGCTGGCTGGTCCATCGCATCAACAAAGCTCTGGATAGAACCAAACGGCAGGGTGCCTCCTTCATCGGCATCCTGGACATTGCGGGTTTTGAGATTTTCCAGGTCTGTATTAAAATATGTTCAATGTGATCATCTTTAAAGTCGTTGTTGTCTTACAAGCATCTGCATTTGAGGTGTGTCGAGTTCTTGTCATCTCCACACATTTCCAGTGAAAGTACTATTTTCTCCCCCCTACAGTTGAACTCATTTGAGCAGATGTGCATCAACTACACCAACGAGAAGCTGCAGCAGCTCTTCAACCACACCATGTTCATCCTGGAGCAGGAGGAGTACCAGAGGGAGGGCATCGAGTGGAGCTTCATCGACTTTGGCCTCGACCTGCAGCCCTGCATTGACCTCATTGAGAGACCTGTCAGTGTGAATGATTAGCTAGTTTCAATACATGAATTTAAACTTTCTCTTTAACCACATACTACTTTTTTTATTATTATTTTTACCTAAACTGGAAAGGAAAAGTTAATTATGCCTTTACTTACATCTGCATTGACAAGGCAAGGCATTGTTGCCTTGCTGGTGTAGTGACAGGCTCTCTGAAGTCTTTATTCCTGTGTTAATGTTCCTTCAGGCAAACCCTCCAGGAGTGTTGGCTCTGCTGGATGAAGAGTGCTGGTTCCCCAAGGCCACAGACAAGACCTTTATAGACAAGCTAATCCAGGAGCAGGGCACACACACCAAGTTCCAGAAGCCCCGCCAGCTCAAAGACAAGGCCGACTTCTGCATTATCCACTATGCCGGAAAGGTAATCTATGAGTTAATTTTCTTTTTTTACCCCATTCCCTCGTGGTGTCTGCCCTAAAATACACTGTTGATCTCTGTTTTCTTTTCACTCTGGAATGTCCACTTCTGGCGGGTTTTCAAAAGGAAAAATAAATTGGGGCTTTCCCTGGAAATAACGGTTTACTAAAGGATAAAACTTTAGTTTTATGGAGCTTGTTTTGAGAGCCTAAGCCAGGCTCTCCATTAAGGAACACTCACCAAGACAGACACATAAGCAGACACGAGAAATGATATTGATAGTCATAGCTGTTACCACTGATACAACTGATACCATCATACTGTTTTACTGTACGCACATTCAGTAGCTGTAGTTTACCCTAACTTTCTATTGTAATTCAACACATGCCTTTTAATTAAGGCAGATCTGGGTTCGCCCTGGAATGAATGTTCTGTTTTGCCTCCATGTTACTCAGAAAAATGTGTGATATGTATAACTACTTTGCTTCTTATTGTATTCCTTTGTGGGACAAGCTCTTTTATTACTGTCTGCATTTTTCCAATACATCTGATTTTCTTTTGTAAGGGCTCAACAGCAAGTGAAAGGTTGCTGCTGGTCAGCACACAGATAAAACAAAGAAGGTTCTCCTGTGGTGGGATTTACTGATTCCTGGTTTGATTTATATGACTGTGTATAGGCGTGGTTATGAACGTTGTGAGTGGTGTTATGCAATAGCAGTCAGTCTTGCAGGGAGACTTGCTGAGTTGCACATCTGCTCTTCATTATGTGTCATTTTACACCACAATCAGTCAAAAACGTAGAGATTTAAACTGTAAGAATGTCTGCTGTGGAGCAAATTTTGCCGCACCAAGAAGTGTTGTCACCATGGGTAGCACAAAATACTGTCTCACATACAGACTGAATCACGACAGTATAATGTGGCCTGTACAGTATATTAAGTCAACATCAGAATAAGGTTACCATGTCTGAGGTACAAATATATATTGAGACAACATTTATTGAATATATACAGTATTTTATTATCTAGGCCACGATATGCAAGCTCGTTAAACACAGGTCTATATATGTCGTTAGAGCTCAACTGATACAGCTGATACCATAATGCTCATACTATCTTCTTCGACCACTGCCAATTCTGAATTTTTAAGGCTGACATTTGGGAGTTTAAAACAGTCAAATGTCCCTGTATATTGGCCAATATTCTTTTTTTACACAAATTTTCAATATAAACACATTTTTTTCTTAAAGTCACTTATAATGTAGTGTAAGCCTTCACGTGTTCCCGACATGATTATCCTGGCAGAAATAATTCTGGATTATAGATGGTTGATTATTGATTGAGAGGAGAAAAAAAGTTAAGTCAGTCTTTTTTAACTTTGTATTTTTTTTTTTTTTTTTCAAAACAAATGATTAACTCAAAATACAAGTGTGAGGGCTTTCTAACCATAACTGTATAGATTAAATGATATCAATGCATATTTACACAATATATTAATATGTATATTATTGTCATGATCAATATGTCATTTTTAAAATATTGTTGATACCGGTGACACCAGAATAAATATACAGGATTTTTGTCAAATATGTTTGTGTATGTCAAAAAAAAAATGGTGTACTGTTATCTGACTATTCAGAATTTGATTGTATTGGCTTTAAGATCTATAAATGTTGTCCTTAAGTCTTAGTTGTACCACTTGATTGTTGCAGGTGGACTATAAGGCAGACGAGTGGCTAATGAAGAACATGGACCCTCTAAACGACAATGTGGCCACACTTCTGCATCAGTCGACTGACAGATTTATAGGTGAACTTTGGAAAGATGGTAAGCTGCCACTGCTTATCTCTAGAGATTTGAAATGGAACCAGAAGTTTGGTAACTCATCCTTAAAGATTCATTATGTATGCACCCGTTTGCTTATTCGGTTAATGAGCACGTCAGTATTTCTCTCACTCAAGCCTACTAACAACAGCTGTCTGCCTGGTTGACACAGGCTGATACATTTATCTCTCTTTCTCTGTGTTGTAGAGATTCAGACCATTCAAAGGGCTTCATTCTATGACAATGTCACTAGTCTGGATGACCCGGCAGGTGAATGACTGGGTCGTGCTGTTGCAGACCTGGGCCAAAATCATATGAGCTGAAAATGCATAGTTTTGGGTTGTGAAACCAAGCTGCTCAAGGTGCTTGGTAGGCTAAATATGAGTAACTTCTTAAAAGTGCACTGGTATATTTTTGCCCAGATCTGGCTGTATGTTTCATGCTTCAGCCGATGATGTGTCTGTCATAGCTACAGTGGCTCCCATTTGCTTCCAGGCTGCATGGCTCCCTTGTCTCAGCCAAAAGCACTAGTGCCCGATTACTAAATAAGTTCAAGTAGAATATAGTCAATTGCTCGCTCTAGTTGAACTAGTGTGCTTTAGTCTGTGCTAGCAATTTTGTAGGCTGTTGACTTGTGATCTTTGTTTAGCACTGAAGCAAGCATTTACGATCTATTGCAGCCGTTTGTCGTCATCATAGGTCGTCTGTGATGTGATACATCCTCAAGCAAATCAAGTATTTGAAGCTTGACTGAAGAAAATTCCTTCCTCCTTCCTGGATTGGATCACAGTAGCTGAGAATTGAAAGCAGATGTTGGTATTTGTTTTGGTTCTGAGCTCAGACGTTAGTCGAGAGGTTCCAGACAGCAGACCATATATCACCTCAGTTTAAACTCCAGCAGTCATTTTTTTTTTTTTTTTGGTCAATTTAGTCAGTTTCATATTAATAAGTGTGTGTTGAATTGATAATATAAACACATTTATTAGTTGTTGAATAATTCTGGAGGTATTCTTTACTTTGTTAATTAAAGACCAAAACCAACAACAAATTGAACAATAATTGCCTGATTGATCTTATTCCTTGGTGCCAGAGAGCTTAATTGCCTAAAAACTATTAAAACACATCAACAAGACACACTGTTACTCTGACTGAGATGTTCCTTGTTGTTTATTTTCCATCCAATATACACTGTCCTGCTGCTGTTAATACACACAATAGCATCAAATATGTGGCTAAAATATCTAAATAGTCCACAAAAATACACAATGTATTCCTGTTTGAGTGACAGCAAAACAAACAAAAAAACACTAAAGAGTACATTTCCCGGCTGTTTTAGGAAATTGTCTACTGGTGTCCTGTTTTTATCTTTAGTACGAACACATGGATATGGAGCTGATAGCTTCAGTTTTGCAGTGTCAGAATCTACATTTTGGCCTTTTCATAAGATTTGTTAACAATAACAAAAATACAAAATAATGTCCTTTTAAATGGCTACTCCAGCAATTTAGTATTGCTCTTTCTTTAGATTAGAAAAGGAATGGTCAGAATAGATGCAGCAGGAGCTGAAATATCCTGACTTTTAGTTGAGTCAAACTCTAAAAGCTTGATCCTACATTTCCCGTAATGTTGGCGTATCCCAATGTGTAACTTGACGTCCCCAGTTTGCAATGCATCGACTCTTTTTTTAACGGATGAATGATGCAAATGATGTCACCTGATTTGAGTTTCTCACACTCTACAAAGCTTCCTGCAGAGCCACAGAAGTTATTATTTACCTTGTTCATTTTTCATCTACTGATTATATTCTCGAGAAAATCTTATCAGTTGTTCAACTTATCGATTTAATCAAATAATCGTCACAGCTTTGGACATTTTATAGCCGTTTTCACAGACTAATCAACTTCTCGTCATGGGTGTCATAAGCAGTAAAATGTTGGAAAGATTTCATGTAGCTGCCATCAAGCATTGTCTTCCACTTGGAGCAGAGCCGAGCACTTAAATTGTTAGTGTAGAGTGATTAAATCACATTAAAATTGTGCTTTTCACCAAGGTAACAGAGCATTTAGTGCCCTGTACAGGCCATTAGGATAGATATGCTACACTTTCCATTCCCATGCAGAAGCTAGTGGTAGTTCTAGACTTTCAGTGCTATTGTGTTAGACTATCGTTGTTTAACTGTAGTGTATAATGTCTTTTTCATCCATCTGCATTTCATGTAGCTACATGATGTCACTGTGTTGCTGCTGCTGTTTGTTTCTCTGCTCTCCATGAAGTCTTCTTGCTCTAACCAGTTCTCCCCATGTTCCCACCAGTCGACCGCATCGTGGGCCTGGACCAGGTGGCAGGGATGAACGAGACAGCCTTTGGCGCCACCTATAAAACAAAAAAGGGCATGTTTCGTACAGTGGGACAGCTCTACAAGGAGTCTCTCACCAAGCTCATGGCCACGCTGAGGAACACCAACCCCAACTTTGTCCGCTGCATCATCCCCAACCACGAAAAAAGAGTAAATAAAGAATACATATGTTTGTTAGAAGCTGCGTATCAAGCAGTGGAAAGTTAAAGACCTGTCATTCTTATTTATTGTATTATGCTTATAATATAATGCTTACCTGTAAGCCAAAATCAATAAATATATTTTGCATTGCAGAAATTGTATGAAGAAATACTAGATTCTGGTCATAGTGGTGTGTTTGTTCCTTCTTCAGGCTGGTAAACTGGAGCCTCACCTGGTTCTGGACCAGCTGAGGTGTAATGGAGTCCTAGAGGGGATTCGAATCTGCAGACAGGGCTTCCCCAACCGCATCGTCTTCCAGGAATTCAGGCAGAGGTGATGAACAACAAGAACGGTTTTGAACTCTGTGACTCCATTTTACAAGGAGGAAAAATTATAATTAATGCATTCTTTTTTTCAAAGATATGAGATCCTGACACCTAATGCTATCCCCAAGGGCTTCATGGATGGGAAACAAGCCTGTGAGAGAATGGTAGTGCTTTTTTGTTGTTGCTCTATTTCCCTTTTAAAACTACTATCCTGGAAACAATAACATACCACCTATTCTGCTGAATACTGAATTTTAGCAAATTACTATTCATCTTTTTCTAAAAATGTTAGCAAATAATCTAAATTACACTATCGTTTAGAATTGAGTTGTTCTGATACCGGTATCAGAAATGCCTCCAATACAGCCTCCTACCTGATGATTCTATACGCCAATCCAATATTGGTTTATTCATAGTGACTCATTCATATACTTTATTAGTGTATTTATGTTACACAGGAACAACAACAACAACACATGCATAGAAAGTGGAAACTCCAGAGCACCTGTCCCCTCAGTGATCTACTGAGTTCTTGACCATAACTCATAAAAATCATATTTCATTTAATGCATTCACAGACTTTGTTCTTTCTACCACAACTCCTGCTCTCTCTACACTCTCACAACTTTGACAGATCCGAGCCCTGGAGCTGGACCCCAACCTGTTCCGTATTGGTCAGAGTAAGATCTTCTTCAGAACTGGTGTTCTGGCTCACCTGGAAGAGGAGAGAGATCTGAAGATCACTGACATCATCATCTACTTCCAGTCTGTGTGCCGTGGATACTTGGCTCGCAGGTGACAGCCAGATCTTTGGATTTTTATACAGATTTCTTACACATGAAAATATATCTGCATTTGGATATCCTAAGATGCGTTTAAGGAAAGTGATTTAATTGCTCAACCCCCCAGAGGTGGTCTGAGACACAAAGCATCCAGATGCAAATGTATCTATCACGTCAAGTCACAAATGTCTGCTTAAAGCTCCCCAAAATAATTCCCACAAAGAAGGGAAAAAAAGTACTGAAGTGCCTGTTCTGATTATCATTTATATCAGAGCATAAAGCAGCACGATGAGGGAAAAGACCTTTAGATTGTACGTTTCTAAGATTTATAGCTCATTTATACTCGAAAGCAGCCCAACCTAGTTCTTTAAAAACACTGCTATTGCCAGACATTGATTTGTCACCTGTTATTTTACCATTTCTTCCATTAGGGCCTTTGCTAAGAAGCAGCAGCAGCTGAGTGCCCTGAAGGTCCTCCAGAGGAACTGTGCTGCTTACTTGAAGCTGCGACACTGGCAGTGGTGGAGGCTCTTCACCAAGGTGAGAACTCTGACAGCTAACTGCTCCTCCTGAAACAAAGTAGTTCATATGTGACACACAGATGGTAAATACCTGACGATCTGGGCAGTTTTTGAAATTAGTGATTGGATACCTTTAGTTAAATAAGGACTAAACAGACAATAAATAAAACTGGAATCTCAAATTACACACCAATTCGCCTCCTGCTGTTTTCTTTTCAGATCATGGTGACTGTTAGTAAAGTCGTACAGCTCCAGTTATTCAGCCAAAGTCGACATAGTGACAAAATAGCACTAATGACGTTAAAATGTTTATTGTTTTCCAGCTCCAGGCATTCCTGTGAAAATGTGAGGTGCTCAGCCACGCAAAAGCAGGGCGCAAAACGCTTCAATCTCATTGAAAACTATTACAAAAATCTGCCCCAGGCTACTAAAAAATGCTCTGTCTGATCAGGGCCTAAGTGGACCTTGAGACTGTTTCGCCAACTGTTGTTGATTTATTCTTGCCAAGTTCAAGCTCTTTTTGTTTCACTGGAATCTATAGAGCTGGGTATTTGCAGGTCTTGAAAAGTCTTAACACAGATTTTCAAAAGTCTTAAATATATTTTCTTGCCTGACGTAGAGAGTAACATTAGGTGTGTGTATTTTTTAAGTGCTGATGGCTGTTGGTAGATTATACCTATAATCCACATGCAAGCCTGAAAGGACAGTGGATTGTAGAAGACAATCCTTTTTATGTGGAGTTTGAGTCACTTCCATCAGACCTGTAGCAAACACTGTAACTACTACTACTACTACTACTACTACACACTCCTGCCAACATAAGTTAGGGTAGCGAAGAAGCTCATGTTATCATGATTGGCAAGTGTCAATTTGAGCAAAAGAATTAAATAATTTAAATTTATTTCAATGAATAATCTTTCAATTGCATAATCTATGTCCAAGTCAAGTTAATTGATTAATTACACGTGAAAGACTCTAATTAATCTATGGACTAAAAGTGTGATATAGAAGTCAGTAAATTCATGTACTTAATAAATAATTGTTGACCTACTGCTTTTCTATCAAAAGGTATTAAATTGCATTACATACATTTTACAGACTTTGATTTTTTCTCTGTGTCTCTCAGGTGAAGCCTCTGCTGCAGGTCACCAGACAGGAGGAGGAGATGCAAGCCAAAGATGAGGAGCTGGTAAAGGTGAAGGAGAGACAGCTCAAAGTGGAGAACGAGATCGTAGAGATGGAGAGGAAACACCAACAGGTAGAAACACCCTCTGTTATGGAAAGTAAATATTTTCCCACATCCGAGTGGATATAATTGTCCACGATTACTTCAGAGAAACTTTATGATTTAAAAAGCGTGATACGTTTATTATGTGACATGACATGCTATTATTGCTCACCCGGAGTGTTTGCAAGGAGATTACTGTATTTACTCTGTTAAAGGAATCAATATTGCGGCCAAGAACTCTGGTTGAATATTTTTCAAACTGTTCCCTCCCTCCAGCTCATAGAGGAGAAGAATATTCTAGCAGAACAACTCCATGCAGAGACAGAGCTCTTTGCTGAAGCAGAAGAGATGAGAGTCCGTCTGCTTTCTAGGAAGCAAGAGTTGGAGGAGATCCTTCATGACCTGGAGTCTCGGGTGGAGGAGGAGGAGGAGAGGAACCAGAGCCTGCAGAATGAGAAGAAGAAGATGCAGTCACATATTCAGGTTCATATCTTCACTTATTTAAGAACATTATAAACTATATAATTGTCCTAATTTGATCATTTAAAGAGCCTTTCTGTTAATCTTATAGAGGTTGACGATTTTTGATCAAACCACCCTAAAAATGCAGATTAGCTGAGTTTTCAAGTCATACCTTTAGATGTTTTTTCTTTTTCTTCTTTTTTTTTACTTTGTTTATTGACAATAGTCATAAATATTATTTTTATTAATGTCAATGTTCAGAATAGATTGATTATGAATCTTTATCCATGAGTGTGTTTTTCTCTTTACAGGACCTGGAGGAGCAGCTCGATGAGGAGGAAGCTGCAAGACAGAAGTTGCAGCTGGATAAAGTGACGGCCGAGGCGAAGATCAAGAAAATGGAGGAGGACATTCTCTTGCTGGAGGACCAAAACTCCAAGTTCCTCAAGGTGAGAGGATTAGAAAGCAGAACAGGTAAAAATAATTAATTTAAAAAAGGCAATAGACGAGGGGGATGGGAAAGATATTAGCGATAAAATGAGTTGTATATTTTGACCTGTTTGACTCCATATTGTTATATTTCCAGTCTAACCCATGCTTTGTTTTTACCCAACAGGAGAAAAAGCTGCTGGAGGACAGGATCGGTGAGATTACCTCCCATCTGACAGAGGAGGAGGAGAAAGCGAAGAACCTTGGCAAGGTCAAGAACAAGCAGGAGCTGATGATGGTTGACCTGGAGGGTAAGCTACTGTTACTGCCTCCATTTTGGATCAACAAACAGATGGATGGCCATTGATCATGTGAGCCAGTGACAAGAACTAAATTACTCTTGGTGGCATATATAATGGCATATATTTTTGTGTTTCATTGAAAGTAATACATTCTGAAAAGCAATATAAGGCCATGATAAGACGGAGCGGCTTTTAGCAGCGTGGGGTAGATCTAATTGGAGCTATATTTCCTAACTATTAGCTAGCATGCAGTCCGTGGGTATGTGGGAATGTCTGAAAAAACATTTAAGAAAAGCAGCTAATCTGATTACCATTAGTGTCAGACTGGTACTTTGTTTGTGGTTCGTCACTGACGCCTCTGTAACTTGTTACTTTGCCCATTTTCCCCTTGAGGTCAACTGAGGCCAAACATTTTGTTTGTCGTTGTTTTTATTATGAGCTATGACCGTTGGCCCTCTAATTTAGAATTTTATTTCTTAATCTTGTTTGTGAGACATGTGACTGTGCCTCCCTTTTAGAGCGTTTAAAGAAGGAGGAGAAAACCCGGCAGGAGCTGGAAAAGGCCAAGCGCAAACTGGATGCTGAGACCACTGACCTGCAGGACCAGATTGCTGAGCTTCAGGCCCAGATAGAGGAGCTGAAGATTCAGCTGAGTAAGAAAGAGGAGGAGCTGCAGACTGCTCTGGCCAGGTCAGTGATAGAAAAAAAATCAAAGTACACACAAGTGGCAAAACTGACAGCCTTGGACATCTTTTGCAAAATATAAAACATTGAAACATGTTCCTTTCAGCTATTGACAAGATACATAATTATAATAAAAAAAGGAAGTTAATATATTAAAGACAGAAAATTCAGAATAATTGAATAAAAGAAAGAATTTGATCATAGGACCCCGGGGTAATAAATAAAGACTCCGAGAGGGGGTTATGAATTCCAGTTAAACAAGCAAATGCTATTATTTTTGACTGTATTGACTGGAAGGCTAAAAATAGATTCACAATGAAACAGATTGTCTCAGCTTAAAAGCTGTTCATCTGACTTCTAAGAATGCACATGAATTGTTTTGTGGGAATTCAAAGTCCTTGCGCCGTTGGACCAAAATCAGTCTGTTAAGCTTCATACTGCAGCCGCTGAGAAATGATGATTTAACAGGTTTTTGCATCGGTTTATTGTCGCAGGTGGGTGGCTCATTAGGCTCAATTATGAGAGGTTAGCGTCACCTTGACTTAGTGGTATCAGTTGCAGTTGTATGAGTACAAATATGAGTACATGAGTACAGAATCCAAACCCAAAGCGGTGTGATTAATATCACTGTTAGTGGTATTGCTCATTTTCAGTGTGTAATGTAGAACATTCATCCTCTCACTCATGCAATACATCCTATTTCCATGACAACTACACTCCAAATCAATAGGAAGACCTAAAATAGACACTTCAACGCACAAATGAACACAGAGTCAACTCTGGACTTAAAGCAGCTAACATCCTCTCCAGCTGCTGCAGTTTCAGCACACGTACACACTTTTCCTCTATCTTTCACTCACCTCGGTCCCAGTCTACGCTGCCTTCAGTGACGCTGCTGAGCCCTTTCATCTTGGAGGCAGCCGTGTCTGATTACAAGCAAATTGATGCTGATTGATGCTCTCTGTCCTTGGCTTTGCAGTAGTTTTCCACATGAAGCAATACAGCAGAGCTGGGCCCAGTCATTTCACAGTGGAGGAGAAACTATTAACTAACCTGTTTTTTATCATCAGAAAAGGGTTTTCGTCTTTAATGTCCTGATTGTGAAAAATGTTTATCCTGATTTTCCACACAGTGGGAAATATATTTGGTGGAACACGTTTGGTATCATCCATCCATCCATCCATTTTCTACCGCTTATCCTGTATTTAGGGTCCCGGGGGGGCTGGAGCCAATCCCAGCTGTCCTTGGGCAAAGGCAGGGTACACCCTGGACAGGACGCCAGTCTATCACAGGGCCAACATGTAGAGACAGACAACCATTCCCACTCACATTCACACCTACGGGCAATTTAGAGTAATCAATTAACCTATCCCCATCCTGCATGTCTTTGGACTGTGGGAGGAAGCCGGAGAACCCAGAGAGAACCCACGCTTACACGGGGAGAACATGCAAACTCCACACAGAAGGAACCCGGGCCGACCCGGGGATCGAACCCGGGACCCTCTTGCTGTGAGGCGAGAGTGCTAACCACTACACCACCGTGCAGCCCCGTTTGGTATCATATCAAATCATTTTCCCACTTAGCCATCGCAAGACTGCATGCAGGTGACGTGGGTTTCTGTTCTGAAGCTCAGCTCAGACTATTATAATGTCGACTTCTTAGCAGTTTCCTCCTCACAGCAGGCCAGACTACAGGGGTCGTTGGTTAATGTCTGTCTGACTCATTTCACACGTAGGAATCATCAGTTTAGTCACAGTCCCAGCTCATTAAGCTTTCATTTAACTTGATGTGCCCCAATTTGAATTCGGCAGCTATTCTGAGAACAGTTGGGTTGTGCATTGTGTTAATTATGAAACTGAATCATCATCACAGTCAGTGTGTTTAATCAGTGGGTCTCTGCAAACAGATCAATGTGTCCATCTCCACAGACAACACGTACACATTTGATGTGCACAGCTTCAGCAGTGAACGGTTGACCACACTGCCACCGTGTGTACACTGGTGGCCTCATCACTGACTTTCCTTTCATTTAATGTACATAAAATTACTTTAGACAGTAAGATCCAAAGCTAAGGAGATGTGTTCCCAGTCTTTATTACGAGGGAGATTAACTCTTGTGATAAGTGTCTACTCTGAAACACTGATTTGTGTTCTTCTGTGTTTCCAACCAGGAGTGATGAGGAGACCCTCCAGAAGAACAACGCCTTGAAGCAGGTCCGAGAGCTGCAGGCCCACCTCGCTGAGCTTCAGGAGGACCTGGAGTCAGAGAAGATGTGTCGAAGTAAAGCTGAAAAGCTTAAGAGGGACCTGAGTGAGGAGCTTGAAGCCCTGAAGACGGAGCTGGAGGACACACTGGATACTACTGCTGCTCAGCAGGAGCTCCGGTGCTTATTTAAAGCTGGTTTACCAATAATAATAAAGGGAAACTCCACCCCAGACCAGACCCCCAGACCTCTGCAGCTGCTCCTCATCTTTGCTGAGCTATTAGCTATTATGCTGTGTTATGCTATTAGCATAACACAGCATAATAGCTAATAGCTATCCCAGCTCCTCCCAGCTCTATGACCAAAACTGTTGCGTTCTTGTACCATTCTAGGTAATGTAGGCACCAGCTTTGGAAAAAACATAACAAAAGAGGAAATCTATGGTTTGCCCTGGTAGTTTTTATACTGGAGTTGTTTGAGAACTACTGGCTTTGACTAAAGCATAACTTTAATTTGTGAATATATCATTCATTTATACATTATTTTCCTCAACACTACGCAGTATTAGATATTTTTTCCTGCTTTCAGACCAGAGTTACCTACCTTTCTTAGTGGTCAGTTAATCTGAATTTAATTTAGGCAAAAGCAGCAAGAAATCTGTATGTTTTTGTGCGTCATCTCCTCATAACCATCTACCATGTATCCAAACTCTAGGTCCAAGCGAGAGCAAGAGGTGGCAGAGCTGAAGAAGGCCATCGATGACGAGAGCAAAAACCATGAGGCTCAGATCCAGGATGTGAGACAGAGGCACGCCACAGTGCTGGAGGAACTGTCCGAACAGCTGGAGCAGGCCAAGAGGGTGAGTGGGGTCAGGGGTACACATCAGTCTTTATCAGTAATCAACATACAGGGTCACAGCAACAACTGTCAGGTCAGATAGGTTATTATGAATTTAAAGTCATAATAATATATTTCTTTTCTCTGCACAGTTCAAAGCCAACCTGGAAAAGAACAAGCAGAGTCTGGAAGGTGAGAACAAAGAGCTGGCCTGTGATGTGAAGAATCTCCAGCAAACAAAGACAGAGTCCGAACATAAGAGGAAGAAACTGGAGGCCCAGCTGCAGGAGTTCATGTCCAGGGCCACTGAGGTGGAGAGGGCCAAGGGGGAGCTGGCTGAACGCTCACACAAACTCCAGGTAAATATCGCCACTTACAGACATAGAAAAGCAACCATTTGGAGCTGTTTTACTATGAAATGAGGGATTGCCTTATATTAGTCTAAAAACCCAACACATCATTTCAACACTCATTTGTCTTTCGTTAGACGGAGCTGGACAGTGCATACAGTTTGCTGGAGGATGCAGAGAAGAAGGGCGTTAAACTAACCAAGGAAGTTGACAAACTGAACAGCAAACTGCAAGACTCAGAGGTACGAAAGACATCATCAGACAATTTTAAAGCTACAGGGAACTTGATCTGGAAGCACTGTAAGAGTTGTGTGTGATCACACTTCAGTAAGGTATTTTGTGGTGTTATCGGTGTGTAGGAGTTACGGCAGGAGGAGACACGGCAGAAGCTGAACCTGAGTGGCCAAATCCGCCAGCTGGAGGTGGAAAAGAACACCTTGCTGGAGCAGCAGGAGGAGGATGAGGAGGCACGCCGCAACCTGGAGAAACAGCTGCAGATGGTGCACTCTCAGGTACAGTCATTCATAAATATGTACACCACATAGAGACACATATACGTAGATATTGGTACACATCTGAAGGTCTTAGTAGGAAGCTGAAATGTCACAGTTAAAATTCTGCTGAGATTGCTAGTGAGGACAGCTCACACAGCTCGTTACTTCTATTTTGCACCACAATGGGTTCAGTCTTTGCAAGATGATCACTTGTTGTCCTTCCTGCAGCTGTTTGAGACAAAGAAGAAGCTAGAGGAGGATGTGGGATCGATGGAGAGCCTGGAGGAGGTGAAGAGAAAGCTCCAGAAAGATGTGGAGCTGACGAGCCAGCGTCTGGAGGAGAAGACCATGTCCATGGACAAGATGGAGAAGACCAAGAACCGACTGCAGCAGGAGCTGGATGACCTGATGGTGGACCTGGACCACCAGAGACAGATCGTTTCAAACCTTGAAAAAAAGCAGAAGAAGTTCGACCAGGTACGTTGGACCACCTTAATGTTTCAGAAATAATTAGGGTTGTTAGTAATTGATGGTTAAATGACAATTACAATTTTGAATCTTTATTGTTTTCCATTAAACACATTTTAAAGCTGAGGTTAATTTGCTGGAGGAGCTTGTTAAACTAATTGATGCGGTGGAGACTTACTGGGCGTCTCAACCACAGCACCCTGCATGCAAGGCACTAATCTTGTTTGCTAACGGTAAAGACTTTGAAGACGGCTCAGGCCCATTTGCCCCCACCAAAGTGGACTTAAGTTTTACTTGAGGCCTGGGTGGGTCCAAGAGTCACATGCCTCTCACAGTGTTGACGGTGAATGATCGGTTTACAAGGGTTGGCTATCGGCCACCAAAAGAAAATCTAAATTAGCACCCTTAAAAATGATAGATTGAGGTCAGATGAACATATTTAAGGTGGTTGTGTCTGTGTGTCTTTGTGTACACCAGCTGCTTGCTGAAGAGAAGAGCGTCTCAGCTCGTTACGCTGAGGAGCGTGACCGTGCGGAGGCTGAGGCCAGAGAGAAGGACACCAAGGCTCTTTCCATGGCTAGAGCTCTGGAGGAGGCCTTGGAGGCCAAAGAGGAACTGGAGAGGTTTAACAAACAGCTCCGTGCTGAAATGGAGGACCTGATGAGCTCCAAGGATGATGTGGGGAAGAATGTGAGTGGCCTTTGACACAGCTGATTGCTAAAGGAAGTTTTCGGATTAAAAATGATTCAAGAATGCTTCTTTCTGGAAATCCACACAGGGTTTCCAGAGGATCTTTGATGCGACTTAGTCCGACCTGTTTTGCTGACGTTATTGTTTCTCCTGATGCTGCGTACAGGTCCACGAACTGGAGAAGTCCAAGCGAACGCTGGAGCAACAGGTGGAGGAGATGAGAACTCAGCTGGAGGAGCTGGAGGATGAGCTTCAGGCCACGGAGGATGCCAAACTGCGTCTGGAGGTCAACATGCAGGCCATGAAGGCCCAGTTTGACCGAGACCTGCAGGCCAGAGACGAGCAGGGAGAGGAGAAGAAGAGGTCGCTTGTCAAACAGGTACACAAGCAAACAGATGAAGACCATCAGGAAGTGGCTCTATATGTCTTCTATTCTATATTTAAACATTCTGCTCGTACAATACATTCACTTTTCTCTCACATTTTTGTCATTTTAAATAAATGAGTGCTGAAACATTTGGTTTAACCGACATGCCGTGTTTTCTTACTCCTCCAGGTGCGGGAGATGGAGGCAGAGTTGGAGGACGAGAGGAAGCAGAGAACTTTGGCTGTTGCCTCCAAGAAGAAGCTGGAGATGGACCTGAACGAGCTGGAGGGACAGATTGAAGCCGCTACCAAAGGCAGAGAGGAGGCTATTAAACAACTCAAAAAACTGCAGGTACACACACTCACAAACACACACACACACACACAGCTCTTCAGTGCACAGCCTCAAAAGGTTTATAGGTTTTCAACTCGCATCGGGATTCGATGGGTCTCTCTCAGCCTCTGTACTGTTAACAAAATATTGATGGTGTAGCACAAAAAATACCATTAATAGATGATAACTTTTCATTTCACTTCTGTTTGAGGGGTAGTCATGCTACTAGTTTAAGTGTTTTACTACAGCTCACAGAAGGAATTAGCCGATGTAAACAGGAAGTATGTGGTTGCCATGGAGTCAGTGAGTTAGTTTTTTAGACTATACTTGTTAACATGTGGGCCATTGGCACATTGGAGAGGATGCCGTATTAGCTATTGGTATTTTTTGTTTGCGATGAGGTCATGTATGTACAGACTGTAATACTGGATAAAATAAGTAAGTTCTTCTTTTCCATGAGTTCTATGATAAGTGGATTTAAGGCCAATTATTCTCATACATCAGAGATATCATGTGAAAGTTTTAATAACTAATAAAAAACATGTGGATCATGTCTGTATGCTCAGATTTTAGTTTTGATGCTGATTTGGGATGGGTTAGGATTTTATCTCTTATCAGTTCTCCTTTGGTTTTTTAATCATTACTGTTATTGGTTCTTTTTTGTTATTAAAGGCGCCATATGTAAGAATGTGGCCAAAAACGATACTACACTCAAATTCAAAACACTGGGGCAAGTCGTATCCGCCTCCCCCTCCCCTCCAGACTCGAGGTTGCCAGAGCTGTCTAGGAGAAGAGTAGCCAATCCTGCATCCGATTTCAAATTCCTCTCAGCTTTCAACTGTCTCCACCGTTCAAATGCATCCCCTATATAGACCCTCGCTTTGCCTCGGTTTTTATCTTGCCGTTTTTGTGAATCATAACGTGCTCTTTTGGGTTTCGTTGCCTCCGCCATTGTAGCTCAGTCGAAACTGGCAACCCGTGGTTGCTCGGCAGCTGAGACTCTACTGACTGCAATGATTTGGAGATGCCAGTGGGTGGCGCCACGGGCCAAAACATGTTTTCAAAACATAAACATGATTTGCAGTCCGCAAAAGATTTTTTTAAATGCGAATATTTTGGCTGTACCGTTGTTGTTGGTGAGTTCAGTATGTTATATGATCATTATTCCTGAGTCTCTGTGACATATTAGGATGATTTTACGGCTTTAGATTGCTTTAGATTTCTTACATATTGTACCTTTAAATCATTGCTTAATTATAATTAAGATATAATTTTAGCACTGGTGCCCATTTAATACCAGGTTTAGCAACTCATCCCGAGCACTAAGGGTTTTAAGGGAACTCAATGTTGATTAGCCTGCAAATCAATGGCCCAGACTAACTAACTTCCTGTTATTTTTACACTGGCATGCCCCTGTGCACCTCACAATTTGAAACCCCCCTGGCTGGAGCGTTCACTTTTCTGCTGTGTCAGCCTTTGACTTGGTCTGCATTGTCTCGTTTCTAAAGGCTCAGATGAAGGACTATCAGAGGGAGCTGGAGGAGGCCAGAGCCTCCAGGGATGAGATCTTCACCCAGTCCAAAGAGAACGAGAAGAAACTCAAAGGCCTTGAAGCTGAAATCCTTCAGCTACAGGAGGTAAAATATACAGATTCTATTTTAAATAAAAAATTAGAATTAGAGCCGACAGTTTGACCTATATGAGTTATTAAGCTTTTTTATCAGACTTGTTCCAGTCCAGTATTTCTGTAAGTGCAGCTCACGCTGAATGTGTTGTCTGTGTCTTTGTAGGACCATGCAGCGTCCGAGAGGGCTCGGCGACATGCTGAACAGGAGAGGGATGAGCTGGCTGATGAGATAGCCAACAGTGTTTCTGGAAAGTTAGTTTCACAGCAATTGTTCTGATATTTCCAAAAATAGTTGCCTACATTGATATTTGACCAACAAGTGCTGGTCACAAAGAGAGGCCAGATATACAAAAAGTCTGTAAGACAAACTATACATATTTCTGTACACAGACTTTTTTATGACTAGTTTTTACTATGACTTTCAGAACTAAATGACATTTTTGAGACATATACCAGTGGTTCCAAACCCTTTCACGTCAAGAACCCCTACCACCCTCACAGACCTCTGGGGGTCCCCAGATCCCACAGAGAAAACAACTGTATTAAAGTAGTTTCTTATGACAAAGAGGTTCTCAAAGTGTTGGTTACTGATTGCCAGTTTATGGAGCCAGCATGTGATTGAGGACCTCGCAGGAAAAGCACACACAGAATGAAATCTCTTTTCCATCTCACTTCCACATGAAACCTCAATCGTCATTATGAAATGATGCGTAGATTTATGGCGCTCATATTGAAGCAGACTTTATAAATTGCTTCAGGATCAAATCCAAAGCTCATAAATGGGGAAATAATGGCACAATGTCATTAAAAAGAATGATAAATGATTCATCACTCATAAATAATGAGTGATAATCAAAATGCACCTTTGATTTCAATTTCCCAGAAGACTCTCTAGACAGATTACAGACAAAATAGATAGATAATAGATAGATTGGTTCTTCTTGTGGATTACTGATACAACTCTTTCTAATGAATGGAAGTTAAAAATGTCTTGAAAGGTATGAAACTTGACTTAAGGATTCCTCCATTTACCCTGAATACAAATGTTTGTGCGTCAGGTCGTCGCTGCTGGAAGAGAAACGAAGGCTGGAGGCTCGTATCACCCAGCTGGAGGAGGAACTGGAGGAGGAGCAGGGCAACATGGAGCTGCTCAATGACCGTTTCAGGAAGACCAACATCCAGGTAAACTGATGCACATGAGATCATAGGAATCAGCATCGTCATAACCTGAACACGAAACAATCATGTTAACTGGGGTCAATCGGCACTATGCAAACTTTAATCGACTAAGTAAACTGTTAAAATACTCGATACGCAGTCCATTAAACAGGTCAGTTTATCTCATCACCTCTTTCTCTCTTCCTCAGGTCGACAACCTGAACACCGAGTTGGCCGGAGAACGCAGCACTGCACAGAAGAGTGAGAACGCTCGGCAACAGATGGAACGGCAGAACAAGGTCTCGTATCGTTTGTCAAATACATACGCTTCTGTGATCTATGTGCTTATTTACATACAGTCGACCTTGTGAAAGTGGTTAAATCTTTAACAATATGATAATATCTTATCATATTTAATGCTTATAATCCTAACAAAATATTATTAATACAGGATTTGAAAGCCAAGCTAGCTGAGCTGGAGGGGACGATCAAGTCAAAGTTCAAGGCATCCATCACTGCCCTGGAGGCCAAGATCCTGCAGCTGGAGGAGCAGCTGGAGCAGGAAGCAAAGTAAGTCACCAAACTCACCAGGGCTGGGTAGCGCTACCGATTTCCAGATTCACAAGCAATTAATTTAGAGATATTTATAAAGGCACTCATGCTGCAAATTGTACAACCTATGCACTTTTTATTTAACATGTCCTACACACTGCAGTCAACAGCAAAAACTCTACAGTCGTAGCTGATAATTCAAGTACTGCAATGTGAACATTTCAGCTGTGAAAGCATACAACAAAATGAACAGCAGCTGAACGAGGTAGAGAGAGAGAGAGCAACCCTCAATGATGAACCAGGTCACATGATTAAGTCCTAGTCAGGTACCAATCTGTTGCTAGTTAAGGTGACTCTGCCGTCTTAAGTGAAGTTGTAACGCCATGTTTTTCCCGTGCGTACATGTTAGAGATCGTCACGTCACATGTTAGTGAGTAGCGTGGTTCCAGTATATTGACATCATCTCACACGCCTTGTAACCAGGATATGAACGTCACTGCAGCCTCAGTTATATTTTGGGCACGTGCAGAATTTGACGGTGACTTGACTACAAACGGAAGACATTTTGCATCCATTTGGGGATTCTCAAGTGCTTGAACATCATTGGAAAGGCTTCCTGGTCAGATAGTGTGATACACGTAAAGGTTCATTGTTACTTAGTCGATTTCAACAACAATAAATCACCATGACATTGATTTGAAATGACATTTGTGGTGGCAGATGATCTGTGTAAAAGATTTAGCTATATAAAGTTGTACTGAAGAGTGAATGATAATGATAAGAGCTCTCGTCTTACATGTTTCTGTTTTGGATTTGCAGGGAGAGAGCGGCAGCCAATAAGATTGTCCGGCGTACGGAGAAGAAACTGAAGGAGGTGATGATGCAGGTGGAGGATGAGCGCCGTCATGCTGACCAGTACAAGGAGCAGGTATTGACACACAAGAGAAGCAAGAAATAAATTCATTTTTCCTTCCAGCCAATCACTCACAACCTCTCCTTGTGTCCGTCCTCCCGTCAGATGGAGAAAGCCAACTCTCGCATGAAGCAGCTGAAGCGTCAGCTGGAGGAGGCAGAGGAGGAGGCCACCAGGGCCAACGCCACCCGCAGGAAGCTGCAGAGGGAGCTGGACGATGCCACCGAGGCCAGCGAGGGTCTCACACGGGAGGTCAACTCCCTCAAGAACCGCCTCAGGTACGAGGAGGACTCTCCTCCCTGTATTAGATGTGACCTCAAATGAGCTGTGTTGTCAAAGTGCACATGTCTTTGTGCTAAGCTAAGCTAATAAACTCCTTGATGTGAACTTCTCAAACTGTTGAACTTAAAGCGGCAAGGGTTGACGTTGTTTTGCTGATTCCTTCTGACCAGGCGCGGTGGTCCGGTCAGCAGCTTCTCATCCAGTCGTTCAGGCCGCCGCAACCTCAACCTGGACGGTGCCTCGGTCGACATGTCAGACGACGATGCCGACAGCCGCGCTGGCGACTTCAACGAGACGCAAACTACCAACGCAGAGTAAACAAGCCGGCCCTTCATTCCTTTCTTCCTCCCTCGTCACTTCCGACATCACCCGCCCCTCACCTACCTGTGACCTGCCCTCCGTCACCCCCCCCCTCCCCCCAAAAAAAGATCCCCTGCCCCACCATCGTCTTTATTCATTTCACACCACTGACTGGACAGAAGATTGGAGTGATGTTTTTGGTAACGCTGGACGGCGTGTGCCTGGCAGCCCTTTTTGTATCAGTTAACACTGCAGGGAAAATCCACCGGCCCCTGAAGTCGCGTCTCCAGCCCAAGAGAGTCACAGGGGCAAACGGACAATTCTGCCTTACTCTGTTCTCCTCCAGCAAGCTGCTAGTCCTGGCTCATCCGTCGGTCACGTGTCATCTCAGCGTTGTGATGTAACACCCCCCCCCCCCCTTCAGGCGTCAAGTTATCTGCTCAGCTTATTGAGTAAGTACGCGTAGGTGCAAAGTGCTTTTTATACGTATGAAACTGTAGGTGGAGGCTGTGAAATGTACAAACACAAAAGTCTGTAACGTATGTGAACGCACCCCATACTGGAAATGCAGGACTACAGGGAAACACGTTACACTTTGGTGTTGTTAGTGTTCTGCTCACTAGTTGTGTAAAAGCCATCTCATACCCGACCCCACTGCTTTCAAAACCAAGGTCAATGTGACCTTCGGACCGTCACGCCGGCTGCTTTTGTCGCATGAGTCTCCCTCCGATGTACAGACTGTTGGTCAGCTTCTACTCGACACACTAGAGGAACGACTAACATCTCGGGACATGCAATAGAAGAACACTGACTGGGAATTGAAGTGTATTACTGTGAAGAAAAAAAAAGCTTCATTATTTTCTGTGTTTCATCTCAACGTTTAATGAAGGAATGTCTCGCTGGGTTTTAACAGGAAGAAGCTCACGGTCGACGTGTCTCGTATCGTTGACCACTCGTCCTCTGTGGGTCGGTGTGAGCTACGAATGATGCAAAGATGCTGGAAAATGCACAGGAAGATATTTGAACTTTTAACTGGAAACCAACAGGGGGAAACAAGCTCTTATTGAAAGCACTAAAGTCAGTCCACATTTTCAGTGTGACATTAAAGGGATACTTCACCTTCATTCGCATTAAGCTTTGGATCGTTAGAAACCCGGTAGTAGTTTTGTGCATCATTGCCTCGTTTCCCAGAGAGGGGAGATCTCAGTATTTCTATTCTGAAAAGGAGCCTCCGATGACGCAAATATCATCATTTTGTATCATCGGAGGCTGCTTTGGTTTGGAGGGGGTAAGACTACAACACTAGTACCTCATGTTTTCAACCCGCCTATAGGGGGCAAGACCCACTGAGCCTACAGACCTGTTACAGACCAGTGGTGGGACCCACTGAGACCTCACTTGCAGAAACTAAAAGCAACAACTTGGAAGCTTGGGCCTGCGGAGCTGTGCATTGTGGGAGTTGTTGTCTTCCATCCACATGCTCCAAAAAGTCACTGTCTGCCTTTTCTTGGTCAAGAAGGCACCAAACTAGAAATGTATTTTACATTTGGACTACATATATGACCCACTTTCAGTACAGATTCATGTTTCCACCGGTGAAGTATCCCTTTTAAATGGTTCCACATTGAAAATAGTCGTCTTCTCACTACATTTCAGTGTTTGTGCCCCAGTTTGTATTAACATTTTAATATTAAAATAATTACCTGATGCACTTTGGAAACACAAGGTAATTTTACAAAGTACAGTTAATACTGTTCTGAAGGTATTTTAGACTCTCCTAACCATCTGGATGAAAAGAAAAATGATTTTTAACTTTAAACATTTAACCAGCATGGAGGAGAAGTCCTTTAAGTGCTCATACAAATTAAATAAAAATTTAAAAATAAAAAAAACAATTCAATGACATCTGGTTTTTAACCTGTTTTACCAATTCATAATGGTTGGATACATAAAACAAAATATGAATTTGTGGTATTTAACTTCTAATCATGCATTTTAATCCATGTTGTCATGGAGACTTCTTTTCTGGCTCTTACAATGTTACAGGATTTAGCGTTTCTTTTAAGGACTTCTAATCAACACTATCTTGTAAATTAAGAAAGAAGAAGGAAAGAAAACCCGTAACAGGCAGAATATTTCTTTTGCATCCAGACGGTTAGAAGTGTCTTTGTGATATTAGAAATACCTTCAGTAAGTGTTGAACCATTTCTCTGAGACTCAAATGTACAAACTGGGGTGGTTGGTGCCGTGGTATTTATGAGTTAGAGACTAGCCCTGATAAAGCACTTAGTATTCACAAGTGACTGGTTGTCTGAAAAACAAGGCTTTCTTCTTTCCTTGCAATTTTAGCCCAGGTTCCTTTTTAATAGCGGTTTTTAGTAAACGTGAAGTCAGTCTCAACTACATGCCGTTATCCATGAACCGTTACTTAGTCTTTTCCTTCATCGTGGACCTGCAGATTAGAATGGTTGCCTACAGCCGACTTCTTTGCCCTTCTCCGAAATATTAACAATGTTTCTTTAAAAGTGCCTTAGACACTAAATAAGAACATGAGCGGGCAATGATTTCATTACAGATGTGAAAAAGAGATCAAAGCGGTACACCGAGGAGATATTCAACACTTTTTTTTTCTGTCTTGTATTTTTGCTGTGCTTCATATCATATCCGCTGTGCACCTCCTCGTTCATGATAACCTCCTAACTTTCTAGAGTCTTTGGCTCAAACTCAGTATTACAGTATGGGTAACTATGAAAAGCGGAGCCCTTGGCAGCTCTATTTCCCAAAATTGTTGTTAAGATGTTCCTGTGTGCTCGCTCACAGGTGGAGGCTTAATACCGAAGTTATTTTGGGAAATGATTCTCTGCACGGGATTTCATTTGGTTGGAAGCTTTAACATCCACAAGTAGTTAACTCATTTTTATTTTATTATTATTTTTATCCAGCTGGCTGTTGACATTCACCAGGCATTCAACTGCAAATACTCCCATCATATTATTTCTTGTATACCTGTATTTCTAGACGGTATTTTTTTCTGTTTTGTTTGTTTTTGTAAAAGGAAAATAAAGCATTTTCATTGTAGCTGTGACACTGTTTTGGTTTGCTTTCAGGGCTGGAACCGGGCTGAAGTTCTGGAGGCTGGTCTTGATTTTTTCTATTTAGAGTTCAACACTTTAGCAAATTCAAGTTGTTTACTTCGAGCTCTGATAAGTGAACAGAATAATATCTGTGACCGGGAACAGGTTTACGTTTTGGAGTTGTCCGTATGTACTGTACGTTCTCGTGAACGATGGCTCTCGGGATCACAGAGAAATTCTTCACCTGGACTCAAGGATGAACCGATTACATTTTTATGTACTATACTATGCCTTTTTAGACATACTATACTATGATATTTTATGACTGATTTCGACATATTATACTATGGCTTTTTAGACATACTTTTTTCGACATTGTATATACGATTACTTTTTCCGACACACTATACCATGATTATTTTCATGATTTTTTTAGACATACTATTCTATGACTGACTGACCTTTTTTATAACATTATATATATACTATGACTTATTTGGTCGCGGGGGGGGGGCTGGAACTGATCCCAGCTGTCATTGGGCGAAGGCAGGGTTCACCCTGGACAGGACACCAGTCCATTATACTTTGACTTTTTTGACCATACTATGACTTTTCTTGGACATACTATACTATACATTCTTTTGACATAGTATAGTATGTAAAAAAAAAAGTTGTACTATGGTTACTTTTTTAATGACAGTATTTGACAAACTATAATATGATTTTCAGGAAAACTCCAACCCACTTTAATATGACTTTTTTCATGAAAAATGTCACATACTAATCTATTACTTTTTTCCAACAAACTATACTGTGACTTATTTCGACATGCTATACTATGACTTTTTTCATACATTTTAAGACATACTGGGACTTTTTTTTTTGACAATCTATGCTGATTTTTTTAGACATACTTGGTACTATGATAGAATATCGACAAAGATCCTCGGACAGCATGTCGGAAAAAAAATCACTGTAGGTTATAGCATATCAGAAAGCCATAGTAAGTCGTGAAATTCAAGAAAAAAGTCATAGTATACTATGACAGTTTCGGACATAATATACTAACTTTTTTCAACATGCTATACTATAATAACAGAAATCTGACTTTTCCTTAACTTCTTACGACTACTTCTACGTTATTATGGCGTCCATGGTTGCCTCTTTTATTGCATATGTTACAATTTACTGCATTCAATTTTGTTACTATTATAACTCATTATACCTGAAAATAATGTACAAAAGGCCCCCAAAGTATTAAAAATTATATAAAAACTCAGCTGTATAAACCTACTAATTGCTATGTACTTCTACTTCAGTGGAAAACATGGTCTTACTACATTTACTTGACAGAGAAATGAGACATTGACTCACAAAACAATAAAAATATGATGCAGGCTCATTTAATTATGCAGCATCATATTAGAATTGAACAAAAGGTTCAGCAAATTGAAGTGCATTGTTGTGACAAAGCTTCCCTTTCACCCTTCACTTGCAGTAATCTAATGCAGCACTGAGATATACTCAAAGAAACTTCCAAATAAGCCTATCAGCGGCTTGCTTTGACATAACCACTGCAGTTATAAAGTTGAGCATGGATTTAATGCGTGGAGGTACTTTGCCAGCGGTTCACACTGAAGTTGCATTAGTATGGAAAAAACGTACACAATTTGAATTAAAATGGCAGAGTAATGCTCTTTCTGTGGGCGGTTCTGCTCCTTGGAAGTGAGAAAAAAACATTACCCAGCATTCATTTGTTAACAGGCTATATCTAGAATCCAACAAAAGTGAATTGCAGTTGCCGTCTGTCCACTGCCACCAAAGGAGCTTCATGAGTCAAGTGTGAAGTAGATCAGATGAGTGAAGAACACACAGGCAGACAGACTTCCTTGCTTTATAGTCATTTTACTTTTTTTTAATTTTTAACATTTATTTAGATTACGACATAGTATACTATGGTTTTCTTACATTATGAAATACTATACTACATTTGAGGAAACATTAGTATATTACACTCGAATAAATCCTACTTGCATGTCCTGCTGCTATAAATTGGAGGACCGAGTGTATTAATCTGGAAAAAAATCCCCAACAAATGCTTCTTTGCCTGCAGCCGTTTAAAGAAATGCTTTTTTGTCAAAATGAAATCGTGAAACTGTTGCCTTACCTGATGGTAACGATACCTAATGGGCCTGCTGCTACAGATCAAGGATAGATGCTGCATTTTCATTACAGGTCTATGGTTAAATTACTTCAAGTATTTTCTTCAAAAACCAAAAGGACAACAAATTTTCTCTCACATTCCTCTGATCCCCATTCAATTCACCCTACACTCCCAGGCCACGCACAAGCCCCTCCCCCACTAGATCATTTGAAACACCCTTTCACTGTTTAAAGACGTAGACAGATCAAGTTTGTTTGAAGAAAGAAAAAGTCTTGTAGAGTTGTCATGAAAACCACCTGTTTTGTTTAATTTCATAGTTGACACACAAAAATAATCTACAAAAGACCAAATTAAGTAACCAGTGAACCACAAAATGTCATTTTTATCCTCCCCGACCCCCAAAGAAAGCACAATTTATAAGATGTCACCCACTGCTCCAGTCACATGACTTCACAATGACATCCTGAAGGACCACACGTCGACACTCATGGGTTTACATTTTAGGGGGAATAATCACTCTCTCACACACACACACACACACACACACACACACACACACACACACACACAGCGACCAGCAACACCCCATCTAAGTGAGCTACAGAACAATCTTTGGCGCCATTCTCGGTGCAGCCGGTCAGTCAGACACGCGTGGAGGAGGAACTAGTCAGGCGAGGACAGCGAGAGACTCAGGAAGAACGGTTTTGTTAACGGAGGTATTCAGCAGAGGGAAGGTATCTCTACAGGTGTGTTCAGACAGACAGCAACGTTCATTTTTATTGTGTCAATCTCAGCATTTAAGTTTATTCACAACAGCCAGCCAATGAGTGGACAGACGTGCGCTGCAGCGGCACAGCCGGACAACACCAGTGTAACTGTAACCGCTCGTCATTTCCCTTTTTTCTATGAAGTAGATTCATAAAGGCCCAGGTGCTGCATTCATGCAATGTCAGCAGAATGGGAAGGGAAAAAAACAGTCTCCATATTCAGAGTTCACACAATATTCTAAGATGGTTAGTTTCACTGCTATCCAGATGCACCAGATTAACAGGCGAAATGACCTGATTTTGTTGTGTTTTTGACATGTGATCATCACACAGATCATCGGCATCAGAAATACTTGCTATCCATTTAACGGTTTTCCTCACTCTGCTGCTGCTCGTTGGAACAGTTTAAACAACATTGAAAAGGTGCAACTTTTCCCACTCAAGTTTAAACAGTTTGGATCGAATTGTTTCTTTCCATTGACTGAATGCAAACCGCCTGTAAAATTCACTTCACATTCTGTCTGAACACACACCAGAAAAAAGAGAGAAGTCTTGAGTGACATAACATCTACAAACATTTACAACTCCAGAAATGCACTGACAAGTTGAGTAGAGGTTGAAAGCCAAGCGACGACTTGCACTTTTGCATTGAGGGTTTTACAGTCCTGCATAGATCTTTTTCATACGTTTTCAATATAAACTAAGGCGTTGTGTTATATTAAGTTGGTCTGAGTCATTAAGCAGATAAAGTAAAAGAAAAAATCAAAAAGAAAAAAAAACAACTAAAAAAACAAACTAAAACAACAACTAAAACAATTCAAGTAGGCTACAATCTTGACGTTTCTCCCCTCTCTCACAGGTGGCTCCCCTCTTCAGAGGAGCCCAAAACTTTTTCAATTCAAGTCTTTTTTCCAGAAAAGGTCCAGTGTGATTAAACAGCACCAAAAACACACTGAGCAAGAGAGGGGCATCAAACTTACACTCGCTTATTGTTGTGAAAAGGGGATACACATCTTTGCCCATTCATACATAATAATCTGGAAAGAGATTAACAGTATATCTTGTTTTTTTTATGTACACATTCAAATAAACATCAGCACTCTCTCTCTCACACACACACACACACACACACACACACACACACACACACACACACACACACACACACACACACACACACACACACACACACACACACACACACACACACACACACACACACACACACACACACACGTTTTTGTCCCTGTGTAAATTACAAATAATTTATCAATATTAATTTAAGCTACTACTTAACAGTCATTTGTGGGAGCAGAGGTGACCAACGATAAAATTTCTACGGACACAATTCCCACATCTGAGACAAAAAGACAAAATAAAAATTCATTACTCAGTCTGTTTTTTTTTTTCTTTTTCTTTTTGTACTGCAAGAACAAGAGTCCTGTTATTCCACACAAGCTTAAATACAACTTATATTACGTAGCGTACTACTACTCTCATCTGTACCACCACCTCGCTCACACTCATTCCACAGTGATCAAGGTCGGTCATATGTAAACATGTTGACAAAAAAATAAAAATAAGTTGAACAAAAATAAAAGTGTTCTCGTCATTCACTCCGTCTTGTTCTCATACCCGGTTCATTAGAAAATACAGTTAAATTAATCCATCAATGCCACTTGTAGCGAGGATAAACTAATTCTCCTTTAGGTCCTTTTCAAAAGAGGCAGTGGAGCCCCGCCCCCTCATACCACATCACTGTGTCAGTCAATCAAAGTGAAGATTCCTATAGGTGGATGTGTCCAGGAGGATGTGATGTCACCCCACTGGGGTCCACCTCCTGCGCTGCTATTGGTCAGTGGGTTTTCCTCTTCATGTCTCCACCCTGGCTTTGGTTCGCATCTGAGTGGAGAGGACGGAGGTGATTAATACTTTGATATGTGGATGAAGGTAAATCATCAGTTTGACTAAACATCACTATCTTCATTATGCAGCATTTACATGGATCATGTATCAAGTGGACACGGAAATGCCCCTCCGATTTTCACGAGATCAGGCAAACCTTATTTTTTGACCCTACATCAATAATATATTTTGAATCTCTTCTAAAACTCATCTTATTTTTTATAATGAATGTCAGCACAATTATTTCTAACATGTTATATTGTTGTTTATTATTTATTTGTATATTTATTAGAATTGTGTATATCCTTATGTATTTGATGGTGCAGCTGAAGACTGGAAAGGGAGGAAGGGAGGAGAAGCGAGTATGAAGGAAATGAACCCGCTGCTGAAAGCATTCTGCCTCCATTTTTGTATTATTTTTAATTGACTAATTTTATATACCTTAATTCATTTCTGAAATGTTTTGATCCTGGTGAAGCCAAATGTCTGTATCAAAGGTTTTTATTTTTATCATCATCATCATCATCATCAATATTATTATTATTATTATTATTATAATAAACCACATCCATCTCCTCACATTTATAGACTAACCCTGAGGGTTTACTGTAATCGAAGGTCTATAAGGCTGATCATCCACCTTCCATTTATCTGAATTAATTGGTTTTAGTCATCGTTGTCATCATGACTATACTTCAGTAATTCCTCATCTCTTTTTTTATTTGTCTCACTTAACTAATTTCATTGTTTTGCTGCAACTGTCGATATTATAACTTGATTATTATTGATTATTCCGATTGGTTTCTCTAAGATTCGTTTGACCTATAAAACATTAGAAACAGTGAAATATGACCTACACATTTTTCCTACAGCACAAGGAGGTGATTCTTAAATGACACCATTTTAAGGAACCTTATTAAAAGAGCTGGTTCGTGTCAAGATTACATTTTTTAAGTTTTCAAATGTGGGTATTGGTCCTAAATTCAGTATTTGCCAGGCTACACCAGTCAACCTTCGGTTAGACTTGGCTTTGGTGTCAAACTAATGGAATTGTAGTGTGTAGTATAGAGTTTAAGGTTCATCACATGGTGAGCTAGTGAAACAGGGAGAGCGGTGCTTGAGTTTGTGAAACCTGCTTTAGATGTTCAGATGGTTCTTTAACCAGAGTGCCATCAATAATCCAAGCCTCTCTTTAAAGCTATAAATAAAATACGACTGAATTCAGCCACAGATAAAGCTAAGCACATTCATGGTGGACATGAGAGAGCAAATAGTTTTAATTTAACATAATTCAGCCAAATCACACGCTGTTCAAGAATCAAAGAACCATCTGTACATCACAGAAAGACTGAATACTGAGAAAAGTATTCTGCAAATGATTGAAACAATAATTCATCTTCACTAGTTTCACAACATGCCTCTGCTGTGCTACAGGGGACAAAAAGAGGCATGCTAAATACCAAATACACTGAAGCAAGCAGAAAGTTACAAAGCAAACAACACAGCAGTCGAGCAGAGGACGACAGGTCGACTTGACACAGACAGATGATGGAGGAGGAGGAGGAGGAGGAGGAGGAGGACGAATGCAGATTACCTGAGAAAGCAAGCTGCAAGTGAGGAGGTAGGGCAGCCTGCGACCCTGACTGGAGACTCTTATATAGATCTGAGGAGAGATGGAGGGAAGATGAGAGGGAAGAAGGCAACAACAACCACATTAAGGGGGAACGTGGAAAAGATGACGCAGAGAGAAATGGGGGGGGGGATCAGCAACAAAAGAGAGGAGGGGATCAAAGAGAGGTGGCAGTGAGGTACGAAAGGTTGGGATGACAGAGATGGACACAAAAGATGGAGAGAACAAAGGAGGGAGACGGTTGTTTATAAAACAAAATGGCGACCGGATGAGATGAGGAGCACAGCAGGCACAGTGGAGGTGTTGCTGGTTTACTTCAGTATGAGCGCATACACATAAACATAGCATAACATGAAGACACCAGTTATATGTAAATGGTTCCCGTTTCTCACGTTAGGAAACTAAGTGTATAAACTGTCTATGGTACAAACAATGTTATGAACTCAGACCAGTGTTTATGAGCCAGCCTGTCTGGGTCTTCACAACATGTACAAAGCAGTAAGGGGTTATCTATCTCAGCGTTGGTTTACTCGCTCAGGGGACACGAATAAACACCACTGATCCTGCAGTCAAACTGGCACGAGGACGTCACCGTAACAAAGGAATTTACAGTTGGTTTACAGACGGCACTTTCTAAGTGATGTATTGATATCTGCATTCCTACAATTAGAAGATAGAATAATCATATGATGATAATATTACAAAAATCATTAAATGTTTAGCCCTTTGGCTTCAAAGTATATTTTCATTTGCATAATCACTGCCGCAAGTAAATTCATGAGGCTAATCATTTAAATACAAAATAAAAAAATAAAACTAATCAGAAATATTACAAGGAAAAATAACAAGTAGTTTAAAGAATTAGATATGATGATATTCTATATTTTTCTTACTGTCAACGAATCCTATGAAAAGACCTGAACTGATCTAACAAGTGTTTTCTCGATCTAAATCTGTATCTGATGCATTACTGTCCAAAACTCTTAAAAGCCCATCAATGAGTGACACGTTTCATCATTACAATGAACACAAGCACTGTAATTAAGTGAGTTGAGCCCTAAATAATCCCTTTTCCACCAAATGTGTATTAATCTGACCAGAAAGTTCAGAGAGACATGCTGATGAATTGCTAGTTTTGGTCGTTTTTATAGAATATGTTGACAAAAAAAACAAGGTATATCATGAACATTATCCTTTAAAAACAATAAAGACAAAAAGGTCCTGCTGTGAAATCATGTTAAACGACGAATGATGCGTTCACAAGTTGTGTCCACTCACCCATTAGGTCGCTCTGTGCTAGGGTGTATCCTGAGTTGGAGCTGGGGGCTGAGCCCATGCCGGCAACCCCTGGGGCTCCAGCAGGGCTGAAATTGAGCAACGGGGGGAACTGGAAGGGCAGCGAGACAGGCACCAGGCCTCCCAACATCCCAAAGCCCAGGGGCAGTGCAGATGGGCTGCCCAGGAGGGAAGTGCCTGCTGTTGATACCTGCAGAAACAAAAGATGCAATGAAAAAACTCTGTTGTCAATTAAGTTTGAAAATGAAAATTAGTTTTTGTACAAAATTCTTCTGGAAAGAAACTAACCTGTGAGAGGTGCGACGTTGTGGAGGACGTGGCCAAAGTTCCTGAAGCCGCCCAACCATTTCCTGCCTTTGAGCTTGGGTTAGCCCCACCCACAACCCTCTGCCTCTGCCCGTGATTGGCTGAGACTGAAGGTGCAGAAGACAGGGGAGTTTTGTCTGGGCGACTGCAGACAGCTGTTATCACTCCCTTATTGGTGATGGAGTTGTTGTTGATGCTACTGTTGCTCGTGGTGGACTGAATTATCTTGCCTCCAGCGAAGCTGAAGCTGCCCTGCGTCTGCTTCACCTGCCCGCCACCTGATATAGTGAAGGGGGGCCGGTAGGTTTTGAGGTTTTTTGGGGAGTAGTGATGTTGTTGCTGTTGGCTGGGGATCATCTGATGGGAGAGCGGGTGCGAGGGTGAGGATGACGGGGAGGGGGTGGAGGAGGGTGGTGGGGTTGGCGCAGGAGGCCGAGGGGTGAGCTTGATAATAGGAGAGGAGTTGCTGCTGTGGGAGGACTTGGTGAGGGTGGCCTGCATGGGCGTGATGAAGTTGGCTTGGTGATGGTGGTGTGTGTGGGGTTTGCCTTGAGAGGAGTGTGAGGTATGGGAGGTGGGAGATGGTGAGGTGGCCACTGGGGAGGGAGGGCAGAAGGACTGCAGGCCAGGGTGGGTGCTAGAGGTGGAGCGGGACAGCGATGAGGGGGACGAGGAAGGTGTGATGCTGCTGCTCACGCTGCCATTGCTGCTGATGCCGCTGGCTTTGACACTGCTTTTGGCCAGTCCTTGAGGGGCCGCCATAGCTCCCAGCATCCCCGCTGGGCTAACGAAGCCCTTCTGATGGGGGGGCAGCAGAGGGGAAGCCGTTGGAGGAGGCCGCTGCTTCGGAGGCGAGGGGGACGGGTGCGGATGCATCTTGCCGCTCACTCCCATCACCAAGCTTGGCCTGTGATTGGATGATGCCATGGTAACAAGTCTCTGAGTCTGGGTTTGGCCCATGGTGCCCAATCCTTTAATCAGGCTGTAGGAACCATCTGCAGTCCTGGAGGCCAGCGACAGGCCTGCTGCCTGCACACGAGCCAAGGAGGAACCAGCGGGAGATAAGGAAGAGGAGGTAGAAGAGGAGGTTGGTAGCGTTGTTATTGTTGTCGACAAGTTCCCAGCAGACATCAGCGGAGCGGCCTCCACCTTAGACAGGGAATGTTGCTGTGTGGTGGATGCAATCGAGGCAGAGAGCTGAGAGGCTGAGGGGTAATGAGGGGTGACGGGAGGAGGAGAGGAGGTGGGCATTTGCAGGGGTGGGGGCGACAAGGGACTGTCTGAGGGGCCCAGGCCCTTAGATGCATTGCTGAGGAGGGCCAGTGCATGGGAGATTGAGTCCAGAGAGGGAGCAGTCAGATCCTCATCCAGTGAGTCCGACAGACAGATGGGCTCCGGAGGCGAGGCGGAGGAGGGGGGCTGGCGGGTGGAGGCCAGAGCGGATGCGGAGGTGAGCAGAGAAGGGGTGGTCATGGTGAGTGATGGTTTGTGGATCCAAAGACCCTCCTAAAGAACAGAAGACATGGGATCAGTGCTCCGTAGGACGACAGGACTTTTAACAAATACAAACTCAAAACAGACATTATTCAAGACTCAAATCGGAGCAGAGTAGCAAATAAACCCATCAACATGATTGTATAAAATTACAGTTTTTTATTACAGCCATTGTTTTAATGTTGTAAATGTTAAGCCGATAAATATCTAGGGTTGAAGTCTTGCAGCCTTCCTATTATAGGTATGCTGAATGTAAAAAAGACTTGAGAAGTGTTGACTTTTGTTGACTGTATCTCATCATTGGACTATCAGGAGTATGGCAAAGTATTAAGATGAAGCGTATAACAGGACAGTGCTGTGGAAATGCACATAATGCTACATTTAGCATGTGAGCTGTTGTTTAAATACTGGCTTTCAAACAATTACAGAGATAAACCCCCGCCATAAACAACTCTTGAGACGTCAAATAGTTTAGATCCACTTCAGTTGTATCAGTGATATTAAATCTAATTAAAATTAAACAGAAATGATGTCTTCAGAACTGAGCAAACAGGATACTAGCAGCCAAAATGTTGCAACTGTTGCTTCATGATAGAATGCTGTTCAGCAAGTTGGTTCAGATTAAATTATCATTGTGGGTTTAAAAAAAAACTGAAAGTGAAAAATACAAATTCAGTTGGATATATTTAGATATTACCGCGACCCTAAATGCAGGATAAGCGGTAGAAAACGGATGGAAATGGATATTTAGATATTATCCAATAAATGATGGTAGCGTTCACTCACCTTGGCTTTGGCCTTGGGCCCAGGCACCATTCTCCTCTTGACTCTGTATGGAAAATTGCAGGCAAATATTCAGCCTTTTCTATCTACATTTTGCATTCAAGCCCAGTCTCAGAGAAACCCCTGAGTAGTTTGTGTTCTTGAGGAAACATGAGCTGTGTGAGATACAGTAAATACTTACAGGTTTCCAGTGAGGTGACTGTGAACAGCAAGACTCTCCTTGAGCAGAATTCTGAGCAAAGGAAACACACAATGTTCATGCCAGAGGACATGTGAATTTATGTGCACAAGTTAGTTAAAAAAACATCACTGTCATAGACGTTTTTCCCCCCAATTACAATTAATGTATTATTATTATTGATTATTGATATCAAGTAGGGAAAAACTTGAGACACCTCTGAAAAAAAACATGTGTTTTGGCCATTTATGAGAAGCAGAAACACTATAGTTATAGTGTATGACACTTTCTACAATATAATTTGACACCATCACATAAGATAAATATCAGATACATGCCTACAGAGAAGTTGTGAGTGTGAAGATTGCAATATCTTCGTGCTGCATTGCTTACATATTAAGTGTGTGATATTAGCATTTTACCAACCTTTAAAATAGTTCTCTGCATTACTCATGTGTGCTTAATAGCGTTATTACTCACATGTTGCTCTGTGCGGCTTTACAAGGCTGTGTGTACTGAACTGTGGCACTTTGGCATCTTATTGTCTTGTGTCTGTATTTCTCAGCCTGTCACTTCATTGGTTTAAGAGTATCTTACACTAGAAAATAAGTGAGTTGGCTAACACTGGCACATATATAGAAATGTGAATTAATGTGCATTGTCCTTACAAATGAAGACATTAATAAATTCCCACTAAAGATATTTGGCTACCCGCTATTAACAACGAACTTTGTCCAACATAAACCAGCTCGGCTAATTAGACGGTTCTCTCCCTGGAGAATTTTCAGTAATTGTCTTATCAACCGCTGCTTTGTATAAAGGCTACGTAAGTACAGCAATCACACACGCATACACACAGCACACACACACACACACACAGACACACAGACACACACACACACACACACACACACACATACACACAGACACACAGACACAGACCTGGCCTGCATCCAGCCCTTGGGCCATAGTGGTTTGACCTCATTCTCTAAGAAGGCCTTGAGGTAGTCCTCCACAGACAGCGAGCATTGGTTCTCCATCTCATAGCAGCTCAGCTTTACTCGCACCAAGCTGCACAGCAGGTTCCTGCACAAACACAAATGTTCAATTCAGTACAAATCATTCACCAGTAAATCTCAAGTACATAACGACAGAGTTACTCTTCAGGAACTCGGAGGTCATTATGAACTTGTAAAAACCCATTCCTGAAAATGTGGAAGCAGTTATGAAAAATGACAATGATTGAAAAGCAGCGGTCAGTCATTCTCAATGATTTTGTAATTACATTAGGACTTTTATTCTTTACTTGGGGTTTTCACATTCATGCAGGTATAATATTCAGGGCTTTCCTCAGCAGGTTTAAAGAGAAACTCCACAGATTGTACACATTAAGGTCAGTTTGTAGTCTGAGGGAGTATATGTGAAAACATTTGTATAAAACCCTTTGTGGCTCCAAAGGGAGCTACACAAAGTCTGACAAAATTGCCTCAAGTGATGTAACGTTGGTTGTTGTTGAAGACAAGTTTGAAAGTTAATGAAATGTGGGGCTGTGGCGTTACAAATAAGTGAACTTACTAGACTAAACACTCCTCCTCTTTGCTTGAGTCTTCATTAGCCATTACTAGAAGAACACACCACAGTCTCCGAACAAACTGTCAGTGGTTGAGTTGCATTGTGGGTAATGTACAGTAGGCACCAGGTTATGAGTAGGACGAAGATTTAAGTGGAATAATAACATGGTACCTTTGGTTCTATTGCACCCACTTGGAGTAATGCTTAATCTGTGGGAAACTCTTTTAAAAAGGTCTTGTGTGGTGTAATGTAGTCACTATAGTGCGTAATCAGATGGGTCCAAATTTTGATGCACTACAAAGTGAGGAGATCCACAATCCTAAAAGATCCTAACAGCCAAGGGATATTCATGACTTGAATATATGTGTTTTTACCATCCCTCTGACTCTAAGCAACATGCAATCCAGTCATTCCATTCCAGCAGGACGGTCCTGGATCATTACCTGAGCTTGTCATCCCAGACAAACTTCTTCCGAGGGCCCATCACCCTTTTCCCAGGCTTTTCCTCATCTTCCTCCTCTGAGCCATTCTTATCACCCTCTCCTGATTGCTGCCTGCAGGACACACACACAGTCAGTAAACGTAAAAGCACACATTCACAAAGAAACATCTTGAATAAACTTCATCGCATAACCTGATTACTACATTCATGAGCGTCCAATTATGGGAAAAAATATGTAGATGCATAGCTTTCCAAAAACATGTCAGCTAAAATGTTGATTAAAAAACAAATGTGATGAGCAAAGAGCTAGTCAAGATTGCAGTTGTAATTCTTTTCAGACGGGTATCAGTTTTGGGTGAACATCAGGCCAGATGAAAGGCAGCTAAGACAGGGAAAAGTAGCTGGAATTCACCTGTTTGGAAATAACATTTACTTACTTTGCAACTTTGGCCATGCAGTCCATGTGGTATCTGGCTATCTGCTCTGGCATCACACTACACACCGCCAGCTTCAGCTTTAACAGAGGCGTCCGAACGCGGTCATCCTGAGAGAGGGAGGGAGGAAAGGTGAGTGAGAGAGAGATTTGAGTATAGTAGTAGTCGTTATAGTAGTTGAACAAAGAAGTTGGAGGGAGAACATTAAAATCAGAGTTGGAAGCAGAGCAACAGTGGGAGAGAAGAAAAAGAGAAAAAAGTCAAATGAAAAGAATGAAGGAAGAAACAAACACAGAAAATGTAGACATAGATTTTAGAGGAAGAAGAGGAAGAAAGAGGAAGAGGGAAAAAAGCAGGGTATGTTGATGTATTTTTGTACACTGCTACTTTAATGGTCCGTGACAAAAGACATTTAGAAGCCAGTTTTCAGTGGCAGCACTCATTGCAGCAGTCAGCCTCCACTGAGATGCACATTAACAACCGAAGCAGTGAAGATGGCTGAGGATTAAAAGCTATATGAGAAAGGCACAAATAATGTGGAGAAACAAGACAGTCGCATTTAGACAGCAGGAGCTGTACAAAGCAGTCCTCAAACAAAACAAAACTCTCAAATAATTGTAAGGTCACAGGAGTGCCACCATAATGTATCACTTGTATGATGTTATAAAAATAAACACAAACAGGAAGTAGTTGAGATTATACAAACAGATCTCGTACAATTTTAAAATCAGTTCACTGCAAAAATGTATTATGAGTATTGTGAAACATACTTGCAGCTAAAATGCAAAAATTCATTGTTTCTGTAGTCGACTTGCAATTTACCTGCACAGCTAAATTTCTAATTCATTCAGACACAGTATTCTAATATATAAATACATTTGACGGCCCTTACTATGGCTTATGTCCCTATTCATAGCTGTTTATCTTTGCATGACACAAGATTCTTTATTAAAACAATAGCTGCACAGTTTTATGTGTTCAACAGAGTCCAGCCAGGTATCAATTACAGGTATATAGTCTGCACTTTTTAAAGGTTAAATCTAGCTTTTTAATGGTATAAATTGCTGTAAACATTTTGAAAGTTATAGACTACTGATGTCCTTTTTTTTTGTTTGTTTTTACGAATTTCTAAAACAATGCAATTTCACACCAGCTTCATGTGGCGATTGGCCAGACATGCAGAGCATTGAAAGAATGCAAGATCTGAACTTCTCTCTCATCTTCACACAACTATTTCTGTCACTTTTCGTGTCTATAAACCATGATACCCTTTTGCACAATTATCACCTCTCTATGACAGCAGATTTTCCCTTCAGATGTGTCAACACAAGAGCATCCAACATCCTGAAGCTTTGGTCAAAAGGTGTTTTCAACTGAGAACAGGATTTTCAGGAACAGGATTCACAGAAAACCAGATTAGGTTTGATACTGCATATGTACAGACGCTCTCCCTGAATCTGTCCCCGATTTCAAAGCAGTAGAACTAGGCTGCATCTTCGACAGATAAGCCTCACCTGGATGTTGAGACTGAGCTTCTTCAGGCGTTTGAGGAGGGCTTCCTTGTTGCATGGCACAAATGCCTCCATGTGCGAATAGACGCCTGAGCGCACATCAGGAGGCTGCTCCTGGACCTGCAGCTCAATGCTAAGAGAAAGAAGAAAGGGCGGTCAAAAAAGGGAGAAAAACATGGAGATACAGAGACCAAATTAAAAAAAAAAGAGATTGGAGATTGAAATTATAGATGGGGAAGAATAAAGGGTAGTTGAGCAGTAGGAGGGGAGGGTGAACATAAAGTTAACGAAACAAGCGGGAGAATTAACACAGACACTGAGAGATGGAGAGAAAACGAAACACTTCTAGACAGCAGGAGAGGCGGCGAGGGAAATCTACTGAAAATGAGTGAGAAACACTGAAAGGGAGAAGGGGTGTGCAGCGATTTGATGGTGATTTAAAAGCTGTCCTACTCACTCCAAGAGAATGTTATTCATGTCCAAGGTGAAAAATTTCTTCCTGCCCTCTTGATCAAACTGCCGCGAGGCCTGTGGGAGAAAAGGTTGAGTCAGCAAACCACCACTGTTCCATACAGTAAAAACATATATATACATACATCTGTGATGCTGTGCCTTTCGGGACTAAAAAGAAACATCTAATGGTCAAACTTAGTCAAATCGAACTTCCAGGCGGTAATTGCATGAAATAAAAATACGACTGTTAAGTCCACCTGTTGATTGAAGGAACCGTCAAGGATCTCCTGGTTTGTGTAAGCGATAGATTTACGCAATGCCAAGTAGTAAGCATGTTGTCAGTTTCACAATAAAATAAGTGAAAGAAACAGCAACCACACAGAGACAACCGTCCTTTGATATTCAGCCACAAAATATCTCTTCTACATGATTTTCTACCTGGCAGTTTATGACATATAAGGAGCAGTTGCAGTCTCAACAAACAACGCTCGTAGCCAACTATTTCTTTGCAAACCTTTGTGACCGCCAGCTAAGAAAAATAAACACAAAAACAACACAGGAAAGTGCAGCATGATGTGCTGTCTGTTACTGGAATTTGGTTTTCCCACGTGGGTCCACATGAAGCTGGTAATGTAGTCACCAAAACTGTCCTGTTGTTCTGTATAACTTCCATCTTTACGGCTCTAAAAAGGTAAATCTCAATGTGAAACAGACAAGAAGCTAGGACCACAACGAGTACTTAACACACACCAAGTGAGTTAATAAACAGGTCAAGTGACCTTAGTGAGATTTCCTATCTTTGGAAGGAACAAAAAAAAAACTCCCTCGCCTCTGTATACTTCATTTGAATCATCCATTGCCTCTCAACAATTTCTAACAATATCTAGAAAAACAATTATCTGCTACGAATGGACTCTGAGGCTGCAAGATATAAAAGTAACAAGAAAATAGGAACGTCTTTAAAAGGAAGTGATGCCAACCCTGCTCTTTTACTAACATAAAAAACCTTCAGGGTTTAGCTTGGAGCAATATTCTTGCTGGACTAAACAATAAACACGTTGTTGCTTTTACTAAGCTGATGGGCATTTGTGCTTGAGCCGCCCACAGACAGGCTACGGTTGACTCACCGCCCTCAGGTCCTCGATGCGTTTAATAAGAGGAGCAGGTAGCCCATCAGGCAGCAGAGGCGGAGAAAACAGTCCGCTGGAAGACCCCAGGCCTCGCCCTTGGCCGCTGCCTCCTCCCGCGGCTGCTTTAGGACCTGGAACACCGACTCCCAGAATGCCATTCTCCCTGGCTGCCACCATGGCGTGCTGCTGGTCATTGTCCAACACAGTGAAGTCCAGGTCGCCTAGGAGATCCTGCAGCTCCTTCTCATTGGCCGAGCCCAGCAGTGACATTACAGCGGGGTCCGAGGTGAGGTCTGCCAGTGAGAGGTCGTTGCTGGCTGTGTTGCCCTGCGGGTGGGTGGAGTTAGAGGCTAACAGGTGGTTCGTTGAGTTGGTGGAGTGGGGCTTGTTAGCCGCACCTCCTGCCAGGCCGGGGTGAGTCATGATCGGGTTTCTTTTCCTCATCTCCTCCTTCTCGCGGGTGAAGCGGCGTAGCATCGCCGCTAGGTATAGCGAGTCCTTCATCAGCTTCTTCCTCTTCTTCTTCTCCGGCCGGTGGAGGTTCACTCTATTAACGGAAAGCACAGCAATGCCACGTTTTTAACAAAATGCATCCCGTTTTGAATGAAGGGTGATACAGTTCCTCATACTGCATCATCATCAATCATTCTGCCCGACACAGAGTATGCTTACATGCTCATTAGTATCAAGATATCGGTCTTATTCAGAATAGGACTTTTGACGAAACCCGGTTTCTCATTTGTCTACACCCTTGAAAATGAGATGATGTACTTCAAGGGGCTATCCTGAATGAATAAATTCTACTAAATAAAATAGGGTTAATTTGTTTTTTTGTCTATATTCTAATGTAGAACATTGGATTACAAACTGAATCTGATTAGTCAACTGAGAAGACCATAAACATGCAAAACAGAAGATATAACAGAGACAATTTCAGTAAAATCAAGAGGAGACAGAAAGTGGTGCTACAAATAAGACACATTTTGGCTGGCGTACTGAGGCATCGACACACAGACACAAAGACAACTCAGAAAAGTGGAAAGAGGAACTGTGGGAATTCTGCGGGATATATAAATCATCATCTGTTTCATAATGGCACAATGGCAGTAGACGCTGCTATTTTTGGAAGTTGTATCCAGAGTGGCAGCATGTTGGCCAATCTGAGTGTGGATCATGGAGTGTTTTCTGGAAGACGGTTGGCTTGACACAGCAACCAACTACAGTCAGCATCCCTGCCTCATGAGAGGTGTGTGAGAGGATCGGCACAAAAGCTCAGAGGTAAAAGTCACACTGGGTGATGGATTATTACAATCATCACATATTCGCAGTGGCCCACAAACCTATACGTATCCATACGGTCAACTTTTCAAGCACAGAAAGAGAAATGTATCTATTTACATAACAGTGTGTGTGTGTCATTTTCTGTTTAAAATAGCTTGGCTTAATGGAAATTAATCATTTGATTGAGTGGGATGCGTATCTGTTCATTTTACAGATACGTGGAAGGTGAAGGCCCTCTAAGGAAAGACAGGGCAGCATGCTCAGCTACTCATGAGCCATTTTAATGAGCATAAAAACCCCTTAGATGAAGAAGTAGAACTTTGACAGCAATATTGCATTGCCATGAATCTCACCCTTGTTTAGGTACTTTGTTCTTCTTCAAGTTTTTCTCTTCCAGATTGTTCACTTCCTTCTTTTTCCTCTTCTTCATCACCTGTTCCTTGTTGTCATTCAGCTTCTGAAGGAGAAGCACATGCACTCCTTAACTCAAATAGGCAGAATACAAAATAGGTGTGTGTGTGTGTGTGTGTGTGTGGGGGGGGGGGGGGGGGGGGGGAGCAGAGATTGAGCAAGTGTGTAGACACGAGTTGAGCACGCACAGGAAAAAATGTTTGCTCAGATTAGTGTTCTGTTCAGTCCTACTGCACGCTCACTAATATGGCACAAAAATAACACCATATTCACACAGTGACGGGTTAATTCTACAACACTTCTCACTAACGACAATGAAAATCAAGCTCCTGTTGGAAGGACATTCACACGTCTGCTGTGTCATACATTTTAATTACAACTAGAAAGGCAAGGAAAGCCTGTGTTATGTACTACTGAATAAAGCATAGTGTGAGAAGTGTGAGCTTCAATACCAAAGTCAAATTTAACCTTATTTGTGTATGCAAGAGGAAGAAAAAGCACTCAGTCGCCATCAATTATTTTCAGGATTTTTGACTTGGAATTATTTAAATATAAAAGTATGTATTGTGTTGGCAATATGATGTTGCTTAGCCACCTGCAGTCCTGCATCTTTACTAGTTTGACATCTAGAACCATAATGGAAACAAGTATTAGGCTTTGTCATCGTCCTCATCTTTTATGTATTTCATGTATTATTGGCTCACAATGTCAAATCAAAACATTTCCCAGGCCTGAAAGTGATTGTGAAAGACCGAATAACAATGTTCTGTTATGAATGTGTTATGGAAGTCTCACCTTGTCCTCCTCTCCCTCGGAGTCAGACGCCGCTCTGAACTGCAGCGTGCCGGTGTTGATGTAAAATCCCCCCAGCTTTGTGGTCAAAGAGGCAGGAACCAGCTCATCATACTGAGACAAACAACAAAAGGAGACAGTTTGTGGTGTCACATCAGAGGAATCTAGAAAACTGTAAATAAACTTACAGAACAAAAGCGGATCTTGTGATAATGTTTCTTGTTAACATTTAACAAATAAGCATGTGCTCTTTGGTTGGTCAGTGAAAATGAATGACTTGTTGTGCTCCAAAATAAATTAAATGTCAGTGTCCCTCCAGGCCACAGATGAAACAATTTCCATCACAGAGCATATCAAAACAAAAACAAAAAACAAGGAGAAAAGAAGGGTCAAACAGGCACTGCCAATTTGTGAGTGCAGAGGACAGCTATCAAAATGACAAAGCAAATATCATATAATGGCAGAGAAACCCTACAAAGAGCATAAGTGTAGCTATTACTGTCAGACAGAGACTGATATCCTGTGATTATTGAGCAACAAACACCGTCAAACAAAAACGATTACATATTCCTGAAGCATCATGTATGCATTCATGAGTCATGAAGATGTTTTTAGACCATAGTCTCAGGTTGGTTGTAATAAGGGACAAGCGTCTATGTTTAGAAGTGCCGCGGAATGCACTGTAATAAAACATCAAGCCAGGAAATAAATATTTAACAGCAGAGGAATAATGTCTACCTCAACACAACAAGAGACAAGAACACCAGTTGAGGATTGTGACGAAGACGGCATATTAATCAGCCCAGAATAACTGAGAAACAAGAAGAATGTGCAACGTTATTATAAAGACTAAAGGGAGACACCCGTCTAAATGAAAGGGACATCCTCAAAAAAACCAAACCATAGGTGAAAATTCACCTCATTATTAATAAAGTGAGGGGCACTCACAGCTTCTGAGTTGTCAATAAAGGGGTCCGTCTCGTCGTAGCCAAAGCCTATATCGATCAAATCTTGCATTCTGTCCTTCTTCTTCTTCTTCTCTGCGTTACCCTGAAGAGTTATTTTTAAAACGTTATATCATATTAAGTTTTGATTCTGATTTCACATGAAAATTCCTCACATTTATTCTAACTTTCTCTCCGATCCTAAAATGTCCCGCTTTCAGAGTGAGGATTTACAAAATGTCCTCACTTTCTCCTGGCTATTGAAGTTGCAACAGAAATGCCAAACTTGTGTTTGGGGTTATTGAGAAAGATTTTCTCCATTGTATAGTCTGTCCACCAGAGAGCATGGACTAGTATGTATCTCGGCCACATTTTAAAAAGCAATAACAAAAAAAGTGAACTATATTGAAAATGTTTACGGTATGTGTTCATGTTAAAAAAGAATATCAAACAAATTCTCCAATATCAATAACAGCCTCAAAAACCCACTCTCGACAAGCTATAGCATGTCTAAGGACAGATGGTGTTACCTGTCGTACAACTGTAAAACTGAGATTCTGGGCTTAATAAATTAAATTCAATTGATTATAACAAGTAACTAAACAAACAAACAGTAATTTGAACCAACATATCAGACGATATCAGTGTATTGCATATAGTGGTATTGATTTATGTGTTGGTCAATAAGTAACAAGAAATTGCAGTACAGAGATACTAAAGATATGTATGAGGTATTTTAGAAAAAAATGTCACTATGAGATTTTTTTTAATTATCAGAATCAAATTAGAAACATATCAGATTTGAAGAAAAAAAACTCACATATTTATTTTCAAACTTTTTTGCCAGGGCCTCAACCTGGAGCCGCTCTCTCTCGTCATCATTGAAGGGGTCTTTGGGATTGGTGGTTGAAGTCAGAATTACAGGACTAGTCTTTCCCTGGAACAAATAGTGGAAAAGTATTAATAAATTAAACTATTATGAACAGGAATAATCTGATGTCCGAGCTATTAGAAAGTCCCAGCGGCCCTCACAATAAAACACAACTTGACCATGTTTAAACCTCAAAGAAAACTCCAATCCAAAGATATAAATAAATGATCACATCATTAGCAACAAAGTTATAATAAGTCAACAAAACCAAAAAAACTACTAATATGACAAACATGGTGCTGGCATGGCAACCTTTTGAATTTGAATAATAAATATTTAATAATTATACTGTCATTTGAAAAGCCCCACCCAATCTCTCACTCATGTAAAACATGATAGAAAACACTGTGATGATCCCAAACTGCAAGAGTATCAAAATGAGGCTTGCTTCTCTCTGGTGCCTCGGCTCTGACATTTGCCTTGCTCCCATGCTACATCCTGGTACTTCCATCAGCGCTGCTCTATCATCTATCTATCACCCGCAGCCACAGGGCCAAACTGCATGTGGCATTTCCAAGTGCTGTAATGGCTGTGTGTATGGGCTGTTGCTGGGCAAGTCTGACTGAACAGGACACAGGTAGCGGCACGAGATAAGCTTTATCTCTGCATGTTCAAAAAGAGGAGGTCCCTCCTCGACAAAAAAAAGCTACAATCTGGTAGAGCGCAGCCAAAGTTGGAAAGCACACAGAGTGGACGAGCTGGCTGCGTGGACAAAAAACTGCTGCTGTCTTTTGTGTTGAGTCGTACTAACGGTCAGTTTCAGCCACACCAGTCCACAGAAGGACAAGGTGCACTTCCCCCCTCTCACTCAGCAATGACAAGTCCGCACGAACACTTGCAAGAAAGGTTAAAATTAACTCCAGCCCCAGTCTCAGCCGGCCCGGTGATGTTAGTCAAACTGGGAGATCCTACCTGGAGGTTTTGGATGAGTTCCCCGTAATTGAACTCGGCGGAGGAGCGGTCGTCGGGCTCGGGGAGGGACAGGTTGAGCCGCACGGTCGCCCTCTTCTCGGCTCCAACCGTCTCCTTGTCGACGGTTTTGCCGAGTCGACCGTTGCTGGCAGCACCCCCTGCCCCGGTCGCTGCCTCGACCTCCCCGGCTCTACCGAAGTTGAAGTCGGCCTCATCCTCCAGCCGGCGTTTCCTAGACTCCGCGGCTGCTCCAGCTGCGAAGGCCGAGAGGGTGACAAATTGCACTTTTCTCGGTTCGGCCATTTGGATGAGCTGCCTGCCTGAACCTCGCTCCGCACAGACAGCGACAGCGAGGAGAAGAGCTACTTCGCGAAACTACTCCAAATTGGTGGATTGAAGAAGGTTTCGCGAAGCCCCGACGGCTGCTCGGTGCCTAGACGGACGTTAGGGCCTCCTCCGCACCATACGAAATGAACTCCAGGGAATGCGACGGTCGGGGAAAAGTTGTTTTCACGGCAGCTACTTGCATCCTCAATTTGCTATGGGACCGAGACATTCACAGGAGCCATCTTGGGTTTCGGGAGTAAATAAAATATCAGAAAAGAGGGGTCGCTGCGCATGCGCGTACGCACAGAACGGAAGCATCGCTCGTCACGTCCAATCAGCGCGTGCCCCGATCCTAAACCCGCCTCTGCCACAACAGGCGATAATAACAACACTGTCAGTACTATTATGACCTTTATATAAGTGTATGAGTGAAGGACAGGCTGAGGGGTATGCACACCACATGCGGCCTGCATCCACATATCGATTTAAGGCTTAATTTTTGTTTTTACAATCGGCATTTCCAGTTGAAGCTTTTTCTCTCTGTCCATTCAGGAAAATGCTGAATTGTGCATTTTCTACAATGGGCCCAGCACACACTCAAATCATCCAATCCTACACGGAAGAAAGCAAGCCAGATGGCGACTGTCTGAGTTAGACGGGCCAACACAGCTGAGTTAGTTTCAGGTTTCCCTGACCACCTGTTGATATTAAGTTTATGTGTAGCAGATATGCTCCTTATTGAAATAAAATAAAAGGTGCAAATTCATTTAAATGTGACATTAATGTTTGTACTTATTCTGTAGAAACTATGGCTAGATTAACCTGTTAGAAAGCCCAAGGGCAAAGTTTGGTTTTGGTTCGCTATAAATCCACCACCTACCAGCTCCCGTGCAATGTGGCAAGTCCTGCCAAGTTACCACATTTGCAATTGAAAGAGCACATCACAGTTTGTACCCATGGTGATCAGATGAATCATGAGGAGCACAACTACTGAACCTTCTAATTTTCAAGTGTTTTATTGTAGAAAACTATTTGGGTCTACTTTAGCGTTTCCAGGTTATTTATAGACCTCTGTCCCAAACACCTGTACCATATTAAAAAACGCTCAATAATCTTCTCTTTTCAAAAATGCTTCACAGTAAACATCTGGGACAGACAGCTATCATTTAAAAATGGAGAATAAATAACCTTGATCGATGTATAATAACTTGAAAGGTGAACACATTAGAATTAAATTTGCTATTGAGGTGCATATTGGGCATTGTAGGATCCAATGTTTTTTCAGCTTCACTTTAACTAAGGACTACAATTCAGGCTTCTCTGTCTCAGCTGCTTGGATTATGACCATTCATTTTAAATAATCTCTCACCCTTAACTTTATGGAAGTGCAATAATAAATCAAGTACACCTTTAATCTTGTTATACTAACTAGAAATTAAACATTTCATGCACCAGTGAATTTTAATCAAACTGCACTTTTGACATACCATTGCCAAATACATTTCACAAAGAGATTTAGTTATTAATACTTATCAATGAATACCTTTGTTAGGTAACGAAGGAGGGGGGATTGTAGCTCAGTGGGTAGAGCCAGTCGTCCATTTACAAGAGACACTGAACCCAGGTCCTACAGTAGCCGACTGCTCTACAATGCTTGGGGTGGGTTAAATGCAGAGGTCAAATTTCATGTATCTGTACGTTATAACTATGGAAATGTGTTTGTATATCTCATGTCAAGGTCCTTATTTTAATGGTCTCTCATAACTAAATTATAAAACCAAAAAAAAACATGTATTTTGCTCTTGATAATACAGTTTATTTGTGTTTCCCTTCCTCTACAGTTTTAATGGGCTCAATTTATTTATCTGAATTTTTCTGTTCTTTCTTGTTCTGAAAATTGTTTTTGAATGTTTGTATTGCCTACAAAAAGCGGAGGAAAACCTGTGTCAAGTCAGTTACTGTGCTGAATTCCATACAAATCAATCACTGACATAAATGCAAGTCATTTTTTAATACACATTTGAATACAAATATATAAAATACAAAGATAATTGCAATTCAATACTTACATATTGATAGGAGATAGCTGTTATAGTTCCATATTTCTTGAATGGGGCATAGATATCATTCATATAATTTAATTAAGTAAAATGAGCAAATGCACTGTGACTGCTGATGTCTGCATAATGTAGCCACTCTTATGTAGTGAGCTGAAGTTCAGGACCCAAAGCTGTCACAAGAGGAGGACTCTGTTGTCTTTGGCCCACTTCCTCATAACTCGGATGATGTATTCAACCTGGGGGTTTCCTGAATTTCGCAGCAAGGACAACACCTCTTTAAGTGTCTCCCTAGAACAACAACAGGATATGTGATCAAGATTAGATCAAGGATGCATCATCTGTCATATTTCTTTGATACACACATTACACCTACCCACTCAAATAGACCACAAGAATGCAATCTGTCAGTCCTGATTATATTTGGTTTTACTGATGATACAATCACATTATTGCAGAGGAAAAAGAGACAAACATACTTGGACTCCTTGTTTGCCAGTATGAGCTGGAAGATGCCGACACATGCCCCTCTCTTGCCCTCCCAGTAGTTTGATCCCGGGTCCAGTTTCTCCAGAGCGTCAAACGCTTTGGCTGCATAGAAGAACTGACCCATCTGAAACAACAGGCTGTGGTCATGAGCACTGGAATAACAACAGCTAAGCTAAAATGTACTTATGCAAGATGTGACAGGAATAACAGAGTTAAAACTTTTTTTTTTTACAGACCAATAATCAATTGCTCTAGAAAATAATCTGCAGATTAAAAAATAATTAGTTGCAGCCCTATACTTAAATTCACATGGAAAAGGCAAATAAACATTCATACTTGGACTCTATAATACTAACTAAAGTATTATTTAAAATGTATTAATCTGTTGATTATTTTTCATTAAATCAAGAACTCAATGTACTTCTGTTGCCTGACCAGGAGTCAAAACTGAAAGATATTCAAATTGAAAAAATACAAAACTGGAGCTAGAACTGGAGAGTGTTTGGCATTTTTGCTTGAAATATGACTTTATCAAAACAATTGATTATCAAAATTGGTGGCAATTAGTTTCCTGTGGATCCACTAAGCAATTAATTGATGAATGTAATTCCCATTTAAGTGGTCACCATGGATGATGAATGAAGTCACCTTGTAGCAGTCGTTGGCAATGAGCTGCAGCAGACTGAAGGAATCGGAGGAAGTGCCCATCTTCAGATAGAGCTCCCAGGCAAGCCGACCTCTCTGGTTCATTATGTCTGACAAGAAAGAGACGAGTGTTCAATAATCCATCATTCACAGGCAGTTCTAGAAACTTTTATAGATTCAGATTCGGAAAAAATGAAATGCCTGTGGGCAGGTTTATTGATGTAGATTAGGCCAAGAAGGGGAGAAGAATCTTTTAATGGAGATATCCATTTCTTAGTGCTTGGTGCAAGAATGAATTCAAGTTCTTTCCAAACCTACAGCTGGAAATCTGGCAGTGATGTTTGATTCAGTTCTCAGTGAACAAGTTTAAAGGCTTTCTTTCTCCAATTTATGATCTGTGAGAGCATCCGTCATGCTTTTATGTCACCAGGTGTAGATTACTGTTGCATTGAGGATTCATTTGAAGATTTTACTGTTCATTTTATTATCAACAAACCTCACATAAATAACCTACAAATCCTTCATGCCAAAGATGGTGCCAGGATGTTCTTTGATTTCTCTGATCTTTTCTTCAGACACACGTTTATGTTTGTTTTTTGTTTTAACTCCTGTTCTGAATGATACATTTTAATCGTATTTATTGCTTCACTGGATTTTTATGTTAATTCATAAATGAATACATCTATAATTAATGAACTACTACTGCCTTGTAATCCTTTTTTTAATGTTTTAATGTTTTTAATTTGATCTACAATTCATTTTACAGCTCAAATATTTAAGCTGTAAAATAAATGTTAAAGTGTCAGTCCGTAAGATTTGAGATACGTTGCTTCTAGCGCCCTCTATGGTGGAAACTGCAGGCGAGCCACTGGGACCTCATCTCCCTCACCCAACAGTGTCGACTGTCTCAATTTCATTACAATGAAACGCAGAATACACTTCCATGAGTCGCTCCGTCTGGGCAGACCAACCGCTGCTGACCGACGTAAAAAGAGTCACTTATTTCTGAATTTTGCGAGAGAATGTTGTCACGGACACGGAAATCCTATTTCTGGTCAAAGACGTAAGTACAAGCACTTTCATTAGTGGGTCATGTGATCAATCACCATTATTTTAACTCACTCTTTGGTAGACAGACATGTCAGTGGTGCTACTTGAATACTGAATTTTGGAGAAATATAAATCTAATCAAATATAACATCATGGTTATGACTACAATACATACAGCATCGTGCCAGCCAGCTGAGGTAAACATAGTCATTCTTGATCTTTTCACTCTGAATCAGCAGGAATACCTGAAAGAGATAATAAAATGAGTCCAACACATTAGCCAGAAGCATATCAGAATTGATAAAAAGCAGTTGAAGATGTAGATGTATGATGAAGCAAGGTACCTCTTCTGCTTCTTTGTAGTTGCCAAGGGCTGCTTTAGCCTGAGCGTAGTTGAAGTTGAACGTATCATCATTATAGAAGTAACCCTGAGAAAATAAGCACAATTATGCCTACACAAAAAGGTGAAGTGTTCACCTTTTTCCCAACAAAAAGAGCATAGAAAGCACTCATACCTGAATAGACTTTACTGCATCCGTAAAGCACCACTTGTCATCTGAAGTGACACTCATCACCCAGTGTGGGAATCTCTTTTTTTAAACTCTATCTTACAGACTGACACCCACAGTAAAGCAATCTCACTGCGATTCATCACTGGCGAATACACCATATAATGTATGCCCAGTACTGAGCAACACTAACCTTGACTGAGTTTAGATATATGAGAACATCTTCAAAATGTCTCAAGAGGAAGAAGCAGGAGGCCATGCACTGTCTGCCAGGAATAGTGTCTGAAAGGAAGAAACATGTTCAACACGCATCCTCACTGAGTCGCTTCAAAAGCTCATATTGATCAATTTCTGCTCGATGTACCGCATTCGCTGGCCGAGCCTCCAACCAACTGAAAGAACTGCTGGGCAATTTTCAGGTGATCCCTCTGAAAGAGCATAAACGACCATTTGTATCTCAGACTCTTCTCTCTTATCATCACGTCTTTGTGTGCGACTATTTAATAATAATACTCACAGATCCAATTTCTTGTCCCAAGGATGCATTGACCACTCCTTTCAATATGTACTCCTAAAAAAAGAAATGATAAAAGTAGTCCCTTTATGGTGGAAATAGAGAAAGCCAACCTTGATCATCCTGACAGAAACCACTTTAAAAGTAATTATGTACTTGTTGGTCAAATATAAAAAGTTTAAAAACATTTGATCTATTTTTTCCATTTCTGGTTCCAATCCACACAAAAAGCATGTATAAAAGATAGACATAAGTCAAAAACTCCAGCAGTCTGACAGGTTTTACATCCAGGCATCTTTGGGGTGTTGCTGAAGATAAAACACCAGACACAAAAGAAAAGGCTCCTCGGGAACTCTTAGCTCTAAGGACAGAGGTCTATTAACAGGCTTCATTTGATCGGCCATCAGTCTGGTTCTTTGTTCATTTTATTTCCCGTATAAAAGTCAAAGGTAGTATGGTAGTCAGTTTTCACATAGTTGTAGTTAAACACAACTATTGTTTCTTTCAGTTTCGCAGAGTTGAAATATGACATTTGAACCTCAATGTCACTTTGATTCATCACCTGAGGCGTCGCTGGCACCAGATCTTGGATGAGGGTGTAGGCTTCCTGGACATCATCTGGAATATTAAAATGAATCCATGAGCTAAGAGATGTTCCTCTGAAATTTGACTCTTAAAAACAACTTTAAATTAACAGCAACATGACAAAGAGGATGCTAGTTTACATGTTGCGTAATAAATGTGATGTAAGGACTTAATAATGAAAGAGTTAATCTGCAACCCTTTCTTTTAACATCCCAATGGTTTTAGACATTAAATAAAGCATTGTGCTGTATATACCTGTATTATTTTCAGATAACTTAAAACTGACTAGTGGATACTAGGACTGGATTTTTGTTCTTGTATTGTATTTGTGTATTTGCGTGTATCTTATCCACGATGAGAAGAGGTGAAATATGCTGTCTATCTTTCATAATTTTACCTCAAGACATTTGCTGAATTTCAATTAAAATATTTTCCTTGATTTGCTGGTTTCAGAAGACTGCAACTCTGGGGCTACACACCTTGTCTGAGATAATAGATGACCAGGTTGAGTCTGGCTTCGGGGATCACATCGATTAGAGGAGGCAGCACCTGCAACGCCCCCTCCCCACCACGAAACACCACCTGCAGTACACGGGGGCAGATTCAGAGGGTGGAAAAGCAGCATGCAAGGCACTAGCGTATGCACACACACCTACACACTCACAGTGAGAGCTTGTGAAGAGCTTACCAGGTTGTGTCGGATAAGCTCCTTAGCAAACTCAAAGGAGCACGAGGAAATGTCGATGAGGTTCTTCAACTCCGCCTGAGAAGGAGAGAGAGTACACCGAAGTCAAACCCACCACCAGTTACTCGCCCCAAATAGATGAAGGACAAGTTGTCGCTGACTCAACTGTAATGGCGCATTCGTGACACATTTTGTGCACCGACTCCACTAAAATATCTTCAATTAGTTATTTCTCACTAAATGTTACAGTACTGTGAGCTGTTGCCTTATTTCAAATATTATTTATTGGATTTGTTTATGCATGGTGATTGAACCACAAACATGGATGCAGATATGAAAGGAAAAAAACAACGAATGAAAAATGTTTTTCCTTTTTTTGGGAATAAATAGGCTTTTTTCATTCATTCACCACCTTTAACTTGTTGAGGCGATCCCTCCTTACACAAATAGCATCAGCCCTCGCTCACACAAAACTTTTAAATGTCAGGATATGTGTACCTCGGCTGCCTTGCCATTGTAGAGTCTGAAGTGGTTGCAAGCCTTGAGGTTGAGGGCAACGGTGGAGTCCGGCACGCTCTGCAGGTAAACAGCCAGCACCTCCTGGGACACGTCGTAGTAGTCCAGCTTGTAGTAACACAGGGCCACGTACACCTTCAGGGCGAGGAAATCTCTGGAAGAAGGGATGCAATGGGGCCATGAAATTGGCTTTCAGAGTCATTATTTGTCATAGTCTGGACACAAATGTAAACAATCTGTTTACAACAGGAAATTGTTACTGAAATCACAAAGTTAATAATGATTATTATCTAATGTAATGTTGATTGACATAGTAGGGTGTATACAGATTGAATTAAATTACTACTTAAACCAGACATGTCTTCCAAATCTTATTAATAGTATATATTATGCTAACAAATATCTTTATAAATGGAAATATTTTCATCACCCATTCATGACGAAATTTCATATGAGCTAAAAAGACAAAGACAAGAAACTATCACCGAAAAAAGGAGACAAATAAGGGAACACCAGAATGCCAGGAATACAATTTTTAAAGGACTGACTATTTGCAGGCTAGTATACACAAGGAACATCAAGGCTTTGGGAAAGTGGCCTGATACAGCCATGTTTTTGCATAGCATTTGGAAGAAGTAGTATTACCAGTAAGTCTCATTTGCATTCACACAATAAAGCGAGCTCAGAGCTGTTGCTGAGGCACGCAACTAAAAACTCCTGTCAAGTAAAAAAACCTCAGATGCACCTTGTCCTACGGATCCCGCAAAGTCATGAGCCGTTCCCTGAGAAGTGGCACGGTGAAATCAAAGCCTTTCATTTTCTATGTACCCTAGCTTCTACAGATACAGTATATCAGTTGGAGGAAGCTAGCTCAGCAGGTCAGCTGCACTGACACTTAAATTATCTTTATGGTTTCACAAGGCGTGAAGCTCAAATGAACAACTCATACCTGTCGAGGTGGTGCTAGGCTGGCACATGTAAGTGCAGCAGGACTGTGAATCTAATTTAGGAGAGTAGAAGGCAGACCTGTTCTGCAGTAGAAGGCGTTTATAGATGTCTATAGCCTCCTGGTAGTGGGAGCGCATGTAGTGGATGGAAGCCAGGCTCAGCTGGTCCTCCGTCACATCCTCCAGGTTCTGGTGGAAACCCATCAGCCTCTTGTCATCGCTGAACTGAGACACAGTATGAGGACGATGAAGGAATACGTACACGACTTGAATCACACAGAGGAATCCTTATTGACAAAACAAGATGGGACCAACTAAAAGATCAGATTGTATGTAAGGGTGTTACAATATACATGTACTGACGACAACGGTGATATTTATTAGCATGTTTATAATACAGATATGACAGTTCAGCACAATTTATTTTGACTTGAATTTATTTTTACTACACAATAAACAAAGAGAAATGGATATTACTGACTGCATTCCTTTTTTTTATAGATATTGTGAAACTATCGTGATAATTCATTATTTTGGCCACGATGATCATGGAGTTAAAATCTGCTGTTGTGACAGCTCTAATTACATGACATGAATACAGACTTGAATGTTTCTCTCCTATTTTGGACATGAGCATGTATGTACAGTGCAGGGTTGTATTAATGCAGGCAGAGAGGAAAAGGGAATACACGTAGTAAAATAATAGAGAAGTCTTCCAACCTTGTGAGCCAAGTGGAAGAGTAGTCTGTTTTGGAGGGGGGACATGGGTGCTAGACAGCAAAAGATACTTAGATTTAGTTAGACAGAATAACACATGAAAGTAAGAGGCACAGGTTGCTATCAGCAATGACATCACTGATTGCACAGCCCTGTATGTGATCTGGTAAATAAATGGAAAGAATATCTGAGGAGTGAATTCATGGGAAGTAGAAGTGTACAGCAACTCCATTTAACTAAATCTGCTAAACGTAATGAATTCCTTTGTGTTCCTCAAAAAGTCTTCACAATAAAAGTCTGCAAGTAAGTCATAGACTTCTTAAATATAACCTGGTGCACGGTTACTGTTTTAATTGAAGGTTGCCCAAAAATGCACCAAGTGGCCAAAGGTATTTGGACAATATTATGGACAATAATCGTGGGGTTTCATAATTTGTGATATTAGATTATGGTTTGGCTACAAAATAATTACATTATACATTATGTTAATATGATTTCTCCCTGAAAAATTACATTAATGAGGAACATTATTAAACAAGAAACCAATAATTATAGATATTTAGAACCAACAGCATCTTTACACCAAAATGGTCCAATTAAATCGCAAAAATATGATTGGCCATGGCGGCTGGCTGGTATAGCAGGTATGAATAGAGGCAGTCAAATGCTACATTGTGCAAGCAAGAGGGTGGCAGGAAGTGGTTGGCATACACTACAAAAGAGGACTTTGCAAATGTAACTGTGGCTGGAAAGCCTACCCTTAGATGCAGCCTCCTCAGCCTCTTTATAATGCCCCAGAAAAAACAGCACACAGGCCAGAAAGACCCACACATCAGGAGCACACTCAGGCTTCGTGGTCAATGACTTGTACTCCTGTCAGAACAGATAATGAAATGTTACACATGTGTTCAGACTCTACAAAAGAACAGTCGGTCACATCCTTATGAATTTATCCAACTGTTATGTATTTAAATACTGCATCTCAGGTTATTTATGAGTAATTATACATATCAAACTACACAAAGTTATCCAGGCACACATGACAAAAAATTACCTCCATGGCTCTCTTATAATCACCCAAGTGAAAAGCGCAGTAGCCAATCCAGAGGTCCGCATGCTCCTGTTTCTCGCCAATACTTCTCTGAAACTAGAGATGACACAGCAACAAATCAGAAACAGCAGCATTCAGAAATACAGTGGTGTCTGTAGCAAGGATGTGGAAGTGATCCTATTTCTGGATCTTAAATTCCAGGGCATGATACAGGATAATCTGTCGGAGGTATTGCAGGTGAAAGACACATAGTTATCCCCTTTACAAAAGTTCAACAGTTATTTATTCAGCTACAAAGGCAAGTTAACCAGGTAGTTCCATCGCACAGAATCTCTCCACTGAATCATCACATTTGGATTGGTTTGTTTATAGGAAATTGGAATTAATTGCTGAATTTTGAAACATGACGGTCATTCCCAAAGACTGTATCGGTGGGGGGCACGAGGTTTTATTTAGGTCGCCAAATACATTTGCAGAATTGTCTTGTTGTGATAAATGTTGTCTACTTACAACACTGAATGTAGACATGGGACAATATGAAAATGTCATGTCACGACTAGCTTCGCCAAAATACTTGAGATTCTCTATATTATCTGGATAATCATCAATTTGTGCTTAAACTCTTAAAATAGCACTAAAACATACCGGTTCCACTTTACATTTAGTTCATAAATAAATATTTTTATTGCATCACAGATAAGACAACTTTTTTAGTGAACATCCTTTTTTTTTTAAAGAGATGGTCATGCCTCATAAGGTCTTCCTGCAAAAATAGTATAGTAATAGTATAAATTACATTACATTACGTTTTCTTGATTCTTGTTACATAGTCACTTGTACCAATCTGCAATAAGCTACGGGCCAATAATTACAATTATTTGACACTTTATCAGGCCTCTCCAAGTTGTTCAAAAGTTAGTTGCAGTAAAACATAGGATTCACATTCAATTAGCTGTGATCCATGAATGCATGTCAGCATCGAAACACGTACCCTGTCCCCTCTAGTGTAGGGTGGCCCTTTACCTTCACACACTTATTTTATGTATGTGTGTGTGTGTGTGTGTGTGTGTGTGTGTGTGTGTGTGTGTGTGTGTGTGTGTGTGTGTGTAAGTACCTCCAACAGTGTTAAAGCCCCCAGGTAGTCTCTCTGTTGCAGGTATTCCTCCAAGGTGGGCACCTTTGTCTTGTTTTTCTTCTTTTTCTCACTGATGCTCACTGCTGTCTCTGCTCCGGCGGCTGGCTTCACGCGAGAGAGGATCTGCCAATTCACAACATTTGAATTTCTCAAGTTGTCACAGAACAGAAGGAGTTGCTTGGGACAAAGATGGACAACAGTTTCAGACAATTGCAAACACGTTAACGCACCATGTTGACCAGTATTTCTCGAAGAGGCCCCTCAGACTTGTTTATCGATAACCTAGGTGACGTTGGGTGCTCCTATCAACGAAAACACAATTCGTTAGCCGTTACGCGTGCTACCTAACGTTAGGCTTCTAGCCACCCGAGGTTAGCTTCATTTTACACATTGAAACCAACATAAACGATCTTCTTCGACGAACACGGCAGCGTCACAATGAACGTTACAATTCAACACACTAATCCACTATCTCCTGGAGAATGATGAACGGTCTCGGTTAACATTGTCCGATAGTTGAATGCATGGACGTACGAATGTGTAAAGAGAGCGTAGTTTACGTTTTCCGCTCTCATCTTTTCAAATTAAAGGCACAAGCAAAAGGCCGCGGCAATTTTGTGAGCCAGTTAAACACTTTTTTGCGTTGAAAGTCATATCCAGACCCTCCTCTTAAAACCTCCGAGCGGGCTTAACCTTTATTTACAATGTCATTAAATGGCGGACATTGTAAGCGGTTTAGGATACAACTCTCGAATGACTTTTACTTTGAAGTCAGACAGTTTGGCGCTCAACCGCTCGATTCTTCTATGTTAAACTTTATTAAGAGGTTTGTTCTTTGTTGCTAAGCAACGGGACAGAGAAAAAAAATGTCCGCGGTATTTCATGAAGGATTGGGCATTTTGATCAATATATGGAAGACAACCTTGAACTACATAACTACTGAAAAAGATCGGCTCTGTAACAGGCATTGTCGAATTGCCCCAGTGGCCTAATGGATAAGGCACTGGCCTCCTAAGCCAGGGATTGTGGGTTCGAGTCCCATCTGGGGTGGATCATTTTAAAGCTAATCAGAAAGGAGTTAATTGCCAAGTACGTTTCCACGTACAAGGATATTGTCTCGGTCGTCAGTGCGCACGATATTTACAAAGAATAAACAATAAAGCGAAATAAACAATTAAGTACTGCAGCCAAGAAAATAAATCAAATAAAAAAAATGCCAAAAATAAAAAAAGAAACAAAAACACACTGTATACATAGGCACTGTAATAGAATAATATTTACAATTTTACAATTAGTGCAGAATATTGCAAAATATTAGACCAAAACTTGTATCATCATAGGCAGATGACTGTGTGGGGGTGGGGGTAGTGTGCATGTCAGTGTCCTTATCTTGTAAATACTGAATTTACATATTTGATTGAGTTTGCTGTGATCCACTCAAATAGTGTTGTAATTTACAATGTGGCTTCAACAAATAGTCCATTTACCCGATGAACTACATGTGCATTATTTGGTAAGTACCATTATGTATCTCAACTTTACTTTTTAACTTGCAATAAAGTGGGTAAAGTCTATTAATCATCGGATCATTTTAGATTAAAGTAGTCAATTTTATGGAGACCTCTGCTGAAGTCTGAAAGATCCTGTTCTTTTCATTAAGATGCTGTATTCATTATATGAGCAATTTCACAATCCCATGCTAAATGCCAATATTGTTTTTAAAGGAATAATTAATTTATAAATGTTCCTCTGCTGCTACCCTCAGGAATGTTAGAGTAACAGCAAGAAGGTCCATCTCAGTCAATGAACACAAATTAACAGCCTTTATTAATGAAATGCCTCATATAGCTACAATAATACCCAAGTGCATTGTTGGGGTTTTATTTAGGCTACCCAAACAAACAGTAAAGCAGCTCAGTGCTTGGTTAGTGTGTCCTGTCCTACAGGGCTGTTAAACAGTGCTTTTTAAACACCTAGTGGAGGGAAATTGAGACCGAATCTGAGCTCAACAGCGAGCCATGTTTATTGCAGCTATGTTTTATATTTAAACCCATGGCAAACAAAAGAGATGGGCGACTGTCACTAATTAACAAAACATTGACTAAGGAGCCATTGGTCCCCTCCCTTTAAGCCCCTGTCCTGATTTGGCATTACAAAACTTTAAGGGTGTGAAGTTGGCTGAATTTGAATATGGGTGTGGTCCAAGCACAGGCGCTGTAAGTAGAATTCCCCCTCCCACCAAACTGATGTTGTGGGCGCGTACGTATGTGTGTTTTTCTCACTCACTGACTCAAATCCAAATGCATGTCAGAATACACAGATTTCATTACGATAGCTGCCAGTAAAGACAGGTAGACTAGTGCCAGTGAAGACAAAAAAAAAAAAAATACATACAGGATTCAACGAGTGAAAAGACCATGAAGATAAAATTAATATACAAGAAGAGAAGGTTGTGCCAGTAAAAATAAATATATATATAAAAAAAAGGAGTTGTCTTCAGACAGATGTTTCCTGGATTATTATGTAAAATGGCCACACCTTCAAAAGTTTGAAATGAAGAGTAATGCATCAAATTTGGCGAATAGTCTTAAATAAAACTGTTCAATCAGATTTGTTTGTTTCTTTGTTGCTGCTGCTGTTGTTTTTCACTTTTCATGTATTTATAGTTTTTTGTAATCCAGACATGAATCTAATTTTTTTTAATAAATTTATGATGAAAATTAAAGTAAGATTTGCTTTTCAATAACAACAAAAGTATGGTCACTGGGTGTGTTTTAAGCATTGTAATAACTCCCGTTTACACAAAGTGACAAGAGACCATGCCATCTTATATGAATCATTGACAATGTCTCGTCAGGCTTCATGCCCTGCCAAACAGCAAAAGACGCCTGCATTTCCTCAGTGGACTCAGGGTTCACCAGAGGACATGACACCATGCTCCGGAGCTGTCGCCCTTTATATTCTGAAAATTTTGGAGATGAAAAATTGCATCACTATGTATCTGTAGACCACAGTCTAGTGCCTGCTGGTGCCTCTGGGGCCGCTAGATATCACAACAACTGTTGAATGGATTGTCTATGTGACAATCATGGTCCCCAGAGGATGAAACCCAATGACTTCCCCCGCTAGCATCACCATCAGGCCCAGACATTCATTTCTCCAATACATTGCTTTATTTGTAACAATTTCCCTAAGCCTCAACTCTACTTTGTTTTTACTGTTAAGGCTCATGTTGGCACGCTGCTCATTAAACTAAGATAGTGAACATAGCAAACATTATATCTGCTGCAGCATTTAAACAGCACCGCTGTGAGCTTGTTGGACTGCTAGCATTAGCATTTAGCTGGAAGCACTGCTGTGCAAATGTATACAGCCTTCAGATCGGCTGTGGACTCATTTTATGTTTATTCATGAATCTTTTGTTTCACACGTTACAATCTGTGACCATCAGATTCCATCGATATAATTGTTCCTTACATCACAGAATCTGATGGGGTTTTTTTTTTTTCAAAATACTGCACAAAGCATTAAATTGTTGAAAGCATATGGTGAGTTTAGACAGGACTTGATTTCATCAATTGTTCCTCAAGGTCAAATGGAAATAAACTTCCCAAGCAAAACTTCATATGAAAATGCGAGGAGGCTTCACCAACTTCAACCGATGCAAACCATCAGCATCATGGTTTATTTGACTTTTGGCAGTAGAGCACAGCTAGACTGAGCCACTGCATTGCCTCTCCTGATTCTTGAAAGGACCCCTTTTCAATGAGGAAACCACATTCTCCACTTTGTAAAATCTTTGACACACAGTGCACCTGTCTGGTCCATAATCCAGGTTTAACTTTTGCATATGTTCTAATATTGAATTCGGTTCTTATTGATTATTACTAAACAGATGGGACAGACAGCAAAAAAAAGGGGAGAGAGAGACGTTAAAACACATGGCTACCAGGACAACCCCGGATATGAATATTTTGCATAATTTATGTATGCAAATAAAAACATTTGGTCCCAGCAGGAGGCTATGCCCAACTTTTTACCAGTCAGCAGAAACCTGAAACACCGACTTGACCTTGAACGCTGTAAACTTCACTGCCATGGAGATCGTGGTTTTGAAAATGCTCTTTGTTGCAAGCGTTTCAGCGACGTTTAGAAAGCACGTTTATGTGCAACTTGACTACACATGGCATGAGGCTCAACAGCACTGCAGGGACCTTTACACTGATCTGTCCCCATTCACTACGCCAAGGGTTGAAGATGGACTGAAAAATGCTGAAAATTTTAGCAACGTGAAGGTTCATCACAAGTTCTGGATCGGCCTCTACAGAAACGCAACATACTGGACCTGGTCAGGAGGAGCAGATGCAACAAACATACCGTGGGACACAGATGAGCCGGATGACGATGCGGATCAGAGGGTTGCTAGTGTTTGTTGGCACGGCTGTAAGTGGAAAGGATGGCACAATTCCAAACCATCTCGTCAACGGCCCTTTTTCTGCTTCAACCTGATCGTGGTGGAGGAGGAGAAGACCTGGGAGCAGGCGATGAGATACTGCAGACAGAATCACACTCAACTCACAAGCCTGGCCTCTGAGACCGAACACCTTCTGGCCCTGAGCAAGATCCAGCTCAACAGCATCACTCAGCGGGTCTGGATCGGCCTGCGTTACGTGGGGGACGGCTGGCTGTGGGTGGACAGTGACCCTCTGGAGTACGAGGCCTGGCCCCAAGGAGGAGATCAGGACCACCAGTGTCCAATACATGGACGCTGTGGAGCTTTATCCAAAGAGGGGCTGTGGGAGAACTGGGACTGCCGGGACAAACTGAACTTCATCTGCTATTAAATGAAATTTGTGTTGCATAAGATTTAAACATTCTCAATCTTACTGGAGGTAACATGTTGGATTATGTTTTTAATATGTTCAGTCAATCTTGTTACTGGACACTTTAATTGTTCTTTATAGTTTATGTTTTGTGCACATATTTCCCATTGTTATTGCCATTTCTACTTTTAAGATCCAGATATCTTGCTTGTGTCGTTCAAGTCAATTTAGAAACTAAAGGGCGATGGTTTGCATAGAGCCACAAACCTGTCGATGATACATTTTTTTCTGTAACATTAATTAAATATTTCACCAAATGTTGAAAAGTCGTGTGAGTATTTAATATCTGGTTAGAATGGTAATTAAACAAAGTCAACTTCATTTGAATCTCCAAATGTAAATGAACGAAAAGTCCAAATCATTTTTCGAAAGAAAAAAGAAAGACATTTATTAACATTAAAAACCATCCAGGCACAACATCCGTCTGAGCAAACACATGCACTGACCAAATATCTACAGATGAAACTAAATAGTCACAACAGAGTCTACAGAGTGGCGTGATGATGAAGATAATCGATGACGAGGTAAAACCATGTGTGACTTGCAGCACATGTGACATTTAGATACACAGCAAATACGGTAATCACATCCTGTCGTCACATTTCTCTTTTGGCCGAACAACCTTCCCCGTTACATCACACATCAAAAGATTTCCAAAAATGTGTGTGTAAGTTCAATCTCCTCCACTAATAATATATGAACTCTTTCTTATATCAACAATAAATAATATTTATAGCGAATGTCAGAATGTACAATGAACATAAAAATAGGGCATTCATTTGTTAAAACAGGTAATTCTGTATTTAGTCAAATATTTACAAATCAGAGAAGATGCTGGACTCTCTCCAGCACTGATAAGGGTTCTATGTAACTTTTGCAAACGCAGTAGCACAATGGTTTTAAGCAATGCTTCCCATGCAAGCATAATATTCTGGAAATATGCTCACAGGAGGTGACTGACTCCAACAAAACCTGAAGTCAACACTGCAATTTCCCCATTAAAATTTAATATTTACATGCAAAAAAAAAAAGAATAAAAATAGATAAGTGCTTATGTGCTTATTTAAACACAGGAAACAACGCAAATAGCACTGTTGTTTTGTCTGCTACCTTTCTTAAATCCAGATGTGACAGACTATTATTAGTTCTTTAAAATACACATCTGGTTTCACTGTGCCGAGTCACAGTTTATAAACTTTAAATAGGCTTAGTTTTGAGCTGTATGACGACGAAGGCTTTATTGTGATTTTTCTTCCCATAATGCAGCTGGGTGAGTACTGATTGTCTGAGCCTGCAACAAATTAAATATCCAAGTCTGCTTGTTTGGCAACTTTGATTGGCAAGTAAGAAAGATTGCTCAAGCTTGTGCAAGTTTCACAAACTTGGCAGAAGCCAGCACTCTTCTCTCCGCAGTACCTTTGGCTACTCAGCGGATGTACAGTACACCAGCTGGCTGAGTCCCTTTTGTCTTGACAGCAGTTTAAAATACCTCGTCAAAGGCAATGACACTGCCCAGCGCAGTCGCAGAGCCTCTGTCAACGGCATTTTGTTTAGCGACAGCCAGACCTCGGGGTGTCCAAACATGAATGGTTAGAGGAAGAATAAGTTCACTTCACAGCAGGGAGTGTCACTTCAGCCCAAGTTTGACATTTAGAGTGTGTCAGTTGTAAAATCACAATCTTAAACACAAACGGGCACATTTACACAAACATTTAAATAACAACACACACAAAAGTCATTATAGCATTCTTACTCTCTCATATTTATCCACCTGGTTGGTCTTCTCTAAATCTCAGAAGTGCTGGTTCACTGTCTCTAGAAGCTTAGCTCCACTTTGTTCTTTCATGGGGTTTTCCGTGAGAAATATCATTATTCCTCATATTCCATCCTGTGTTGTTGTGGCTCAACACTGATGCTCCTCAGGATTTGAGACCCATTCGAGCCATCAGCTGTTCGTAGACAGTCCAAGCCATAGCAGCCATCAGAGTGCGTCGCAGAGACCTGGGGACAGCCCCACGAAAAAACCCGCCCATGCCGTGCTCCTGAGGGAGAGGACAGAGCAGGGAAGTTCAGTATGATATGTTGCTAACAAGGAGCGCTGCATCTGCCTGAAAGGGACGTGCACATGCAGAGAGACAAAAGCTGACAGCTGTGATTAAATGAGCATCATCACCGTGTAGATGTAGCGGACAGCATCGGCCGTGCTCCAGTGGGATGGGCTGATTTGTATGTGGGTCTTCACCACGTCTGCTGGCTGTGTGGCCAGTGACGCCATGACGCCTGCAACCACCCCACAACTGAAGTTCACCAGTGGGGCATAGGGTGACGACGTCACCTCTGAGAGATGAGAAACCAGGTATCAGAGCATGTTTCAACAAAGATCTGGGCTCTGGATGTGTTGCTGTACTGAAATGAATAGGAATGGCCGGCAATTTACTATCCTAACAGCACAAATACTCACAGAATTTCCATTAAAAACTGACAAGAGAAAATGCAAATTAATGCATGGTTCCATTCACTACTGTTACGAAAATATAAAATATAAGAGATGGGCACACTGAGAAGAACAGAGCTGATGTCGTTTCTCCAGTAGGTTCTATTAAACGACTGCAGAGGAAAAAGACGGCGACTCCAGCCAAACCTCAAACAATAGAAAACGTGTTCAGTGAGGAGTGACATTTAAGTTTATGTACACCATGAACTGTTAGTCTGTTTCCATTGCACTTGGCGTTTTTGTTTTATCAACTTTTCCACCTCAGCCATGACTTTTATCAAATTTTCAGGTTGAAGTCATACAATAGAAGCACTTAGAAGCCTAAAGCGCTAAATCACTCAATAATAAAGCATTCACTAAACACTTGGTTGATTTGATGGACGACAAGGACAACACGTAGACAACCTGCTGCTCATGAGATCTACATGTAGCAAATAGGGCTTCACATCTTAATGAACTGCATTTTGATCCTCTGATGCAGTGTGGCTCTCACCGTGAGGCAGCCCCTTCTTGGCCTGGCTGTAAAACATGACGTAGATGCCGGAGAACGGAGCGTCTCGGAGCAGCGTGGCAGTCAGTCCTGAGAACAGCGCCCTGATTCCCTCCGTCTCATACATGCTCCTCAGAGCACCTGCCACACTCACATAGTTGTAACAGCCACTCTGAAACAACAAACCAACACGCAAAATGAATATTAAACACAATAATTGTCTTTTTGTCTGGAAACAGTTAATATGCAGACATCTGCTGTTGTCTAGTTGTAGATAGGGGTCATTAATTAGTCACCATATTTGTAAGGCTCAACTACTGTCCTTTCTTGTGGCTTGAAAGTTTCTACTTAGTGGATCAATGTTTTTAGATTGATCGTTTTCTGTGTATTTTATACATAAGAAGATACTGAAAACAGGTTGAAAAACAGATTACAAAGACAAATCATTGCCTAAATGCAATCAAACATTAACAACTGTCTTGAACTGTAAACTGCCTGGTTAACAATTCAACAACAATGGAAAGTTGGCTGTGAGGAGAGGACTATTAAAAGTTCACATCTCAGGTCAGACGAGCTCTCAGGTCTCTCAGGATGTAGAGAAACCGCCGCTCACCTCAAAGCGTGTCTTGATGACTGTGAACGGCAGCATGCAGACACCAGCCACAGCTCTGGCACCCGCTCCAAGCAAAACAGCCTCGCCAGCGTTGGGAGCCCGCTCCAGGAAGTAGTGCTGCTTCAGCGAGTAGAAGGTGCTGAAGTAGATGCCAACCCCGGGGATGCAGCGCACAAACGACTGCCAGAGAGAGAGCAGTCTGGTTGTTAGAGCAAGACGGAGAGGTGATGTTAATGCAAGCTGAAGGACAGAGAGACTGGTGCTGGAGAACAAACACCCTGGAGAGTCTATGACTACATACATACATAAAACATACATACATGGAACAACAGGAATTATAACATGTAAATGTTGAAAATAATATACAAGGTCAGTTACTCACTGGTGAAACTCCCTTCCACAGACTGAAGAAATTCTCTGTCCTAATAACGTTGATCAAAACGGTAAACATCCCCACCTTTGGTGCACTACAGGATGAGATTTAGGGATGGTTACTCACACAAGTGCAAACATGTACATTTTTTTTTACAAAAAACAAGGTCCTCAAAGAAAAAGAAATGATTAACTGTTTGGACTGTAGAACAACAATTAAGTATTCAAATGATCTGCTAGAAATTGGTACTAAGCCTTCACCTGTGGAACGTTGTTTGAAATAAGAATCCACTTTTAGCTGATAACATTTCCCGGCGACGTAGCGGCCTGAGAGTATGATTGCAACGTGCTGGTGTGACTAATTGCCCTATATGGGTCATAACAGCAGATTCAGGCTGACAGTGCTTGCAAATTGTGTCCTGTCGTGCTGTGTATATGCGAGTAAGTCAGAGAGAGACAAAACGGAGAGCAAAAGAAAGATTCCACCAGGGACATGCTGATGTCCATGCGTCTCGTGGCATGCAGGCGATTGTGTGTTTGTACGTTTATGCCCATGGGATGTGTCACATGCTCACACGCACCCTGGCTTGGCATTGTTCTGCAGGGTCTGCAGCCGTGTCTTGATCAGATCCAAAGGCTGGAAGAGCAGCGTAGAGCAAGTGCCGCTGAGAGAGCCACACATAAAGGCTTTAAGAGCTGGGTGAGCCTAAGGACGATGACAGATAGAGACAGACAGAGAGAGGGACAATAGAGGAGAGAGACAGGTGGGAAGAAAGAGAGGATGGAGGAATGGCAAATAGAGGAGGACAAAAGAGATGGTAATGTAGAGAGAAATCCGAATTATAGACAGGGAGGAAGATGTTGGAGGATGACAGACAGAGTGAGGGGACAAAGCAAAGAGAAACATAAAGGATTAGACACAGTGTAAAAAGCATAATGTGAAAATGAGGCATTCAACATCTTTCTCACCATTGGTTACCTCTGTTCTTGAATGCTACAGACTTGCTCAAAAGGACATTAAAAGGAGTAATAGAATCTGAAAATAAATATCTGAATTCAAAATCCTGACACAAGAGAGCTGAGCTCCCAAATAGTCTTTTATGTGTAGACTATTTTAGATAATATTGATTATCCTTTTAAAATAAATATGCTTGTATGAAATTTCTATTACAAAAAAACAAGTCTGTAGCACAGAGTAGAGGCCAGTCTCCCTCACAGTGGAGATGATGGAGATATGTAGAGACAGGCCACACACACAACACACACACACACACACACACACACACACACACACACACACACACACACACGAGACATAAACATGAGACATAAACATGGACAGACAAGACACTAAATTTAGCTGTTCCAGAAAAATAAAACATAAATGAGGAAAAGAAATGCTTATAATAAGGCAATAAATATTAACCACAATTACTGCAACATATACACAATATTTCTGCACTGTACATAAACTGTCTTCTACACACACACACACACACACACACAACATTCAATACATACTATGTGTGATTTATACACATATCGCGCGCACTCACACGCACACACACACACACACACACACACGCACACACACACCTACCTTCCTGCCCGGGGCTTGGCACTCAGAATCATGTTTTTCCTGCATTTTGCCCTTTTTCACCTCCCTCCCTCTCTCTGTGATGCTTCTACAAATAGCATATTATAAAATAAACGTCCATCTACCTCTCCACAAATCTCCTCTCTCTCTCTCCCTCTCCCTCTCCCACAGTGTTTTTTTCCTGCTTCTCGTCCTCCCCCCACCTCGTTCCACAGCCAAAGTAGAAGCTTAATCCAGCCTTCATTTTTCTATGGGCTTCTATCTTTATCTTGCAGACACACTAACGCGTCTATATTTCTCCCCTCTGCAATGCTCACTGCTAAATTGTATCTTTATCAAAATGCATGAATCATGAAGTGACTGTGTGTGCGTGCGTCTTTTTAATTATTATTATTGAAAACATACTGCATGTTTCCATGATGCCCTCCAGATCAGCTCTGTCCAACCTGAATCAATAAAATGCCATCACATTCTGATTTTATTTAGATTTTGCTTCATGTACTTTCAAATTAGGCCAGCCACAATAACTACTTTATTGACTTGTAGTACAACATATAGACGCGACCTCATCGCCATTTCTGCTGACCTAGATATTGCCTGTTGTGTTAACATGTGATTGTTTACATAAGAAAGTCACCAACATGAGGTCAGAATAAACAGCAGGGTTTTCCCTACCATCCCTTTGTTTATTAATTTCAATTACAATGTCTGAATATCTTTAAGAATGAAAAGTTCACTTTTCAAAAGGGAAAACTTGCATAGCTATGCTATTATATTATTTTTCATATCATATAATATGGTCTCTCTCGCCTCACAGCAAGAGGGTCCTGGGTTCGATTCCCGGGTCGGCCCGGGTTCCTTCTGTGTGGAGTTTGCATGTTCTCCCCGTGTTAGCGTGGGTTCTCTCCGGGTTCTCCGGCTTCCTCCCACAGTCCAAAGACATGCAAGATGGGGATAGGTTAATTGGTGACTCTAAATTGCCCGTAGGTGTGAATGTGAGCGTGAATGGTTGTCTGTCTCTACATGTTAGCCCTGCGATAGACTGGCGTCCTGTCCAGAGTGTACCCTGCCTTCGCCCAATGACAGCTGGGATTGGCTCCAGCCCCCCCGCGACCCTAAAAAATACAGGATAAGCGGTAGAAAATGGATGGATGGATGGATAATATGGTCTCAAAATGACATTAATATTGTATATTGCATTTATTTCTGGGGCAATGTATCATCCAAAACAATCATTTATCGTAACCTCGGGCCTATTTTAGATATTTTTGAATTTCAAAATAATGCACATGGCTTTGAAAAGGCAAGTCTCAAATGTCATTAGCAACCAGCTGAAAAGGCATTTGATTTTGACAAAATCGACTGCTTTTCTCCAATGCTGGGAGACGATATAATCGTTGCTGTATTAAGCCATTGAGGGCAAAGTTGCAAATCAATAATCAAACTGCATTATTGGTTTTTAACATGATTTTGACAATGTAATGAGGTTTCCTGGTTTGTCAGGGATTTGATTCACAGGAGCAGACAAAAACAGTCCCATCAGTTCACTTGAATTTCTTGACATCATTTTTTCAATAAACAGTAAATTGTCTTGATATAAAATTACACACACTGTGAAAGGGGGTTTTAATTGCCCATGTGTAGTTTTAACTGCTGCGCCATCAAGTTGGACTGGGTGTTTATTTTCCATAATTAATCAACCGCTGGTGGCTTGGCTGGACAGTCAAGAGGTCAAAGGTGAAAAGGTAAACCGTGCAATATGAAGACTTCGGGACACACACACAGAGAGAGAGAGAGAGAAGAGAGAGAGAGAGAGAGAGAGAGAGAGAGAGAGAGAGACAGAGACAGAGACAGACAGACAGAACTACAACTTGCTGTACTGCAATGGGTAATGGGCAAATAGACGTTGATGAAGGGTAACATCGCCGCCTGACTGACAGGTCGAGTACACTGACCAAAGCAATCATTGGCAGCAGCCTGCAGGTGCACTCACCGCAGCTAACTCCATCTTTGACCTGGATGCTGACTCCAGTTTCTCCCCTGGTGCTGCCGTTTTGAAGCTGGTTGATTTCAGCCAACGTTACTAAAAGTGGGAAATTCAAAAGGCAGTCGCGAGTCACATCGTTTATGGTCGTTTGCAAAGTATCTGTGGATGCTGTGACAGCGAGATAATTTAGCTAGTTATCTGTCAAAGTACCGTGAGGCAACGGTAACGTTAGTATGACAGCCTCAAGACAGGTTAACAGGTCAAGACAGTTAGGGTAAAAAACTACTTAAAACGACAAACGCCGTAAAAACCTACCACATGACACCAAATGTCCCTTTAAAAACATCGCCTAAGCTATCACCTCAGCCAGAATACATGAATTGACTAGCTGGCTACAGCGGCTAGCTAACTTAGCATGCTAGCTCACCTTACCTGACTTTGAAGTGTGTTAGGTACTTATGGAGGTGATGGTCACGTCTGCCCGCTTCAGCAGCGCCATGTTCGGTCTTTACTGTGGCAATCCAAACAACGTGTCTCACTAGTACAACGTTTGTGGCGGTAAACACTATCGCGAGGCTGAATACAGAACTTTCTGGCAATGCTCATCAGCTAGCTAACGTTAGCCTTAGCTCGCCACAGTGACGTTAAGTCGTTCAACTTTAGCCCGGCTCTCTTAAACAATACTATCTAAGGTCGGCGTAACAGCGGAAAGTGTCTTGAAATACCGGTAGGTCCCGTTCCGAAAGCTGTTTTTTTTTAACCTCAGCAATTAATGTGAGGCGTTATCGCTACTTGCTGTGCAGGCGTGTGTTAGCATCTGGCTAGTAAAGTTCATCCTAGTGCAGCGTCGACATGCATCATCTCGCTGTCTGTCACACCCCAGGAGCACAACCGCAGTACTTCAGAGTGCGTTGGTTGATTTGGGCAGTGATGCAAACTGGGTTAGTGTGTGAGCTTGGCTTTCAAAGGCATACACATGAGTAGAACATATAGTAAAGTTAGCATTCTGCTGTTTAAATGAGAATATACTGCTGTTCGTTTACAATATTCTACAATACAAACCGGTGTGTGTACAATGTTATTAAATGCAATTCTAACAGTGGCCTCAGGGTGCCGCTGTTGCGCCGCGTGTTTCAAGTAAAAGTACTTGTAAAATGTTTCAACCAGTTATGTGTACATTGTGTAGGTTTCCTTTACAAATTGATGCACGTGGAGAGCTGCATTAGGACTCACACGAAATGACTGGTTGCAGTCGAATGTTTAACCTTAGGCAGACAATAGAAAAGCAAGGGTTTTACTTCTCCCTCCCAACAGCTGCATCCTCTTGAATGCAAAGTTATTAGTTTGGTTGGAAATATTTTCAGTCAGAGGACATGGCTTGTTTCTTAAAGTCATTGTTGGTCAAACCTCATTTAGGACAATCATTTGCACAGAATTACTTTGAAAATGAATGTACAAGAAGAGAAATGTTGTACTGCAAAAGACCAACTTTTGAAGACAATTATTTTTTACATGTTCATTTAAGTTAGATTACCGAGGCCTTATATCAGCTTTTGTTTAACTATGAACTTCTTCTGAGAGTATTGTAGAATTTGTCCCCAATAACTTGCATTAAAATTGCTTTAGGAAGGGCTCTTTTCATAGCCACATGGACGGGAAGAATGATGAACAACGAGATGAGGAAGTCAAAACCATTTGATAATGTGTCAATTTATTGCATATCAGGCATTTGATAAAATATAGATTAGCCTTAAAATATTGGCATCAACATGACGTAATTTGTTTGATAATACAGTGTTAGGATATAATACTTAATCTAAAATACGCATGAAACATTCAGAGGCTAATGTGCTAATTAAAACTGCCTCTGCTGTGCAAAGCATTGCGCAAACAGCGCGTACAGTGAGAGCTACTACATGATGACCCACCACTACCCCACATCGATGAAGTGTGAAACCAGTGAAGAATAACGCATCAACCAAGCAATCAGACAACATTGCTGCGTTTGGACTAGACTATCTCCGCTGAACCGAACAATTTCCACTCTTGTGTCTGTTTTGTCTTTGTTGGCATTGTGCAAAATTGGTTGAGGTAACAACATGGAAGGATGACAAAGTGAGAGGAAAAAGCATACAGTATGGATACAGATACTAGCAAATGTGAACCAAAATTTGCAACTTCATGAAAACTACTAAAAAGACCCATATTTGTGTGCAAAACAAGCATAAATGTCCAGTGGTTTCCCCCGAAAAGTTATACAGTAACAGCACTTAAACCTCAAGCAAAAGTAAAACTGAACTGCAATGGCTTGTTACAAGTGCAATATTTTACTATATATGTACCCATAAAGTAGAAAAATAGAAAAGTGTAAATGTGTAAAGCCTTAGAAAAACACCGCTCACATTCAAAGAGTGGAAATTGATTATTTGGCCAAATATAAATTTGTTTTATGGAAAGTAGCAATAAGGCTATGAGATGAATGTCAATGGGAATACAAGGCTAAATCCTCACAAAGAAATCTTGCATGGCTATTTTTTATTTTATTTTTTTTTTTACTATATCTGCATGTCGACTGGTCATTCTATTATTTCCCTCTTGGCCCTCCTCCGTTCACTCAGCTGCAGGCTCAGATTCTTCAATCTTCACGTCCAAATCCTCGTCACTGTCTTGGCCGGAGCGATTCATGGTGCGCCGTATATTGAAAGGCATGTCCACGCGTCTTTAAAAACAAACGTAATGGTTCAAACACACGTAGGAAAGAGGAATCATAGTGTAAATGAAGATATTAAATTCTAAGAATAATACCAAAAGTTTCTACTCCCAGACTTAGAAACAAACCTTTCAGCCACTTAATGCAGCTTCTTTTCCAAATGACCCACCCACACCCATGTTAGAAGCCTCTACCTGAGCTTGCTCTTCAGCGTGCTGACTTCACGGTTCATGGTGTCTGCGGACTCGGCGGCATCATCCAGTTCCCTCTGCAGCTTCCTACGGTAAGCGTTGGCTCGCGTCACCTCCTCCTCTGCCTCCTCTAGCTGACGCTTCAGCTGACGCATTCGGCTGTTTGTCTTCTCGGCCTGCAGAGAGAGGGTTCACTTAGTGTGGAGGGCACCGCCGGGGGAACGAGTGCCAAAAACAATACAAGCAGATCAGCAAGGATTCAAGTCAGGTTCAAACTACGCAACAGGACTCGTCTGTCCTCAAGTTAATAATCTGGAAATGAAAAGTAAAAAAGGGGGGAGACTAGTGATGAGGCCTACCTGGTCTTTGTATTGCTCTGTGTTGCGTCTCTCGTCGTCAACCTGTAGCAGCACCTCTTTCAGCTTCTTCTCTGTCCGCCTGACCAACCTGGAGGCCTGCTGGCGCTCCCTGACATGAGTAGGAAAAGCAAATGAAGCAAAGGGCTTTAGTCAAAAACTCATTATCCGTCTGTCTGTACTGAATCAGAATTACACAAACTTTGAGGATGTTTGTAACACTAGAAAAATAAAAAAGGAAATCTCTTGTAGCGATTGTATCTACTATCAAATCATGAAAAACAAGTGTCCATTGCACTGGCACTCACTTTGACTCTATGTCAAGCTGTTCTTCCAGCTGAGCGAGCTTGGCCTCCAGGGTTGTGATGGAGGATTTGTACTTTGACTTGACGGTTCCTTCAAGCTCCTGCAGCTTCAGTTTCAGCTCCTTGTTTTGGCGGTCCAGCTGGGAACGGGCACCCTCCAGCCGCTGGGAGGTGCTGCGCTCCGTGGCCAGCTCTGTGGTCAGCTGCTCGGTCTGATGTTACAAACATGCAGGGGAGAAACAGTGTTAAAGACGTCCGTCACGGTGCCCGCTTTCACATTTTATTCACCTTTGCTACTCATTTGCAGTGTTTCTTCACTGTAACCATCAAGAGTCCAGTTGACAATAATTAAAGAGTTTTTCCAAAGCATCTTGTCCTGATAAAAAGGGTTCTTTTGTCCTAATCTGTTCAGCCGTGATGTCATTACTGATGCCAGAAATGTCAAACCTAAAAGAACTGTATGGACATTTGACCTCTGGATGTATCCCAACCAAAGCATTTGGAATCAGCTGGCTGCAGGTCCAACCCTCAACCTTGTGATTAAAGAACGGCCCGTTCGTCCCCTGAGCCACTCAGTGTAAACATGTAAACGTTTTTCTCTTGCAAACAAAAAAAAGGAAAACCTATCGGCGTCTACGATGGACATATCTGAGCAGCCGTGCGTCCGTACCTGCAGCACGGTTCTCCTCAGACGATCGTTGACCATCTCGGTGTTGAGCTGCTCTTCCTCCAGTTCCTCCTCCAGCTGGGTGATACGAGCCTCCAGCCTCCTCTTCTCGTCTGCCAGCAGGGAACTGGAAACGGGAACGACAGTTAATGCAGAGAGACAAATTTGCGGTTATCCTTTGTTGCTGTGAAATCGTATGCACATGTCTCCATAACCATGAGTGCATGTTAAGTCTGTTAACTGAATACGATCTTTTGGTTCATACTTCTTGGTGTTGCTGCCGTTAATCTCATCCTGGAGCTCGTCTCTCTCACTTTGAACCTGTCTCTTGACTCTCTCTGCAGTGGCCAGATCCTGGAAGGAGAAGATGCACATTTATAAAGTACTTCAAAGCAGAGGATGGTGGTTACCTGGAAACTATGTGACAAAGTGAGCTTATTTAATTACACTGATTGGACAAGGTCTTAAAAAATGAGTTAAAACGATGACATTCTAGTGAAATCCATTGTACTGAATATGAACATTTGGATTCAAAGTATCAATACTTTATATTATTAAAGGCAGTTTATGTACTTTCATGTAGGGGAGAGCAGTGTTTCATGATTTATTAGGAGAATGCATCATCAAAAATCTTTTTGTCAAAAGGCTAACAATCATTGTCCGGTCGTTCATACCTCCTGGAAGTGTAGCGCGTCCGACTCCATGGCCTTGAGCTTCCTCTCCGTCTCCTTGGCTCCGTTGGCGATTTCATCTCTGGACAAACGCAGCTCGTCCAGCTCTCTCATCTGCTCTTTCATTAGAGCCTGGAAGAGCAGACATGCATCGGTGTGAGGGTTCACCTTTGTGATATTTCATTTTATGAGCTGGCTTACAGTCTATAAAAAAGGTATAATGAATTCAGGTTTGTTTCTCAGTCAAACGAGTGATTCAATGTGTGAGTGGGCACATGGAGGTTGTGTACCTGGAGCTTTTTCAGCTGTTTGAGGGCCTCATCACGGCCCTTGTTGGCAGCATCGATCTGGACTTCTAGCTCCATCAGGTCCAATTCCAGTTTTTTCTTGGATGAGAGGGCCTGAGAGCGCTGCTTGCGTTCATCTTCCAGCTCCATCTCCATCTCACGCACCTGAACAAGAGGAAAATTATTTGGATTTGTTCAGCATTTTCATGGAAACAAATTTAAGAGATAATTTAATTTAATATTTAACCTGCACTGCTTTGGTTTTTCTTTCATACCTGTTTAACCAGCTGTTTCCTCCTCTCCTCTCCCTGATCGTCTCTGGCCTGCAGGTCTCGGTCAAACTGGACCTTCATGGCCTGCATGTTGACCTCCAGACGCAGTTTGGCATCCTCCGTGGCCTGAAGCTCATCCTCCAGCTCCTCCAGCTGAACTCTCATCTCCTCCAGCTGCTGCTCTGTGGCACGCTTCGACCTCTCCAGCTCATGAACCTGCGGAGAAGGAGGTTACATTGTCACACATGCAGCGTTTTTAAGACAGTGAAGCACGGCAATGCTGTCAAGGATTATAAGCAACAATCCACTCATGCAGTCTTTATTGCTCTGATTCAAATGGATGTTTTCCCAATGGTTGACATTTTCTCTTACACTCTTGCCAACATCATCCTTGGAGGAGACCAAGTCTTCCATCTCAGCTTTGAGCATCTTACTGGCCCGGTCCAGCTCGTCTTTGAGGTCCGACATGGTCTCCAACTCGCGGGTCAGCGTCAGAGCTCGCGTTTCCTTCTCCCTGGCCTCAGCCTCGGCCTTGTCACGCTCCTCCGCATACTGAGTAGAAATGGCTTTCTCTTCGGCCAGCATCTAGGGAGAATACACAGAGAGGAAGTCAGGGCTCTACATGAGAAAATAAATCTTTGCTCATTCTTACAGATGCAACATTTTTAACTATGTCATGGATGTGCCACAAAGAAGGCATAGTTGTCCATTTAGAAAAATGGTAGTATAGGCTGGTTAATTCTTCAAACTTCTCAGCTATTAATTGTTTAATTAATTAGTTGTTCCGTCTGTCTCCATGTCTTCCCTTACAGATTATAGAATTACCTGATTAAATTAAAGATAATCTCGTCAAACTATCTAAAGTAAAATATGCAGCCAATCAAAGAATTGTTCGCCTACGCTCCGTGCACAAAACGCAGCGTTGACATGATACCTGGTCAAACTTCCTCTGCTTCTTCTCCAGGTTGGAGACGATCTGCCTCAGGTGGTCCTGGTCCAGTATGAGGTCATCCAGCTCCTGCTGCAAACGGGTTTTGGTCTTGTCCAGTTTGTCGAAGGCTGCGGTCTTCTCCTCCAGCTGCAGCATCACGCTTTCCAACTCCCTCTGTGATCGCTTGCGACCCTCCTCTGCGCCCTCCAGGGACACGGCTTCCTGCTCCAGCTTCTTCTTTATGTCTGCCAGCTGAAGACAAACGGGGGGGATAAGAAGGACAAGACTGAAATGTGTGCAAGTTAGAGGACATTGTGGACTCCTGATGATTGAATCAATGCTACTGGGAGGGAGGAAGTCCTTCTTCTCTATAACCGATCTCAGGCCCCTCTCAAATTAACTCTCCACAATAGAATTTCAATAACTTGCAACGCTTGCAACTTGCAACGCGTGCGATGCGAGACAAAGAAAAGGGCACAGAGAGCGTGCCACTGCACCGACCTGGGTCTGCAGAGTGGCGACCTGCTTCTCCACGTTCTTCTTGCTTTCCTCCTCTTCCTCCAGCATCTCCCGCAGGTTGTTCTGCTCGTCATCCATCTGCCTCAGGCGGGTGGAGAGGGAAAGCTTCTGACGAGTCTCCTCATCGAGTAAGTCCTGGAGGTAGAAGAAGGGAAAACACAAACATCAGAAAAACATACTAAAAAGCCTTTTCAGCTCTAGCTTCTCATCTAAAACATGGAACATTTCCATTTAATTTATTGAAATATTAGACTTCTTGTAACAGACAAGAGTGCAGTTGACCTCATAAAATAATGTATGTATTTTGTTTGTACCTGTATATCCTGCAGCTGAGACTGTGTAGAAGACAGGTCTTTGCTGGCTTTGATGTTCTTGCCCTCTGCATCACTCAGGACGGTGTTGACGTTGTCGAGCTCCGACTAAACACCAGATAGAAAGAAAATTAATCATGGCCACAAACAAAAAAATCTGCCCTCACAGAAACACCAAACTATCCTCCTTTCTGCCCAGTCCATCAGTCCTCCAGCCTGTAAATACTGTACCTGCAGCTTGCCCATCTTCTCGGCCAGCTCCTGCCTCTGTCGTTCACTCTCTCCGTATTTGATCTGCAGTTCTTGGACCTGAGTTTCGGCCTTTTTGCGACGGTGTTCAGATTCTCCTTTGCCTTGTGTCAGGGTCTGCATTTCGATCTGCATCTCGTTCCACTCGCTCTCCAGGGCCTGCTTGGCTTTCTCCACAGACACCTTGTTCTGCAGGAGCAGCACACATGACACGTTATTGACGTTACTCACGTGTAAGCATCAAGCATCTTTCCCTCCTGACCAGTCCGTTCATTACCCTCTTGGCCTGTTCCAGTTGCTCATTGAGCTCGTCGAATGCCTGGTTGTGTTTTTGTCTCGTGTCAGCCATTTGCTGCTCATGCATCTTGACCTCTTCCTCCAGATTCCTCCTCAGTTGGGTGACCTCCGTCTCACGCTTGGACCTGGAGAGACGACATGGTAGGAAGTGAATGAAGAAACAACGAGACGTGAGAAGAACACAGACAAGACAATTGTGTTGCCCTCAGAGCCTTCCATGTGAACACCTCAATCTGTCCATTGAACACTGTAAATCCACCAACATCAATCTTCTGGCAGAAAGACTAAGACATTTTAACGGTTACCTCAGCTCCTGCTGTGCTGCAGTGGAGTCCAAAGTGTCCTCCAGCTCGGTCTTGAGGGCCTCCAGCTCCTCTCCCAGGTCCCTGCGGTGTTTCTCAGCCTTGGAGCGGGCCTGCCTCTCCAGCTCCAGATCCTCCTGCAGCTCAGAGATCTGAGCATCAAGCTCCCTGATCTTCTTCTGGGCCGCATTCTTGGCTGCAGCCTCCTCCTCGATCCTGAAGGTGAGATAAGGAGGAGGGATGAGAGGAAAAGTGTGAATGTTCTTGGAGTGCATCTCAATCTTTGAGATTTAAAAAAAAAAAGTATTTATATTTGTTAAACCTGGCCAGTGCAGCAAGGAGTTCCTCCTCCTTCTTAGCCAGCTGAGCTCGGAGTTCAGCAATCTGAGCCTGCAGGTCTGCAATCTGGTCAGTGAGGTCGGTGGAGTCGCCCTCCAGTTTACGACGGTTCTTCTCCAACTCCTGGCGCACTTTTTCCTCTTTTCTGAGACGATCTGTGTGTGAGAAACCCAAATTTGTAATTTACTTTGTAATTATTTTGCAAAAAAGGTAAAAACTACACAAAAACATAATACATTAAAATGATTTCTTTTAAATGTATTGACACGGAGGTGTGTCACACCAAATGTTTTTGGTGTGACACAGAAGCAACAAACCACTCCTCATCACACCTTTAATATATGTTAGCCTCCGCAATCGTTATAAACATTAGTGATTATGTTCATGTGTCATGTTGTGTTCGAGAGAGAGCAAGAAACCGTGCAAAAATGTGAAATTAAAGAAATCGAGAGCACTTATTTAATCATGTGCAAAAATGTGATTGTGTTCCCTCTCCATGACACTTTAAAAAGGTCAAATAAAAAAACTCAAACAAAGAGGAAAAAAAAATGAATTAAAAAGGAGGACGCAATTAATTATGAAAGCACAAATACTTGCCCTCCAAATCTGTGATCATGGCTTCATGTTTATTCTTGAGTTTCTGGAGGCTCTTTGACTTCTCTTCTTCCTCTGCCAGGTTTGTGGTGAACTCAGAAACTCTCTCCTCCATCTGTTTCTTCTCCTGTTTAAAATAAAGGTTTATGATCAGAGGACTAAATTAAGGTAGGAACATCATTCTGGTTTATTCACTAGTTTCGTGGTCCCGAATAATGGTTTTGTTTTATTCCGGCTGCATGTTTCTTTCATACACCATGACTGGAATATTGGTAGGAATGTTTTTAAATCAGTTCTAAAGACCACTGGGCCAAGTCCACGTGTTGTCTCAGACCTTGTTGAGCTTGATGTTCTGGTCGTCCAGCACCATGACGTCGTCCTCGAGCTTCTTCAGCTTGGCGTCCGTCGTGACCTTCTCCATCTGGAGCTTCTGTCTGGCTGCTTCCTCCTCATCCAGCTGCTGCTCCAGGTCCTGGATGAACAACAGACACAATTTGCAATGTTCGTGTAATTCTGTTTTTCTTCATCACATCTCACATTTTTCACCCCGTATGACTTAACCAACCGTGATGTTCTGCTGCATCTTCTTCCTCTCTGTGTGCAACTGAGTGGCCCGCTCTTCTTCCTCCTCCAGGCGAGACTCCAGGTCATGCAGGATGTCCTCCAGCTCCTGCTTCCTGGTGGACAGCCGTGATCTCATCTCCTCTGCCTCCGCACACAGCTCCGTCTCTGCCTGGAGTTGCTCTTGAAGTGCCAACTTCTCAGCATTCAGCTAGCAGCGGGGAGGCAAAGATAATTACATATCTGGGCTGCTGACCTAATGCAGATCTACAACTTAATCAACACACTTTCATACATTTAAAATAAGACCAACCAAAGCCTCAGCTCACTCCAGTGTTTTTATGGAGACGCCTACCTGTTGCTGCTTGGACTCATATTCTTGGAGCTGCTGCTCAGCATGCATTTGTCTCTCCTTCACTTTGACCAGCTCATCTTCTTTGGCCAGCATCTCCTCCTCCTGCCGAGTTACCTGCAGCAGAGGCTTCACCTGGAAGACAGATTTACAAATTAACCCAGACATTTTGGGCTTTCTTAGAGTGGATGAAATTAAACCAAAGAAAATAATTTATTCTGCATGTTCTTAAATAGCATTAGGGCACTACAGTAGAATAACAGGAGGGTGCTCTACAGATGCCTGATTCAGATCAGTATCTTACTAATTATGTCAGAAATCTTCAGATAGTAGTTAGTAGCTTTCTTTAGTTCTTACTAGTATGAATGTGTTTGCAGGCAGCGCCAGTCAGCTGCCACACAGTTAATCTGGGGTTTGATTAATGGCTGCTCAGGTTTATAAACTGATGTTGAAGACTGCAGAGCAAGTGATTCAGAACAGGATTATTCATTCAATTACTCTTTTCTTAACCATGACACCAGCGTGGTTTAACTACTGCTGCTCTTTGCTGGGTGGTCTGTGGTGACCTCATTCATCTCTCACCTTGGTGAAAAGCCTCCACCACTGCCAGTTCTTGAGCTTGAGGTAAGCAGCGCAGTTCCTCTGGATAACTTTCATGGCCGTCAGCTGCTGCTGTCTCTTGGCAAAGGCTCTGAAGTCAAAACAATGTAGATTACATATCTGACATTATGTCCCATAGTGGCTCCTCTCATGGTGTATTGTTATTGTTTGTTCATTTGCAGTAAAAAGACAGTAAATATGTTTGAAGGTATTGTCAGTGTTGATCCTGCGTACTTGCGGGCCACGTAGCCTCTGCACCAGGCCTGGAAGCTGATGATCACATCAGTGATCTTCATGTCTCTCTCCTCCTCCAGGTGGGCCAGGACTCCGGCTCTGAAGAACACCTTACTTTGACCGACCCGGAACAGGTTTGGGTCCAGCTCCAGAGCTTTGATCTGACATGAGGAAGAGCTAGTCAGTCCTACAGCTTGAAATGGAAAACCATTCTTCTCCTCTCCCCGATGAACTGCTCGTTTCTAAAACGGATTTCCTTTTGTTCTCACCATGAGCACACAGGCTTGCTTGCCGTCCATAAAGCCCTTTGGGATGGCGCTTGGAGTGAGGATCTCGTACCTGAGAGACAGACGAGCAAAATTAAATTACTCAAGTAGTTCGACTTTAAATGTTTGATGAAGGATGGCGAGGGTTTTTGGATTAAATGCGTCCTTTTTCAACTTTAAGACTTGCTTTTCTTACAGGCACATTCACTGTTGAGGCTGTATGAATGAATGATCTCTCGCTTTTTCAAGTTTGTCCCACATGAGAACTTGTATTTCAGACCAGGATGGGCGAGTGATACAGTGAATGTGTGTCAGTTACTCTTGTTGTTCATCACCTCTGCCTGAATTCCTGGAAGACGATGCGGTTGGGGAAGCCCTGTCTGCAGATGCGAATCCCCTCTAGGACTCCATTACACCTCAGCTGGTCCAGAACCAGGTGAGGCTCCAGTTTACCAGCCTGAAGAAGGAAACAAATACATTAAGCATTGTGTGTTCAGTTTCTCTTTAACCATAATGTAAAGTCAAATTATTATTCTTATTATTATAAATATAGATTTATTTTTGCTGATAAGTGGTGGTTCCTTTACGAGTGGACATTTCAAGTAAAGCAGAACACTTGTGTTCATTAATGCATCATTAATTTCTTCTATCTTGTTATAGTTTTATTAGCTTGCCAGTGCACATTATTAGTTCATTGTTAACGTTCCTTCACATGTACCACAGGTGTTCTCGGTTCTGTACCTTCTTCTCGTGGTTGGGGATGATGCAGCGGACGAAGTTGGGGTTGGTGTTCCTGAGCGTGGACATGAGGTTGCCCAGCTGCTCCTTGTACAGCTGGCCCACAGTGCGGAACATGCCTTTACGGGTTTTGAACGCACCGTGCATGGAGTCCGACATGCCCGCCACCTTATCCAGGCCGACAATACGGTCCACTGGGAGGATGTGGAGAAGGGGGAGAACAATTCTGTCAGGCTGTTTTAGGACACTGAAATCCATCAAAATGTCTCGTACTGAAGACGTGTGTGTACATCTTTTACATGTAGATGACGAATAGCTATCAGTTCTTTTGACAAACACCAGAAGGCGCTAAGATATGTTTGAAAACATCATGCCATCATGTGACTCTTCTACTATTGGGGCATGTCAGTATTTTTTTATTTTAATTAATTGAGGCATTTTAAAAGGTAACAAATCTCAACTATGTATCGTCCAAAACACACTTTTTTTTTTATAGTTTATACAAAATATACTGATAAATTCCTGCACCAAGTTTGTTGGGAATGTCTGAAATGTTCCAGACGTGGTCCTTCATGGGCATCAAATATTTCCAATAGCTTAGCAGCAGTGACCGTAGCTTACAGCAGTAAGCACTATGAGCTTTTGCATTAATTCAGTTGCACCACTTACTGTCTCTCCACAGGTCGGCAGTCAATTTTTCCGTAGACTGGTTGAACAAAGTGGCCACACACTCATTCAGAGGATCCATGTTCTTCATCAGCCACTCGTCTGCTTTGTAGTCCACCTGCACCAGAACAAAGCCACGTTTATAACCAAGAGCTGCAAAGTCCAGGTTTCTACCAAACCATTGTTTCTTTAAGTTCATGGTGCTTGATGAATGTATACGCTGTATGTAATTTGTAAACTCAGAATTGAGCCAGAGGACTGTGAAAATTGTTCTTGAGTAAATGCACATAGTTGCATTCCACCACTAGATGGCTGCAAATTAACAACAGCTACTTTTACTTTAACGGAGTGCGTCATACTCCTACATTTAACAGGAAAAAAATGCACTTTTATATCCGGTATATTGTATGACAAACGTAAACACTAGTTAAACTGAAGAGTGTTCAAATAAACATATGATCACTTAATAAAATATGGTTCTTTCCTTTAGATCAAACGCCATGATACTACTGCCATGTTAGCACATCAATAATACTATTACAATAAGATTCTTGAAGAGGCAATTCTGCATGAATGCCATTCCTTTAGATACTTGATCTCATTTTTTTGGCAACACAAACAAAGTTATCAATCATTGACCTTTCCAGCATAGTGCATAATGCAGAAATCGGCATCGTCCTTCAGTTTCTTGGGTTTCTGGAACTTGGGGTGAGAACCCTGCTCCTGAACCACCTTCTCCACAAAGGACTTGTCCGTGGCTTTGGGGAACAAGCACTCCTCATCCAGCAGAGCCAGGATGCCCGGAGGACCGGCCTGTGATGAACGGTGAAGACAGCAAACACACATCAGTCTGCAGTTCGGACGGGAGGAACTCATTCATCTGTGCAGTTAACGTGCCTCGGTTTGTGTGACAAATGTGTTTGAGTCAGTGACTTAAAGTGTTATGTGAAGTACTGTCAGAGTCATCTGAGGAGGAATAATATCTGGCAGACTTCTTACAGGTTTTTCAATGAGGTCGATGCAGGGCTGCAGGTCGAGGCCAAAGTCGATGAAACTCCACTCGATGCCCTCCCTCTGGTACTCCTCCTGCTCCAGGATGAACATGGTGTGGTTGAAGAGCTGCTGCAGCTTCTCGTTGGTGTAGTTGATGCACATCTGCTCAAATGAGTTCAACTGCAACAGAGAATTGAAGAAATAAATAAATCACTCAAACAAGAGAAAATAAAAAATAAATCTGCATTTTAATTTTTAATTTAATTTTCTCCTCAACACCTGGAGGCTACAGTAGGGCGGGATGTGTTCACTTCTGGTTGTGAATTGATCCTGCATCTTTTAATCCGATTGAACTTTGACACCACAGTATAGCATGCAGCATTGTTGACAGAACTATCTGTCGAGCCCAAATCTCCTCACCTCAAAGATCTCAAATCCAGCAATGTCAAGGATGCCAATGAAGGAGGCTCCCTGTCTCTTGGTCTTGTCCAGGGCCTTATTGATCCTCAGGACCAACCAGCGGAACATCCTCTCATAAGAGGCTTTGGCCAGAGCCTCGACAGCAAACTCAGCCTGCTCCTGGGTCTGTGCCTTCTGGACAAAGTCCCTGCCAACCTGCATAGACAAATACTCCAAACGTCATCCTGCAATACTAAAATCATTATAAAAAGGAAACTGGTTAGTTGACAAAACCGCTTTCATTTATATGGGATGAAAAAAACAAAATCACAATAGATTAAAAAAAATCGAGTATAAAAAAGTCCAGAAAAGACTCAAATAAATAAAGAAAGAAAAAAGAAGAAGAAGAAAAAAAAAAAAGGGAGAAATCTGCATTAAGCAGCCATAATAATTAGAAAATATTTACGATTTGAATATCAATGAAACGATCATGTATTGATGGGAAAGCAGACCTTGATCCTGGGGGACAGGATGGCCCGTGTGAACTCGGTCACATTGATGCTCAGCAGGTGACACACTTTCTGGGCAGCTGAGGGTGAAACATGGGTGTCACATTGGAGGATGTGAAGGTGGATGTTTGAGCAAATTGATTGAAAGAGACAATGATGATGATGATGAGGGTGTGTCTGTGTGTACCAGTGTCGTCGGGCATGGAGGCCTGGTCAGAGTGACGCTCCTTCTTGAAGGTCATGTTCCCCAACTGCAGCACGGCCGACACCACCTTCAACAGACCTGACGGACAGTAAGAGTCACATGATGAAGAGTATGCACCACTGCACCATCCGTTTGATGAGCAAGGAAACACCTTCCATACAGTTTCACCGAGTCACTGACAAACAAAACATCCAAATTTATAAAGAAGTTGAAACAATCAAATCGATCAAACTGTTGTCATGAACAGAAGAGTCGACATTTGCTGCTTCCGCCCTCTCAAATGTGAGGATTGTGTGCATCCTCCAAATGTGTAGAATGCATTTTCTTCCTCATCAAACATTTGCAAAGCTGAATCTTTGTTTTGCATTGAAACTTAAAAACAAACAAAGTACCGATTCTTTCATCTTCTGGGATGCTCATGATCTGGAAGGCGTCCATGGTCTCGGTGAACAAGTCCGTGTCCTGCTGGCCAGGTATCGTCACGTTTCCATTGGACAGGAAACGGTACTTGCTGTAATCCTCCAGACACAACTCAGCTAGATGGAGAAAAAGAGGAACAATTGGCCATATAAACAGACTTGTTGAGCCGAGAGGGATCCGACATGCTCATGGCCCTTGGCTTGAATGTCATTGTACCGTTGTATTTCAATCTATATCTAAATAACTGAACCGAGAAATGGGACGCCTGGTTTTCAATATTGGTCTAATAAATCAGCTTCTTCCTGTGTATTTCTAGAAATTGACAATTATTTTGGGACATTTATTCCTGAATCCCAGTATGACGCATTCACGTTGTAATAAAATGTCTCACAGCGCAGCTTTTCCCCTGCTCCAGTCAGCAAGTAGTAGAAGATGTGGAAGCCCCTCTCAACATTGGCTTGTCGGATGGCCCGAGACTTCTCCAGCAGATCTGGCAACATTTCAGTCAAGGGCAAAACAAATGCAAAAGCAAAAACACAGAAGGACAACAGCATCTTGAAAACATTCAGAAGCAAACTTGGATTGAACCACAGACTTTCAAGGAAAAAAAACTCAGGCTGTTTTTGTGGTAATACGATTAATGTTTGCACTTTTGCTTGGTTTTGCAATTAGTACATATTAATAGAGGTCCCCAGGCAACACTGGTCCTGTGACAATAGGGCTTTCTACTTATACTTACACTATAATCACAAACAGTATTACAGAATGACACAATTCTAAAACATTTGTTCGGGCGATGCTCATTTCTGCCCTTAGGCAACACAGCAGGCCCTTTACAGAAGTACCGAGTAAATAGGTTGCATACTTTAAAAAAAGGATGCAAGTTTCAATGTTGGCCCCAACGATGTATCCGTTGACATCAAAGTTGATCCTGATGAATTTGCCCTGGAGAAGAGGAAAACAAACCAAATCATTTTGATATGAAGCACTCACTCTTCTCACTGGTTTGAAGCTGACGGGCTGTTAGACCTGAATCTAATGATATGTATCATCAACATCATCATCATCTCCACCAGATGGGTTTGGTTACCCGCTACTGAAACTACCCGTAGACATTATTGTACCTCTGCAACTCGGCCACAGCTTGTGTGAAGTGTCTTACACGATTCCCTGAATTCATCGCCCTTCTTTGAGTTTGAATAAAGTGTTTTATGACCTGTGCAGCCCATTGTTGTCTAAATGAAAGGGTTTGGCCGAATGTTAGTTGAAATTATTCAATCCTAATACAGCAGTGATCACCGGAGACTCGCACTACAGAGTACACCTTTATAATTAAACATGAACTTTATGTCATTTTCACAAAACCACAAGTTCTTTGAGTGGCTCTCTTACGAATCTTGAGGAGTTGTCGTTCTTGACGGTCTTTGCGTTGCCGAAAGCCTCCAGGATGGGGTTTGCTTGCAGCAGCTGTTTCTCCAGTTCCCCCTTAAAGAGAGGACACAGTATCAGAAACTACAGACGCTGATAAGAGTTTATCAGGACTCCAAGCTGCACATTAGTCAGGCAAGCGCAGCGTTTACCGATTGCATTTTCTTGCAGTGCCGAGTACAAACAAAAGATCTGTGCAGTGAGAATACAGGCTGTGTATTCAAAACAGTTACCTCAGGGGATGTAATCATTGGCCAATCAATCAGAAACAAGCAAATACTGAACCCTGCACATTCCAACACGCATACCAGCAAGCCCACTCAAGCACCAAAGCCCTGTTAAACCATCCCTGTCCATGCAGGCACAAACAAGAGAACACAGGAAGCACGCAGGCCGGTTAGCCAAGACACCCCAAAGGACACCCCATCTACCTACACACCTACTACTACATAACAATGAGGAAATCCGGACTGACCAGACTGAGAATAGATAGCTGCTGGGTGGAGAGTGATACTGTCACCTGATAGGGCTTTAAAACCACACACATGCACACTGAGGTGCGTTTCTGTATTTGGGACGAATCTCAAACAAGGTTGCGTGTCGCTGGGACACAAAGACGTGTCTCTTTACCCTCTTCATTGAAATCATTGAACACACTTCGACAGCTTATGAGGGGTTCGATGATATAGATGGTTTCTGTACCGTTGCCTTTTGGACAGAAGCAGGCAAGCAATTCTCCCGTTTCCAAAGTGTTGAAAGTTAAGTTGTTATTTAAGGGGGACGAGCAGCCGCCACAGCCGTAAACAAGTGCTACTTCCTAAATGCCCGGGGACTAAAGCCAGGTACGTTCCATCCCTCCTCATTTCATGTAAAGACTCCCTGTCCCCGTTCACATAAAGGAACGTAACATTAACTATTGCTTAAGTAATATTTGAAATCATATCCTCCAGAACCCAGACAAAGACAACACTACTTTCCCTGTTAGTAGAATAGTTCAATGCAGAAACGGGCGCCATGCGTATGGATTGGAGAGGAGAACTCACATGTGACAGAGCTGCAATGCCCTGGAGAAAAGGTGTAAAAAAAAAAAAAAGTTCAACACATTTGATACCAACGTCAGCACACTTTACACAACGGCAGAGGAAACATGGTTATCATCTGGTGGAGCATGAAGAAGTGATTTATCATTTCTTATACACACTTGTGAGACATCCTATGAATAATACGAGTGCAAGTAAACACAGTCACATCTGCATTCTGCTTCACTTCCAGTCAGCTGGGCACGTCGAGGCCTGAAAGAGGAATGTGCAGTAGACGCCTCACAGTGAGTTCAGGTAGGCAGCTTCATAGACGTGGACCAGCTTACAAGGCAGGGGGAGAACAGGGAGCAGGAACGTCAGAGGAGAGGAAGAATAAAACGGGCTTCCATCCACGTCTTTCCTAGTCTGTGCAAGAACCATCAGGAAGGGAGGAGGGAACGGCCATGTTTTACTGACCTGGTCTTTCTTGGACTTGAAAGATGAGGCAATGTGGGCAAGATACTGAATGACTTTCTTGGTGTTTTCCGTTTTCCCGGCTCCCGATTCCCCACTGTATGACAAGAAAGATGGAGACACACAATATGCATGAAGGTGGTATACTAAACTAAAAAGCAACTCATTACACAAGAGTAGAGTTTTAAGAGTTTGACCTTTTATTTCCCCTCATAGCCTTCAGAAGAAAAAAAACCCCACAAGACCAAAACGAACTTTGAACCTCATTTCTTTAACTTAACAGGGTTGAGAAAATCAATACAAGTGCTCAGAAAACACTGATCACGTCTACAATTCCTTGATAACCTGGCCAATTTAATCTACAGATAGTGATTGCGTGATACGATCAAAAGCATCTAAATAAAGCCTGAGGTGAGAACTGTTTGGGCGGGGGAATAAAAAAAAAAAAAAAAAAAAAAAAAAAAAGAGTAAAATCGGGTCTTGAAGGGAAAACAAAATTCAAACTGGATCCTACAGACAGACAGACCGACAGACAGACGGACAGACAGTATAGATCTTTGCAAAAGAAGGACTGAACCCAAAGAGAAAAACAACAAAAACGTAAAATGCTCTCAACTAAGTCATAGTGAAGTAACTTACGTGCAGAGGATAGACTGGTCTTCACGGTCTGAGAGGAAGAGACAGAGGAAAATAAAATAAAAACACAGGCAATAAGGCAAATGAGTCATGTAATTGGTTGATTAATCAACTGATGAACTAATTCTAATACATTGAGTAACGCAAATGAGAAGATTTGCTTCTTTTCTTTGTGGACATCGTTGTGAATTAAATAGATTTGACTTTTGAATGGTCAAACAAAGAGTCCATTTAAAGAAGTCACTTTTAGAAATTGTGACAGACATTAATCCCTGTTCATTAAGAGTGCATGTGTGCACGTACATGCACACTCCTAGCTTGTGTCACAAATACACTGTGGTACCCTGCATCATGCTCCTGTAGGCGGTGTCTGTGATGGCGTAGATGTGTGGCGGCATCTCGTGTCTCTTCTTGCCCTTGTACATGTTCACTATGTCCTCCGAGTAGATGGGCAGGTACTTGTACGGGTTGACCACCACACAGAAGAGACCGGAGTACGTCTGGGTAAGACAGGAGAAGGTTACCGTCAGAGCACCGCTCCACCACAACAACAACGTATCCACACAAACTCACATAGATGAGTCCGGAGTAGTATCTCTCCTTCAGGTTGTGCAGCACCGAGGCCTCGTTCAGGCAGGTGAGCTCCGCCATGTCCTCCACCTTGCTGAACTTGGGTGGGTTCATCTTCTGGATGTCATCCTTGTTCACCGTCACCTTAGATCATGACACAGCTGTCAGAGGGACGTCCTCAACAAGACTACGTTGTTGTAAGAACATTGACAGCAGTCAGCAACTTAAAAACAAAGCTCTTCACCTTCTTGTTCGAGTCCGTCAGCTCCACCAAGCACTCGTCTCCCTTCTCCTCCTTGACGGAGCCGGGCTCAAAGCCCAGCTTCTCAGAGGGGACCCACACCAGCTTCTTGGTGGCCCAGTCGGCCTGGGCCATCGGGTTGTTGGCCCCACTGCGGTCCCCATACAAGAACTTGTCTGCGTCCGTCATGGTAGCTTTAGGAGGAAGACGGACAACATAAAGCCATTTAGAAGAGTCGGGCCTGTGAAAGAGCTAGCATCAAATGTCCAATGGTTGCTATGTTACTGTGATCGTTATTGGTTCACTGCAGGCAGCTTCACTGTGTGAACTTCTTATGTTAGGGTGGCCTTTTGGCCAGTCAGCCAACAGTGTCATGAAGGATGTTCCGCAATATGTTGCCTGTGTCAGAAGGTGTGTACAGTTTATGCAATTGTTACATTGCAGCAATGTGGAACTGTGGAACTGCAGAAAGTCTTATGACTAAAATGCAGGAAACAAATACCCACAAACTTAAATCACAATAATAATTAAAGTCCCAGTTTTCACATTTGGCACCCAACATAAAGATGCATATATAGCTTTGGATATCGTATATTATTTTTCAGATATTGGTTGCAGATATTCTTTGGGCCAACGAGCCTCGACAACTGCCTTTAGGGGTGAATTATGAACGTTGTGTGTTCCTACAAAGTTTTCTGGTACTAAAACGCACAAATAGTGCATTTAGATGCAGATCAACACTCAAACATGGGCATGGAGCCCAATCCTCATTACATCAGTGCATTTAGACACTTTTATCCAAAGCAACTTAAAATAAGTACATTTGTTGGAAGAAAGTGATATACTGTTGCACTATCTCCATTCACTTCCTGTCATGTTTCTACTCTCCCAATCAAACGAAGGCATACGTGCCCCATAAAGCCCTCTGCAGCGTTGGTGGAGTTCTCTATAGGCTTTGTATTGACCTGCGTATTGACCCACCCTCCATTTACACATAAACAACATGCAACAGTGTAGAATTGAAGAATTATTAAAGCACACTTTGTCCTGGGACTACCACGCTGAAACGTCACTCATCATGTGTGATGATAATCTGTGTGGAGTTTGGAAGCTATAAAACTTAAAGCTCTGACATCCGACGAGAACTTTCACATAAATCTTTAGCGGAGGCGTGTGAGCCGTCATGAACATGTCAAGGTGATGAAATGTTAGCGGTGATAGAAGGTAATAGGAGGTATAGCACAGGTTTGGGCACATTACAACCACAGCAGCCTTCCTGCTATGGATCCCTGTATTATTATGAGCATTTAACCCTTTACCTTTACTTTTAGATTGGCCAACGTGCTTCAAAACAGACAAAATATCAGCAATCGAAGGGAGTTTAAACAATACGTCAGACCTCGCCAGTGTGTTCATGACGCGAGTCTCAAGACGGACAAAACAATTAGCTGCTTCCCAGCTGAGCTACAGGACGGCTCTCCCACTCCTCATGTCTACCTGTCCGTCCTTTATTCCCCGTCTCACCCACATTCCTTCCTCACCAGCTCATTACACAGAATTCCACAAATTCCCGACTCCCTCTCCTCATTATCAGCAACTCTCTTTTTAGATCTGCAATTTCCGCCACAGGTTATAAGTGTGCAGAAATTACACATTCGGCCTCAGGTGAGCGAGGCTGGCTGAGCATTTAAACCTCTCGTGGTGCAAGTCATGTAAAAGTCCCGGTGAAGATCGGTGGAGGGATGAGTTGCAGGCAGGGAGGAATGTCTGGAGCAAGTCTGGGCAGAGACGGAAATGTAATCGTTCCACAGCCACACCCTGGAGAAGACGCACACAAAATTAAAATGCCCTCAAAAAGATAAAGACCACCACCTCCATTCTGCTTTTTGTTGATGGGATAATCCCCCGAGATGCATCATCTCATTTTCAAAGCATTGTTTTATCGATTGAATGCAAAGTAAGTAAATACATGATAAACAAAGTGACTATCATGACATAAATTCATGAACATAAAAGTAAATATTACAAGCAGGAGCAGCCTGATTTCTTGAATAGACTCAGAAAACTCTCCCTCTGGACCCTCGCCTCAATAAATCGCCCAGGAAATTACTTTAAACTAAGTGTTTTTATCGTTATGACGATTTTTATTGACCTTATAATCGATTACCCTCAGCTATGATGAATATGAAAACTTTTTAGCAGGGCTCTGTGTGTGTGTGTGTGTGTGTGTGTGTGTGTGTGTGTGTGTGTGTGTTCACTCCCTCAATGGCCTGTTTGAGGGTTCAGACCTGGTTCAGGTTAGAATAAGGTTTAGTTAAGGTCAGTATTAAGTTGTGATGGTTCAGGTAAGGGGCTAGAATTGTGTCAATGGGTGTGTGTGTGTGTGTGTGTGTGTGTGTGTTTATAGAGTGAGGGATAAAGGGATCAGTGCACAAGGTGTCATCTGTGTCTCTCTTAAGTTCATTATGTGCTCAGACTCGAACATCAGTGGGGGAGGGGGGGAGGAACACGATCTAATTTCTTGTGGTTTTATCATGTCACACTTAACTCAAAACTGCAGCAGAGGCCAGAGAAACCTATGGGCATCCCATCTTTACAGCAAGTATACGAGGTCCTGAACGCATCATCAATACGACGGAGGCCTTGTGACATTCACATGCACGCGGCCGCACTGTTAATGCCATCAATGGGCTAACTTCCTCAGGAAGTTGCACAAACTCTGCCTCTGCACATTTTGACACTTTGTGGTTCAAAATGACCGAGAAGAGCTGCTCCAACCTTCAAGTTCATTCTTCTGTGTGGACTCTGGTCATTCAGATTCAGGGTCACCGAAGCATCCCTGACTTCAGGATGGGGAGTCAAGTCTTACAGTTTAACCAGGTCTTGTTAACCTCGCCACTCCTGTTTTCAATCCACGTCTCCTTTGGTCTCATCGTGCACTTTTTCCCCTCGACAGCATCTCCTGCTCTTGCATGTTCTTGGCGGCCAGCCAATCCCAGCTTTACCTGGGCTTTCATGGCGCTTACCCAACAGAGAGAGCACGAGCCTGGACACCTGCAGCCCGGCTGCTGGTCCAATGCCGATGGGCCGACGCATCCACAATGTTGTGGCACTGTGACACATGAGGGATTAGCGAGGGTCTGAGGAGAGGTTACTTAAAACGGGCAGCGCTTGAGGTGGACGGGGAAACAGGTGGCAACAAGTGGAGAGTTTCAATTTCAGCCTAACATGACTTCTGCATCAGCATCAGAGCCGTTTCATTTCTGGGTTGAACCAAAAGAGGAAGACTTTTTTTTTTTTGGAAGTAACTCGTCATCACCACCACAATGTAGAGTCCTCCTTCGTGAATGCATGTTAATGTTGTACCCGAGGGTCCACACGCAGCAGGGTGAATGCACTTTGTTTTATGGAGGAAAAAAGAATAGTACCACAGCTCACCTGACAAACTAAACGTACAAACTAGGTAAACATGCAGGACCTAAGCCTAAGTCTAAACAGAGATGAAAACATGAATTTTCTGTTTTTCCTGTTAAGGTTATGCTAAGTAGGCTGGGATTGGCTGCATGTTTCCTGTCCCTTTTGAAGCGTTTTTATTTAACATTTAATTCACAATTAAACGAAGAGTGTTGGATTTGAAAGCATGATATATTCCTTAAACACAGCTGGTGATGTTAGGGTCTTGTGAGCGTCACAAGAATAAGCGGTTTTGTGAGGAAATGTAAATACAACGTTCATTTGAGAATCAATGAAGCCGTCGAGCTGACGACTGGACGCGGCTGCTCTGCGTCGCCTGATGAGAACACCTGGGCGCTTTGAGCTCAACGTATGTCTCTGCTCTTTGTTCTTCTAACAACTCGAACAAGTGTCGGGACTCAGCGGTTCATACGAGCCGCCGTCTGCAGGGAACTCACATCCACACGAATAACAAAGACGACGCACCTGGTTCTCCGCTGCAGGCACTTCAGGTGAGCGAGGTCCGTGTGTCCGGGTCCGTGTCTGCAGCAGCACTTGGTCCTCTAAACTCGGTGAAGAAGCCCCTCTCTCTCCGTGTCTCCCCGTCTCTCTCTCTCCCCGCTGTCTGCGGCCCAGCTGATCAGCATCGACGCTCTGCCTTTAATCCGCCCACTTTAAGTTTTCGCAGGTAAGATAAAAGCGCCCCGCCCCGCCACGCAGTCTGCGCCGCGTTCAGGGGCTCCGCGTAAAAACCTGGAGGTATGAGACGTGTCTCTGTGATCAAGTAGACTAATGCAAAAGTAAACCTACTGTGCAAATCAAGCGACGCAGAATGAAACGAAGATGAGGCAAGTTGTGATTCAGGTATTTAGATTACACTTCTGAAATAGATGTCACCTGTTTATACCGGATATCATCCAGGAAATAATCTCCTCACTGCGTCCTGTAAATACTGAACGCAGCACATGTTAAATCAATCAATATTAATTGGTTCATTGAAGAAGCAAAACGAGTTTTATGACTCACAAGTATAACCTACATTTTTTAATGAAAATATTCAGCTGTGTGTGTGTGTGTGTGTGTGCGCATGTGTGTGTGTGTGTGTGTAGGAATGCAGAGCCTAGTCTGTACCTGCAACAGGAGCAGGGTGTGGCACTGCTGGAAATATGACACAAAACACATCACCGGCTGTAGAGGGGACTCATGTTAAGAGAGCCAACATGTAAGAGTGTGTGTGTGTGTGTGTGTGTGTGTGTGTGTGTGTGTGTGTGTGTGTCAAGACAAGACAATGTCAGTGCAAGCATGTAAATAGTAAATACACTAGGTGTAGGCTACTGTAGTCTCTCTCCACCAGTATGTCTTTGCACTTGTGTTGTATTCTCTCTGTAAAAACAAATGAAATAGTAACTTTTATTTACTTGACCACAGAGTATAAATGAAGCAACTATAAAAAGACAGGATCTTATCATAACACACCCCAGAAAAGGGGAAGTGTCTACCTGCACTTTTGTCTCCCATCAACCAATGAGCTTTTGGTTTAATTTCCTACCATATATGGACAGAGAGATCAGACAGAGAAAGAGAGAGATCTGCAGAAAGAGCAGAGAGGTGGAGGGAGGCGTGGTCAGTTGTTGTGTTTTTGCAGTGTGGTGTAAAGTTTCTTTTCAACCCCCGTCATTACCCGGAGCCCCGGTTCTCCTGCTGCTTCAAATCTGTACACATCAAAGATGGGCTGATAAAAATGTAGGAGCAGCATGTCACAGCATGACTGAACCTGAGCGAGGACGCACACGTGGTTAGCATTACAAGGCGTGCACATACACTAGGTTTTATGGCTGCAGGCAAATCAAAGTAAACAGTGATAAATATCGGCTTGAGATTGATGGAGACTCCGTCCACGTTCTGATGCAGTTGCTTGTTTCGCAGAGTTGACAGATCACATGACATGTTGGTGAAGAGGAAGAAAACCCTCATACTTTAATTTCATCATGACTGTCCGTAAGTATTCACACGGCCAAAGGTACATGATCCTCGAATGCTAAATATTGTATAAGGAGACAATGACATTTACATGTATAATGAAATTCTTTCAACAACATGGATTATCTTAAGTCACTCTTCTGGAAAGAGACGTCACTGTCGGCGCTTTGACCACAACAAGCCGAGATCGATCTAGACTTATAAAAGCACGACATGTAAGAGGAACAATATGTATTCTTGATCATGGGGTGAACTGTCCCTTTAAGAATTTCATCCTCCACCCATCCTGCTTCAGTAAAAAACCCTTTATTCTGCTTAATCACAAACTAATTGCCCCCCCTCAACATGTTAACCTGCTATATTTTTCAGTTTTCTTGAAGATATAAAATACTAAAGACATATTTTTCTATTCAGCTTACTTTTTCCTCCTCAGAGCTGCCAATTGTGTGACTTGGTGAACAGGATTTTGTGGGCTTTGACCTTAATTCACCTCATTCTGCAAATTCAGTGTGTGTCTTTCTGCTGTAAACAGTTAGCACACTCTATAATGGTGCTTTCAAGTGCACAGTGTGAAAACAAAGTGTGCATCCCGGGCCGAGTTGTTTTTGTTGCATCGCGTTGGTTCATTTCTGCAGCCACGGGGCACAGTCTGTTATTACACCACCTCACATATTAGGCAGCTTCCTGCAGCTCGCTTCAGGACAGGGAAACTCTCACACTATCTCACTCACACACACATACCTCATAATGGCCTCAGTGTAAGATGAACACACTTCCTTCTGCATAATACACACACCAACAGTGTGGATATCATTAAAAACATGTTTCCAGTTTCTGCTGTGCAAGATCTCAACAAGGAGCAGCAGCAGTCGTGTCAAGTCATGCAAGTGACTGTGGTGAATTTCACTGAGGGGAGAAAGGACTGTTGTCAAAAGGAGGCCTCAGTTTATCCTGATGTGTTTGAGAAAATTGTGAGTGACCGCGCCTGTGTGTATGTGGGTGTGTGTGTGTGTGTGTGTGTGTGTGGCAACACTTCACCAACCTCTGAATGAATATTGCGCCCTGCAGTGGACAAAGCGGTCAAATACAAGCGTGTCCACATTTGGAGCATTGCCAACCATTTGAATAAGTGGAAAACAAAAAAATATTAAATCAAACTTAGAATATTATTAAGCCAAAAACACTTATAATTAATGTTATGTTTATATTATAGTCGATATTCTCCTTAAAATAATAGAACATGAAACAGGCAGTGAAGCTCAGTATTTGTGGCAAAGATGAAAATATCTATTACAAAGCATCAGGTGAATTCTGAAATGTGATTTGAGTTTGTTAATAATACTTTACAAGTTCCTATTAATTCAACATACATACATCTATACTGTTCTGAACTTTAAGAAAACTCATCGGCTGCAAAAGAAAAGAAAAAAGATGCCACCATGACACATCAACTTTTTATGAGTTTGTATTTATTTGATTTTTAAGTGTTTTATTCTTTTTTTTTCTCAAAAAAAAATCCTGAGGTATTCACAATATAATGGCATTTATTCTGTTTGAAATTAGGTTGGGCGGAGGGGAGAAAATACAGCCCAAAAACAACAAAAAATAAAAGACAAAAAAAGGCAGTAAAGCTGTGTTGTTTGATACGTCGAGACAATAAATCTATCGTGTCGTACATACAAGAAGCCTTTGAACTGCAACAGCGACTTAGACTGAAGTCAATCCTCCCCCCGCCCTTCAAACTAGCAAAAAGTCATGCAATCTGGACTGCATTTAAAAAATAAAAAAAAAAGCAACAAACCTCAATGAAATTTCAAAGCAGGCATGTCCTGCCTCGCTAACAGGGAGTGCAGGTTAATAACAAGCCAATCAGTCCACTATCAAAGCAGTTATCATCAGCTGGAATACCTTAAAAACACAGTCTGCTTTGTAGCTGGCATTCAGATTCAAAACCGTCAAACAATACAAGCTTTAACTGAGTTTTAGCAAAGCGCTAGAGTCCAAATATATCATGCCTGTGGCTATTTAAACCACGAGCAGTTTGTTTGTCGGGGCCTTCTGAGAGGGTAAACAGTAAACTAAACAAGTCTGACAGTCACAGTGAAGCCAGAAACAGTGCACTTTATTGTGCTGTAGGTTTCCATTTTAACCTGTTAATCTGTTACTTTATAGACTGTACGTTAGTGTGATGGTTGAATACAATATTTAGCTTTCTGTACACGATGCAAAACGCAGATGAGAGACGACTCCTCTACCTTGAGTCCTGTTTGCCCTCCACAAAAAAGCAATACACTTAAAAACAAAAAGAAAACAAACAAATACAAATGACCAATAAATAAATATCAGTGAAAAAAATACACTGTTTAATCATTTTCTTGCTCAGTGTCACAGATCTATGATTGATAAAATAAATGCTGTGACTTAGAGAAAATAAGGAAAACACCCGATATTCTCCTCTCTGCACAACAATCCCAAATCTGCAACACAAAACAAAACAAAGTAAAACCCATCACAAGTGCAACATCAGTCACGACAGTCTCAGCATCAGGGGGGAAAATAAATCTGGTATTTGACCAATCAGCTCACTTCTACAGCATCAGACAAACCAGAAATAATTTAAAAAATAATAATAATCATGAATTAGAATAATAAAAAAAACTGAATCAAAAAGCAGTGGGCAGGGATGAAGGAAAAAAAGAAAAGAAATTAAATAACAGCACACAGTTAATGACCCAAACTGGGGTAACAAAAAATAAATCAATCACAATATCTGATCAAAGGAAACAATATATAATAATAATAATAATATAAAAAAAATACTATTAGACTTTCAGTTCAGAGGTTATCTTTACGTAGCGGTTTAAATAAGATGGACAGAAACTACAGCGTAACTGTGACTAATCGATTGCTCCACCTCGCCAGTAAAAGAAACCTCAGACAGACGGACGACACCGCCCAGCTCTCAGCACGGTCTGGGATTACCCATTTATTTCTTTGTTCAATTTGGTGTCATCTTTGCCCTGAATAATAATAATAATAATTATAATGATAACAAAAAATAATAACAAAAACAGTAATCATAGTAATCATAATAATAAAAAAAATGGACAAAAATAAAAGCTAATAATAATAATATTCACCATCAATACAGACTTTTGGTAGACAAATAAACATCACACTCTCTGCTTGGGCACACAGCTACGTGAAAGAAAGACACGGCACGTAAATGAAGGAGGACGTTTTCTAACAAACACTGTCGGCTTATAATGATACAGCTCCTCCTCGACGGCGACGAGTGATGGGTCCAAAGTGAACAAAAATATATTGCAAGTTGACAGAACATAATAAAAAAAAAAGGAAACAAAAAGGCATAAGTGTGTCTTTTCTTAAGTACACAATAATTCAACATTTTCAAAACAAACATACAGACTATATGTGTAAAAATTATAAATAAGAATAAAGTTTTGTGCATCCCCGCCCCAACCAACCGTTGTCTTGGAAGAAAAAAAACAAACAAAACCAAAACAATGGCAGTTACAACGGTGACAATAACATGCAATTGATATACTTTACAGCATTGATCTGTATCTCCCCAAAACTACAAACCCCGCTCTAACCCCGTGTCCCTCCCCGACCCCGATACAATCCTTAAATATTTGTCAGCTCATTCAAAACACATCTGTTGCTCTCTGTGAACAAGCTGAAGCCGGTGACGCTAAATCACGCTGGGAGGGGGGGCTGGAAAAGAAAAACACACCGCCGCCGACTCCAGTTCATCCATAAATCTGTGTATGTACGGGAGACTTCCCCCCCATCAAAGCAAGCTGACATGGTTTGAATGACTGCATAGTGAAGATGATATTTGGTTTACTTACAGATGGGTTTACGACGCGCACCCAAACACACACACACACACACACACACACACACACACACACACACACACACACACACACACACACACACACACACACACACACACACACACACACACACACACACACACACACACACACACACACACACACACACACACACACACACACACACACACACACACACACACACACACACACACACCGCTGGCAAGCTGATATACATATAAAGCCACTACTGGCAGGAGCCAGCGTTGTTGTGTAGAATGGGACAACTGTACGCATTTGGTGTGTGTGTGAGATTAGTAATCAGATGTTTTGTTTCCTCGGACACACACTGACAGTCATTCTTAGCACACCTGACCTGATTGGATTGAAAGAGGTGGAGCGTGGCACCGTTACTCAATCAGCTGTTTGGACATGCAAAGAGCACGGCTGAGCGTGTGTGTGTGTGTGTGCATGACTGTGTGTTTGTATTGTACACATCAGCTTAATAGCGGAGAACCCTGACAGCGGGAGACTGGGCCCAGCTGATGGATGCTAAGCACCAGATCCAGGTCTATATGCACAAGAGTTTTACAGGAGGCTGATCTGTCATGATCAGCCCCACTTATTTTTACAAGCGCAGGACGACCAACAACCAGAGCTCCCGTCCAGTGCACGAAGCGGCGCCAGCTCGCCGTCACATCTGCTCAGGGGCCTGTATCACGAAGCGACACGAGTCATCTTTCAGCTTGACTCAGGTTTGCTGAGTGAAGCAAAAAGTCTAACAGGGGTACATCACCACGGTAACCTAAACTTCAGGGGGTCTGATCGAATCCTCCCAACAGACGACCTTCTGACCAATGGGAACACTGGTAACATAGTCATCATTCAGAAAGAAGAAGTATAGACTTTACATTAAAGTTGGACGTGATTAAGAGACACACTTGTCTAGAGTTACTTTGGTTATCATGATACATCAGAAAGTGTTCTACACAACCACGTGTCCACTGTGAGTTCAAAGAGATGATTACACACCAACAGCCTAATGAAATGATTATTATAGCTGCATATTAATACCGCTAAATTACACTTGACCCTCTAAATCCACAATGCCAGATGTGTTTAAAAATCGACACCCTGCTGGTTTTACACAGTTTAGTTTACTCATCAGTTGTATTGGTTCACGGGTTTGATGCTGTTACATTTGACTGACTTGCTGTTCGGAGCTCTTGCACACAAACACACTCACGCGACTCCAGTTACCCAGGGTCGCTAGTGTTCAGTGGAGCCCATCAATAGCCAATAATAATATGGTGGAGTTACTTCCTGATACAGGCCCCCAGCGAGCTGATTCACTGAGTAGAAGGCTGAGCCGGCTGGATGTATTGCTTTGCCCCCCTGTCTTGTGTAAGTGCACCAGTCTCCCCCTGTACAGTACATGACACAATCACACACACACACACACACACACACACACACACACACACACACACACACACACACACACACACACACACACACACACACACACACACACACACACACACACACACACACACACACACCACACACACACACACACAGCCCTGCTATAGTACAACTCCTCCCCCTTCCCTCTCCCACTAGCTCTAAAAAGATTTCATATACATCATAGCTGAGAATAATCAATTATAAAGGTCGATAACAATAGTCATAACAATAACAACAACGCTCTTTCGTATTTCCGTTGAGTTGTGGACACCTTTGGTGTTAACCGTCAAGCTTGCAGGCGACCTGTGGACGGATGGAGGGATGGACGGACGGAGCGACGGATGGATGTGACAAAAAGCATCTGGACAGACAGACGACCCCTCAAATCATATCTACAGTGTACAGTGACATCAGGAGATAAACAATTAACTACTTCCGTTACACAGAGAGGCGTACTTGAGGTGAGACGTGTTTGTGTTCTGTGTTAGTTAGTACTTGTTGTGATGCCAACCTCCTCGCTCTTCCTCCTCTAACCCACCTCATCATCCCTCACTTGCCTTTGCTCTCTTCAGACTTGCTATATTTGGTAACATGTGTTGTCATTGCATTATTTCACTTATTTGGCTTAAAAATAGAAAAAAGAATTAAATATTTGTCCTTTGGGGAAAAAAAAAAGAAGTGACAGCAGTGTCTAAAGCAATAAAAAGTAGCAGCAGCAGCAGCAATGTAAATAAATAACATTGTTTGAACAGAACATCCTAAACACAACACGCTAACTCACTTGCTAAAAATGATAATTGGTAGGTTGGTGCAACACCATGAAAGCTTTTTACAGTAACCAGCTAGTCTCAGAGCTCGACAGCCTTCCGTTTCCTCTCTTCTTATTCATACACTTACTTCCTGTCATCCAACTCAACATCATCTCTTGACTTTTCTTTAACTTCCAATCTCACTTTCTTAATGCTTCCTGCCCTCCTCCTCGCCTCACTCTGTCCTCTCCTCTCGTTTTCCTCACATTCCCACTTCACTCATCTTTCCCGCCATCTCGACAACATTCCTGGATCTCTCTCGCTTTCTCACTGACACTTAACGGGTTCCTCTCTCTGTCGTTGCCATTTCTCTGTTCTCTGTGTCGAGCAGTGATTTGGTTTGGTGCATGGCGACGGGGCGTGGGAGGGTCGAGTCTGCACATCTAGCAGGCTTTGGCTGTGGCCCGTCAAGACTGGGGAGTAGGACTCTGGTCGGTCAGCGAGTCTCTAAAGACAGAACGTTAATCTACACATCACTGTTTCAAACTCATCGCCGGTGCAGGTGTGTTTGATTTATAAAACCGGACACATTCAGCTTTATCTCGATACTCCTCTACTTCAGGGGTCTCAAAGTCCAATCAGCTGGGGCCCACTGGCCAAGATGTTTCCTCTAAGCTCTCTGCAGAAAGAAACGCTGCTTCAGCTTGTGTTCCTGGAGAACGGTTTGTAACTTATCATTACTTGATTGAAAGATTAGCCGATCAATGAGGAAATTCATCTACAACAATTTTGACATTATTATTATTTGCCCCCCAAAAAATTTCAGTATTTAAAAAGTGAGGATGTGCTGCTTTTCTTTCTCTTTAAATATAGCAAACTATAAATCATCAGGTTTTGGAAAGACCCTTTGGACTATGGGAACTGTTTTCTAAGAAAAGTAATTAGGACATGATTGCAATTGGTGTTTAGAACTTTGGAAAAAGTAAAAGATTACTTTACAATTGGCCTAAAGGACCATAAAGACATAAAACAAAAGACAACAAACTGACTTGTGAGAATAAACTCTAAACGTGGGCGGCTTTTTGCCATCGTGGGCCAGATGTGACCCTCTGGGCTGGTAGTTTGAGACCCCTACCCTCTAAAAAACACCAAAAGGTGCTTTATCAAGACGCTTCTGTGTGTTTTTCTAATGTCTTCATTTTTTTGAATGAACAGGTCTAAATCTTTTGGCCTCCACTGACAACAGCCTACACACAGCCTTTGGTCTGGTAACACTGTGGAGCACTACACCACACTACACAGCAGAGGCAGACGGACAGAGAGGAAGAGGTAGATGAAGCGAGAGTAAAGAAACGGTAGTAAGATCTACTCCACGTATATATTTTTACAAGATAAGCTCCTGTTTTTTGCCTTCTAAATAAAAAAACACACCGCTCCTATATTTACCTCCAACCTCTCTCTCGTTTCATACACCATTTACAGTTATTCAAGCTTCCATATGATCATCGACGAGGTTAACACTCCCTTCTTCTACAAATTACTCTGCTTTTCTCTCCTACATTTCTAGAAATAGGCAAACACTCCTTTCTAACACTTTTTAGCATTGCTCAATCTCTTTTATTTCATCTAAAATCATTCTAAACGCACAAAAACAAAACCGTACACGACTCCTCTTCTACAAAGATAGAATACAACGCTCATTTTTTTCGTAAGTATTTTTCACTGTGTTTTTCCAATGTGGGATATATTCCCAACATATTTCATATCAAAGTTAATGAGAGTTACTATCCTTCCTTACACGTTAAAAACCAAGGACATACAACAGATTAATGCATTCTGGTTTGTGGATTACAGCTATAGTGTGAAGGTGAATAAATGGCTAGGAAATATAATCTGACTTTTAAAAACAACCAGTGACTGTGCCTTGATATTTATACCCCCCCCACCCCACACACTCACACACACACACACACACACACACACACACACACACACACACACACACACACACACACACACACACACGAATCAGCCTGAGAATGCGTGATAATAGATAGAAACACCTGAAGAATCATAATTGCACCGGACATTGTTGTGTCCTCCATAACGTTTATGTACAAGAGAGATTCAGGTTTGCTCATGTAGCAGATGCTTTGTTCCAGTGTGTAGTGACTACTCTGTTGACCGATCCAACGGCTTGGATCAATGCTGGAGACGGACATGTGGGTGAAACACTAATGACAAGTAGAGGAAATGTAGAAACGTATACGACGAACACATACTGATGTGACGTGACATGATAGCGTGACGAGACGCAGCAGTGTGTAATTGAATGAAGCTAACTACAGTGTGCGCCCCTTTTCTCTTCCCTCCGTCCCACGTCTGCCTGTCCAGATCCAACACACTAATAAACAGAATCACCTGTGTCATCCATCCATCAGTCCATGTCTCCATCCATCACTCCATCGAGTCTGCGGCTCTCCCCCTCCTCTGTGGGCTCTTCGGGTTCTCCGGTCGACAGATGGACAGGCGGGCTGGGTCTAACGCTAGGCTTAGCTGATAACGCTGGGCTAGACTAGGACAGACTGAGTCTGGGCTTGGCAAAGCTAAAAGCTAGGCAAGACTAGCGTCTGGCTAAGCTAACGCCGGGCTGGGATAGGCTACCTACTGAAGAGCGAGTGGAGCTGGTGCTGATGGCTGTAACACTGGCTGCTGCGGGGCGACTCGGTGCGATCCATCACCGTCTGGAACCAACCGGCCACGTCCACCTCCAGCACCTCGTAACGGCGGATGAAACTATGCTCCTGGATGAGACGGACACAAACAATCAGATACCGAGGGAGACAGATGGTTTATTTACATTTGACTGTTGTTACATTTGGCTGTAATTTTGGTAAATCTCAACAAAATGGTTGACTGGTTTCTTACCAGCAGCTGGTGGTATTTTGGCCTTTTTCTGTGATCCTTTGTGAGGCTGTGAATTTTAAATGGAGAATCAGAAGGTGAGGCCATTTTGTTTATAACAGATTTCTTTCTTTCAGATGTGTTTTACAGTGAAGTGCATACAGCAACAGTGACAAACACCCACCGTCCAAGAGACACTGACAAACCACCCAACTATGCAGAAGACACACACATTGTGTTTATCTATGACAAAACGAAGTGGACACAGTTGTGACAGATATCAGGTCATCAGGAAGGTTGTTCCCGAGAATGGGACGGGAAGTAGGGATTCCAGAGAAATGGGAAGTAGCTAAGAAGTGAGAAAACCAGCTGATGACCTGAGAGCTCTGCATCAGTTCTAGACATACCAGTCTTTGACGAAGGACTGGAAGTCGAGGGAGAAGCCCATGCCGAGAGGCAGCAGTGGAGGATCTTCCTGCAGCACTTTGGTGAGAACCTCAAAGTCTGTCTTGCAGTTCTTGTAGGGAAACTGTCCCGTGGCCAACTCCACCTAGAGGATACAAGGACCCATTAACCTCATCTTCATCAATTTCATAAGCATGATTTTAAGATGGCATATTCCTTCCATTTTGTTACATTTAAAAAAACAAAACACTTCCTTTACAGTAAAAAGAGTTTTACCAGAGAGATGCCGAGGCTCCACACGTCTGCTCGGATGTCATAATCAGGTTTGGTGGGATCTGGAGGGTCTATTCTCTCAGGCTGCAAGATTACAACAACAGGTAACACTTTGTTCAGAGGATCAGTGTGTATCGTGTGTCTATTTTGTGTTTTCTGTCCGTGATGTAATACCTTTGTGGGTGAGATAGTTGTAGTGTTTTGAATGTAGAGTGTGTGGGTTTACACTCACCGCCATGTAAGCAGCACAACCGGCACTGCGGGTCTTGGCCTTGGAGTCGACGAGGCGTCCGCTTATGCCAAAGTCGCACAGTTTGATCTGACCTTTCGCGTCCAGGAGGATGTTGGAGGGTTTGACGTCCCGGTGGATGACGCCGTGTTTCTCTTTCAGGTACAGCAACGCTTTCACTATCTGGAGCAGAAACTCACGGTAAGAATGTACAAACACAACAAAACAATCATGTTACACGTTTCCATTTGTGTGTGTTTCTTCTAATTACCGCCACTGTCATTTTCCCAAGGATTCGCTCTGGGATCGGACCCTGGATTCTCTTCTTCAGCTTCTCGGCACACGTTCCCATCAGCTCCATGGCGATGAACACATCCGTCTGTACACAACATACATGTAAAAAACACACACATTCAGCTGTCGGCAGGTCAGTTCAGGAGGTGCCAAAGGGGGAGTTAACCGGCGAGTTGTTTAGGGTGACTGTATGTATGGATTAATTACGTTGGTAACTATGGCGCCGTAGCACTGGATGATGTAAGGGCAGTCATGACTCTTCAGCACCACATCCAGGTCCATCAGGATCCTCTTGTTCTCATCCTTGTTTCCTGTACGACGCATTTGCTGGTGACACAGACAGACAGACAGACAGACAGACAGACAGACAGACACACAGATAGAGAGAGTGAGAGAGAAAGAGAGCAAGAAAGAAACAAACCATTAAACAATGGGAAAACAAAGACTCCTTTGGTGAGCTGATTGACTGCCTGGTTGTTAAACAGCTCAGACGGCTACAATTAAGTCATCTCTTCAATTGGAGGGTTGGAGGTTGGATTATTACTGCCGCTGTGTTGGTAAATTAGTCACAATTAAAGCACACAGAAAAGCCGGGTTCGCATCCATCTCCTACTGTTTTTTGATCATGTTTATGACTCATCTATGAGTCATAAACACCAGCAGCTTACAAGGTATGTTAAGAATCAAGAATGAATGCAGTCAATCGAATTATTAATGCAAATTACGCCTTTCCAAACCTAAATACAAAATATCTGAAAGACACTATAGAGAACTTCCTTTGATTGGAAGCTGTTGCCAATCCCAAACAAATGTAAAACTAACAGTTTCAAACATTTAAAATACTGTCCCGTTTCAACCCATTTTATAACTGTCAATGTCTAGATTGTGTCCCATGTTGACCCTATGAACAATACATTTATGACAGGTATGAAACATTTTGTCCCATTAAATCTTTAGCCAGGAAGTTAGATTTCACAGAAAAGCTGAGCATTTGATCCATTCCTCTCATCGATGTATTACCAGTAGGCCTTTTAGTAGGAAGTAGGGCTAACTGTGTGATCAGTAAACAGGTGAGTGGGTAGGGGTCTTACTTTGACAGCGATGACATGGCCGGTCTTCTTGAATCGTACTTTGAAAACCTGTCCACAGGTTCCGCTGCCGATCTCCCCCTCACTGATCAGGTCCGTCACCTCCGCTGGATACCGCTTTGGACATACAAGGAGGCGAAAATTCAGACCAAACAAGACTTAGGATCATGCTCAAGATACTTGTACTGGTAGAAACTTAAATGTTGTTTCTATGCAAACTCTCCAAGCTGAAAATACAGGAGAGGCAAGTTTTGATTTTCTGCTTCGTAAGGCAACAGTAAACCCCTCTGGTCCATTTAGCAACAAATTATTTGAAGTGTAATTAAGCCTCTCCCCCATTGGCCGTGTCTCAGAATACCAGCACACGGCAGGAAGATGCATCGTTTCCCTGCTTCGTTCAAATTAAATCGACGGTGACTGAGATGCCGTGAGTGATGTCTCATCGAGAGCTTGATGTAGCAAACCCCTCAGGGCTAATGAGAGAAAGTTCAACGATGACTCAGATCATTTTCTCAAGCATCTTCAAACCCTGACTGACGATGACTGGGCCTGAATCCTGAAGGGGGAAAAAAATAAACAAAATGAGGTCGACTTATAGTCAATCTCGAGTTTATCTTGGAAGATGAAAACAAGAGAAAATAATTCCGGGATGGCTGCTGTTCTCTCTGATAGATGCTTTGCTCTCCTCAAAGACACTTCAGTGGAGTGAATGTTTGCTTTCATAAGGTTTTGACCTCGACCTGGTTCAACAATTTTCCATTCTCGCTATAACATCGGACGTGCTTTTTCATCATAGTGAAATAGATCATTTCTGAATGAAGCAAACAAGTGCAATAAAAAAATCTCTATGTCAAGAAACTCATTTTTGTGTTAAAATTATGTTAAAAAAAAGGAGAATTCATTTGACTACTTTTATTTTTGTCTACAAGTCACAAGAAAAGACCCAAACCATCAATGTGTTACTTAACTATTTCCCTCCCCTGCCTGTGGCACTGCACCCCATCTGCTCCCACTGAACATGTAAATCTTTTAAAACAAGGCATACATATAAAAGCCTTCACAACTGCTAGTGGGCACTGTAGTTTGTAGCAAACAGAAGTAACTCTGTTGTCAGCCTTCAGCTGTAGATTAATACACATTTATCTCTGCTGGGAGTCTTTACAGCAGCAGGACGGAGTACGTGGGACGGATTCAAAATAAACTACAGTGACCTTGTTCATTGTAATGAAGGAACATGTCACCCTGTGCACCAGTGCAGCAAATGTATGTGTGAAACAGTTTTGGTCAACAGAGGTCAATGGCACAGAGCAAAAACATATCAGACTTCGGATGCAAGACATTGTGTGTTTGCCCACAATATAAGTTCTTCACCTCTATGGAAAAAGCACAAGCATGGCTACAAGTAGAGAGAACTCCAACATGTATTTTGTACTGTAAGACATTTATAAAGGGATAAATTAAAAAAATTGATGTCTCTGATAATCTATAAGTCAACATTTCTCCAAGTGCCCACAAATGTCACCAATACTGGAAAAGAATGAGGCTCTGTATGCTTTTTATAAGACTTTTTGTCACAACGTTGTTGGCCTCTGAGTTGTGTAGAGGAGTGCAGGTTCACAGGTTAGTGCAAATGGTTCAAACCCGCCAACAGGTTTTGATGCTCAGACTCTTCAGAGGATTAGTAGGGCCTTTTAGTTGGTTTTGTTCTCTTCATGGGGTTTCTTTTAATCAAATATGACCTGCCTCACAACCTCTAATGTAGTTTATCACATTTAAGGGACTTAACACTTCCAGACTAGTGAAGATCAACATGCGTCATCGTGTGTCACATCTCACCTGGCCGTCAATCTTCAGATAACCTGTCTGTTTCATGATCTCCTGCAATTTCTGGTCGATCTCTGCACTGTGGGGACAAAGGAACACACAATGTGAGGGAACACAATTCTGTTTCAGTGTAACGACCACAGCAAAATGGACACCATGTGTGTTTCTGTACATCTCCTCCACCCCACACACACTCACACTCATGCATATGGGTGCATCATGTGGAACATAGGCAGCTTTTCATTCTTTCACTCTTTGTTCTGCTCACTTGCCAGAGTTTGTGTGTTGCTGTGCTCATTATAAATGTGTTTATATATACAAGACCACTGTGAACTTTTGTCTCTACATGTTTAAATCCAGAATTCATTTTTGTATTTAAAACACTGCTTCACATTCATTTCAAACAAGAGAGTTTGGATTCAACAGTGTGAGTTTCATATAATTTCAATCACAAATAATAATTCTACCACTGTTCCCAGGAAGGTTGTTTATTCTAAATAAATCTTTTTTTTTTTAAACATCCATTCAATGTTGTATAATTATTTTTAACAAAAATGGGCATTTGCTGATGACTGTAAATACAGCTTCTCAGGAATCATTGCTCAGATGATCAACAGCATGTGTCCACATACTTCTCTAAGCTCTTCTGCAGACCGTATGGAGGCGTGGGCAGCGTGAGCATGTGTCGCGGGCGGCTGGGGTAAGGGTGGTGCTGAGGCGAGCTCTCCGAAGACGATGAGCGGCTGCCTCCATCGTTGGCCAGTGGCAGCTGGAGCGCTGGGGTGGGGGGGGACATGACACATTAGAAAGAGACAGGAGAACAGCACGAATGGTACAGTAGGTTTCCCACCAGAGGCCAGTATGCCAGAAGGTGTAAGATGACTATTCATGCATTCACCGACACCATTTTAGTCGTTTGAAGCTGGTGTGCACCAGTATGTGATAATGTCGTACTATTTGTGCGTTTTTAGCTCTGTTCAACAAATCTCAGTGTTCTCTTTGACTTTGCATTTCCTTCCCATCACAAAAAGGATATGATATCCTTTTAAGTACCCACTGAAAATGACTTCCCGTGAGACACTAAGAGAAACTGGCCTTCATGCGGTCAAAGAGTTCTTTCACTACAGCCTTGCTATCTAGACCCTGCGTAGTTAACCACCATATGAACTTGCTGTTTTTGTTTCCCCAAAGTCGCAGCTTTGTTTTTGTTTCGCTCATGTCCGGACCTAATGTTAAAACAAACAGGACGGTTATCTCAGAGCACATGCAACACCATTCTCAGGCAGCGAGGGACAACGCTGCGTTGGGAGATATAGTTTAGGGATGTGTGTGTCCACAGTTTGATTTTAAAGGGAAACTATGCTTTATGAACACTCGGGTTTTCTCTTATTAATAGTTAAGTTAGTACTCTATACACTAAAATGACTGCAGAGATCTCAGAATGCGGCAACATTACAAACAATATCACCAACAAGGGAAAAGTATGAGCAGTCAGTTGATCATACGGGTTGTAAACAACTCATCTGTTTATTTGGAGGTAAAACCAAAAGTGACTACACCAGTAATGTGGGTAATAATCCCTGATTGTATGGGAAAGCTGGGAGGGTGCAGAACTATGTCAATTGGTCAAAGTTAAACCAGGAAGCCAATGTGGGAGATGTAATGGACGTTAACAACGTACAGTGGGGGTAATCATTTTACAATTCACCATTGTTTTCTCCTCCAAATAACGTTGGCTAAACTGGCTTTAACTGCTTCTATTTGTTGCTAAATGGGACATCTTTTCGTCCGAAGAGTTTAAATGCCTTTTTTTTCCTCAATTTCACTCGGGCAACTCTGTTTGAACAGTAACCAGTTTGACAAAGACTTAGAGGTTATTATTACGATTAACATTATTATAATTTTGTAGCAGAAGGCTGGCAGCTCTTCTGAGAGGCGAAACGTTTGTATCCACGAGTCACCTGTGGATGGATCACCTGTAAGGGGAGAATCAGTTAGTGAAGAGGAGGAGGGGTTAGTACGGAGAGGAAGAGGGATTCAAGCAGTCTTTAACACAGATTGCATCTCCATAATTCTGCTGGCTCCAGATTGACGGATGTTTGGATAGACGGGCAGACAGAGCGAGGAGATTGGGAGACGCACAAACAGAGACACTCGCAGGCATTGCTGCACCGCCTCCAGCTCACACAGTGCTGCTGCAACAGGAAGGGGGGGATGGGGGGGGGGGGGGGGGCAGAGGATGAATAATAGACAAACAACATCAGAAAGAGAGGAGAAATTCAGCCAAAACTGCATAGCACAGACTAAGCTGGAAGTCAGACAGTCGGTCAGTCAGACAGGAAGTCTTCAGTCGCCACACAAAGAAAACACAGAGAGGAAAAGAGAAAGAGCAGCCAGAGTGTTCACAGCACTCCTGCAGATGGACCAGTGGGGATGCTGGATTAGAGACTGTGTCGGACAAAACGCAACCCAAAACATCGTGTCGTGCAGAAAAGCCACATGCGCGGTGATTCTCTGCCTCCAGCAAAACGAAGGTTAATCATATGACACGCGTCCACACACGCAGACTGTGAACATCGACACACACCAACACTGCCTTGCCACTGGCACACACGCAAACTAACAGAGAGGGAGAGAGAGAAAGAGAGAGAGAGAGAGAGAGAGTTAAAAAAAGAGTCAGAATGGAAAGATGGAGAGAGGGAATGATTTGGGGGTAGATGTATTTAAATGCTGGGCTAAAATTCTCAGAACTGGTCGTGGACTGGTTTCATAGTCGTGGATCTAATTTCTACCCCACAGCAGAGGTTCTTATTCAGGCGTAAACTTATTAGACCCTGGTGTGAGATACAGAGTGAGAAATTAAGTGTGTGAGAGAAATTATGTGTGTGTGTACTCTGGCATTCTGGTTAATACACAGCTCTGAAACCAACCTTGTCAACTGATGCTAACATAAGTTACTTCTTTTTAGTTATTAAAAAAAAGACGATCTAGTTGATGGGTCTGAAATACAATATTGCTTGAGAGAGGAAATTTACTTTTACAGCCACTCGTAATGACATGAGAAGTCTTTTTCTGCATAGTCTGTATTTTTTAGTCTATTAATTGCACTGGATTTGATAAATGTGCATAAAAGTGTTAAAAAGAAAAACGTGAGTAATAATTACAGTAAGTGGAGTAGCAGTAGGGCCTATTAAGCTGCACTGGCAAGAGGAAAACATAATAAATTGAACTGAAAATGTAGGGAACTGCCTGCGTTTCTCTCTGATGGGATTCAAATATAGGAGAGACAATGGTGAGGGAGGTGGGGATGTGAGGTGAGACAGGGGACACAAGGGTTGGGTTGGTGGAGGGGGGAGAAAGAGAGGTGCAGTGGCAGAGTGAGCGATGGATTGAATGATACCTGCACGCTGGGAAGGGGCTGGAGCAGGACTGAGCTGGATCACGATGACTAGACAGAGGAAAGAAAATATACACACACACACGCAAATTACTGCACTGTTCTACTGAGAAAATCACACACGCACGCGCACACACGCTCAACAATATAAACAAATAGAGGGGATAAAAAGTCCATGCTTCCCTTCACACATAAACAAAACACACAAATCTAAGTGCTGTATATAAGAAGTCAAGGGCTCCCATCTTTTTCTTATCGTCTATAAATCCTACAAAAAGACCAAAACCAACAATGGACTAGTCTGTCGTTACTACAATGCGGTCCGACTTCCAAACCCTGTTTGTGGCATTCAACCCCACTGTTTGCAACTGAAGTCATACATCTTTAAAAACAGGCCACACGTGTATCATTTCAATTAAAAAAAAAAAAGCCTCAGGAAATTTCCTTAAACAGCTGGTCACTGTTTAGTAATCATTGTCAAATAGCAGTACATACTTCTTAGGGACTATTATTCAACTGCAGATTAATACACATTTTGGCACTCAAATTAATATTTGTGGCATCAGCTCAGAAAAAACTACAGTGTCTATGTCCACTGTAATAAAACAACATGAAATCCAGTGCCATTATGGGGCTCAGAGCACTTGCTGATACAGAGTACTGACCCGATTTACCAGAGGTCTCTATTTCCCTCCAAATTTAAAATGTGTAACTTACTGTGTGGAACTCATTGGGATCATTTTATGTAAGGCAACACGGCCATTACCCAATCAACTTAATCAGGTCAGCGTTTGGTTGGAGCAATACTAGTTAATGGTGGATTGCAGGGAAATAATTATATCAGGCTTTGGATAAACAGTCAATACTTGGTTTTCAGTCTTTTCATCAGATTTTTGACAGTAAAATACAGAACAGCAGCAGCCTTTCCGTTACCACATCCAATGCTCTTACAGACAGCTTATGTCACCCTCACACAACATGTAAAGAAGGGGTTTGTGTTCTCTCAGTCCTCAGATGAGTGGACTAGAGGTCAGGAGAATTGGGTTGCTGTTTTTTTAAAAGCCCACTGTGTTGCACCGGTAAGATAATGAAGAAGTGTTTATTTGTGTGATCCATGTCATTGAGCACAGGCATGCTGCAGACTCTCCTGCTGGGCTAGCCGGGCCGTTTGTTGGAGAGTTTTCTCCTCCAGACGGTTGAAGGGCCCAAACGTTGCTGCTCCACCAGCTCTCATATTCCCTTCACATTCACTGACAACCGGCAAGGACTTCATGACAACTAGTCTGCGGCACACTTGAATTCAGGTTGACCACTGTGTGTTATGAGGTGTAGTTACACGGCAAGACAACATAACCTACGGTTGGCAACGTTAACGTTACGTTGAACGTTAGCTAGACCCCAATAGCTTCCAAGAATTAGCGTCCGTTTTCCTCAAGTGTCAAAACTGACAGAGAAAATGTACTTTGCCGCAGGACTCAGGAGCAAAGACGCTGCGTATTTATTATGTGAAAATATAGATAACCTTGGGCTAAATGGCACTTCGGTAACCTTTCATTGGCAGAGTGAACACCGTACCGCAGGTTGAGGTTGACGTTGGGCCTGCCACCGACTATCACACAGATTGCTAGCGGGTTAGCCTAGCTTGTTTGACAGGACGGGATCGGAGCAGATTCGGGACGTGACTGTCAGCGAGACACTTCGTGACAGCATACTTTCAACTTCTATTTTGAGCGTGACTCAAAGTAGAAACGGTCCCACTTGTTAAGTAAGTGATTTCACGGTAAAAACCAACCCAGCAACCCGAGTCAGTGTTTGTTTATGTAGCTAGGACTGTTAGCATGTTGTAGCTAGGAGCAGCATAACACCCCACTCCTTCCCTCCGCCTCTCCGATTTTTCCCCCCGCTATTCTGCCCGTTACCGATTACCCGGTGCTCCCCGGTGGACACTCACTCGGCCTCGGACGTGATCGCTGCGGACTCATGTCGATGTTAAGGTCGATTCTCCGGCGAGCCTCTTCATTTTCCTGCTTTAGTTTCTCCTCGATTCGCGACAGCCTCTGTTCCAGCGACGACATCTTGAAAAATTGAGCACCATGTAGTTCCCAGCAGAGCTCTCGACTCCCCTCTCTGGCAGGCGGGCAGGCTGGGACTGACTGGAGGCGCGCGAGTGTGTGGCGCGCGCACACACAGCAGGATTGTGACCATATTACACCGATATAACAGAGGCACACCTTTATAACTATTAAAGGCAATTTACCCTTTCATACAGGTGGGTCTGAAGAGGAAAACTGATGAAGGTAAATGAATCCTGACGGTTCATCTTTAGGAGTAGTACGAAATAATCTCAACTCAAGGTCCACTTACTTGTTCTGGAGCTTTCAACCATGTCATAGTTCCCCCATCATAAGATTGAGTTTTCTCACTAATGTGCTGCACACATTGTTGCTCCTGAAGGACCTTTTTTTAATCCACGTCGGCCTAGAAGTTGAGCTTGACAGTTCATTCTTGTTGAGGAAACAATCTCATCCCAAGGTTGCTTGTTCTTGAGCTTTCAACTACATCGCATGGTCTTCATGCACTACAGGCTGGTTAAGTCCAACAAAGCTTACACAATTAGACAATAATTCAGTGGATGGATGAAAGGTTAATCTGCAACTATAATATACAATTATGTTTTCTGTCATTGGCCTTTTTCACTGAATACATTTTGACAAACGGTTACACATTTGTAAATCCATCCATCCATCCATCCATTTTCTACCGCTTATCCTGTATTTAGGGTCGCGGGGGGGCTGGAGCCGATCCCAGCTGTCATTGGGCGAAGGCAGGGTTCACTCTGGACAGGACGCCAGTCTATCGCAGGGCTGACATGTAGAGACAGACAACCATTCACGCTCACATTCACACCTACGGGCAACTTTTAGAGTCATCAATTAACCTATCCCCATCTTGCATGTCTTTGGACTGTGGGAGGAAGCCGGAGAACCCGGAGAGAACCCACGCTTACACGGGGAGAACATGCAAACTCCACACAGAAGAAACCCGGGCCGACCCGGGAATCGAACCCAGGACCCTCTTGCTGTGAGGCGAGAGTGCTACCCACTACACCACCGTGCGTGTAAATCATAAAGTCAAATTACATGAAGCAAACTAAAGCACGATTATTGATTTTAAAAGAAACCCCTCTCTGCCCCCGTGTAATTATGAATGACAACCATTCAAAGTCTACAAGAGTATCAGTGACTGCCATGAAATGCTAACGCCGATGCTGTGTTTGCAAAGGCTCAACAGCACCTCTACTTTTTTTATAAACTGCCCCGTTATTGTTTTCTAAGACCTTCTTTAAGACCTTTTGTACATATTAGGGGAACCAATGTGCAATATTACTGACATGACAGACCAGTACACAATGAATTTAGCTCACAAGATCATAGCAGAGCTGCTGCAACTTCTTTGGCCTCATTCCTTTTCAGGCCCAAGATGCATCACATCGTCTGTCCCACACACTATTCAAGCTCAACACTCAGCGCTTCTTTTGCACTAGATATCCTTTATCAATTTCCCATATAATACTTTTTTTCCCCTTCTAAATGCGCGTGCCTTAAGTTATATTTTGTGCCATCGTATATGGTTGTTGATATTCTCTTGACAATCTTTACATCTCTACATTGTATACAATTCTGTAAAAAAAGATGACGTGATATGAACATATTACCACATGATTCCACTGAAACAGATCGCTGAGTCATTCAGATCCTGTCCCATTCATTCAATATGGTGCTCTTCAAATGTATTTCGCAACATACTAATATGAGTCACAAACATATTTATACACTACTACACTACGTTTGTTTTTAAATTGAGATGCATTTGATCCGTTATTGCCATTTTTTTTTTTTTTTACAGGCTGTTCTGGTGTTTGTACTGGATGCTTCCTTGGTTTGGTTAAACACTCACACTTAAGAACAACACACAGACAGAAAACTCACTCCAGGTTTTCTTTATAAAATAACTCATCTCATACTCTTCACATGGTTTTGTACGGTCATTCACAAGATAAGTAAAATCCACACCATCATACATACAGCTTCACAACAAACTTCTCCTGTACTCAGAGGTGGTAAAGTATGATTGGACCACTGGCTCATATTTTCCAACATTTATCATCGTGTTTCAAATGATATTATTCATTTAGAAATGTATTGCCCAAAGAAGTTGTTCGCTCACTACAGCAAGCTCTAATGTGGGAAAATGGCTAATGAGGTTTTTTTTGCTTGATTCGTCAAAAATCCCCAAGAAACAAACTTGATTTCATCGCCAAGATGGAAACCTTACAATGACCACAACCAGTAGTTGTGAGAACTGTTGGTGGCCTAAGACATAATTGCCTTGGTGGGAAATTAACTCACTTCATGTTTATAAAAAACATGCAACCTCTGGTAGCTAATTGGATCGATCAATGTGTCTCAAACCCATAATCACAATAATGTTACTTGTACATCGTGTCTTAGTGTTGAGATTTTTTTTCCAATTAAAAAAAAAAAAAAAAGAGTGAAATACCGTAACCTGCTCGTCACGTAGCTTTAATGCTGATGGATGTGATTCTGTGTCTGCTACAGCTGTTCATATCAAACTATGTTTCATACCCAAATATCCAATTAAAAAGTACATGGTGAGTGTTAAAAATGCACTGAAGAGTCAACCGTCATAACATATGACTACTTTACAAATTGCTGTTGTAACATTTCTGGCAGACATTAAAATCCAAGCAGCACACATATTTAAAAAGAGGATTGTAGAAGTACAAAGAAAAGTAAGAAAGTGGTTCTTTACCCTGTAGTGAACTCCTAACTCGCCTCGCATCGGTCAGCATGACTGAGGGTCATCGTCGATCGACTGCTGGGAAAGCTTTGAGTACAAATTCATTCTAAACGTGACCTCACTGCTTCCACTCACAAGCAAATCTCTTCTTTTGTTTCGTTTTTTTTTTTTTTTTTAAGTTGAGAGCGTTTCTGCAGCACATCGGATCACTCTACCTGCTGCCGTATACAAAGGGCCACAAAATAAAAACAAACAGATTTCCTTGGATCAAATACAAGTACAAATGTAAGGCAATGATATGAGAGGCCATATGACAACTCCCCTCACAGCTGCACAGGTGACTAGACTGACACATCGGAGGATGGGAGGAGGCATCTTAAAGGCTAATGTTTGTAAAGATACACAAGTCACTGGTGTGTTGTACACTGATTGGAGAGGGGGCCTTCGTTTGTCCAACATTTTACCCCATCAGCTATGCGTTCCAGATTTTATTTTCTCAGTCCTCCATCTTTAAAACCCTGCGGACACACGAAACACAGACCGACTGCCTTCGGTCTCTCCACATTCATTCACAGTGTTATTAATGGACAAGTCGGTTGAGACTCGTGGAACGTTCCTTTAGGTCTGCGAGCCCTCGGCCCACTAGCAGAGGTCAGAGACGTAGTCAAAGTCCCGGAAGCTGTCCTGGTCTTTGCGGGAGAGCACGCGAGGCTCGCGTGGAGGTGTGAGCGTCGGCGCTTCGGTGGTGAACTCCTCGTCGAAGTTACTCACGTCTTCCTTGCTGACAATGGAGGGGACAAACGGAGGAGGCACCTTCCTTTGCAGCAACGCCTCCCAGTCCACATTCTGGAGGGACACAGAGAAAAAGAGAGGAGAAATAAGTACAAAGAAACTTTCGATCGGTTTCAGTTCTGATCTTCAAAGTGTCAAGAAGGAAAAGTAAAGCTGTGTTTCAGCTGCTTTCTGCCTCATCTGTTGCTGCTAAACATTTCCTGCTGCTGCTAAACTAAAATAATAGGAGCAGCAAACTTTGCCAGTTCAGCGATCCTCCAACACACCATCAAGGTTTGTTGGAGGATCGCAGCTTATTTCACTTCATTGTGCTCTTCTGTGAAAACAAAAACACCTGAAGGGCCGAGACTGCTCCTCCCTACTCACATAAAACTGCCTTGCGGTTGTTTCCCTCTGCCAACCAATCATGTTTACTTCCATCTCTGTCCAAAATGTTCTCACGTCATCATTTTATCCTATTAAGACATTTGTGTGCAATTGTCAAAATTATGAATTTTTAAGTTATTGTCACGGAGGGATGGGACGTTATAGGATTTTAATCACAGATTGCAATAAAAACACTCAACAAATCGATCGTGGTGAACTTCTATTATGGGGAAAATCGTAAATATGACTTGAAAAAGCTGTCAAGCTGCTATCACGGTAGAGAAGTGGAAAAAAGAGACCTTTTAAAAAAAAATTTTTTGACTTACTATATGTATATATATTACTAACGATACTACTAATATTACTAAATAAATATACTTACTTATGATTTATTTTAATATAATTTCAAGAAATCACTTCCAAGATAATTTGATCGTTCCTCACTGAAATGAATGTTCATTAACATTGACCTTTGACCCTGGACCTTTGACCTCCAGAATGTAATCAGGTCATCATCCAGGTGGACGTTTGTGCTAAATCTGAAGATGTGAATTCCCTCCAGCCATTCCTGAGATATTCCATTCATGAGAACAGACAGAAGGACAACCAGCCACGACCGTTGCCAACCTCGAGTACTTACTCTGAAAAATGGCTGCTTCTTCACCTCCTCTGCATCCTTTTCACCAGATCCCAGTCTTCTCTCTGGGTTCCTCCTCAACAGCTACACACAACCACACACACAACCACACACACACACACACACACACACACACACACACACACACACACACACACACACACACACACACACACACACACACACACACACACACACACACACACACACACACACACACACACACACACACACACACACACACACACACACACACACACACAAAATCGAGAGTAAGTCAGCCATTTTGGTGAATAATAAGTGTTTCTTCTCACGTATTGTTGGTGGCTGATGAAGTCGGAAAGAAGGAGAACTTGTGTCTTTGTATTCTTACCCTCCTCATGATGCCGATAGCCTCCGTGGACAGGAAGCGTGGATAGCGGACTTCATCATTCACAATGCTATCAAACACCTCCTCTTCATCATCTCCTGGGAACGGAGACTACAAACACGCAGTTCGATACAACCCATTTAACAGATTTGCACATCATGAATCAACGTGTTGTTAGTGATTGTAAGCATCCAGTTCTCTGTGTAAAAGTAGAGCAGGAATATAAATAGAGCGCCTAAGATTGATGAAATTCTGTGCACTTGCATAATGCTTAATTCTTATCTCATTATCAATATGAGAACTTTTTCATTAACATATATTTAGTTTGATCTGTTATTGGACCACTTACTCTTAACCAGGAGCTACTTTTGCAAATTGACAGGAGTGGCCAGTTAATAAACAAAAAGTAACATTTATACGATAAAAAAAATAAACAGGCACATAACTCATCTACATTTGAAATTAATTATTTTCATATTAACTGACTTATTAACTCATCTTAACTAAATTAACATAGCGCAAGAACTAACGTGAGGCCTGTATGACAGATAAATTTAACAGCAGCAACTACATTTTAGTTAAGTTCACATTAACACTCAAATCACCAAAATATTGGAATGATCCATACACATGAATATCTCTGGTTTACAGGAATAGCAAAAACATATAGACAGTGGGATGACAACCTCTAAGGCTCTCAGCTCAGATCTGAAAGAGAGACGCTGCTGTTACATGATACTGTAGGAATGTTAGACCCTCAAACTAACTTAAGTTTTACAACGTGTGCTCACACAAAAGATGTGTTCAGCTATCAGCCCACAGCAGTGTAAGAGCTTTGTGTATGTGAGTGTGTATTACTTCTCACCTCTCCCACCAACATTTCATAGATGAGGACCCCCAGCCCCCACCAGTCCACTGCCCTGGTGTAGGATGTATCTGTTAGGACCTCTGGCGCCAAAAACTCTGGAGTCCCACAAAATGTACTGGTCCGGTCCCCGAAGCCCATTCCTACAGACAAGACGGACAGAAAGATGAAACCCTTCGTGGCTGAAAGCTTTTGGGGAAAATCTTCCTGCAGGCAAACATTAAAATGAGCCCATCTGTCAGAAACATTAATATCCACCTTCTTTACAGAGTCCAAAGTCAGCAATCTTCACATAACCGTCGGTGTCCAGCAGCAGGTTGTCGAGCTTGAGGTCTCTGGAAGATGAGAAGATGCAGCAGAGAATCTGTCAGTATTTCACAGTTGAGGAAACACGTCGAAAAGAGTTTAAAAGAAATACAAGTGTGGCTAGGAAGATGCAGTCATGTTAGCTGCTCAGGGAGACTGTACAGCAGTGCTTTCAGCTAAGCGCTAACATGCTAATGCACATATTATTTTTACACCATTGGATGTTTTTTAACCAGTTGACACAGATGTGAGGAAACGTGTCCGTGAGGTCTCCACTCACCTGTACACAATCTTATGGTCATGGAGGAACTGAAGTCCAAGAACTACACAGGCTGCATAAAACCTGAAGTCAAACCAAAGAAACATTATTACTAACCTGCAAGAAAATGCACAATGTGTTCATCCTGTTCAGACTAGTTGTTTGCCATTTATCGAGCCAGGGCTGTGTATGAACACCAGACTGTTAGCAGACTGTGACGAGATATTTGCGGAATTTGACACAAAAACTTACTAGATAAGAATCGCTCGCTTTATCTCAAATGAAACTGAGCAATTTAGTTAATGTGTGCGTTTCCTGCTCTGATATGTCAAAATGCCAGCCACGGAATAGGTTTATTGCTATAAGAAGGAAAGTCTTTTCAGCTGGCGTGGACAGGAGGAACACTTGTGACAGTGCTTTCAATATACATAGATATAGGCATGTAGTATTTTAAGACAGGCTTGGAAAAACATGTGACTCCTTTAACTACTGCCTCTAATATGACCATACCAGTGTGACTTATCGGGCAATAACACTAATAAAACATTGATTCAAAATAAAAGTTGTCCAGCACTTTGAGATTTAAATAATTCACAAACTTGAAAAGCCCTGAAAACAATTAAACTCATCTAACCCACTATTAACAGACATATGGCAATATGCAGAATGTGTTAACAGCCTCACTGATATCATACAAATAATAAAATATCTCTTGAACGTTTTCTCGTTCTCAAACATTACGTACACAGCTCGTGGCTCTGTGAAGACGTCCGTGTGGATGTGCATCATCAGGTCGCCTCCTGCCGTGTACTCCATAACGAAACACACATGCTCTGAAGTCTGGAAGCATGCAAATAGGTTGACCAGGAAGGGGTGGTGCGACAGGTTCACGACCTCAAAGATGCGCTTCTCGCACATTAGACTGCAGGAGGAAGGAGAGAAGAGGAGGAGGAGGATGCAGAGGCAAAATAAAGTGAACAAGAGAAGAAAGAGAGTAAGGATGGAGGGGAGGGAGACAGATGGGAAGTGCATGGAAAGAAGGGAAGAAGCAGAAGATGAGAGACAATAAGAATTAAGGTGGAGGAAAATCAAAAAGATTACCTTTCCACATAATTAGATAATGTATATTTTGGTAAATGAGAGACTCATCCCAACTGTAATCATTGGGATTCAAGGCACAGTCGCACAGATTAAAACACATTCAACTCTATTATTGGAGCCCAAAGATCCAGGCTAAATAATCCCAGCAGCCAATCACACAAACACACACCTTTCCACCTCGTCCCGAGCTACGATGTCTCCTTTCTTCAGGGCTTTGATGGCATACATCGTGCCCGTCTTCTTGTATTCCGACAACAACACCTGCAAAGACACGTGACAAACACATGCGGCAACAACTCACAGTCTGTTTGGCTCTCAAAAACGTACGAAACCTCGATGACCTGAGGGCTTCTACATATCCAAGGTCATTGATTTAATGGGGAAGAGAATTGAAAGAATGAAAAAGAAAAAAAGAAGGTTGCCATCAAATGCAAGGGAGAACATTTAATATACTCGATATGTACACAAACACGGGCACTTGTTGGCATAAAGAAACCAAAAACTTCCTTGAATGTATGGTTTTCTGGTTGTGATGTTATGAAGCGTAGCGCTCTGCCTCCGCTTATTGCTTTCTCAAGAAACCAAAAAACCTGAAACTCAACATTGTGTTTCTCGATGAGATGATCAGTTTTTCAGGACAAACTGATAGAAAGACAGAGACTCCTTCCATGGGAACCTATTGATGCAGCCTGAGGAATCCAAGCCTATTTGTCATTACTGATCTTTTTTGGGAACTATTTTCTCGTATATGTTTGTGTGTGTGTGTGTGTGTGTGTGTGTTACAATTTAAAATGTTATTTACTTAAAACAACAACAACAACAACAGTAAAAGTACCTTCCCAAAGTGTCCTCTGCCCAACACAGCGATCAGCCGGAAGTCCTGAAGAGACAGAGGACCTTTCCTCTGCTTACTGGAGAGATGGACACACAGTCAGCAGAAACATTTATAGTAGATACCAAAATAAAGAAAACAACGGATTAAAAAATCATAAAAACAGCACATGGCAACATCATTTGTCATGGCAGACACAGGAGCTGTGAGTCTGGGTCGAGTGGTAGCCGTCAGGAATGTTCATCATTTGCACCGACACCTTTTTTTATGTACTGTACATATCTCTTAAGCGAAAATGATAAACGTTCTATGCAATGTGGGTCAATGCTCACACACGGTCTGTTATTATACAGAATATACAGAAGAATAAAAATGGACAATATCATAAAAGAAATACACAAAGATACATCGTTTATGTGCATGTACCTGCCAACAGATGAGGTTCGGACAGGGCACTCGGGGGTGAGGTCTGGGGGGGAGAAGGGCTCGATGACTGGCAGACGGTCCTGACGGGGGGGGGGGGACATGCGAGGAAGGAGACACGAAGGAGAAGACACAGAGAGAGACGTGCAGAGACAGAGAGATCATGGAGGTCAAGAGACACGTGAATTCATGAGGGATGGGACATACAAACAGCCTTCCAGGGAGCATGATTGGATTTTTGTCTGTCTGGTGCAAACGGTCTTATGACGCATTCACATCACACGGGATGGACTGTACAGACGAGAGCGTTCACGTCATCAGACAACCCTAAAGTATTATTGCAAATTGGTTGTGTGAGGGTTACTGTGCATTGACTTTATAAAACAGCATCTGTTGGAGCACATGTAATCATTTCCTAAAGGACATTTTAGCAATGTTGACAAATGACTTTCGGTCAAAATGTCTTGTTGGACCTCAGGTGTATTTATTTTGGGCTGGATTATGTGATATTACAATACTCATTGATCAAATTGACAAAACGCCAGTTCCTGATCTTGCCGATTTATCAAATATCTTAGTGTTTAAAGCAGAACAGTTTGTCTTTACTTGTGGTTCACGGCTTGGGAAACAGAGAGATTCCCTTCATCCCACAGCGCACAGAGTGGATTTAATATAACAGACCCGACCCCACACACACACCTCCCCCATTTCCCGGCCTTCCTCTCTCTCCGTCGGTCTCACCGGGGTGTACGCGTCCGCCTCTCTCTTGTAATCGCCTCTCACCGGAGAGTCGCTGTCCAGACTCAACTTCTCCACTGAGACCTCCCTAAAAGAAATTCACAGATACAAACAAACACACCAACATGTGATGCAGACGGACAGATGAACAGAGACAAACACAAAAGGGTTGTTAGACGCGGGGCAGAGAAAGCATCACATGCTTTACACTTTGCCAGGAAACACGAGGAAAAAGGTTCAAGGAATGCTGCTGCTTTTGATGGCTGTCAAACGTAGATGAAGTGGAGTGTGCTTGTGCATCTGTGTGGCTTATGCATTGTGTGTGTGTGTGTATGTGTGTCTCACCCGGAGTTGAGCGTTAGGCTGTGTGCGTTGGGACTGTAGGTTCCTGAGTTGTTGACAGTGGGAATGGCGTTTCGGAGCAGCCTCACCCACGTCCCGATATCCACATTCATCTGACGAGCCCGAAGGAATGCCTTGCCTGGAAACAGACGTCCATCACACATCTGGAGTCAGTCATGTATCGATCATCACACTTTCTCCAAGGTGATTGGCTGCCCAGTTTCAGCTCTGTCCACATTTTGGGATTTTCTCTGACTGATTAGGATTATGATTCAAATTTTAATGCACATTTTCCTATTCTATATTTATGTTTCTTGCTTTTTGCGCTACTCTGCTTTTATTTAAATTTGATCTTACTATGTTTTAATTCCTTGTGTGTGAAATCTATGAAGATTCAATGATTATGAGATATTAGATACCTTAATAGGGTAAAATGTCAAAAGATTAGAGTGTAGGAATGTAAATTACAGTAAAATAATTTCCTGATATCCACAGAATTCTTCAAGAGAATTCACAAAAGTAGAAGAAATTACATTTTATTCCAAAAACCTCCTTAATCACCTGAAAGAGAGCAAATGGTCCTTCTCATCAGTCACTGAGATGAGGTTTTAATTAAATTAATTAAATAAGTTTGTCTGAGTTATTTCTCCTTTATGTGTTTTTTAAATGATTTAAATCTCTTTGTTTTACATCTTGATTAAGTGAATAACTTCCTTTCTTTGTGTCTGTAAGTGCAATCATCATAAGGAAACAAAAATTATTAATTCACCACTAGATGGTGCTGTGGTCTCAATGAAAATAGTGCACTTCACAACACTAGCATTTCTTCCCTTTTGGTTTTGTCAGCATTTTCCCCCCTTTCTCATTAAGATAAAGCCAGTACCAGCAGCACTCCGTTTGTTCATTTCAAACGGTCGTCTATGTCACCTACACAGAGACTGAGCGTGGGAAACCGGAATTATTTCCAAGGTCAGCATATTTGTTTTATTATTATTTTTTTTTAAATTTTTTTCCTGTCCACTCCATCTCTTACTCACCTTGCTGCTTTGAAAACACCTTCTTCTGTCTCTGGAGACGAGGAACTCGCTCAATGACCGGGTTGAAGAACGTCACCTGAAAAATATAACACAAACATCGAAACTACACATCTACCTTTTATTTTCAGACTTCACACTCTGATGATTTAACCTTTCAAGTATGTTGTATCAAAGCAGCCCCTTTCAGCACAGGTGCACTGCTTGTGTGTGTGTGTGTGTGTGTGTACCTCGGCCAGCAGCAGGCCCTGAGGCTCCAGCTCCAGCTGAACTCTGTGTTTCTGGTTGTCCAGGAACTCTTCCAGCTTCAGGTACTTCAGAGCACACAACGAGCGGTAGTCCTTCCAGTAGACTGCAATCTCCATCTCCCTCGACTACAACACACACACACGGAGGCCGACACTCAACAGTGGTAACAACAGCAGCAGCAGTTTTAACAAAAGTAATAATTAAAAGTACTGTGTGTGTGTGTGTGTGTGTGTGTGTACTGACCCTTTCCAGCTCCACAGTGAAGGTCTGGTCCCAAGCCTGTTCTCCCACAGTCCTCCAAGGTGTCTGTCCCACTACACTGTTATCCAGCTTCAGCACGGCACTCACCTCGGCTGCACACGCACAGACAGCACATATTATTTCCTCCATAAGTTACAGTCCTATACAGAACCTGGCCGCACTACAGAAAAAGAAAGCTACCGTATGCTCACACCACAATAATACAATCATTATTGATTAATGAAACCTTAAAAAATGCTGGCTGCTCAGGGTATTGAGGCAATTCAGCCTCATAATCGATTTAATTCATAATAGATTTGCTAAAATCACACATCATCACTCATAAAACCACTTACAGGAGAGCTCGTCTGTCTTGCTGGGTGTCTTCCCGCTGACTGAGCCGCTCCGTCCATAGAGTCCCTTGCTGCCTCTCATGAAGGACCTGGTGTCTCCGGGGCTGTAGCAGGGCAGCATGACAGCTGTGCCTTTATTACGACCTGGGACCACCTCCAACAACCCCACACAGCCCACCACCTGCACCTGTAAGGTACCTGAAAACAGAGGGGAACAATCAAGGTACAACCTAGAGCCCAAAACACCAGAGGCCACATCAATAAATCCCACTCTTTTCTAGAGATCCTTTTCCAGGACATATTCAGTGAGACTCTAGCTGGTATGACAGACAGGGATCACACCAAATAAAACCTTTTCACTATGAGTTATATTAACATTGCTGCCTGAACGCAAATAACGGAATACTTTAGCCCCTTTGCTGGTAATATCAAGTGTTTAATGAGTTTAATTACCACCATTCATTATATTGACCCCGGCTTCCCATTCATTATTTCCCAACTCTCAACTACATCAACAATGTCCAACACATATTTGAAACCATTGCTCCAAGCTGAATCACAAACATTAAACTTGGTTTACATGTTGGCAAACAATCACCTTTAGCAACTAAACCAAACATGCTAAACACTTTGACATTATTCCACTGCTTAAAACAAGAAGCTAAGAAAGCAACATTATGTGAAATCATCCAACTTGCATGTGCTACCATGAGACGTTTCCTTAACAAATCCAAAATACTCTCGTTCGAAAACTGAATGTGAATGTTAACATGATCCTGAACATAACTAGCTCTGATAATTAGCCTAGTGAAATTTATAAAACCAATCAAAAGGGATAATGTGTTTAACAAGGGACACATTGTATTCATCCTTTGAGGTTAAAATTAATTGTGAATACCTAATTAAGATGGCACCACACAGGCACCAACTATTCAGTGACTTCCTGTTCGTTTCCATAGTAGCAGTGTGTTAGTATGTCAACTCAACACTAATGTATTTTAAATGTTTTCATCTCATGGTGTAAGCTTGCTTGACTTTGTCTTGTTACGTACCAGTGAGAGGTGAGGGTTTGTTGAGGGTGCTGTACTGGTTGTGGTGGTAGGGGGCGCCATGGCGAGAGCTGAAGACAGGGGAGGAGGCCAGGACGAGCTCCTCTTTGATGACACTGGCCTTGGGATGGTCCTTCGGCAGCTCTGCCAGACGCTGGTCAAGAGAGTCCCTCAGCAGGTCTAAGCGCTGAGACGCCTCGCTCAGACGAGACTGAGCCTACAGAGTAAAGACGCAGAGCAGCTTTAACACACAGTTAACTGTTACCTCTAGATGCAATCTCACAGCCCACTAAATGCATCCTGTCTGTCATATTTTCACAATAACAAAGAGTCAAGTAAAGAGGCTTTATAACACAATTTAATATTATAGTTTAATATTTGCTTGTTACACCATGCTTCTTGACTGGAAAATGGGGTGTATGTGAGTAATATAATTCAAAAAGTGTCTGGCATCAGCAGAGATGCATGGTAAATGATCTATGGTCATTTTGAGTATTTGGGTCATATATGATTTTGTAGCGGGCTGCACGGTGGTGTAGTGGTTAGCACTCTCGCCTCACAGCAAGAGGGTCCCGGGTTCGATCCCCGGGTCGGCCCGGGTTCCTTCTGTGTGGAGTTTGCATGTTCTCCCCGTGTAAGCGTGGGTTCTCTCCGGGTTCTCCGGCTTCCTCCCACAGTCCAAAGACATGCAGGATGGGGATAGGTTAATTGATTACTCTAAATTGCCCGTAGGTGTGAATGTGAGTGGGAATGGTTGTCTGTCTCTACGTGTCGGCCCTGTGATAGACTGGCGTCCTGTCCAGGGTGTACCCTGCCTTCGCCCAATGACAGCTGGGATCGGCTCCAGCCCCCCCGCAACCCTCAATACAGGATAAGCGGTAGAAAATGGATGGATGGATGATTTTGTAGCTGCTGTCGTAAAGATGCGTCTCTAACGTTGTCCTGGAAGAGGAGCGGACTAATAGAAACTGCTCTGTGAAATACTTGATTTGAGGAAGGGTTTTTGTGTGTATGTATGTTTTCCAGTCTAACCTCAGACAGGGCTTTCTTGTCCTGGACCTTGTTGGCCCCCAGGAGCCTGAGCACATTTTTGGCCCCCTCAGCGACAGCATGCTCCACTCTGTAATGATGCCTCAGCTCTTCAATACGCAGCTCCATCCCACAGAGGTCCTGGTTACCTGCAGTGTTACATTAATGTGGATCAGACTTGAGGGTTTCACAGGAAACCAAGGCTTTAAATCCCATAGGAAACTGCTTTGATCCCGCCTGCGACTTTTATTCAGTTCATATTCTATAAATCCATCTCGTAAGATGCACGTTGAGACTATAAAGTTTAGTTTTGGCAGCAGCGTGTTATCGGGAACTCCCCTGGGCACACTAAGTTAGGTTAATGCCTTTATGCAAGTCATGCATTACACAAGAGTCAGACAAAGAAAGCATTAGCAGCGGCCGCAGGGAGGTGAGCAGCCTCCCCAGTAAACAACATCAACTTTACTTCCAACCTCTGCATGCAAATGGCTCTCATTCCCATGTTTAAAAGCAAACGGAGCAATCAAAAGTCCCCTTTTGCCCATTTTTATTGTTCCCTTTTTGTGACATTTTCATTTGAAATCAAATCATATTGGCATTCAGTTACATTTATTTCAAGCCACGGAGAAAACAAACAAATAAGTGATAGCTTTAATACTTTTAAATAATTGAATGAATTGAAATATTTGAAATAATACCTGATGTTGCCAAAGGTTACAGTTATACATAATCAGAATACACTGAATGTAACAGCAATGATATAATAATAACAATAATATAATATGTATGAGGAAAATAAGGGGCAAGTTGCAACGCTATCAGTTAATACTTTGAAAAACAGCTCAAGCTTCCTCACTTAGAAAAACAGACACAGGGTCAGCCTCGAGTAACAACCATGAAGCACAATTACAGCGAAGTGGTTAGCTTAATGGCACAGCGGAGGCCTCTCACAGAGGGTGGTGAACACAATGGAACAGCACAGATATGAGAAGAGGAGACTTGAGATAAGGAGATGGACAACAGGAAGAATAGCATGCGTGCATTTGACTTTTAAATGCCAGGTTAGTGAAGAGGAAGAACGATAGGACACAGAAGATTGATTAAAATGATTATGACTTATGAGTTGCTCAAAGCACCGTATGAGACAGGAGGAGAAAGAAAGGGAAAGGGGGAGGTAGGAGTAAAGATGAATCTGGATGCTTTTATCTCCTAATAAGGTGTTCTGCCTGGAGCCCAGACCCTGCTAGATGACCCCTCCACCGGGTGTGGTGCCTGGAGACTGTCTGTCTGTGTGTGTACCACACACACAAGCCCAATGTGCTGTGTGTGTGTAGTTTAAAGGAGAGAGAGTAAGAATAACCTAGAAAGATCCAGACACGATGTGGGATACCAGCACAAAAGAAGAAAAGTTTACAAGAGAGTTATATTGAGGTTGCGGGTTACCATGACAGGCAATAAAATACCAACATAGGAAGAAAAGAAAGGCACATACTCTACAGTATATGTATTTTTATATAACTAAAGTTAACAATTCTCTCTTCTGCCTTTGCTTGACTGTTTGTTTAAACCTATTTTCCACCTGCTTCTCTACTTATTTTAACATGGATCATATCATATAATTATATATATATTTTTTAAATAAGTATTGTCATTATCATAATCATTGTTGAAATAATGTCCTTTCCCCCCTTTTATTTATTTTTGTAGTCTACTGTACCTCTCTTCACATCCTAATGTTTGTACTCTTCAAACATCCCAAATGTCCGATGTCTTTTTGTAATGCCATAATGTAATATTGTGATACTATTATTTGCATTAACTATAATTTAATTGATTAGACTATTGTTATTATTAGTAATGTTGTTGCTGTTTTTATCAATCATTGTTGAAATAATTTCCTTTTTTCACGTCATTTTACTAATTTATTTATCTATTTCTGTAGTGTACCTGTCCTCGTATCCTAATGTTTGTATGTCTTGACACCAACAGAATATATTTTTGTAATGTAATCTTGCACCAAAAAAAAAAAAAAAAAACTCTTAACTTTATCAAAACAAATACTTTCGATTTCGTTTGGCACTCTTATGACACTCAGATTCACAATGTAAAAAAAAAAAAAAAAAAATCGATGCAGCAGAGCTGGAGATGTCTTTTTAAAAATGTTATTTCGTTCTTTATCAAAACCTGGTACCTACATTACCCACAATGCAACTCGCCCACTGAGAGTTCAGTAAGAGATTCAGGTGTGTTGTGATTGAGACGGCTAACGTAGCCTCAAGCCGCCATCATCAGAGGTGAGGAGCAGCTGCGGATGTCTGGAAGAATCACTTCTTTCCAACTCCCACATCTAAATGCATTTCTTTTTCTAACTTGTAGTCTTCAGACCCAACCGTCACTGACTCAAGTGACATCACTTGAGGCAATTCATCAGACTTTACATGGCTCCCACTGGAGGCAAAGCTCTTTTCCTCCCTCGACATATGCAGTTGTATTCTGCATGACCTCTAAGCAGACGTGTAAAATCTGTGGTTTGGTCATTAACATCTATTATACCATCTTTATCAACATTGGAATGAACTTGAAAACCATTAAAATCCCAGTAGGTGTTTCATATAGAGTACACTGGGAGATAAAGTACAGCCCTTCAGAGTAATAACCCTTCAAAATGGCCATAATCTTCTTTGCTTTAAAAGCTCACTTTCTTAATAGCAGTGGGCTGCCTCAGTAAAGCCCTGATTATGCTTCCGCGTAGTGATCACACAATGGCTACGCAACGGCCACGCAGTTGCTTGGAGACCGTGATGGTTCTGCGTTGGGTTTACGTGTCGAAATGCAATTCAATGCCACACCGGTAAAGGGCGCTATGTTTTTTGTAAAAACCGACCGAGACTCTTGACGTATATCGTCGTTGGCCTCGTTATAGCGTATTTGTTTACTTTCTGGCTTTAAACGTCCACAATTTTTCAGAACTTGGTGTTTTATTTCTATGTGCAAAAGCGACAAGGTGCAAACAATAAAACAAGGTGAAAACAATAAAAGTAGCCTTTAAATGGCGGTGTTTATGAGTGGAAACCGGATAGCGGTCTCCAGCGGATGTAGTTAGCGGACCAATAACAGCCAATGCCGCTGCGTTGCGTCGCCTCGACGCGCGTCTAGGATTTTGGGGAGGTGCACGTCAGGCCCTTGCGTTGGATGTAATGGGGGTCCGCAAGCCCCCTTGCGTTGTGTCGACGTGGAAGCATAACTCAGCCTTAAGGGTATACACCATCCTTAAAGTCTGTATTTTACTTTGACCCCCCTCCCATTGCTCTATCCCTGCTGCCCGCTGCATTTTTACCAAACCATCCATAATCAATCAGCCCATTTCCCCAGCAAAGCAGCCATGGCCCACAGCACTCTCTGCCCAACAGAAACTCATTCACTTCCCTGAAAGGCCCCCGATTGCTACATCTGTCAGAAAGATAGGAAGTGAACAGCATGCTACATTTCTTTGTTTGATTGAACCTTGAAGTGGACAAACACACCTCCGCACATTTAATACATGCAATCACCTGCTCAGACAATGTTTGTGCTCAGCCTCTACACGCAGCAAAATAATACTGTGAGCGTGTGCGAGAGACTTTTCATGTGCCCGTCCTTTTGTTGGAGAGTTGGGTTTTTTGTTGTTGAGAGCATCAGTGTATGAATTCGATTGATTGTGGTTATGCGCCAGGTGGGCCATTTCACAGGCTTTTTATAACTCACTCATATTTGTCCACCCCACACACACAAACACTCGCACTGTCCACCATGAATCAATCCTCTTCGTCCTCTTTCATCTTCTTCCCCACAAAACCCAGGCGGAGAGAAAACCCAGAGCCGGCTCTTTATTGATCTGTTATGCTACTGTGTGTCTGCCGTCTGGAGCTGCTGCTCGGGACAGACTGAACGACATGCAGAGGACAGCGAGGTGAAAGGCATCCTGTCAAAGCCAGCTGACCATCGTCATAAACCACAGAATGCTCACAGACAGCAATATTCAGGCTGGGAATAATTACTGCATGTTCATGTCAAAATCATTACTATGCATTTAATATTCACTCAATGGTTTTATGCATGGTAACAGCTGGTATTTTGACAATGTCCTAAATAATGGGACTGCTGAAGAGACCTACATCCAATAGCGCTAACCTTTCACAGTTCAAGCAAACATTGGTTGGCTTCCAGTTATTAATCAAAACCCTATTTTACTGGCATTTGGAGCTTGGAAGATGTTTGTCCACAATCCCAGCCACAAGTGTGTTTTGCATTACTGGTACTACATTTATAACCTGTAAGTGTCAGCACTTAGAGTATACACTCATTTAGCCAGCCAGTCAAGCTTACCTTGTGTGTCTTCATTGTGCTCGGTGGCCTGCACAGCCTTGCGGATTTGCATGCGGATGATGTCAATTTTGGTCTTACTGTCCTGCAGCATCTGCTGGGCCGTCTGCAGCATCTTCTTATCCTGATTGGAGTCAAGCAAGGAGGACATCACATGATGGGAAGTAGGAAGGTAATATTAATCCTCATACTAGAACATTTTGAGCCCCCGTTGATTGACGGTCATGGGCGTTAAATGTGTGTTTTTCAGCAGAGAAACAGAGAGAGAAATGGAGGTACGAGAGCAAGGTCATGTGGCAAGGTGAAACAGATGCTACATAAAGGAGGGGGAGGGGAATTTGGAAGTAATCAATGGATGAGGTCAGGTGTGTGCCTAACACACAGATGCTACACATTTAGAGATCATCTGAGTCAGCAGAGTGCAAGGCTATGGATCATGAAGATATGCACGTGCACTCGCACACACACAACACACACACACACACACACACACACACACACACACACACACACACACAGTCAAGTGGTGGAGGGGCATAATGTGTATCATACCCTAAAAGAAATGCTCTTTACGTTCATGCGTGTTCTGTGTGAATGTGTGTGTATGGATTAAGCCAACGTCCTGTACCTTGGTGGATCCATTAGCATAGATGGGGATCATGTTTTCAACTCCCTGTTTGACTTTGAGCTCGATGTTGAGCTGCCTTTCCAGGGCGGCGATGCGTTCCTTGTGGGCTGACGTACGACTCTCCGCCCCGGGAGACTGAGGACACTCATCTGGGGAGGGAAGGGAAAGGTTGGAGATGATATAAAAATGGAACAAGATGAGGGTTCACATGGCGCACTCTCAAGTGAAAATACTCCCAGGGGAATTTCATGTGAATATCCTTTGCATTAGTCTCCCTGACACAGACACACACGAAGCTCACTGGAACCCACCTGTTATCCCGACACCAAATACTGAATACTCCTGCCACAAAGCAGTCCTGTTCACTAATCCCACACAAATGACAGAGTAGATTTGACAACAGGACTGACAGCTGTTCACATACGTACCTTTAGTCTCCTCTCCTCCCTTCACCACAATGTGAGCATCCAGTTCTTGCAGCTGAGCATGTAGGTTGTCCAGCTTACGGTTGGAGGAACGCAACTGGCTGTCCACCTGCAGACAGGAGCAAACACAGTACATTACGCCTGCTTGTGAAACATTCCTGCTTGTGACACATGCAAGAATGACTTTAAACCAGTTCTACAAGACATTTATCCTTCATTATTTTACATAATATACCATTAAATCGGCTTGGTTCTTACGGTGTTAATATAATATTTTTTATTTTTATGTTTTCCTGTTTACACCTGGCATTAACATGGATTTCGGGTGAGCCGATCACAAGTGGACAGCACAGTATACGTCAGTTCACGACTTGTAATCGGATCTCACTTCAATGCTCCATCTGCACATGAACACATACACCATTACCGATTGTAAGCGCATTGTTGTTTTGAAGCTGCGGGAGGCAGTGGCACACTTTTCGTGCCTAGACTACAGCAAATTGAAAGACGAAGAAATTGAAACAAATAAGACTAGGGCTGCAAAAATAATGTCCCTTCCTAACCACTTTTCCTTGACCTCGATGGAAAACGCCATGGAGGTCAAGGGAAGATGAGAAGGAGAACTCATAAGATTTAGGGAAAGACGGCCACGGTGGTCAGAGAATGCAACTGCACTCTCACTAAGCTACGTCATCATTAGAATGCGGCAGCAGATCAATGACAGCTTATGTTGACGTGGGTCTGTGGTGGCGAAACTACAATGTTGAGAAGATTGGACCTTTACAAAAAAGGGCATCTTATACTAATACTTATATAAACGGCTCCTTCAGCGACAGTGAAAGCAAGACACAACAGCTCCTCCTTCCTGTTGCTGTTACACGTTACGATCAATTTGGCCATTGAACCGCACAGACCAACACTATTAATTCACTTGTGTAATATCCATTAAACTGTTCAATAACAACATTTCCTTTGTGCGCTGTGGGACAAATAAAGGCTTATCTTATTATATTAGGATAGGATTATTATATTCCCTTTTTTCAAGGGAATATAGGCTTCCAGTTACAAGAGTTAATATGATAAATTGTTAATTGTTTGAGTTATGGAGAAAGGGTTGAATCCCTTCCCTTCCCTCCTTTTTAGACATCTAATATTTATTTATATTGATTATGAATTTGTCATATGACAGCTATATTTTCTTTTCATTTTATTTGTTATTTAAGATTGGTTTGTTTTACTTATTTATTAAAAAATAATAAATCATAGAAAAGAAGTGAAACAAAACCGTTGTTGCTGGCCACTCATATTTAGCAACACTTAAATTCACCTTAAAATCACAAAATCACCTTAAATTGCTTTTCTCAAACCCATCCTGAAAGTCTCTCACTAAAGCCTTCCATCTATAAAAAAATATGATCAAGGCATATTTGTTTTCCACTTTTGCTCACTGAGCTGTTGATTCAATTGTAAAATTACTAGAGATGGTGCCGATCGATCGGTAAATGATCGGATCGAGCTGATATGGTAAAAAACGATCGATCGGAAATCCGATAAAAGGTTAAAATCACCGATGCGATCGCATTATATATATATTATACATGTGCTTGTGTTTGTTACATTCCGGATCCAAAGGGGGCGGTAGTGCGCCAAACCGCTGCCGCTTCAAAACAAAGAAGAAGTGTTGTGTTGTGGTCACACTGCCTGCATGCACTGCTAACATGTCAGCTATACGGCAGTTTTTTGAAATATGTGAGACAGATATAACACACGCTAGCTGTAACGCATGCAAGCGTTTAGTGCCTTGTGGGGGAAATAAAGCCAGTAGTTTTAATACTACAAATTTAATTCGGCACTTGAAGTCATTTCACGGCAGAGAACATAACGATTTCCTTCAACTGACAAGTGAAAATAAAAAGACAACGCCGACCCCACGGGCACTGCTGCAAAAGACATTGCAGAGCACACAGCCCTACAACCCTTGCAATGAAAAGGCCATGGGAATCACTTGAACAGTGCAATAAATAAAGGTAATCTAGTGGTATAAATAAATAATTACAAGGTTAACATAAATGAAAGACTATAGGCCTTTGCATGAGTGGATGAATTAATGGGGAAAAAGAGTAAAATAATATAAATATCAATAATATCGTTCCACGTGATCGATCGGTTCTGATCGGTAATCGGATCGGTGAGGCTTTAGGTAATCGGTGATCGGTATCGGTCCCAAAAAACCTGATCGGACCATGTCTAAAAATTACAATTCCAGATTGCAGGCAGTGTTCAGGAAAAACTTCTTGACAACAACATTAAAGTAGCTTGCATACATGTTAGAGAGGTGCAGTGACCTGAAATCTATTATTTTGATTATACACATTGAGGGGAGTATGTGGGTAGAAAACTGAAAAAACAAAAACAAAACTACTATAGCCTACAAAAGAATCTACGATGCATAATAACTAGTCCAAAGCAGACAAAGATGCTATAAATTACTTTGGTATTGATTCCATAGGGGAGATCATTTTCATATTTTGCTGTTTTTTGTCCAATTGGACCCAACAGGGGTTCTAATGTGGAGTGGAACTCCTGTCCTGCCATACAAATACGTACTGAATAAATAAAGCTCAAAACATTGGTCACATGAGGCTTAAAAAAGTGCCACATCCTTCAGAAATTCTTAGCCTTCTGTAATGACAAACAGGATAATGACTGACCATACCAGCAAATCCACCCAGCTGCTGTGAACCGGTGTGACTGATTCAATAGCCACAGTTCCAGTCATTAAACTGGTTTCCTGCAGCCGTACTGACGTTAAATTCATTGACTTTCCAACTTCAAAATCAGAGTGCTTCCATGACCATCATTTCACTCCTGCCTTGTTGGTGTAGTATCCTTTTGCCAGTTCCTTTACTTTTCTTTGCGCTTTCAGATCATCTATCTGTTTTCCCCCAAAAAACTGGTTTGACAAGCATTAAAAAGCTGCAGGTTTTTGGACTCCAACACGTCCTGGTGGATAAAGGCTTTGGGAGGGTCGGGGGGGTAACTGTGGCTAACCTGCTGTGCATTCCTCTTGTCAGTCGTGGCCCTCCGTAGGTTCTCAGCTCCCTCCTTGATTTTCAGCTCCTTACGAATCTCTCTGCGGATCCTTTCGCGCTGCTCATCCAGAAGCTGCTGCACACTGGAATCGGAGAAATCCGAGTTCTGGTCCAGGCCGAGCTGCTCCAGAACAGAGAGCCCATCTGGGTCACTCTGGATGGGTGAACAGAGAGAGGAGCGGGAAGGTAAAAAAAAAAAAAAAAATTGAAATAAGTGAGGCAATGTGGATATGAACAAAATAATCATCATAACAATACAAGGCTTAAGTTACAACACTGTCTGTCTGGTAAGAGGGGGTGTTGATGTTGAGAGTGATGCAGACAGAAGAGGAAGAGATGGTGAGCAGGATAAGGCAGTAATGGGAGGAAAGAGATAGAGAGGGAGAGATGGCAGTGATGGGGGTTGGGGGGGGTTTGGAAAAGTTGGGCAAAACTGAAAATGCTAACAATGGAAGCAGGAGGAGCAGTAACGAATGAAATACATCTTGTTCAGCCAGTGTTGATAGTATTTCAAATCTAATATCCAATGTCCAGCTGCTTACTAGAGGAGCTTACAGGTCACTGAAGTTCAGGGATACCATTAGAATTGCCATTTTGAATATTGTCTGCCTGCCAAAATGGGCTAAAGCTCAAGACTCGAACATCAAAGTGCATTATGAGCCGTGCGGTCCATTGTCCTCTTTCAGCCTTTTCTCATGAACATGCCCCATCCTACTGGCTGAGCATTGCCATTAAAATCTCACTTGATACCAGCAAATAATTGGTCTCCACAAGTTTCTACTAACTTCCTGCGCCTTTTCAAAATTCAGTTCTAGCAGAGAACTGGAGACTCAACAAGCCAGACACACAATCAGGAACACAGCACAAGAGCGTTAATCACTAAAATCTCCCACTATTACAGGAACACACAAATCAAACAAACAAGCCAACAACACCTCACCTCCGAGCTGTCCTCATCCTCCTCGTCACCATGCCAACACATAGTTCACTTAGATATGAAGACCCCGAAAAAACTAGAGAGGATCAGAAATCTTTGGTACGCTCCTGAGTTCGACCAAACAGCTAATGCCACACAGAGAGCAAAGTGGTTTGAGGGGAGAAAACCGATAAAAAGAGATAAAGAGAGGGAGAGTTAAGTGAGGGAGGAGGGGGAACGCCTCCAAAAGAGGATATCCGTCCCAACACCAAGCTGCTCAGGCCTTTCCTGTTTCCTCTGCGATTTTGTTGCTGTCAGTGGAGAGCGAGACACAGAAAAGAGGGACAGAGACTCAAAACATTCCTGGATTGGGGCATTAAGCTTAGAACCTTAGTTCCTCAGCTGCTTATGCACACCTATTAATCATATCTGGCTCTAAGTGAATTTGTGTGACAGCCTTTTGTTTTGTTTTTTTGCTCTCATTTGTGTCGGTGAATGATCTTGAGAGCGGAAACAAGGGAAGGATGCGTTTTCGAAGTATTGGATCAAAGCCAGAGAGTAAGACTGGGACGCATTTCTGCTGCCTGCTTGACCTCTTGTTTCCTTTGGGCTCCACATCTACAACCCACTGTGGTCATTCCCCTTCCCCTATAGGACGACTATGGGATACAATCACAGCCTCATGTGAAAATAGCGGTGGGTGGAGTTAGCACCCCAAAGCTACATCATTCTTCAAAATACAAAATGAGCAAACGGTTTAAGGCCCCTTTTCCCGGGAAGGCGATCAGTGATCTTACAGGTGCATGTCACCATCTGCCAGATGGGTGTAATCAAATACTGGTTGCAGTCTGGGTTTTGAGGAATGTCAGGATCAGAAAGAGTTCCTGGTGATTTGTAACAATATGAAATAGAAAACAGACTATGTAAACAGAGACTCAACATAAATAAACATGTCCTGTACCACTCATATTTTGAAAATTGGCTTCTGTGCTGGAACTGCTTTCGGTTTACAGCCTCAGGAACCCTGGCTTGTATTAGTAAAGAAAATGCACATACAATGTCAAAGTTGAGTGAAAATAAATGTTCATAAATATTCAAAATCTAGTTCAGCTGCTCAAACCATTTCTTAGGTTTATGGGAGCAAGATCATGTCATGCTTGATCAACAGCTCCCTTACATTTCGAATAACTAAGACGTATTCCTGACAAGGACCAACGACCAAATCTTTTAATTGGACCCCACTAGGTAAGAAAGTTTAAGGAATTGACTAAGTTACCTTGAAAACTACGTATGACGCTAATTGCTTTAGCATTTTCCATTCACTTACATGAACTGCTAGAATTAGCTTTTCAGCTACTTATCAATTGTGAATAACATAGACAGACAGGTTGTCAGGCTGTGGACACGACACACTGCAATCACACAGTTTTGGCTTTCACCATGTTTCTTCTCAGGAATGTCAACTGTCATGTGTGACAGCACAAAATTGCACGATGAAGGGGCTTCAACCATGTCCATCATAACCAAAATTTTACATTTTCTCCATAAAGTATATTTAATCATTCACAGATATTACACAATTGAGACAGACAGACAGACAGAGAAACCTAGCTAACAGCTACACATAGTGTTATTAAGAATCCCACTGCTTTTCTCCCACTGGTGAGCACACCCCCGTAGCCTCGAGGCAGTAGGACTGGCACAGTTATCCTGTTCAGGTCCTATGACCCGACTGACCCTGTACTGGAAGTACTCAAGGTCAATGCCTAACCATAACCAATCGCCTCCATCTCCACCAGCTATGCAGTGCGGTTCTTGCCACGAAATGCCCCGTGGTTAATAATTATGTATCAACTTTATGGGGAAATTGCTTTTTGGGTCAGAGTGCACAGTGAGTGGCCAGTGGCGTTGTACCCAGCTCTCTTAATACATCCAACAGGGGGAGAAGATGCCATTACAGAATGACCACTGACAACCAACTGAGCTTTGGTAAAATTAGTTTTCTTGTCATAGAAGAGGAATTTCAGTATACAAAGAGTAAACTAATTATGTCGGTAATTTTATCGTGTGGATTTCCGTCAGTCTGCCTTAAAATGACTCATGCCTCAGCCTCAGTAGATCTGTAGAAGCCTAGATAAGGGGGAAAAAAAGGTCACACTGAGAGAAGTCGGGGAGTTTTGCTTCCCGTTATCCAAGCCTAAAGTAATGTCTACAGCACACTCCGTGTCACGCCATTTTATTAATAAAATCAACTACTATGTGACACAATAAAGATATTTAAAATATCCATTTTAAACTCAACCATAAGCCAAACCAATTTCCGATGAATAAAATACTATATATAAGAGGCAATCATCATTATGAATGACCCTGGAAAAGTTTCCTTTCAGCATGTAAAATGATGATCTACTGCTGAATGAAAGTATTCAAAACATTGACACATTCCAAGGATACCAACAAAAATTCTCAAATAATTATGTTTCTAACCCATAATTATGCTGCACCGACTGCCACCAAGATGTCACTGTGATATGACAGTAAATCCTCTCTGTCTCCACCCACCAGCTTCACCTCCATGCACTGTAAGAAACACCAATGATATGTTTGCTTACACTTACAACAACGGTGACAAAGGGAGTAACTGCTGTTGCTTAAACAGAGGTCAGTGTCTCAGTATAACCGTGGATTGTTGCGTTTATGTATCGGAAGGATCATTTATCGTCATTGTGCAACACAGGTATAACCAACAAAATGAGGTTAGTCCAAGTAAAACATGCCAAACAAAACAAAAACAGCAGTGCATTCCTGTAGTGCATTTTGAATTTGCAGAAGGAATGTAAACAGTAGCAACAAAAAACGAATTCTCTGGGTGGATAACAGGGCCAGCATCATAACATAAAAAAATTTGACATCAACGAAACATTGTCCGCCGAGCCTGACCACCAAGTATCACCGCGAACCATCTGAGAATCTGGGATTAAAAATATACGTGGAAGGTGACTGGATAAACAGATGGTTCAGACTTCCTCCAGTCTCCAGTCAGTGCCGTTCTCTGACCTTCTTTCGATGAAACGGTTGTCTCTCTGTGTCGTCACTCACACACCCAAGCCACTCCCCATAGCTGCCAGTAGCTCCTCACAAGATCACTGACTGTCTTCTACTGGATACACACACAATTCTTGAAGCTGGAGAAGATGGATGGATTTTCATGATATAAGATCCTGCATTTTCTTTTGTGATCTCATCACATTTCTCCGTTAATTACAATATACAGAGATTGACAGGGACTCTGTGTGTACAGTCTGCCACTTTAAATAGAACAGATTGACAGTCGTTTCACTACAAATACAATTTCTTTAAATCATATCCAGTTCCTAAGCCATAACCCTGATATAAATATTTTTAAAAGCTTTTTAAAAATACATTACACACAACAAACCCCACTCCAATATTAATCCAATATCCAATATGATTGGATAGACTTGAGGCTCTTACTTATTGGCAGCAATGCTAATGTTCTTTCTGCAAGAGGAGGAATCGTACTTTTACAAAGAAATCTATCAATAACTATGATTAACCTTCTGAATTATGCCATGTTATAACATGGGTTTAGTCCATGTATGCTTCTCTCTGGTGATTCATGTAACAGTCCTCATCCCCTTTTCTTTTGTCAGTATCCTGTCTTACAGCAAATACACCTGAGAGAAAGAACACAATATCTGGTCCAAACAAAGCAGCCAATTGTCCAGTCACGCTTGCCCTTCAGGATGTGTGATTTGTTGAGTTGGTGGGAGTAGTTGTTAGGTTGTCACTATCAACACAACATGGGTGAAAGATGTGTTAACAGAAGCAGGATGTGTTCTGACACACATATGTATGCTGCATAGAAGATGTGTCATCACAAACCAGTCACACAAATGCACGTCTCTTAGACTGACACCTTTACATGAACTGAGCTCAGCAATTAAAGAGAGGAAAGCTGATACAATAACAACCAACACTCAACTTCCCCCTTCAGTTGTAACCCTGATGTGAAACACTACAAAGATGGAGACAGACAGCCAACAGGCATGAATGACTCATCCCGGTCTCATGGGCTAATTCAGTAGATAGCGGAGCGAAGCGAGGCTAATGCAATCAGACTGGGGAGCAGCGTAGAGGAGCCTCGGGCTGGACAGGAGGGACAAGACAGAGCATGGGTAAAGTGCAATTTTGTGTGTGTGCATTAGCATGTCCTCCATTGTGAGGACAATGCCTGGAGTTTTCCTACTGAGTGACAATGACCACTCAGTAGCGAGATAGTGTCCACACAGAGGTCATGGAAAGGCGTGGTCGTGCAAGCGTACATGACAGGGACTGAAATAGTTGGACAGATACTGACTTTGATGAATGCAAGCAAACACGAAAAAAAAAAAACACCCTTTCAATTTCCAAAGAAACACAAGAACGTTTCCTATGGAGTGAGGCCACGCAGCTCAGCCCATTTCAGACTGAAGCCTGTGTTATTATAGAGGGTGTGATCTGTGTACTCTTACAGCTTTAGAATACGACACGCAGTGAAAATGGCATTACAACTGGGATTGGATGCTTCTTCTACCAGAGAAGGAAGGACAGACTAGTGTTCAAAGTCACAGATAACAATAGAAGAGGAAGAAGAAAGAAAACCTTTTTTTTTTTTTTTTACAGCAACAAAGCATTAAAATGTGTACGGTTGGCAATTTCCTCTCTATACTGGAGAAAGGATGGATAGGTGACTCTTTTACAGAAGCAGATGGAATAAACGGCATCACAACAATTTATGCTACTTACTACTTAGTTACTTTTTCACTAAGTATTCAAATAGAATTAAAAAAATAACACGGAAAACATGGAATTTGGGAAAAAATTAAAATGGAATCTGGAAAAAATTCAAACGGATTTCATAGGGCCCTAATATAACGTTATTTTTTCCACATAGGCAGGAGTACCACCCATAACCTATTTACAGACTTAGATGTGTAAAAGCGGTGGAGTTCCCCTTTTACTTCAACCTATCATTAAGACATGCGAGTCAGAAACAGGGTGCCTGGCTGACTAAATATATGGTGTGAAAGTTGGGAGTTCTTCTTGCTTGGTTGAACAGGCTTTGGCAACAAAGGAAAAACACATGCTCATACTTATGTCATGTCAACAAAAACACAGCAGTTAAGAATGCTGAAGCTATCAGATTTGTCTTATGACCACACACACACACACACACACACACACACACACACACACACACACACACACACACACACACACACACACACACACACACACACACACACACACACACACACACACACACACACACACACACACACACACACACACACACACACACACACCTTTATTGGATTTACAGTAATCTAGTAGTCCACATGAGCCACTTTCCTTCAAGGAAATACAATTTCCTACTCTTGTCAAACTGGCTGACAGGCAGGGAGAGGGAGCCAGGTGAAATACGGTAATACAGGAACAAAGAGGACAAGGGGGAAGAGGGAATAATACTAAATACTACCATAGATGTTAAGTAATCAAAACAATGACTGGTTAATTCAAGAACACATTATTTCTGAGGGTACAATTAAGTCTGTTGCTAGTAGCGGCATAGTAATACTCATAGGTTGTACTAATGGACAATCATCAGCAACTGGACCATCTGCAATGAAGACGGGAAAAAACATACTGGCAAAAGCCACTTTGTCCAGTAACACTCCTGAAAAACACACAGAGAAGTGGTTAGCGAGGGACAGACAGAGAGCGAGCAGCGACAGAAGAGGCAGACAAAGAGAAACAGCATGGGGACAGGAAGAGAGGGAGGAGAGAGACGGGTGAGGCACAGCTGAGAGGGTCACAGGGTTGAAGCAGACAAATAAGCAGAGAAACAAAGAAGGAGATAAAAAAAATATGGGGCAATGGGGAAGAACATCAACCGTACTGCAAAAACATAGTGCAACCACTGTGCCAGTCAAGTTAATCCAAAATGGCTCATTAATGAGAGAAACGTGACTAGTGTATTACAGTATATTCAGTGTTTCTCCAGTCTCTTCGCGCTACATTTAACTATAGTATACCTCTTCACATGACCAACAAAAATATGAGGCAAATTTTTTTTAGGCTTTTTTTCTCAAAACCAAAAACTCAAAAATCAAAAGATCTTCAATTCATCATCATGCTTGACAAAGTAACGTCAATAATAACCTAGTAAACACTAGGCATGTCTGTATTAGTGGGTCCCTGTTTGGTTGATATGGTACCCATAGGACACATTTCGCACATGCACACAGGCTTGATTTTTTTTCTCTTTTCTTTTTTTTTACATTGCCTGAAGAAAGCAGAAGTTCTCTCGGCATTGTCACTTACTCCACGGCAGCAAGTTTTACTTGAGAAAGTTAACATGAACCAAAGGGACCATGTTAGCCAACGCCTTCATTGCTAGCAGAATACGTCGTCAGGAGGGCAGACCAGGAAAGACAGCTGGCTAGTTAGCTAGCAAGCTAGTCCATCTCCAGAGCTTGCTAGTAAACTAGCTAGTCTTCAGAGCTTTCACCTCCTGGCAGTGAGAGTGAGGCAGAGGGCCCATTAGTCTGAGAGCGAACACTGTAACAATTGTAGCATGAAAGCATGTGGAATTAGCAAGGTAGCTAGCCAATAGACCAACTGCAAAAAGGAGAACAATTTAACAACTTGATGCTTCACCCACACACTGTTACCACAGTGTAGGAAAGCACATTGCTATCGCCAAATTCACATCATTATCTATGATGATTTTCTGTCAAAAAGGCAGAGAAGAAAATGGAGGTAACAGAGGTACTTTTCAACTGGAGGAACACATGGCCACAATAGCTAAAACTGGGACAAGCTAACGTGATCCTTCACAAACACCCACGGAGCAACAGGCAACGGTTGACCTTTAAGCCCTTTCCTCATGTTAACCACCACCAGGTCTTCCTACAACCTGAGCTGCCTCCTTGACTGTGCCTTCTCACCTAGATCTCTATCTCCTCGCTACTTCCTTCCCCAATTACCACCAACTAAAAACAAAAATGCATGCAGAACAATTGGCATTTTTGTCAGAAAACAATGATTCAAGAAAGTCATTTGCTTCCATTACGGTAGCTGGATCATTTTTCATGGCATGCTATTCATAATCTTGGCTCAACCTTGCAGCCATTGTTTTGCCTATTGGCCACTTCACTTCTTTGATCCGCGTCCATATGAACCTGACAGCTCGGCAAATGTGGAGGAAACCCTATTCTTTGCTATGTATCCAGCTCTCTAGTGACAGGACAAACATGTTTGCTAAACTCATTCATCTTACACAAACAAATAAAAAAAGGCTGAAATGCCAGCCCCCCCCCCCACACACACACACACACACACACACACACACACACACACACACACACACACACACACACACACACACACACACACACACACACACACACACACACACACACACACACACACACACACAAATGTTTCATTGATGTGCTTCAATCAGCTAGCATAAACCTGTAAAAAGGCACAATATGGTGCATCATTCCGACTGGCCTACGCAGAGAAAATGGCTTTCTTTCCAGGTCTCTTTGCTCGTCTCTTTCCCTCCCTCTCCTGACATGTGTTGGACAGCACATCAGGAAGCTGCTGTTTTGCTATGCAAAACTTGGGCGGGAGTGTTTAATGCTCACATGGATTATTGCTCACATGCTGCAACACACACAAACAAAGCCACATCTGAAATTAATCACATGGAGTGTACAGCACCAGGTGCAAAACATTCCAGAGGAAATATTTATCATACGGTCTGGTAAAAAGAAAGTTTGGAATCTGCTGCCCGTGTGCGTTAGTTCAATATGATTACAATCAATCAGTTTTGTTCTCATGCACATAACTGGCTTCATATTAGCAGAAAGTCACCGTCTTAGGCCGCTCCACATATGATGAAAAGTCTCAGATAAACACAAGTTTTTTTTTTCAGCTGTCCATCTACCATCCCATGATTCTGCCCCTCATCGGAGTCCAATCATTATCAAACTGTTGATTGATGGAGGAAAAAAAACTGGGGAAATTTATTTTTCATTTCACTCGTCTTAAAGTCTGACCAGACATCATCTATGCAAACAGGAATACTCTCTCTACTCGTTTGTTGGTTGCAACAAGATGAGTTGTACACAACTATTTGGTAATCGTTTGGGTGATTTCTTAAGCTTCCTTTTCTGTGTGTCATACGCTAGAGAAGTTAATATCCGCTGGTCAAAACAAGACATTTGAAGACATCACCATGGGCCCTGGGATACCGTCAAACCCGTGGAGACTGACAACATCTAGCAAGTCAGAGCAAAGGTTGAATCAATAATAAAGAGACCAGAGTGGACAGAGGTAGATGTTTACATGACAAATATCCTCATGCTGGAGCGTAAACACAGCCTGTACAGGGTTAAGTGGCTCCATATCCATAACCAATGAAGCTTTCCCAGAATAGAGAGAGAAATGGAAGCAAGGGAAAGGAAGAAACAGCTACTCTGCTGCTCTATTCTCCAGAGAACAAACACACAGAGGCATTCATTTTCCTCATCAGCAGGGGGAGGACCCTCAGCTCTGCAGGCCATCTGTCAATTACCAAGTGATCCAGACGTGCTTAGCGAGTGGTCCAGACACATATCAACCACTGTCGAATCCCTGCCCTGCTGAGTCAGCGAGGATGCCCCTACAGCCATCAATCATCCTTTGGCCACCGCTGTCACCTGCAGGTCTTTGTGCTGGGGCATAAGCCCCAAATGTTTTGAGTGTAATCCTGAATACAATTCTAAATCTAACAAAGTGTGTGAATGTGCCATAGTTTTAGTCAATAAACGCGAGCAACAGTTTGAATGCTCAATATAGTATATATCACTAACAACTACTCAAATTTTTAACAACACAATTAATACGCCCCCAACTAGCAGACACCGAAATCATTACAACCAGGTACAACACGATGGTCATGGACATGCACTAGTAAAACTACTCCGATTCAACCAAACCCGATACCACTAAGGCAACGTGACAATCAGTTGAACCTAATAAGTCGCACAAAAAGGTTAAATACATCATTTATCGCCGGCTGCAGTGCTTGTGCAAAACAGGTCAGACTAAGTACGTCTCCAGCACATTCATTCGTTGAGCCACAAGCTTGTCAGCTGTGTGTCTGTGCCTGGCTTAATCTGTCAGGGTTTCCATCAGTGTATTGCAAGCATGACGTAACGTTGGGGAGTGTCCCGTCACGAGGAGGAGAGTGTATAACTGTGAGAATGTAGTCAGCAGTAATGTTAATGTTATGCTACAATTTCACAGTAAATTCAGTCAGCTGATAATTAAAGTGAAGGAGTCAGCCCCGAATGTCCTCAAATCCTAGAAACGTGGGAGGAATTTATACTCAATCTGTTCTGATATGTAGAAAGAGCACAGATGAAACCCTTGAAGTAATAGATTGAAATTAATCCGGGTGGGAATGTAAACATACACACAGGCCTCAAGTGGAAATTTGGCTTCACGACGCACCTACACTTTTGAAGATCTCTTTATTAGGAAAGATAAAGTGAGCTTGACATTTTTTTAAGAAACTCTGTTTCTCATAAAACTTGTTCTCAGCATACAGGTCTGTGAGCCCAGTAAAACCAGAACAGCACAAATAAAAGAAAAAGCAGTCATGCACTGATATTGTGTTGAATGAAGCAGGTTTAGTCATTCTGTAGCCGTTGGTGAAAACTGGTATGTCCTGTAAGTTGTTTGGACAGGGATGGAGCGGCGCATTTAGAAGGGTTGACTATATACAGATCTGCAATATTTAATATTAACAATTGCTGCAAACCCACACAGTCACATGGTTTAATCAGTTAAAATAATTAAACTGACCCGTGTGGTTTACTGCGTGTGCAGGGACTTCAAATTACAAATCGTCTTGAATGTAAAAAAAGAAAGTCACGGATATCAAATGGAAACAAATCCATGTTTGATTAACCAACTATCTGATTGGTTTATTCTTTAAATTGTTTAAACAAGAGAAATGAATCAAGTGAATCTATAACAAACACTGGATACTGGAGCCGAGGTACCCAACTACACATTTGAACTGCATATCACATCAGATTTAGTGTGGTTGTCAAAACGCATTAAACATTAAATATTTAGAGCATTTTTGGACAACAACAACTTGCTCACGTTATCAGGTTAATTGTTTCCATTATGTCCGATTCAGTAAAATTTATAAGAATGTTTCTGACTGATGATATCACTTTTTAAAAAATAAAAGTGTTGAAAATAGAAGTGCTTTTAGATCAGGAAGCAAGACGATAAAGTCGTTCCAGCACCTCTGTACAGTGAGTCTCTGTACAGGTGCAGATACAGAATGTGAGAAGCCATAGTCTTCTAGACTTCATGATTCAGAGGTTGAATAACAGAGGTTAGTTAAATGCCAAAATTAGAAATATGAATGCTAGAATGAAACAGATAAATCCCAAGATAGGGATGATTAAAGAAGCACAGAATAACCAAGCTCTTTTGGTGCTGCCCTTCTTGTGAGAAGTCTGAAGGCACTGTGCATGCGTGTTATTAGACTACATGAGTGTCTCTGTGCGGGTTGAGATGTCTGTGTAATTGCTCTGACAGGTCTGGGGGATCTGCCTAGATGAACTTTGTAGAAAGACATCCCTGCAGAGCTGCTCCAACAACACCAGTCCTACTCTATTTTACTCCCCTGTGTGTGTTAACTCTAAAGTGAAAGAGATAGAAAGAGGTCTGCGTGGCTGAGTTACAGTGAAGCACGGATCTGATGTCAGTTTGGGTTTGTCGCTCTACATGAAAAGAACGAAAATAGAGAGATAATGTGAGCCCTTCCTGGGTCTGTTCACTTGGAAGGGATCGGGGAGCAATGGTTTGGATACAGACTTCCACCTTGAAGTCAAAATGAGGTCTGCTTCACGCCATGTATGAGCACAAGATAGGAAATATGTCTGTGTGCGCATGCGTGGATGAGTCCTATAAAGAAAACATCTGGAGGCATTCCTGAAACACCCGAGTGGTGACAACAGCAGACCTGGCAGGGAAGGGGGGGGGGGGGGGGGGGAGAAAGGTAACGATGAGCAGGGAGAGACGTGGAGAGGTAGCAAAGAGATAAATTCTCTGGACTGGAACTTGTTTCACTGCACTCCCTTCACCATGTCTCCACCTAATCAGTCTCTACTGTTTGTTTTAGCTTGAATACCACAGGGATGAGACTGAACCTATTTAAAACAGGAGCGTTGTTAGGTGGAAACCTCACACCTGCATATGTGTGTTTGTGGCTCAGCAATGCTTTGGGCTTAAAGCAAAAGCCAGCGTGCTAACATGCTCTCAATGATGCAATGTTTAGCTTGTTCAACATCTTAGATTACTCTTTAGCAGGGTTGTGCGGGAAAAACGACACAGGAAAGTATCACAATATTTTCCGTGGCAATATTGTATTGATATACAGACGTCAAGTATCGCCCTAACGTTTTGTTAACAATTGCTTTTTCAGTCCACTAGAGTTGTTCCCATTGCTGTCATGGGTAAAATCAGTGGGATGGACTACGTAGAGTCAGGTGCGTAATGTGTCTTTTATGAGTGTTGGTCAGTCTGTCTGCTTGACTGACAAATCCATTTGGCTGCAATAAAAATCACTGAAGTGAGTTCAGTTAAAGCAATAAATTAGAATATATGTTGCAATACTGTAAAAATGTTTATATCTGCAATAAGATAATTTCCTGTAAGTATCATGATAGTATTGTATAGAGAGGCCTCTAGTGATTCCCAAACCCACAAAGCACAACTGAGGTAAATGGAAATGCCATTAGCTTTGAAGGTATTTGGTTATAAATCAAAGGACTGGACTAATAGTGAAAAGTTCAGTTATTACAATAGTGATGGTAGTTATTACAACAGTTTGTCGTTCTCAGTCGCTGTCCGAGCCAGTTCACCTAACTGCTAACTCACACGGTTGGCCTGGCGGTGTAGAGCGGCAAATAATTATTTTCATTAATGGTTATTCAGTTGATTAATTGCTTTGGTTTATAACGATACATTGTTGATGTCTCTGAAATGTCAGAAAAAAATGAACAATGTCAATCAAAAAATGTCTAAAAATCCAATAATTACCAAGATAAAATTGCATACCATGATAAATTAGGTCTGAACTGTTCCTTTACACTGCACTCTCTGTGCTCCTCCCACTGATAATAATAAAACTGCCTTTGGGGAGGGACATGTTGCCCGTTTAGTTTCGCAGCACCTCCATTCCCTTGCTGCCACTCCTTCTTGTCATCCCTTTCCCTACAAGCAGGGGGAGGGATGAGACAGCAGGGAAGAGGAGAAGTGACAGACACCACCCTTCCCCATGAGACTGACAAAGGCCAAGGGAGCCATAAAAAGAAAGAGAGAGGGAGAGAGAGAGGGAGAGAGAGAGCCAAAAAGCGATATAGAAGCAGGTGGGGGAGGAAGGGAGGGTGGTCGATCCGCAGTGCCAGAGGCGACCAATGGATAAAAGAGCCTGCGAGAGGATGCTGGGAGGCCAGACTCACTGCCAAACACACAGACATCAGACACATGAGGGGAAGGAGGAGGATGAGGCAGGGAGCTTGTGTTCATGGGTGGAGAAGAGTTCACAAGAGCACATTTGGCAGAGTGCTACTGCTGTAAACTAGTCGAACACACACAACACAGGGCTGCACATTAAATCGACATCTCAAAAATCAAAACGTTAAGATTGAAAAAGTGCCGCAATTTCCTTTCTCACATACATGTTTTGGCCCATTTCTTGTAAAAGACGCCAGTAAGCTGTGTTACATGAATCTTGAAATTCATAATCACAATCACAATGTTGTCTTTTTAAAAACAACTTGTGACTTATGCCTTCAGAAATCCTGCCTCTCTAAGGCAAAAGCAAGTAAGCAGGGGTGAGTATGATATCCAGATAGGGAGTGAGAGAGTGAGGCGGTAGAAGGGAAGAAGAGATGAAGCCCTGAGAGGAGGATGAGGGAGGAAAAGAGGGAAGGGTTCACAGCAGTACGTACACTGTTGGATACACAGTGGGTTTTTTTCGTCATTATTTTGGCCAAACAACATTTTTTTTCCCACTGCTGAAAACGAGGCGATAACTACGTAAAATGTAATTCACCATGACAGAAACTATGACTAAATATATTGGCACTTTCGCCAACGAATAAAAATTAGACTAAAATATCAGGGTTAGCTGGACATGGAGCCTTAAGTCATAGTTTCCAGTATGTAGACACATACATAAAACAGAAAGTTGTACAGTACAAAGAGGTTTAACAGGATTTATCACTTTTGGACTAAAAGATTCATCCAAATTACAACTGCAACTGCCATTTCCCAATAAAATTCTGGCATGCACTTTTAAGCATTTTTGTAATTTGGCCGGCTATTTGTCTTCCTCAAATCAAGCGAGTTCAAATGGATCAAACTTGGGGAAGTTGATGACTATGTGTGTGTGTAAGAAGGTGGGTTTAACTGAAAAGATTAACACTAAGCTGTCTGACGGCCAGACATACAGGATCTAACCACTTCCTAATAAACACAGAGTGCAAACCATGTGACAAACTGTCCTTATGTACATTGTCTGATGCATAGAGCCCTACAGGGGTGACATTTTTCTGTAGGCAAAAACCCGGAAGTTAGCGTCCCACTGGATGAAAAAAGTCAACAGGATTTTCGACTAGTGCACGAGATAAGATCTCTGGCAAACAAGTTTGTGACACCAACACATTTGGTTCACCAAGATAATCTTCACAAATGAACACCGCATTTAATCTTTCATTTAGCCACTTGTAAGCAACCGCATTTTTAAGACACATAAAAGCTTAAAATTTCACCAGAGACTTACCTATCCTGTATTGTAAAACAAATACTGAAACAATGCCATGACAATATCTTAAACATTAAGAAATGTCATGAAATAATAGAAAATATAACATGGCCCTTAAAATTTGTTCTATTCATTAAAATGTGAAAATGTAATAATTTAAAATGTACACGTAATCTGATGTTCCCTATAGTTGAGTGTATGTGAATTATTTGATAGTTAAATTCATATTTGCAATCAGGTATCACATTAAACGGCGTTTTATAGTCATTATCAGGTGGAGAGTGGTACTGCAACACAGGAGACGTGAGAGGCTTCCAAAACAAAAACACATGAAATGATGATAAATTCAGATTAAGTTTTGTGCAACGTTGACGTGGGAAAGCTGCTTAAACCAGGAAGTCACCACAGTCACAGGAGAAAGCAGTGTGTTTTGACAAAGTGGCGTTTGTGTGTTACTCTCACTGCCGTTTTTCCTTTCCATCCACTTCTCGTTACTGAGAAACACGGTAAAATAAGACTTTAACACATTCTCTTTGGTGGAGTCTGTTTAATGAATTACAGGAGATGTTTGGACAGATTCAGAAAAGATGGTGAGACTAATGCTATCAGTACATTTGGTCCATAATTAGAGCTGTTGTTATTTTACTTGCTTGTTTTTTTTTTTAAATGCAGTTCTGCTGAAACAGACAGCAGTTCAGCGCAGGACTGTGCAGCTGGTGAGCAGTTCGCAGCCTGCTTTAATATTCACCATTCTGAAAAGAATGTGATTGCCTATTTACTTCACCTAAAGGCATTTATTTGGTCTCATTATTTATTTTTTTATTTATTAATCATGTATTGTCCATTGGAATGGTGCACCACCATGACATTGTAGGGGAAACACTGATATGTTTGCAATAACACATGCATGAAAACAAAGTTGTGATTTATCAATCATGTGTACGCATTGGTTAATTAACCTTTAAATATGATACAAGGTGTTTCGGAAATGGCGTAAAAAAATGCTCTTTTCACCATTTATAGATAAGACCTATTGTGAATTAGGTTGCTATGGTCCCCAGAAAAAAAAGTTTGGGAAACACTCAACTTGGTTGTGCAAGAGCAGTTTTGGGCAAAATAAACAAGCAGTTTATTTTAATCAAGAAACAAGCAGTTTTCATATTAGGGTTTACCCGTTATATCATTTTAGTTTAATCTGTTAAATCTGTCAACATTCCCTTGTTTAATATTGTTGAATGCACTCAGCTTTGCAGGGGCCCTGGCCGAGATATAAACAATTAGTTAAAGCTTTTACTCATAAATAAAGGCATATTTTTAGGAAAAAAGTGTGGGACAACAAACATGTGGATGAGAGCAACACATTTCACTGGATAAAACAGATTAAATGGTGTGTTAGCTGATAAGTGTGAAGCAGAAGCCATCTAACCAAATTGAAAGTAGAGGTTGGGTTGGGTTTAAGTCAGGTTATATAAAGTATTTAGAGATAATGGACCTGATTGAGTAACCACAGCTTAATGTAAGCAACAGTTTAATCAAGTGGGATAGGAAAAAGCATTTCAATCCAATCTCTAATTACATAGCCAAATATCATTTCAGAGGCTACGCTTAGTTAATTGTCCTCTAAGAGAGCTCACTCTCATTAAAGCCTAAAAAAAAGTGTTGATATTTAAATGGTGTTAGGAGGGAGCGCTTCTTCTCATCAGTATTTGGTACACGAATAACAAACGCCCTAAACAGAGAGTGATTCCTAAATAAGACCATCTTGTTGGAAATATAAGGGTGGTAAGTGCATGTGGGGGTAAGGATGTCATTGGTTGGAATAACTATGACCTCATCCTGTTGCCAGCTGTTTCTATGAGAACACAGCCTCTAGGTAACACACCAGGAAACACCTGTCCCCTCCTTTTCCTCATCCATTAGTCGAACGGTCCAACTGCGTTCAGGCTCGCCGACATGCAAATGAGCAGGAGATGAACAAAGGCAAGGTCGGACGTCATACTGACTGAGTGTTAAATAACTCAAGTGACCCGTGGCTGCAACTCGCAGTTCAGAGATGAACTGAATCAAGGAAAAAAAAAAAACACAAAACACAAAACGCAGAGGAAAAGTATCAACTCACAAGTTTGTGCTCTTGCTGCGGCTTCATATTGTCCATTTATTTACACTGCAAGCTGCTGGGAGTGCACACGAGGAAGCCATCGCTCTGCACTTTGCTGCTTGAGGGCACCAGATAGCTCAGTGGCAGAGTTGGCTCACTGCAGCGGCGCCAGGTTTGAATCTGACGCGTTGGTTTGAATCCTACCGACGGTCCTTTCTGCATGTCATCCCCATCTCTCTCCCCCTTTCACACTACGCTGACCTATCTCAAGAAATGCCCAAAAAAATAACTTAAGAAATGTACCCACTGAACTCCTGCAAAATAAGAGTCGAGTTTGACGAGACCTTATGAAACAGCAATAGGATAGCGTATCAGGATGAGTTTTATTTCAGTTAAAAGGGGAACTCCATAGATTTTACACATATGTCTGCTTACAGGTCTTTGGGAGTAGTACTGCATGTGTAAAAAGTAAAATAAAGTCTATAAGAAAGTGCCTTGTAAAGTTATTCCCCTTTTTTTCTTTTGATTTTATGTAATGGTCCAATATAGTCAAAACTAGTGAAGTGAAATGAAAAAAAAAAATGGCACATGAAGTTTTCAGAAAACCCAAATCCTGTTTCTGTATCTCTGTCCTCCTCTCCCTCTCAGCTGATATCTGACTGATGTCTGACTGCGACCCCTGATGCAGGTAGGTGTACAGCCATATTCAAATGTAGCCCGTCACAGAGCAGCACTTTTAAACTCAGGTTTTCAACTTCAAATAATGGTGCGTTTTTACACAGTAAAAGATTGCGGCATTTGGTTATCTGGGTGTGGTTCACTTCAAGAAAAACCTCACCAGTAGAAAAATGAGGCAATACTAATGGTAAATAAACAACAAGTATCCTTTTACATTTTGAACTGATATAATTAAAAAAAGACTCTGCTGCAACTCCACCCAGCCCTCCAAGGATACATCCAGACGGGGAACCTCCCAATGGACCCAAAGTTATCAGTGCAACTTGATCTTCACCCTTATTTAATGAGAGGGATTGTTCATGGGGAGACTTTAATAACTCCCATAACCTATTTATATCTTATAAGTCACACCCTCCGTGTATGACGCACAAAATAAACACACACACACCGACTCTGACAAAGACCATCTGTACTGCAATGGAAGATCTTATCAAAATCATGCTTGGCAAATATTTGCACACATGCAAAGTGAATTTAACTGTCACAAGCAATTCATACAGCAATCTGCTGTTTGTTATTTGTAGATTGTGATCTCTATTCTCCAAGACATATTAAATGTTATCGGTCTGTGGAAACAAGCCAGACCAACACCATCAGTATTCATCAATATATATCCACAGACCAGGTTTAAACATGAATAACTAATTCAGTAAGGTGAACACGCATGTGAGTGTGGAGTGTATTTGGTAGACGGCAACAACATCACTTAAAAGCAAAAGTCCTTTCCTTCTAATTATCCCCAGTGGAGGGGTCCGACCATGCACCAACGGGAAAACGGGAGGGAGAGGGGGAGGAAGCCGACGAAGAGGAGGAGAGCAGCTGGTGTGTAGCCTGGACAGGAGGGAGGGAGATATAGTGGGAGTTGGTACAAGAGTGAGGAGGATGGGGGGCGGGAGCAAGATAACAGAAGGGCAACATGGTAGATCACTTGACACTCATGACTGGTCCAGAACCAATCATCAGAGGCCAGCAAATGTTTTCTTCATGTAGCAGTGGAAGTAAGAGAAACTATGGTACACTGAAACATGACTACTGGAATGTAGCGGCAGCATCTTTAGCACATATGTGCTACAACGTTTGGCAAGTGTTACTAAATGTAAAGCTTTAAAAACGACAGCAATGATCAGGCAAATCTGGAAGACCAATTACAAACTGTTCATTATATTCTAATAAACAAAGCACCTCAATCTACGTTTCCTGGATTGCTGCATCGCCCAAAATCACAGGGCTGACATGCAGAGACAGACAACTATTCATACTTACATTCACACCTACAGGCAATTTTACAGTCATCAATTAGGCCCCGTCCAGACGGAAACGTTTTTTTGTGCGTAAACGCACAAGTCTTGTGCGTTTCGGCCAGCTGTCCGAACAGCTGTCCAAACAGATCCGGCTTTTCGCTGCCTGATAACACTTTTTTGAAACCAGCTCTCAGGGTGGAAAAGAAAAAATCAGCAACCCTCCGTTTCATGTTTGTTTTCGTATAGACGGCAAAAAGCCTGACTTCTTCCCCCCGCGACGTCTCATAACAACAACAACAACAACAACAGCACCACATGCTCGTAGCAGATATTCTGTTCATCTGTACGACGGCGTATCAGGGCCACTGTATGAAAAAAAAATGGAGCCGAGAGAGGGGGACGATATTCTGGGAAAAGTTGCAGATTTGCTACTTTTTTACGATGTTAAACAACCGCTAGCAAACCTCCTATGAATGTAGGCATTTAGTTTTCTAATGAATCCATCACAACGTGTGACAAGGTCCTTAGGGTGACGGCTGTTGAGGCTTATTGTTTATATGGGCCAAATTGTCATCTTATGGGTGTTTATTGATCGGGTGGATAGTAGCCGTAGCTTTCATGTGTTGCCATAGCAACGGCAAACATCCGGTCAAGCTCCGTCTCTTCTTCTGCGTTTTTGGTGTACTTTTGTAGCAGAAACAGCGCCACATAAGGGCCTGGAATATGTACTACAGCGCGCCGAGTGGTTTTCAGTGGATTTGTCTGGATGCAGATTTTCTTAACCTATCCCCATCCTGCATGTCTTTGGACTGTGGGAGGAAGCCGGGGGGAGAACCCACGCTACATGGGGAGAACATGCAAACTAAAAGAAAAAGAAACCCGAACCAGGAATCGAACCCGGGCCCTTGCTACTCAGAGTTATTTTACAGTACTTTTCACATTCACAACCCTGTGAGGTTCAATGGGACGTAAATTTTGTCATTTGTCAAATACATACGGCCGTACAGGCAGTAGGTGTGAGCCATGCACTCAGACAAACGTGTGTAAACAGGTCTGTGTGCACACAGTGACACCAAGTATAGTACAAACAGAACACCCATGCACATCCGTGTCAATTTGTGGTCTATTTCCGGCCCTTCACCCACTGATGCAGTCATTAAAAATCTGGCTATAACTACACAGGACAGTTATAATTTAATCTATATAAAAAAGAAAACTGGCAGCCATTCTGTAAGCAACAGCTCAAAGCCGGTAACCCGCTGGCTTAACAAGCCTGACTTAAGCATGCTACAGATTATGTGACTTTGATTATCTGATGTATTTATTCATTACCCGATTACATGGAGTGAAGCAGCTTTATGCTGACAGATACTGTACATTCATCTGGATCTCTGTCATAAGCATGTTTCAGCCTTTTCTCTGGTCACAGCCGGAGACCACGCAGCTTCCTTCAGCCAAAATCCTTCTCTCTTTTGTTGGACAATTTTGCTGCTCATTTCCACCATTTACTTACATTAAATGCACACATTTCTTTCATTTTTGGTCACCACATCCTGCCACACTGCATGGTAAAACCACAGAATTTCTAAATTTGACAGAAAATTCTTTGGAGCCCACAATATGGCCAGTCTGTCATCTTCTTCATTTAACACAACATAATTGTGTTTTGCTCAAGACCACATGTTGTGTCAAATCATGCCCTGGTCCACCAGGGACTTTCTGTGGTAAAATTGGAAGTGAGGTTGGTTTAACCTGCGAACACATGGCCAACATATTATGAGAGACTACTTTTGGGATCATCCTCTTTCTACAAGGAAAAAAACTGGACTAAAAGTTCTGAATCCATGACCAGGGTGCGAGTTACGGGGGAGCAGGGGGAGCCATGGCTCCCCTGGTGGCCACCAGCTCCCCTGGAAACATGATTTGTGAAATTTGGGGGGAGCTCTAAAATATTGATATGATTGCCAAATTAATTATATTTTGGCCATGGTTTTCCCTCAAAGGTGTAAAATAAGAGAAATAAAATTGTATTTTTAGATCGTGATTCATGAAAAAAGTGTTGCCTGCTTGCACGTCGGAGGCGCTTGAAGCGTGGGGGCGCTGCCTGCACCGGACACCGTGGTATAACTCGCACACTGGTTCATGGTTGGTGCCGCTGGCTGCTCTTATCGCGTGTTTGGCTCTGTGTACAGCTATAGCCTATAGCCTTATAGGCTATAGGCTTATAGGCTATAGCCCATGTGATGTATGATGTGATGATGATCGATCGGGGTGTTTCATGTAAATATTGTACATAGACCTATGGTGTGCGTGCAACAGATTTTCTCTTTATAATAGGCATATGCTGTTGCTATTAATGACAGGATCAGCATTTAAACTTTGCCCCCCTCCAAAAAAAAAAAAAAAAAAAGATCGCCCGCCCCCAGCTCCGGCTCCCCCGGACACCGTGGTATAACTCGCACACTGTCCATGACGACATGGCAAGCAAGACACTTTATTTCCCTGTTGGCCACACTAACTGACACCTTCTAAGGCCTTGAAAAGTTTCTTTGGAACAGAAAATGAACCCTGAAATTATGGTTTGTTACCTGTTGAACCAGATAGTGAAGTAATATATCTGTAATGTATTCATATTAACACATTGAGCTACTTTTGAGTTTAACATGGAGGGATCTTCCGACTGCCTATTGAGGCTTAGACACATCAGTGCTTTTGCTTTCTGGTTGCAGTGTGAGGTCTAGGGAACCATGCCTAGTTTATCCCATTATGTTGGCCGATATTGCTTTGTTCACGAACCGTTTACCAGCCGACCCCCTGCTGTGGGTGAAGTCCCCATGCGTGAATCACCATTATGTATGCAGAAGGATGAGAACATTGTATAGTTAAGGGGTGGCAAATTAAAAACTGCATTTAAGCTATGAGGGGGCGGGGGGTGGGGGCAGTTTAATGGCCAAATCTTGCACAAATTATTCATCAACGCCCTATCAAAGCAATGAAATACAGATGCAAATGCAAATACACACACACATACTTAACTAAATCCCTGTCAAAACATGCAACTTCCTGATTATTTCTCCAGTGAACTTCTCAATAAAGCTCTTTTATTGCCTCAGCTGCAAATATCTACTATTAGGGGAAGAGTACATACCCTCCCAGAACTAACAACATAATGCTCTCCATTGATTTCTTCCTACCAAAAAAAAAAAGACATTTGACCTTATAATGCAACAACTGAAAGCATGTGACAGCTCAATGTTGGGTTTTACAGGCGCGGTATTTCGAGGCAGACTAAACAATTTTAATTTGTTCGCCAGAAGGTTCTCCAGAACAACAACTATCAATTCAATAAAGTCTCCATTACGTTTGTCTTTTCTAGTTAAAGAAAGGAGTGCTTTGACTATCCGTTTCTACATTTTGAAACAAACTTTAAGCTGTTAATTTATGCAACAATAAAAAAAATCCTCCAGCAGCTCCAGAGATAGTTAGCTAGGCTGAGTGGCTGTTTAGAGAGCATGCCAGCGCTGAGCGATGGGGCTGGGATTGATACATGTGGCCCAGGGGCCCTGGCATAATGAGGAGAGGTCAAGGGTTCAAGGTATGTCAGAGTGCAAAGCTGCTGGTGTTGACAAGCCATGCGAGAGGCAAAGTGAGGTATTAATACCGTTATATAATGACACTTTAAAAGGCTAAAAGAAGGTACCACACAACGTTCTGCTTCATGGAAAGAAAAACACAGAAATAAATGTGATGGTTGAGTGACCCACTTGCTCCTGTTCATCCTCCCTTTTCCAGCACTCCCAGTGAAATCACAGAAAGCTGGTAGGGTTGACTGGCCAAGGTCGACAGGTTATGTCGTGACAGTGTGTGAGCTCAGTGTTGCTGGTGCACACGTGTGAGTGTGTGTGTGTGTGTGTCTGGGGAGAAGGAGGGGTCCGTGTAAAGCAGGAATGCAAGGGAACATCGCTATGAGGTCATGAGAATTATGGGATGTTTGCACAGAGGGAAGTCGAGATGTGAACGACAGATAAAGAAACGGGGCAAAAATTAAGAGAAACATCATCTTACAACAGCTGCTGCCATCAACTGTGAAAGTGAAAGTTTAAACACACGAGGGATTCCCCATGTTGGTGACCACACTTGACATATGGAGCTTTACCGTCCAGCCTGAGGTAGGCTAGCTAGCTGGGTGGATTGGTTGGTTAGGGTGTGGTCACCAACATGCTCCGGCCAGGATGAGGAAAATGAACTCACAGTGAACTGAATGTGATCTGGGCTGCTGGTGTCAGACAATACAACCTATTGTACAGCGGCGGCTGAAGAGCCTCATCATCAGCATAATGCCCTTTAGACCTCCCCTTCCCTCAACCCTCCACCCTCGGGGCCCAAGCAAAGCCACATGTGAACCGCTCCTATGTGAGCAGCAAAGATCCAGCTACAGCAGTGCATCTTAAAAACGGCACAGTCACAGTGCAAGAGGTTAGGCATAGTAAATACATGATTAAAGAAAGACATGACAACAGTAAACGATGGGCTGCGCAACTGCATTTCGCTCATGAGAGAATGAAAGTATCAGGGAACAATGTCTGAACGCAGCTAGTGTCAGCAACCATAAGATGAATATCATACGTTCTTCCGTGTTTTCACCAAACAAAAAGGTAATTATACTACTTTGAACTAGTCTCATAAAAAAATAATGAGGTCATTAATGTGTAAAATAACAAGTGTTATAATTGGAATGGAAAACTTGAAACAAACACATCCATGTTGTCAACACAAAGTTGTCCCATATGAAGTACATCTAAGCCTGAACTGGAAAATGGCCACTGACACACACAGATGAGGTTCTGTGACGTGAACACCACATGGAGACACTGAATAGAGTCCATCATAGGACAGTCTGTGCTCAACAAGTATGCCTCATTTCCACTGCATGGATTGGTTCAACTCTACTCACTTTGCTATTGTCACAATACCAAAATCTTGCCTTTGATACCACACCCTGCATTAATATCTCGATGCACTGAAACGAAACCACGGCACATCTAAAACGTCAGGGAAAGTAATGAAATAACAGATGACAAAATATGAACATGACTTTTTCTATTAATTTAAATGTTAAAATGTATCACTTCAAAACTGTACATGGTATGCAGTAATCTCTCAGTAATCACTGAGTATAGTGCATTCTCACTGTAGGAAGCAGTCACAGCTGATGGCTACAGCGCCACAGCGCAAAACTGCCACCCTAACACTCACTGAGTCCTTTCATCAGCAAAACAGAGGAAGGGCTGCACTTCAATGGTGAAGTGTAGTTTTGAGCGCTGATATTTAAAAAGAAATCTGTTTGAGCGCTATGAATGTCAGGTTTGTACAGGATGTCCCATGTTGACAGGTCTAGTGACAATTCTCTCCGACCAATCAGCGGTTTGAACTCCTAGCTCACTTAGAACCTCCCCCGAGGAAAAAGGGTACTATCAGGTACTATCTGCAACTTTTACAAATGGAGAAATGAACAAATTGCATTGTTTCTCCGGCGCTATGTGCCTTGATGGTCATCATCATGAAAATTAAAAAGATTTGGCGTATTTTGAAGGGCTTTGATTCCAACATGCTAGATAGAAATCCATACCATACCGTTTAAGCATGGTATGGTATGGAAATTATCTCTGTAATTCCCCTACACACACAGTCTCTTTAATAACCCATTATACATAGTGTTAGTAATTGTTAAAAAGCTGTACATTCATCAAGGTTCAGACAACATAAAGCACACAGTCATTACAGCCAATATGAGCTTATGATCATGTGTTACAAGCCTAAATATAGTTATTCATGTGAGAGATTGCATCACATGATAAGGTTCCTGTTAAACTACAATGTTTTAGCAATGTTAGATGTTTGACATAAATGAATGAGAATATTAGCTCCCTCTCTCCCCCCCTATGTCTCCAGTTGCTCAACTGTTTCTTGGTGCATTATTCTGGATTCTGTCTGCCTACATGGCCACAGGGCAGAGCTGAGAAAAGCCTACTTTGTGCACATAACTGTCTCCTTACGTCATGGTTAGGCTTATGGGAAGAACTCCTATGCATTCCCTAGAGTGTCTGACTCTCTGTGTGTGTGTGTGTGTGTCAGCTGTTACTTCTGAGTGCTTGTTAGTGTGTGCACTTGCAAACATGAACATTTGTGCTCATGTGCTCATTTTTGGGAACGTCTCAGCTGTCTGGGCTTTTCCTGTGAACATACAAAGTGCAAAACATGTTAAACAAGCAGAATCCACCACAGATGCCTCAGCATACTGTACAGAGCAGCAACACATCCCCCCCCCCCCCCCCCCCCCCATTCCATTCTCGTCTCCCCTCTAACCTTTATCAGGAAGTGTGACGCAGTTAGGTTCAGACTCCTATTGGGGCGGTTTAATATCGTCTTCCTGTGGGGGCAAACAAATGGCATGCTATGGGAGGGGTGTAGAGGGCCGCTGCCTGCTTCATATAATAAAAGCTCAAAGGGGAACTCCACCGATTTTACACAGGAGTACGACTGTAAATGTGAAAAAAGGCTGTATGAAAAGCTTTTTGTGGCTTCACAGGGAGATGCTCAAAAGAAGTGATGCTGCATCCAATTTTATCCTTTTTTTTCTTTCAAAAAACTATGGGCAGCCCTCTTTTCAAAGCATTCAACCTGGTCCTTACGGTGCTACATTCAAACTTCAGAACATTTCTATTGCCTCTGCACAGCTCTCAACATGGCTACGGCTGAGCCGGCAACTCGGAGCTAACGGTGCTAACAGACCACACTGTAACTAACTTAATTACCTGAATGAATATTATCTCATTTTGTGAAAAAGAAGAGGCAATTTCAGGAAAGTTGGTCTACAATATGCATTTTTAGGCTTTATCCTAGGGCTGGACAACAAGAAAATCAGATATCAAGATATTTTTGGCCAAATAACTTAATATCAATCTCATGACTATTTGAAGGGTTGATTTTGCTTTCACAAAATATTCATTCAATGAGAATGTTGATAACATTCTCATTGTATTCTCATTTCCAATCTCTAAGACGATCTAGTCTCACATCACAATGTCGATATAATAATCAATATATTGCCCCGCCCTAATATATGCACAAAATATATAAAGAGAGAAGCTAAGGCCTACAGATCACAGTCTTAAAGTGAACAACCATATTGCCAGATGATCGGGATGATTTCATTTAATTAAGTAACAAAAATGGTCCTGTAAATGTGGGTCTTTATTCACTGTTACAATAATTTATAAGCAAATAGCTGTATTTGTATGTATTCAGTGGCTAATGTAGCATGTCGGAGCTTCGTCGTTCAGAAAAAAAAAACCCTGAAACGCAACCAGTACAGGTGTGTGGTGGGCCGAGCAGCCCCCTTCCCCTCCTCCCTCTCCGCAGTGTCAGGCAGCCACAAACCGGAGCAGTGAGGAGTCAGACATGACATAATAACATTTAACACTGTTTATAATATCACCAAAGACGAGCATTTTAGGTTTATTTTTAAACTATTTGGGTTATTTGGATTTGTTTGTGTTGAGATTTAAATAAAGAAAAAAATCCTCATTTATCTTTAGCTTTTTCCCCCTCTTATCTTCATTCCTGTTTATAGTCATTGACCGAATGTGTTAAGAAATGAACAGTGTATTTGGGAACTATATATAATGTTATTTTTTTTCCCGATTACACGATTAATTGATGGAACAATCGGTAGATTACTCGATTACAAAAAGATTCGATAGCTGCAGCCCTACTTCCAACCTCTCTGGGTAACACGTATCACTATTATACATTGTTTAACAAGCTTGAAATACATAAAACCAGCCTGAAAATGAAGAAAATCAGAAACGACTGCATGAGAGTCTTTGGAGCAGAGCCGGATAGTTGTCGGCACCTGATCAAAGCCGGACAAAAAGCTACGTCATGATTAGCCAGTTCAAGGGGCTGGACTTGAAAGGTGAATTGTTGTTGCAAGAGAAAAGATTCCCAACATAACCAGCTATATAGCTTCAGATTCCTTCACCCCCGACTCCACCTGTTGAGCCTCAAGTCTCCTTCAAACTGATTCTAGGGCTGAGACAAAAAAAAGCATCTTCTCAACTTAGAATATAGCAAAATGTAATTAATTATTTACAAATACCCAATGGAAAAGCTGTGGTGGTGTGTGGACTAATTTGCTCTCGTTTCTGGAGTAGCAAGAAAGGTTCTGTGGAGAAAAGGCGGGAACAATGTGTCATCAACACAGCAGCCACTTTTTTTCCCCTGTCAGGGGTCAAAGATCAAAGAGAGACCATAAGCTCTGTCTTTCTTTCTCTGCCTTCCTTCTTTTAATTGAGCCTCGTGAGGGCTTGGCCGAAACAAACTGACCCTGCACCTTGTATTGAAGAATGAAAAAGAAGTCAGAACTTCTTCCAAGCACCTTGGTAAAGCCGTTTGTCTGCTGACGATCTTAGTTCTGCAGTGTTTTTGGGTGGGTTTTTTAACGTTGTGTGAGCAGGTTAAAGCGATGGTTCGGAGTAAAATGCACCCTAGGGTAATTTCCACCATGACATCCATCCAAATACCCCCTCGGAAGCATTTTTAGCGATGGTCAACATTGGTCAAGATAGGGCTATCAGCCGAATGGCTTAGTTCTGGCGCAAATGGCACAGTGTGTATATCTGGTAAATTACCCAACTAATAATGCATGGAATGTTACCAAACTTCTGCAGTAGTACACATAGGGTCTGTACTCACAAAACGAGGCATTTGAAAGTTTGTAAGTACATCAGGAGTTTATTTAAAAGAACACTTGCCTGATAGCTTCTATCCTCTGCTGCTAACGCTACCGCTGCGTAGACGCCACTTCCGTGTTTACCCTGCTGTTTCCATCACGCGAGTTTCACGCGAGAGTATGAAAAAGATTTGCTGAATTTTTATAAATGCTTGTATTGTCAGGGTCAACACTTGTCAACACTTGTTGACCTGATAATACAAGCATCTATAAAAATTCAGTGAAACTTTTTTATTTGGCTGCAATCATGGTGGAAATTACCCTAGGGTGCATTTTACGCCGAACCATCGCTTTAATGTTTTCATGCTCCAGCTGCCTCATTGGGTAGTTGATTTAATCAATAACTTATCTTATAAACTGCTTATTGGAGCAGGCAAACTAATGAGGCATGGTCAAATGTAGCTGTTATGTGTTTATCACAGATTTTCAAACCCTGGTTTCCCATATGAGGATTTTTGAGACAGAGTGAGTGAAAAGGCACTTTCACATATTTTTAATAACTAAGCCATCTAGCCTGAGGACATAAAGGCACCAAAGTAGGAATTAAACCTTGTTAGTGTGGCAAACTAACCCGGCACAAAGCATTTTAAAGCATTAAAGCATTATGCTACACTCCAGCAGCATAATTAAACACCGAATGTGGCTCATTTTACTACTGACACATTCATTCATTCACAGTTCAAGACTTCCTGAAGCTAATTAATTAAATTAAAGAGGATAAAAAAACTAAAGAACAGTCAGGGAGACATTGTCTATGTGTAAGGACTGAGACATGCCAAATGTTATCAGGCTGCAACCAATGATTTTTAAAAATTACTGATCAGTCTGTGGATTATGATCACAGCTCTGAGATAAAGCTGTGAACAGACCTGAAGACAAATGCTTCAATCACACACAACTGATATTGATCATTCTAAAGGAACACCTACTGAGGATCTAAATGGACAGTGGACTGAGCAACAGGTAGACTACGAAGGTATCGCCACCCTCTCTAAATCCTGCAAGGACATGTATTGAAACGTGATGAACTATAATAATCAATCAATAAACGGCATGCTCCTCTCATTCATAACGGAATGGGGGAAAAGGGCAAATATGGGTGAAATGGTTGATGGAAGGAAAAAAGGCAAAGAAGGCTGACATCAGCGACTCTCTCATGAACACACACACAAAAACAAATACACAAGAAGAAGAATATTTGTTGTATACGTGAAATCTTCAGCCAACTATCATTGCAAAAGGTCCTTTTAAACCTTATATGTTCTTAAAACAGATCCCCACTATTGTACCACTTCTGCATGCCCTGCTATCTCACTAAGCAACCCTAATTATAGTGTATAGCAATACTAACTCCTCTCATGTTTCATTGCCTTCGTTCACAACTGACTGATGTCAAAGTTCCTTAATTGCAAAACAAGAGTGTGTCATTGCAGACCACACAGGTACTGTGATGTGCACATGCACCTGCTTCACCTGCATGACAGCACCTGTACTTCTAAACTCCAAACTTTCACGTCCCAATACTTGTTTGGAATAAAACGTCACGGTGTGTCAAGTTAAACTGGAGCAACTGCTCGCTCTTTTCAGTGGTATGGATTTCGTAATGCTCATCTCACACTCTCTGTCATAAGAATTTCAAAATCGATGTAGGTGTTTTACTTGATAGTGTCCTTATAAGCTTAGTGGCTTTTAAGAGCATAGCAGAGATGAAGAATCATCAGCCAATGACGGGTGGTTTACCTTGATATTCAGCTATTCCCAATAAAAAAAACAAAGCAAGCAGCATTACTCCATGCAGATGATGAACTCAAACTCATGATATGGGTAATGCCCAATGGAAATGTTGTGTGTACTGGTTGTTTTATAACAAACACCACTATTGTGCCTGCATACGTCTGGCTTTCCTCCCCAGGTTGTCCTCTCTCGCAAAATCTTGAAGCCACAAAGTTCGAGTTAGACCCTCATCATGGCACATACAGCACAACACCAAGGTGACTGAACACACAGCTGGAGCTCTCTGCGCCAGCCCTCTCCACAAAACAGGAAGCGTCCCATCATGCATTATTGACAAGAGACAGCCTATCCATTTCCAATTCAACTGAGTGGTTGGTGGTTCCTCACAGTGGGGACGCCTGGGCAAATCAGGAATCTTTCACCCACCCACGTAGTATTCATTAACAGGCAGCACTGTTACTCTTATGATGGTGCTTTTCCTAAGTTGAATCTGAAACTCCCCACTGAGGTTACTTCGCCACTGTGGTTTCATTTTAAGGGGTTCCAATAGTAAATAATACAGTAAATCAGACCATGCAAAACAGGTTGTCTACTTACTTGTATAGAGTCGTTCGCCATCGCTGTCCCTGTTGCTCTTTGCTCGGCCAGTTTGCAGTTTCACAGACAACCTGTGCACATGTGGGATTTGAACCTCACGTCAACGTATTGTCTCCTTTTTCAGGACGAAACTGTTAAATAAAGTAGCCGAGTCTTCGTCCCGCAAGTGTTGCTTCAAACTTTACACAAACGGTCTGTATTGACACAAAGGCAAACAGTCGAAGAGGTAATCCGCATTGTTGGCTTGCCTGGCCGCGCCTGAATTGATCCTCCCTCTGTTGTGCTTCAACCAACGTCAGCTCGCGCTTCACAAAGATAAAATTGCGTTCACTGTCCGCACGTTTTTTTCTTATTCGCAGAACAGCATCCGAACAAAACTATTACGCTCAACGGTCATTTTTCATTTCGATATTCAACAGCTAGCAAGAGCCCCATCAAATCCGCCGGCGGCGTCCCCCCGGCATGTCCTGCTGAAACCGAGCGGAGATAAAGTCACACATCCACGGGCAACGTTAGATGAAGGAAAGACACTTATTCGCCCTCTTCTTCTGTTTTCCGGTAACATCCGTGAAACGTGAACACGCCTCAGTCTCTTGTCTCTTTCACATGCCTCACACAAAAAAGCCGCCTGTCAGTCCTCTGCGAGCCGCTCATACAGTCAAAACGAGGGACAATAGAAGGCCAATCTGTCCATTTAATGCGACGCTAGCTACATTAAAAAACCGCGCAGACACTCAGACAAACTCGCTCATCGTTACGGCGCCACGGAGTGAGCAAAGCCTACATCTCATGACATTCAAACAGCGGGTAACTGACGGGGGAGCGGCACACACACCACTTGTACGCTAGCTCGACCTGGCTGCGCGCTCCCGACGCTCGAGCAATGCCACCCGGACGTTTATTGGTCCGGCGCTGGGCGGCGGGGGCGCGCCCGGATGTATCATGTGACCCGCTCCGCCACCGTCGTCAACTGTAACTTCTAATGAGCCCAACTGTTGAACACGTTCATCAGTCAGGCACTTAATAACAGCAACACGGTGGTACAACAAGTAGTCAGACCTTTTACTGAAGTCATGGTAGCAGTGCTGCAAAATGCTCTTTTATGAGTGTAAGTCCTGCATTCAATATCTTACTTAAATGGCTGATGTTCAAAATGTATGTACAGCCATATAGACACATTATATTTGAGGGAAGGCCAATCTCTCCAAAAACCAGGCAACTAATGCAAAAAACAATTGAAACTGATAAGTAAGAAAATGTTTGTATGTTTGATTTTCGGGTGAACTTTTAATTAAACATACAAAGGTATTAGCATTAAAAAATGTCCTGAAAGTAAAGGTAAAAGTCGGCTTGTCATTATGCAGACTGTCCAATTTCAGAATAAAATGTGCTCCATTCAAGGATGTACTCGGATCCTTTACCTAACTGTAGTAATCCCAATGTGTTAAAATACTCAGAAACAAATGAAAGTCTTGAATTCCTGCCTTGCGGTAAAAGTATCCAAGCATGTTTATCAAAATGTACTTGAATTGCCGAAATAGTAAACTATGTAGAACCTCAACAATAGTGACTTGCGTCCAAAATAATGTGCAAGTCTTCAAGGCTAAATGCTGATCATTAAAAATGACAAAACATTTTAACATTTTGCTTTCAATGCTGCTAAAAGTGACTGCTTTTTGTATTATCCTGTATTCAGGGTCGCGGGGTGGGGTGGGGGGGATCCCAGCTGACATTGGGTGAAGGGTACATCCTGGACAGGGCTGACATGTAGAGACAGACAAACATTCACACCCGAGACCAAGTCAAGTCTCACTGCTGTTAAGTTCAATTCGGGTCTCAAGTCATAACTTTTGTGACGTAATCCCCAAATCCCACAGACTGCTGCTATTATAAAAATGTGTGCAGCATGTTTTTGTCAATAAAAATGGTCCAAAACACAACTGTAGTTGGTTCCATTAAACATAATTCTAATGATATTATTACAAAGCCTGTGTGTTGGTGTGTGACAAATAAAAAGTGTGAGAAAGTGTGGTGTGAGAGAAAAAATAGTAAGACAGAGAGAGAGGTTTTGGTCAGGGAATGCGATGGTGGTGTGAGTCAGTTCTTTTGTAGATACAGTAGAGAAGTTGAACTCGATCATATTTACATAACTGGTTTGCATAATGGAAATTAGCAAGGAGAAAGGTAGGAAGTGTTCATGGATACACACTAGATATCCTACATAGACATGACATGAAAATCTGATAATACAATTAAAAGCGCTGAGTCACTTACAGTCGGTATGATCCAACTTGCTGTGAGTGAAAAGAAAAGAGAATGACATTAGGAGAATATTACAAATGTATCCAATCAAACTGATTTAATCTGTGGATGTCACATGTTGAGAATGTAGTAATGATTGTTGAGAAGGTAGTTATTTTTCATAAGGTGGCCATCACCTCTTTGTCCTGTTGGTTGGTTTTATACTTTTTATATTATACTTATTTGACTTACCTATGTGTATAGAACTTGTGAGATTACTATGTCTATAGGCCATTTCTCTACTTATAAGCACATGATTCTTGCTTTTTTTCTTTCTTTCTTTCCTAACTCTTATATATCAACTGCAGCTGTACTATTTCCTGAGGGATCACTAAAGTATTTTGTTTCTGCACAGTATTGATAACATAATGAGTAATGAAACAATTTGCATGTCAAAAAGTTAATTATATAAATGTTTGTTAGAAATAATAGACTATTTGTTATATAGGTAATTCAAAACATAGAGCTATTTGAAGGTAGACAATAATGGCTTTGTTAAAATGATCATTTAAACAAACATCATTTTGTCAGGCAAGCAAAAATGTTTTTGTTTAGTTTTATTGTGATAGATGTTCAATGTACAATCCTATAAACTAGAGAAAAGCAGCAAATCCTCATTATGTTATTCTTTTTCTGACTATTTATCAAGCTATTTCAATATTTTGTTAGAAATATTAATGTTGATACACCTCCAGCCAAATCAAACATTAGAAATGAAATGGATAAATAAAGGTGTAATGACGCTATTATTTTATTAATTCTCGCTGAATATATTGACCTTTGACCTTTCACACTCTTCAATGCCGGCCCCAATCAGACACAGCGTCAACGACAACGAGGTAACAGTTAGCTTGACCGCTAGCTTCACTTAGGTCCGTTATTTACACTTTCAAATCAACAGACTGATCAGATATCTAATGATCTTGTGGAGTAATTTGGTCAAAATCCCCAATAAGTAGACCGGTGTACGGTCAGGTTGTCATTTTTGCTTAGACATATTAGCTAGCTAAGCATTAACGTTCACTTGTGAGAGTCAAAGTTAGCTAACCATTGACAGGCTTTTCGGTGTACGTAGCTAGCTATATGAAACATTCAGCTGACGCGGCGTTTTATTTAACAGGTTTCTTAAGCCTTACCAACAACGGAAAGCATGAATGATATTACGGTTCAGTTTGAGGTCCAGCTCACCTCCGACTCACCGCCAGGACCACACCCGTCGGCGGACCCGCAGGAGGACGTGAGCGTTGAGAGGGAGTCGGGCTTCATGGAGAGTCCTCACAACACCGGACTAGTAGACCCTACAGGTGATACAACGCATGCTAAAACACCGGTTTAGTCGGTTTCAATCATTTTGGTAGTTATTCGTGTTTCGAAAGGTAATAGTGAAATAGATATAGACTTTAAGGCTTATGATGTACGTTGCTCTTCAGGGGTGGAGGAGTACTTGTCGTTGTTGGCTGTCACTCTGGCGCCACTGTGTGGTGACTATGCGGCCTGCAGCTATGACTTTGAGGACTGCAGCAGTCTGGGGCTCGGATGGACGGAGCTGCAGTTCCAGTTCCTCATGAGCAGAGCAAATGACCTACACGACTGCCTGGTCAACGGGTAGGCTCCTGGTTTGTCATAATGCTCTCGTTGTCACATGGGTGTTTCTGCTATTTCATGGTTCTTTTTTGGTGTTTTTGCAGACACGGTCATCCAGAGAGAGAGGCTCTTGCTGCTGAAGTGACACGTTTCCTGTACACCTGTCAGCCTTACTTTAACCATCTGGAATCCACCAACACCCTTCAGCCATTTGACGTCTACACAGGGTTCACCCTACTACCCTCATCAGTGGTATGGAGCCATGCTTATGGCGTTTGGAACTATCTGTTGGCAGATAGTCTGTCAACATAGAAGGGAGTCCTGCAAACTTAACAGCAACAACAACTTAAGTTTAATAACAAAGTTAGGGAGACTCAAAGCTGAAAGTTTAGAAACCATTTGCATTTTGTGTAAAAGTCTATCCTTAAAACATTAGAAACTTTCAGGTATTCTTGAACTATCCTCCATTTATTATTATTTTATTGTGATCCATTTGGTATGTATTTTATCAGCCAGTGGATTTGGATAGCAGAGATTTGTTTGTTTTGATGGAGTTCCTCAGATACATGCATTCAAAAAGTGAATTAAAAGTCAGTAGTTTAAGGAGTTTTTTTAGATTTTTGCATTTTTTTCTTGCTAGTTTCATGTAAATACTGGTATGCCTAGCTTTGAAGCTTTGATTGAACGCAACAGACCCGCACCCTCTCTCAAAAGATGTTGAGTGGCATCCTGAGAATCATTAAATTAGGCTTTTGGTTTATCAGTGATCATGTTCATATAAAACCTCCTGCAATGTGATGAGGGGGACGGCATACTGTATGTGTTCACTGTAGGAAAACATGGTTTAATAGCTTCAAGTTGAGTCTAAATGTCCACTGTGTGTGTGTGTGTGTGTTTGTGTGTGTGTGTGTGTGTGCGTACAGCTGTTGGATTTCTCTCAGCAGCTGTGTGACAGGTTGGAGCAACTGGTGTTGACCTATGCCAGCTACAATCTCCTCTGTTTGGACGAGACCGAGTCTAACAGGTACACACACACACACACACACACACACACACACACACACACACACACATGCATACAGAGGAATGACATGTGTTTCTGCTTATAAATGTTAACAAATCTTAACAACATGTGATAGGAGCTCAAAAACAACACAACACAACAGGACAAAACAGAAAAGTACTCTCACTTATGTTTAAATGGTCGATTCACTGGCAGCATTTTGATTATATAATCAAAACACATTCAACTTCTCCACTGAATACATTTCCTGAATGAGTGCTACATTATGGTATCTCAATGATCTGCCGCAGAACACAGAAAAAAAACACGGATTTTGAACAAATGCACTGCTAAAACTAGATTCACCATCTTTCCTGAATCTGTCCATGCATGCCATGTCATTTTTTAATGTAATACTAATTAATACCAATACTTCATTATTTTTTCCCCATTTTACATTTTTTAATAATAGGGGGAAAAAATACATTTCTATGTTCTGTCATTACTTATTCTACTTTTCCTGTCATGTAAGACTTTTGCCGTTGTATCTTTTCAGTATTGGTATTGTAAGATATTTAGGCAGGGTATAGTATCAAAGTCACAACTATCCTGAACAATCCCAAACCATTGCTCTTTTCCTGCAGGATCAGCTTCACACCAGTTCATTATAGATACTTTTCAGATATTAAATCGAGAATCCAAGCCAACGTCCTCAAACTGGACTGTGATTAATCAGACCGGTCACGAGTGTGGGGAGTCCGGCCCTCTCCTCTGTGCTCTGAGCTGCAGACAGTGCTTTGATTTCTCCTCTTTTACAACTGGAAGGTGCTCATACAATAGTTATGACTTGTCAAAAACAACACTGCTTATTTGAGTGTCTACCATAAGGTGGACCAATAAGTAACTTGTGATATGAAGTGAAATCTGTGTATTTTAACTCTGTAAAGTGTCCTTGATCCTGGCAGGAGGACTCGGCTTGTTTTTTTAACAGCTGAATGCTGTGAACGATCTCATTTCCCACCAATCCATTTTCATATCCGCTCCCTGTCTAACTCCCCTAATCTCCTGTTTGCATTCTCAGCCTGTCTCACTTCTGCATCGGGCAGCATCAGCTTGGTCCACTGAAGGTGACCATGTTCCGCTACTGTAAGCCCACGGCATACCTGGCCCAGGTCGCCACCGGCGTGTTCAAACGCATGCGCTGGAACGTGGAGACACTCCGAGGCGAGACTAATGAACAGAGGGATGAGAGCGAGGCCCAAATAGTCGGCGACGTGGAGTAGTGAGTCTGGATGAAAGCTCCGCCATCCATGCTGTCTTTTACTACATTTTTGATAGACCTTTGATGGAGATCTTTTATCAACAATGTCCCATTCAGTTACTTCCTGTGCTACGAGGACATTCCCAACGCAGATGCTGGCAGTGACAGCCAAGGCGTCTCTCATGGTAACGTGGTGAGGATGTGGTCCATCGGTCAGTGGGTGCAGGTGACCCCCGAAACAGAGGACATCTATGACTGGTATTCTTCCTTCCTGCTCTGTGGCTGCTTTTTACCTGGATGTTTTCCAATGCTCAGTGATCTCTGTGGATTAAAATGTCCGGAAAAGATAACTGAACGATCTAGCCAAAGCAAGACATTCCTCCCAGCAAATAACCAGAGCTCATGTGGGTTGTTTTCTTTTTTGCATGTGTTCCCACCAGGATCATGTGCGCGGTTCCTCAGGGCAACTATCAGAGGCTGTTGTTTCTGGGCAGCGATGAGCCATCTATCTGCAGTGCTACTGACTACCTGCAGCAGCTGCTGCTGTTGTCACTCCAGACAGCAGAGTGATGGTAGCGATGGTGCGTAGAGGATACACTGTTTTTGGTAGCGTGTATACCATGTGAATAGAGAGCAGTTGAGATCACACGGGATGGCGCAGATGAATCCTCAAGCCGGTTATGAAGCAGATGTGTGCTGTTGAGTTTATGGGAGATTCAAAGGTTTAACATCAAAGGTTTAATATGCGTCTGAGTAGAAACACCCAAGCTGAAATCACAAGCACATCACATGACTAGAAAATGTGCGATACTTGCAGCTGGAGTGACTTGATGCATTCAAGGCGTATTGTTTTGTTTTGACCACATTCAAAGCTGAAGAGGCTTCTGTTGTCGTAATGTTCTGTGACCAATGTGGGCTTTGGAAACAAAGTTTTATAGTCAAGTCGTAAATATTGTTTCATGTTTAACTCTTGATGTTTGCTGCACACTTTATTTTGTTCAGTGTGTTAATGTCGAAAAGATTTTATAAGAGATTTTAAATATTTTTGCTACGTTTTACAACAGTTCACACTTTCAGACAGCCTTTTTGTTGTGGTGTTAAGAATTCCAGAGTTGTTATTAAAAAAAGAAACATTTTATTTACATGAAACATTGCATTGACATAATTACACACGATCACAGATTTCTGTCTAAATAAACAAGGAAACTTTACAATTTCAAACAAGCTGCCAGGATTCGGGCTCGACGAGCCAGAGTGCCCCTTTAGGTTCAGGTTCATCTAGGAATCTAAATTAGGACTCAAAGGCCTCGCTTCATTTTTAATAAATTAATATATAAAAACATGAAAGTTTATAACTTTGAGCCTAAATTTCTCTTCATTATCCGGTCTACTGTGTTCAGTTTGACCTTGCAATCATTCAGTTCTATTGAACGGGGGATAAAGAAGGTAATATGCAACAAAGAATCTACCATTTAATAATAATAATAAATGTAATTTGTATAGCGCTTTTCCAAACCCAAAGACGCTTACAGAGAAAACTAAATAAGACGAAAACAAAACAACAATCAGTTGAATGAGTGAGAGGCGGGGGCTGGTGGTAGTAGGCAGAGGAGAAGAGATGGGTTTTGAGGCGGGACTGAAAATATCTGAAATCTGGTGAGTCACAGATGGGTCACAACCAACATCCTTCATTCTCTATTCAATAAAAATCTATAAACGACTCTTTAAGGGCTACCGTACTTCTAACTCTCTAAAGTAAAGTGGAGTTTCCCTTCATTACAGTGAACAGTCTTTTTAAACAATATACACATAAATGCTTACAAAAGCACAACACCGACATGATGTAAAAAAAAAACATTTTAAAAAGTCCAGCTTTGACAAGCAAACTTAAACACATAAGCGTAAACACCTGCTTGCTTCTCAGTTGCTACACATAGGCTTCGATAAGAGAGCGGACAAACTGGTGGGGGGGGGGGGGGGGGGGGGATAGCGCAGTGGGGAATTAAGGTTAACGCACTGGATGCATATTCATACTTGGCTCACTGCTGTTATTTAACAAAAAAAACGCATTCATGCTACTTGACACTGGAGAGCAGGGCAGCAAGAGACTGACTGAATAGAAGGAAAAAAAATATGTTTTCGGATAGCATTTCTCTGTCCACAGTCAGAAAACTCCTGGAACGTGTCCTAAAAATGTCCTCTTCAAACCTGTGACGTTACAGTCAGGCTCAGCGACTGCCTTAAACATTGAAAAAACTCACATTGTATCCAGACAACAGACGGACATCAACATACAGCACAGATATGGACGTTCACAACAGCTCATTACAGTTTCAACAACACTACACAGATAATACCCAGAATAACCTGATATTGAACCCACTCTATAACAACTTGAACCCTATAACAACTTCTCTCATGTCACGCAATAAAGTGACCCCTGACCTTCAGAGCTGTATCAGTTAAACCCCAGAGTTGGTCACTGTCTTCCATTGTAAAAATCTGTGTAGCCTACTGCACCAGTGTAGAAGACCTCATCTGTGTGTCATCTGTGACTGAAATAACATCCAAGATGTGAGCGTGAGATTCTAAGCCAGTCTATATGGAAGAAGTTCAAATGTGGCTCCAGAGCAATGACCATAAAAACAGCACGTTCTGCAAATAACAAGCCTTCAGCAGTGTTTAATCTAACCAAAAAAAAAATAATATAAAAATAAATATCATCCCCCACCACAAGGTCATGTATATGCACACATCAAACACCGCATTAGTGCCCAACTCCAGTGTTTCAAAGGGAAATGCCTTCACGTCGTCTTAACCTTTAGTGAAGAACTGTAGGGAATGATCATCCTCCTCATCTCTAAATACATTATGACAAGTAAGTTGGACATAACCAGTCGCAGTAGCCAAGCCTCTATCAGCAACATATTTAAATCTGTACAAATTACAAGACTGAATTTGACTAAGTGCAATCTCAGAGTCTTATCAGTAGCAAGACATCTCCAGTGTATTTTCCTTCTTAACTAAGGTGATGGATAGGGATGTGTAGCGACATGTAGAAACAGTTATGGCTTCAATTAAAAAGGGTAACAGGTGATGCTACATGGTCATTTGGCACCGTCGGTATGCGTGTGTGGATGTGGCCACCCATGGCACAGAGATTTGGCATAATGAAATGTGTCCAGTTCCAACCTTGTTAAATCAGTAGCAGTGATGCATCATGGGATTCTGTCAGAAATCACATGGTTTCAGGTGTGCGCGTTTCAAGGATTGAAATGTAACACTATCGTCCGTGTAGAGTTTTGTGCTTGCAGTGGTGCAGGATATCGAGTGACGTGAGCGAGGTGCTGAGCGTCGGTGTGGTGTCATGTTTGTGTTTGTCTACTTGTGTTTCTGAGATGAAACACGTTCTTCACTGGCAGCACCAGAGACTTCCTTGCCCCGAGTATGGACACTTTTTTTGTGAGTTTGAGCCGTTTTAGAGGTAGCTTACATTCTAGGATTAAAAACGTTTTACATGCCGATTCCAGTATGTTTATTGTACACTCCATATACTTAAACTTAAGGCCAACAAAATAAATAAATTAAAAACTGGATGTTAATTTTGGAAACAGGAATGTTCATTTGACAAAATATATCACAAGCCTAAGAATATGACTCAACAATTGATACTATGGACACATTTCGGTTGGTATTGTATTAACTCTTAATATAGAGTTTTACCTCTCCACTGACTTAACATGCCTTCAGTACAACCATAACACAATCTTCGACTTTCTATGTCCGAAATCTAACCATTAGTTGGGATTGGTAGCTAGTTTGGAGAAGCACTACCACAGTCTTGATTCAGGGCAAGAGAGTGGTTTAGCTTTGTTGACATCAATAAAAAAAATATGCAAGCTTGGAGAACCGGCCAAGCATTTTTTTTGTGTTGTGTGTGCTTGGTTTTAACAGTAGTGGTCCCCCATCTTTTACCTTACAACCCTTTAAAGCAAAGCTCCCTCTATTTGTCCGTCTGTCTGCAGGTCGTGACCGGATCAACTAATAATTAATAATTCTTTTCTCAGATTGCTGCATTTGAATAATTTAATTTATTCAGTAGTAGTGAAAGAATTCAGTAGTTTAAAAGAAAAAAAGCCTAAAGAAAAGCTTGGAAACATAAATAATCATTGTGTTGCAGACACGTGATTTTTACTACACTTCCATCTGGTTGGTTAGGAACCACGGATATAGAGCACCACCAGTTTATGGGTCTACCTCCAGGGCTGGCCAGAATAAATATAAATATAAATGTAGTCCGCCTTTTTTTATCCCATCAGGGATTTTACTCAATTTCTCTTAGGTTATCATGATTAAATACTTGGGAAGGACAATTCTAAACAACCCTTTCAGTACAATACGACAGACTTTAACAAAGTGATCTAGTTTGTCTTCATTGACCGATATTGTGATGCATGTCAATGAAGAACTTCTAGTAATTGCATCCCCCCCCATTGCCCAACCCAAATATTTACTCCAAGCTCTCTGTACAGCTGTTCTCCTGAAGTCAATATTATTTTGCATGTGTGTTTAGTATCAGTACAGTAAATGTAGGCTGCTCTACCTTTTCATTTCCATGTGTGTGAATAGACAGCAGTCGTGTTGTCGTACTGAAAGTCTGCGAGTGAAATCACACTCTAGCGTCCCTCAGTGATGTGTCTCCAGCTCTACCACTGTCCACTCTCCCTGTGGGGAGCTCCCAGTGGCCTCTGGGGAGAAACTACTAACGGAGGTGACGGTGGCAGACGGAGGGGTGAGCGGAGGCAGCAGGCTGGGCCACAGGCTGCTCTCCAGGGGGCTCAGTGTGCCTCCTGCACGCCCTGGCAGCAGCAGCAGGGAGGAGCAGCCATCTCTGTTCAGCAGCAGGGTCTGATTGATCAGCTGCTGGACTATGTCCACTTTCTTGCCCCAGTCCAGGTCGAGGGGTGGTGGTCGCTCTGGAGACTCGGGGGGGCAAGGAGAGGAGCTGTCCCCATCCTGGGAGGGGTTGCTAGATGTCTGAGGGGAGTCGGGGAGAGGAGGGCTCTCGGTAGATGGCGAAGAGTCTCGATGTTTGTCTTTATCTGATGTCACCCTTTCAAAGTGGTCCATCTCTTCATCTTTAGACTGGTTGAGCTCCTTTATTCCATCGTCTTCACCTTCTGTCTCCTCTCCATCAGTGTTCTCCAGGGCTTCATAGATGGTGCAGAGGCCTGAAGAAGGGGACAGCAGCACAGTCTGACCTTTATTAGACTGCTGCAGTTCTTGTTGCCACTGCATGATTTGCTGTCTTTCCTTCAGTTCCTGTTGTTGCTGTTGCAGCTGCAGTTCCAGGTCTCGCCTCTGCTTAAGCTCCTCTTCTTTCCTCGATTTTTCATCCTCTTCCTTCTTCATTACCTCAGCCTGCTCTTGCATCTTCCTTTCCAGCTCCTCTCTATTCCTCTTTATTTCCTCCTCGGCTTCCTCTTTCTTCTTCCTCTGCTCTTCCTCCTCCCTCCTCTTCCTCTCCTGCTCCGCCTCCTCCAGCGGCCTGCTCTGTTGATCCCTGCGTTGCTGCAGCTCCAGCAGCTGCCTCTGGTGTTGCTCCAGCTTGCGGAGCTGGGGGCTCAGCGCCTGCTGGCCGAGCATCCTGGGTGGGAGGTCGGCGCAGGTCAACTTTGGCGGTGTGACCGTGGCGGCGAGAGGTTTCACGATGTCGCAGTAGGTTCTGGGGTATGCAGAATGATCACGGCGGTGAGGTTGCGGCAGTGCAGTGAAGCCTGTGTGTGAGAGGAAGCGGGAAGGAAGATTACAGTAGTGTGATGTTATAAAACAGGTAACAGGCAGCAGGACAGTGACAGCAGCAAAGTGTGAGTACAAGCAGAAGGGTGTAGAGGGACGGGGGTGGCCGTCAGAGGCTCATAATAGCGGAAGAAATAGTGGAAGCATTTTGAAGCCAAGCCCAAAGATCTGCCAGTAGCCTACAACAACAAACTGACCGGATATCATTTGTGGTTTTGTACATATATATGTGCAGCAGTGACAGACACAGCCTGCTAGTATTCAAAGGGTGGAGCCACAGTATGTGTAAAAAGCTGAACACACTGGGGGTGGTGGCTGGGGCAAGGGTGGAGAAATTTATGCAGAGAGCAAATGTGCATATTTACCGTGATTTTTGTTCATACATTTAACAACAACAAAGAAACACCCAGAAATGAAAGGTTTATGTGCAAAAAAAAAAAGCAGCCAACTTCCTGTATATGCAATCACTATCAACTATGATAAGAAACAACCACACAAAAGCGGGTTGCAAGCTCAAACCTTCGTCACCCGTGAATGGAGTTTATAGTTAGTCAACCAGTGACACATGCAGAAGCTCTCCATGCATTTATAGACATCCAGCATCACAAGAAAAACTTAAATAATAGCTTGGCTTTAGAAGGAACCAAATTACGGTTCGTTATTCCAACGTAAGTACATCCAGTCCTCTACAGCCAAGCTATTTGGCTGACCCTCAACAAACCAATCCAAATAATGTAATGAAAGTCATTGTGCAACAGTGACATGCATAAGCATAAGTTAACATTAATACATGGCTGTAGAACAGTGCAGCAAGAACAGCTAATACAGCAACACACCCAGAGTGGACTGGAGGGGAGTTAAAGTAGCAGCAGAACCAGCAGGGTTGGGTTCTTTATCTTGAGGCCAGACTACGAGATGTCAAACGTCTTTTGCTGCTTGGAGTTGTTGATCCATGGATGAGACTGTCCCAAGTTGAGCATCCACACCACCAGACAGATTATTTCCAGTTGTGTCTCCTTTTTTTCCCCCCAGAGTGGTGAAGTCTTTGAGGTACAGTTCCACTGTTCATTGAGTCTAGCTTTCAAAGAAAAGGCCATAATATAGGAGTGCCTGTGTCAGTGTATGGCAGAAATGGGCTGTAGATTATATGGTTGGTTGAGTGGACGGGTCTTCAATGTAATGAGATGTAAAGAGCCAATGGTAAATAACTTGAAAGTTTGTAAGACCTTGAAATGAATGTGGTATTGGATGACGCACATATATCCACAGACCATAATTATGCCACTCCCAAGCTCCCATTTCAATAAAACTGTACGGTGAGAAAGTACATCATGGTAAAAATCTAATCTTTATTTAAAGTTTTCAAAAAGGTTCATCACTCCAAAAGATGGATAAACACAAGAAAAAGCTGGGGTACAATTTAAAGTGCAAGAAGAGATGAGGAGTGAACGGGGTTAAGGAAGATTACCTGTAACGTAAGGTAGGACAGCGAAATGGAACGGAAATACACAATCAAAACGTATCGTCAGTCATCAGTTTTGTTCAGCAAAAATGGTCCGGATAAATACAGATGAGAACAAGTTAAACAGTTCATTCCACATTTCTTTTGTTACGCTCAATTTTCTTGTTTTCCATCTTTAAGAGCTGTAAACAGACGAACCTAATCCATGCCAGTTCAAAACAACCACATGATTCTGTGTTAAGTAAAACAGAAACCAAGACCCAGGCACGCTCACACATTAAGAGTAAATAGGAGTAGCTATTGCACATACAGGAATTTAAGCCATATACTCATCACAAAAATGTTATATCAGAGGGAAGTGCCACTGCTGTCCTCTTTATTTCTTCCCTTTTTTTGCTCTCTGTTTTTTTTTTTTTTACCTCCACCCCCAGACATTTCAGGACAAACACTGACAAGAGCTACAACAGTGTGATATTGGGGGGCAGCTGGAACAGGGCCAGAGGGAGTTAAGGGACATTACTTGGGCTGTTAGGGAGATGTTTAACTATACATTACCTGCAAAAGAGTTCTCAGTCTTTTCACAGATAGTAGAATAGTAGGGAGGCTGGATGTCATCTGGGTTTTCCTTTGGTTGCTGCAAAGTGCTCAGAGCCGACGAAGGGTCCAGGGCTTCCTCTGGCCCGGGTACTTCCTCCCTGACATGCTCAGAAGACTCCGCTTCCTGCTTCCCACATTCAATGTACTGCTGCTCTGTGAGGCATGGCTGGGTTTGAGGCTGCGGGATCAGAAATGGCTCCTTGGCCTCCTCAGACAGCTCCTCCAGGGAGAAGATGCCGGGGCTCTTGATGCAGCTCTCCCCTGTGGACTGGGCATTGGAGTTTGAAGTTGTGGTCATGGTGTCAAAGCCGTAAGACGCCAATGACGTCGCTGAAGGTGGAGTGGTGTCTTCACCTGCACCACACATGTCAGCCTCCTCTCCCTCTTCCACAGTTGACAGGCAGCGCTGGGCTGGAGGCTGGCTTTCAAAGGTTATGTTGACCTCTCGGCCCTCCAAGGAATCATCCAACTGAGCCTCTCCCTCCGTGTCGCTGGCCTCGTCTTCTGTTACCGAGGTTGAGGAGGGGTTGGAAGTGGGGGCAGTTGCAGGGCCTCCCAGGACCTCGTCAGCAGGCAGGGTCTCGGCCTCAGCTTCCTCGTCTTCTCCCTCTTCCAGGTCAGGCTGGGGGGAAAACATCGGAGCTTGCTCATCTTGAATCTGGAGCTTGCCATCTCGATTGTAGTCACAGAGTTCCTCTGGGGTGCTGGTCTCACTGCTCAGGGTGCTTGACAGAGACATTCCTGGGGCAGAAAGAAGAGCTGGGGCCAGGGTCTGCATTGGGACTGGGCTGGATTGATCCATGTACCTTTGGGCCCCTTGATGTTGTGGCTCATCTTTGTCAGAGGAATGATGGGGAACTTCTTGGTTTTCAGGGACAAATGGAACAGAGCCTAATTCGAACAAAGCTTGGGCTGAGGTCCGGGTTGGAGTCTCAGAGTCTGCTTGCCAGGGATCTGCAAAAGGGCTTGCTGCAGCCTCTCCTGCAGCCTGTGCGGACTGGGAGACGTGCTCAAGATCCTGTTGCAGCTGAAGAGGTTCAGCCCAGGGGTCAACAAAGGGGTTTAGTTGGTCCCACTGAGCCCCTGGGGCAGAGGGCGGCAGAGGGGGAGGTGGGGGCTCGGCCACTCTGTTTAAGTTGTCCAGCCTTTCATCCTCAGCAAAGTCATCCTCATCTGCATTCCCATAACTTTCCAGCCCACTCTCTGTCACCCCCTCACTAGCCATCTCCACATCATCATCCTCCTCCTCTTCATCGTCATCATCCTCATCCACATCATTGTCATGCCTGGGTCTCTGCGGTTCATCTGCTCGCTCTGAGCCCACGTCCATGTCACACACCCGATCGTCATCTTCGTCCTCATCTTCGTCCTCATCAAAATCATTAACTGGTATGTCAGGAACCTTCTCAAAGTCGGGTGAACCTGCCGACGCTCCTTCCATGTCAATGGCTCCTTTGAGACTGCCGTCTCCCAGATCATCCATGCTCTCTGTGCCTTCTAGGACACCAGGGGCACTCAGTTCAGATGCACCCTGCTGGCTGCCGCTTACATCCTCAGAATCCAGCTCAGAAAGCAAGGTGCCACCGGCTCTCCAAGCAGACCCCCCGACTGGTCCGGCTGACCCTGGACGAGACTCCTCTGTGGGCTGTGTGGTTCCACTCATTTCAGACACAGAAACCAGCTGGCTTCCCTCCTTTTCTTCTTCATCCTCCTCCTCATTTAGGTTGGTCGGAGGAAGGATCAGAGGGATTGCATTTGCTGCTGCTGGAAGGGCTTTAGATGTTGAAGGGGTTTGGTCTGTTAACAGGTAAACAGGCTCCTCAGATAGATCTGGAGGACAGGCCACTGGTGTTAATGTGTGCTCAGCTGGGGCAGGGGTCTGCTCCTGCTTTGTTGGTAAGGGAACACTGCTCTCAAGGGGTGGAGTTTGTGGTACGGCTGTGCTGACAGGGCTTTGTGGGGACGAGGAAGCAGCTGCATGTCTTTGAACAGTCTCTTGAGGTACCACATCTGGTGTGGTATCCTGGGCCAAGACTGGGGGAGGGACCTCCTCTGGGGTGGATGATGCTGCGTTGGCTGCTGCGGCAACTGCTACTGCTGCACCAGCACCACTCTGTGCTTCTACAGCAGGGGTGATAGTATTTGAAACCCCTTTCTTCTTGGCGGCAGTGAAAGGTAGGACAGCCTGAGTAGGTTTGAGTCCACGTTTTGTCTGAAGAGTGCTGCTGTTTGAGGGTTTGTTGGCTGGAGAGGCAGGTGGTGTTCGACCAAAGGGTTGTTTGTTATGGGCAACAGACTGAACAGCCACTACAGGTTTCTTTGTGGGTCTAGATTCTGTAACTTGTTGAGTTTTAGGCTGTGGCACCTTTGGGGGCGCCGCCTTCGCTGTCATGTTCCATTTGGAAGCAGAGTTGGGGGCTGTTGGTCTAGAAGGTTCAGGTCTTTTGGTTGAAGCAGATGTTGTAGCCGTTTTCTTTGCCACTGCAGCAGAAGGTGGTCGACTGACATCTGGTGTAAAAATGAAAAACATCAAATATCAATTCACCCAATCCAATTACATTTTTTATTTCATTGCTGGGACTAAAATAACCACTTCATGCTACTTTATTGTAGACATTTTAGGCTAAACATTTTGAAGCTTTGCTCATGAAAGTTCATGGGACATTGTTGTCTGCAGGGCAGAACAAATCATCACTCCTTACCTTTCTTAGCAGTAACAGCTTTGAGAGGCTGTGCTGCTGTGGTCCTGCCAGTAGAAGGTGCTGTGGTAACTCTAGAGGCAGCGGTTTTGGCAGTTGCAGTGGTGGAGGTCTTGACTGTAGATGTGGCGGGCCTGAATGTGGTGGATGCAGGTCGAGATGTCAGGTTACCTGTCGGAGGCCTGGAAGAAGCGAGTGACACAAAAACACTTAAGAACTGTAGCAGATTAACATGAAAGCGGATAATCTGCCTCTACATGTAATTGCAAGCATAAATAAATGACATCTGCTAATGTAAACCACTAAAGCAGGTGTCTCAAACTGATCCAGTAAAGGGCCGCTGTGGCTGCAGGTTTTCATTCCAACCAAGCAAGAACACACCTGACTCGACTTATTCACCTACCTGATTTGCCTTCACACCTTGATTGGTTGGATCAGGTGTGTTCTTGCTTGGTTGGAATGAAAACCTGCAGCCACAGCGGCCCTTTACTGGATCAGTTTGAGACACCTGCACTAAAGCAATTTCAACAATGGGAACCCATTAACACAGAACTATCCATCTATTGCCACACTCTAATGCCTCCTTCCTTCTCCAATCACTTCCAAGAGGTGAGGGCATTGTATAATGAGAAGGGGGATCACGGGGGGAAAATAGAAAGATGGAAGGGGAATGGAAAGCTTGAATTGGGGAAGAATGAATGAGGCAACAGTGATAGAGAGGGAACAAACTCAGGGAGCTGATGGTTCCAAGTTTAAAAGTGACTAGTGAGCAGAATGCAAAGACAACAGATGTGGCCAAACAGATGAGGAAGGAAGTCACGAACAGTGAAAAAATATGGTTAAAAAGGGGAGATATCAGCCAAGAACACATACAGCAGGTGGGTGAGGGAGGGAAGAAAACTCAATATCAATCCTGTTTTAAGCTCCTGGTCTACTACTCAGTTGCACTAATACACTCAAATCACTACAACTGCAGCTACAAGCCAGAACCCCTTTCCCCACTTCCTCTCTCTCTCCTTCCATTAGGCTCCTCTCCTAGACAAGCAAAATGTGCTCTGCACTTAGCAGACACTGGACTACAGCCTTCAACGCCGACAGGAAACTTGGCATTATGCCATTTCACCAAGCAAATTTGAACCCATCTACATGTCAAAACTGGCAAAAAGCAGTGCTCCCAAGTAACTCTCCTGCTTCTTGGAGACTCAACACATTAGATTTATAAAAAAATTCTTCAAATCAGCAAATTAGAGTTCAGAAGGGGCCTAAAACTGAGACCTGGATTAAGACACTGTATTTCGATAGTCATTTCTGAAATAAAGTAAAAAGATTCAGACGCTGACTTGTTACTGGGCTAATATAATGCTGGGCGATAATTCAATATGATTGTTTATCAATGGACCCATATTGTGATGAAATCGTATAGAGATTGTGAATTTCTCAGTTAATCTAAATTGATAAAAATTCTGAATTCTGAGAAAGGTAGGTCAAACACCAGTCTCACGCCAGCTGTGGTGGTCGATTATAATGACATTTGGTCTTTGGCCACATATTTTCTCTTTTGCTTTATTAAAAAGAGAATGAAGTTATTGAGATTCTTCCTGCACTCTTTATTTTTTTACTTGCTACATCTTTTGTCCATATGAGAAACTAGGACATATGCTACTATCTATACTTACTGAGGGGCACATTAAAAGGTAGTTTTCTACAAATGGACGTGTTCTGAGCAAATAAACTGAAACAAGCAGTTATTCTCAACCACTAGGCCAAACATTTATAAGTATTTACATAGCTAGTTATTTAAATGTACCTTAGAAATCACTTAAATAATACATTTAAAAAAGATAGTAATTTAAACTAAACATTTCAATGACCAGTTTGAATATCACCACACTACAACTCATTGGTAGAGACAAGTGTGTTTTGCCACTGTTAGCTAGCTAATGTTCCCTCAGATGCAGTGACACAAAAAGTCGATCACTTTCTATTTTTTATGAAAGCGCTCCAAAGAGTGCGATGAGGAAATATGACCATGACTATATTTAAATTGAATTCATAATGACAGGCAGTGATACCCGAGGAAAAGCAGATTATTTAGTTTGGCCATTAGAGCTGACAATCAGAAGTGGGCCCTAAGTTACAACAAGTTGAGAACTCCTGCTGTAGTGGGCTCTGAGAAATCTCCACACTATAGATTTGCAATGTCAGATTCCAAGAATTTGCCGTAGTCTGTGCTGCAATGCACTGCTGCTTTTAATAACCTACACAGTCAGTCGGTTAAATGAGTGAGTCGTCAGCCGCAGGCCGTACTAGCCGTCATTTCAATCCTTGAACCCTGGTGTGCATAAACAATACAAAACCTCAGCATTTTTCAAAATTAGTAGGTCTGTTTCCATTAAAACCGATTAAATTTCACAACTTCCAAGAGCTCCATCATCGAATACAATTACCTTAAGGAACTGTGTGACCCCACCACCAATGACAACAATCTCCATAACGTCTGTGCCGACATGCTAGATGACACACTTTGATTGCTTCTGGTGGAGTAGCATGTCCGCACACAGATGCCGCTCCCACGTTACAATAAACCATTACAATGACCATTTGTTTCCCCAAGATCAGACAACCACTGCACAGACAGACTCATAAGCTGCTATCAGATGGAAGATTTGGATTATAATGTGAAATGCAGCCCAAACACAGCAGATTTCATCGGTGTGTCCTCTCAGAGTGAATGTTGGGTAATGATGAAGAGCAGAAAAGAAATAAACAAGGGGATACATACAGCAAGACGAGAGAAAATGGCACGGCTCTGAACTTTTAAGCAGAAAACAATAACAGAATGGGGGGGGGGGGTTAACAATAGGTGCATAAATTGAGGCCGTTTTCAGATCTGCTCCTGCATGCAAACAAAACATGAGTTGACAGTACCACTCAATTATAGAAGGAATGAAGGCAGATATAATTCAGTGAATGACTTTCTCCAAGGGAAGAGTGAGTGAGACTGAAGGATGAAATTAGACTAAGAGACAGAAATGAAGATAGGAGGTAAAGGATGGGAATAAAGAGGGCAAGGAGAGGTCACAGACACAATATAACCCCAAACCCCTCCCTCCATTGTTTTATGATGTGTCATAGCTCATAAGAAAGTTTGATTCGGAGACACGGCACAGACGGACCCACTAAAGTCTGTACTCCATACACTGGCTGTAGGTGACGGCTGGTGGTTGTTGTTGGTTATTAGTATAGATTACACTTCCTGCCAGCAGAGGGTTGAAATCAATACAAATCACAGTCCAAAGGGAGGATGAGAGTCACTACACAGCCATCTACAGGATGTAAATGACCAAACAAAAGGTCCTCTTCAGGACAAAGGTCAGCAAAGGGACAAGTCACTGATGCACTTTATGGACTCTTTGTTTTACAGACAATATTCACAAATGTTCACAACAGATGCATCAACACGCCCATGGTATGAACATGCTGAGCAGCTGCAACATCTGTTTGGACAAAAATCAAAGTGTAAGCATAAGCCAGCAGGGTTTTGTTGAAGCCACGCCTTCATCCATGAGTCCCCCTTTCCTCTTGTTTCTTCTCAAAACACAGCTGGGAGGCTAAGATCCCCTGGCATACCTGCTCCTGTAGATTCAATTATTCTGCTTTAATCAAGCCAAAAGAGAAAGGAGAGGGCTTGGCTGGGAGGTACATTTGATCCCAGTTGAATGTCAGCTCATCCAACAAATAAAAAAGGCAGTCAAAGTACACCATTTCTGCACCCCCCTCATCTCTTCAAGGGCCCCCTCCAAGACAACAAATGGAAAGTGAGCACCCTAACAATACCTTGTTTGGCTTGTAGGCTGTCCAAAACCAGCTGCTTTACTCCATCCTGAGAGGAGCGCACATTCCTAGGGTTTGTGTGGGCCTACAGTTATCTCCTTGACAATACAGAGTGGAGGCCTGAATCAGCTCAGTGGAAAGTTGAGATGTAGTGTTGCAGCCAAGCTAAAGCATTGCAGACAGTGTTGGCTCTTATGAGGCCCTGGGCACCCGCTGTCACTGTGATAAATACCATGGGCCTTTTCTGTTAGGGCAGTAATTCCGCTCCCTACCAAGTCCAAGAGAAATTAGTTGTTTTTTTGTCCAATGGGGCAAGATAGAAGTAACTAGGAGATGAGACAGTGAGAGAAATAGACGTAATGATGAAGTGATAAGAAAGCCAGGGCAATGGTTTAGGTGTAATTCTGATAAATTCCCAATAACAACCCATTTCATGTTTGAATAATGAGGACATTCTTTATCCGAGAGGCAAAAAAAGTACTATCCTCCTGCAATTCTGTCCATTCCAAATGGAGATCGTTGAACATCATCTTACCGATTGTTCAGCAACATAATCGCATGTTACATAACTACCCACACTCTGCATTTTACATCATGTATGCAGCTAAATGATTGATGAGTTTAAAGTATGGGGACAGCTCGATTGAAGTTGGGCCGTAAGGAGGGCTTGAGGAGATCCTGGCCAAATGCCCAGCACTGTACATGCACAGACGGCGAAAAAAGGATGGGGGGGGAGAGAAGGGAGATTGAAAGAGGGGGTGGGGTGGACAAATACTGATTACTCAGTCAGCGCAAGGCCATCATAACCCACTGTGGGAGTAGAGAAGAGCAAAGCAGGTGCCAGATTTTACATTTGGCTTAGACTCCAGTTATCAACGGTCTTCATCGACCAATGAGACATCCTCCTGACCCAAGGAGTGTTTGGAGCGGGAGTAAGGTGATGTTTTGTACGTGGGAGAGGGAGGGAAAGGTACATGGAGATTCTACGGTTAATGTAATTGTATAAAAATCTTAAGTGTTTTTTGAAACAGAAAACTGATGGATTATGCATAGAAACGCATGCGTTTCTTAGGTGCTTACTAGGGGTGCAACGGTACAGGTGGCTCACGGTACGGTCCGTACCTCGGTTTTTGTGTCACGATTTCGGTACGGGTTCGGTACGGTTTCGATATGTGTTTTGTGCATTTAATTTCTCTCAAATTATTTATTTATTTTGCTTCTCAGAACAAGTTCCAAACAATTCCAGTGCTGAATAACATAATACTTCAAGTAAACAGTTAGTTAGCAAGCACAACACTTCAATAAACTCAAATAGTACTGTAGACTTGCCTTTGTTTCCTTGCCTACTACTATTACACCATAGCATAAAATATGTATAAAAAAATAAAACACACAAAATGTAAACAAAAAACACTGTTTAAGTACATTTTAGACTTTACTTCTAGTGAACACTAAGTAGTAGTATAAAAAGAAAGTAAACAATTTCAAAAGAAAAAGTGCACTTAATCCATGAAAAATTGGGGGAAACATAAATTCACAGAGATTCAGATATACCTCGTGCTTTGCCTATTTTAAATGAACATAAGAGGCTACATTCAGGATGTAAAGTCCGTGCTAGTCTTTGTGTTTGAGCCAAATCTTTTTCAATGCCTTTGCGCGCTTTGTCATAGAGGTCGGGAATTATGACGTTGCTGAAATGTGTTCGGCTGGGCACAACAACAACGGGTCGAGCGTTTTCACCAAGTGGCGAAACCCCTCATCTTCGACCACAGAAAAGGGCTGCAAATCTTTGGCTATAAACGCTCCCACTGCTCGGGTTATTTTCTTGTATTTATCCGAGGTGGCACGGTAGGTCTGTTGAAAAGCAATCTCTACGGACAGTTGTTGTTTTGCTGCCGTTACCGTTCCGGGGCGCTTGACTGTCCTCTGTTCAGAAAGCGTAATATCAGGATGGTTACGCTGGAGATGCTTGCCCATATTGCTTGTGTTTCCGTTTGAGTACGGGACATGTCTCAAGCAGCATTTACAGACTGTGGAGTTTCTGTTAACTGTTTTCACTCCCTCGTCGGTCTATTCAACAGCAAAACCAAAATGCTCCCACACCGACGATTTGAATAAACCTGGTGCTTCTTCAAACTGTTCTCTCTCACCTTCTCCGCTACTGCTAGCCATGCCTGCTTGTTTTCTTTCATTTCCTGCTTCTATGAGCTGCAGCCAACCGGCCAAAGTGTGATAGGTTGGTTGCGGGGGCGGGCCTGCTGCCTTAAAAGGCACAGACGCTGACACACACACGCCTGTGTAACAGTAAAGCCCAATGCAACATTATTAGAACATAAATCCTGTGGGACATAAAAGCGTATTGTCCCGTGCAGGTCGTACCGAACGGTTCGGTATTTTACCGAGTACCATTGCATCCCTAGTGCTTACTATAAGTAAGAAAGCCAAGACTGCTAAGCATGGATCCAGAATTTGACTACCTTCTTATATCATTCTATCAAATCTTTGGTCTTTACCAAACACGTTGTCTTTGCGGCCTATATGGTTTTACCGCAATACATCTACATGGAAAAGATTCCCCTGCACATTATCGACTGTCTCAGCAATATGAGAAACAATATGGCACGGCTGTAATTACACAGAGGTTGCTGCAAAAGTACAAGGAAAAGGCTCTGCAGCCACTGTGTCGCAGCTAAATAATCTAATTAAATAGCCAGATCCTTGACCATTATAAATACTGTTGCATGTGTTTATACAGATGATTGGAGCCATCGTTCTTAGTGTTATGACTAATGCAAGGTCTGTTGGTATTGCTGCCTGAGTCTGTTAGGGAGCCAGTACGGACACCAATACTGACTGAAAAGCACACCACCACTCCTGTTGCTACACAAAGGATTCGGCACGCCACTGACTTGGACGTCACATGCAGGTGGCATGAAATGCAACGCGCTTCATCTGTCACATGGACAGACACCTGCTGCTGTTCTCCTGTGGTTCTCCCTGTGTCTCAAGCCGAGAGGTGAGCGCCTGATGTCACATCGCGGTGAACGAGCCAGGAAACCATCACATAGGGATGATGTGCCATTGTTATCAGATTCCAACACTTGAAATACCGCATCTGATTAATTCAGAGGTCTCTCTCTCTCACGCACACACGCACACGCACTATAAGTCAACTATGTAATTCTGCAAAAGCCAAAAATATCATTTGAGAGCAGCAAGTTGATTCCAACTAGAGGACTCTTTCCAAACCACCAGCTCAGTATGAGGGGGATTATAGTCTGAGTCAACAGCTCCCTTCCCTGGGGAGGTGGCGCTGGTTTCTGCCAGGGGGTCTGTTTGGGACAAAGAGGTAGTTCTTCAGTATCGCTGCCTCTGTTAAGGGCCTCTGTCTCAGGTTATTTCTGCTAACATGACTCACACTCTTGAAGAGAAATCTGACTCAATAACGGCCCAAAGACCACAAAGGCCGTCGTTCTCCATGGTTCTCTTTCAGGGCATCAAGACAAACAAAGTGAGCCTCATTCAGTTTGTAAGGGAGACTAAAAAGTTCTTAGAGAGAGGGGGAAGATGACGGACAGGAACACAATGCAGAGCAGGGGAGAAAAAGCAGGGGAAAGAATTGTTGTCAGAAAAGACAACGTTGGCTGCTTATATTACTTTATCAGCTTTTATCTGCATTATGCCTACCTGGTGGCCTTTGAAAGGGTGGCACCAGTAGCTTTTGTTGTGGTTGAAGTGCTGGGTTTTGGGGCAGTGGTGGCCGCTGCTTTGCTGGCAGTAGCTACAATAAATGGAAGAACATGACAATAAGACTTCTAATTAACCAGAAATGCAAAAGAAAACATGTTTAAGCATCAGTTGTTAAAGACACCTGACAGACGTGGATATTTTTGAACACAACAAGAAGTAAATGAATGAGAAGTAAAACAGGAATTGAATTAATTATACATATGTCAGACTTACCCGTTGTTTTGGATCTAGCTACATTAACGTTCTCAGCTGCAGGTTTCTTCTTAGTAATGCCATTCACCGTTGTTGGTCTGGTACTATTTGTTGCTGTGGCAGCAGGAACAGAGGTAGTCCTGGCCAGTCCAACAGGCTTCTTGTCAGGCACTCTAGATTGGTTTTTGACCATGGAGGAAGCTGCTGTTCCCACCGCTGGTCTTTTAGGTACAGCCCCCGATGCTTTTGCTGTAGGTACAGTTTTCTTGACTGCGTCCCCAGAAGCACCAGTCGATGATTTGACCGTGCCTAGCCGTGATCCGGAGGCCCCTGTAGATTTGGCTGTGGGCTGTGTTTTAGTTGCAGCAGCTTTTGGTTTGCCTTTGCAAACTGCCACTGGTTTGCCATTGGCGTTGGTAGTAGCCCTGGGTGCTGCATCATTCGCAGCTTCTTCTGGTTGTGATGGGGCTTGCTCTGTTATGTTGTCCTGTGAAGTGGTGGGCTCGGCTTCTGCTGCGGCTTCAGTGGGCTCATTCTTTTCCATAGTATCCCCATCCGGCTTCATTCCCTCCTCCTAAAAAAGGTGTAATCGCCGACGTTGCTGCTGGCTTACAAGTTTCAGCTGCTCACACTCGTTTTGATTGGCCCGTCCCTCTCACACTTTGGCGTCCTACAGGGGAACAACAAAACGCATTAATCACAAGGATATTCATGATATCATTTATGGTACACCACCTCTTGAATGCATTATTGAACCATTCTGTACTGCTCATGAAGTCATATGAGTAACATGTCATGTCGGTAACAACTGTCGGCCAAAGGAAATGCCGTTTATGGTAAGGGGCCTCCAAGGAATTTGGGGGAGTCTGAAAAACAGGAAGTGAACAGTAAGAGATGCCAACACATTAGTCCACCCATCTAACAGAACTACCATGGTAATAATGCATCATAATGTGTGCGGTACCAAAATAAACTTACTAATCACTATTAAAATACCACAATAAAGAAACCATGGGTCGTTTTAATTCCAAAGTTTTATTGGCCAGAAATATAAAAAGCTGATGACTTGTTACTGTGCTCCAAATTACTTTAAGCATCTTGCAATCAAAAAGGGAAAAAGCTGTGGTTTGGAGGGCTTCAGACTCCTGAAATGACTTAGATGATGAGGAGAGGGAGGAGGTGGAAAACAAGCACCAAATGGCCCACTTGTCAGCCATTGTCTTTGTCTCTGTTGTGATCTCTGTGATCGCTAAACAGAAATGTGTGGACTGGGAGATTCCCTAATTGACAGCACTAGTGGAAAAACTTGAAATTAATGTAGAGTAAAAGAAGCTGTGGTGAGGTTGGAGAAAAGGGGTGAGATTAGTTTTCTCTTGCTGGAAAGAGCTCTTCCCAGATCTGTTATGGGTTTTATTTCCCCCCTCAATCATCCCCTCCACCCACACTCCCCATTCCTTTGCCGCTGTGACCACAGCATGTTCTCCCCACCCCCTCCCGATTACTCCTCTCCCTTTCCTATAGCCACTTGTTCCTCCCCTCCTCCCACTGTGTATAGATCAGCTTCCTGTAAATTGCTACACCTATGGTCTAGCCAGTAGAAGCTCTGTATGGCCCAGGGAACAAGCTGTGCTTGAGGTGGATTGAAGAGGAAATAAAAAACAGATTGAGAGGGATAGACATAGTACAATAGAATATTCCTTAGTAATGGAACGAAAGAAAAACTTAATAAAATAACAGAATAGGTTCTTCCTACTAGGCAAGAAAGGCAGGCATAATATGAATGAACAATCCATGACAGCAATTCAGAAAGAGCACTGCCCTTTCTAATATGGTCATGGCTGTAGAAGATTAATGAAAAGCCATTAACTAAATCACATCTTGAGAAAATGACAAGTTGCAATGAGCAAGTTTCCCCAGAGATGAGATATTGAGTGCATTTATACAGCATCACAGTTTAAAATAATAACCAGGACTACCAACACTTGACTTTAGGATGGATAAACTGTCCAAGTCCATCTTTTGAAGAAGCAGCACTTTAAAAAAAAAAAAAAGGAATCATTTGATCCCCACCAGTTACACATTGACATCAGAGGTAACCGATACTGTGACACCTTTGCTATCCAAAAAAAGTGTATACGTTTGTAAGTCTTAAATGATAGTCATTTAGATAAAGTGCAAAACCTTTGGGACAGTGTGGTGCAAATCCAATCCTTTGTCATCAACTCATTTAATATGAATGGAAAGGTGTCAAAGCAATTAGCAAATTGGGAACCTGGAAAAGGGGATAGCAAAGTGGCTTCCGACTGGTCCTTCTAGATTTTAATCTTGATTGGTTGGAATGTTTGTATTAAAAAAAAGTATTTACACCAGGTCAAACTTGATCTTTGAAGTGGTGGCTGTCCACGATAATAAAAGCAACTCACGTTATTCAGACCAGAAAGGAGCTGCTCCAAATGGAAAGAGCAGTGAGACAGGGAATTTGACTGGCACTGTGACGTGGATGGCATAGTTTTGCCAGTCCAGCTACTAATGCCAAGGGCTTAGCAGATAGGAGAATGAATCACATTCCTCATGTGATGACCCCCTTCTGGACAAGTAAAGGCATCATCTCTAACCAGCTGACACTATGTGACGCAGCGCACAGGGGAAGTGAATGGATCATTAAAATCCCATCCATGCACGCACAGATAAGGGATGTTTTACTAAATTGCAGCCAGACTGCCCTGCAGAACTGGTGCTCATTTTCATATCCATCAGACTGCACTCGACACATACATAATTTGGGGATTCTTCAAATTGTTTGACACGTAGCTGAGAACATGCTGAGTCAGCACTCCTGGTAACACCCCCCCTCCCCAAAATAAAATGGTCTGCCTGGTCAAGATGAAGTTCACTGAGAATTAAAACCACATTGAGGACAGTATGCCTTCTTTTAAGCCAGCCTCACATGGTTAATATCCCAGTGAATTCAAAACCCCTGGTGACAATTACAATGTGCTTTGAGTGTTGTGATGAAGACAAAGGCATAAAAAAGGGAGAAAAAAACTGCAGCCATGTGCATTTTGCTCAAGCGAGAGTAAAAGCAGACATTACTTTGTACGGTTGCTAGAGGAAGACGGGGAAAAGGCCTCGTGGTATTTACATTCCACTTCTAATAAAAGAAATATGGCCTTGTGTGTCATTAAATATCACTCCTGACCTCTGAGGCAGTTAAATTACATTTGTTGTACCCCATCTCTCAGTGTCACGCTGCACTCATTCAGACATTAGAAGTGATGTCTGACAAAATAGGTCATTTTTAATACTGTGTCTAATATAAGCAGAGGGGGATTTAGCTGTGTGGATAGCGTGGCCGGGTTTTGGAATGCATTGTGCAGACGGCTGGAGGTGGTGGTGAATGGGGCGGCCATTGATACAGGCGAAATACAGATGCTCTGGCTTAATGTCATCTGTAGATCCAAGACAGCCGTCACATTGCTGTAGTTAATTGTAAAACAGCAAAGAGACAATGCACACATGGACTGATACACAGATTATGCGTTTAAACACAAGTTGCTTTTTTGTATTAGAGCTGATCATTTAGTGGATAAACATACGTCATGACTCAAGACAAAGAACAGAATATTTGTTATTTTTGCTTAAGTACATAGTACACTGGGTATTTTTGCAACATCAATTTAGGCTCTGAGAAATTAGGACAGTATTTTTCTTCTAACATCTATTGATGGATTAATAGGTTAACCAATATAATATGATGATTGATAATGAAAATAATCTTTAGTTGGAGTCCTATTTGGGATAAAACTCACACTTCAGTTGCCCGATTTTGAGTTTCTACTTTAAGATCCATGTCAGTGCTGAATCTGCTACAAGATGATTAATGGTAGTTGCCTAGAGCAGCATCGGTATCAACGGCACATCCGACCCATCCACATTCCAGCTCTCCTCAGGGCTACAGGCAGCTGTCCATCTGTCTGTGTGTGTGTGTGTGTGTGTGTGTGTGTGTGTACGACGGAGCAAGTGGCTCATAGGGAGTCCAATGAATGTGTGTGCATCAGATGGGTTCACCAGAGTGCAAGTGAGCAAAGGACGTGATGAAAGTGTGCATGATGAGAAAATGTAATTTGCATTAATTTACATGGAAGCAGTAAAAAAAAAATGCTATTTAGCAGCCTGCCACTTCCTGCATTCTTTAAACTCCACAGTCACTTCAACTCTATACAAGAAATGCACCTTTGGACATTCAAAACCAAAGCTGGCTGGGTAAACTTGACAATGTTTACAGTCCTGGGAGTGTTCAGACTGTGTTTATGGTGTGGCATAAAGTTCATTAGCTCATAATTTTTCCTCTGTGTATTTGAGGCATGTACAGGGAGAAATACTGGTGGTATTCAGTCTGAGTGAGGACACAAATGTATGTCAATGAAATGGCTAAAAGGGAAGAGAGTGGTCAGTTTATGCAGTGGAACAAAGAGCCAAACAAGAGGTTTATTTTGAGAAAGACAGGGGTGCTTTCTAAAACTGCTTACTTTCACTCCAATCCCTGTCTACTACAATCACCCCTACTCCAAAAACCATAAAAATGTACAATGACCGACGAATCTCAAAAAAAAAAAAAAAAAAAAGTTAAAAGTTGGATGGTTTACACTCACAGCCTCCCATTTCTCTTAACAGCCCATACAAGGCAGTAGTGCAGTTTCTTCTGGATCACCAAGCGAGTGTTTAGTTCACACACATACAGACTGACAACAGAGAAATACAATCTGCTGTTGGAACAAGCACACTAATGTCTCAAATTATGCTGACAGGAAAGGCAGAGACCACATGAGCCAAGCGTTTGTGAATATGCAGCTCAACAAGAGCATTCTGCTCAATAGTTGCCTCCATCTCATCACACCAGGAGTCCTTGCAGCCCTCTCACTCTGACACAAACACGAATATGGTTCATAATGAGTCCTTGGAGGGTAATTCAGAAAAAAAGGGATATTTCTCATGTTCCTGCCTAATTCCTCACTTGAATAAGAGGGACTGTGCTCTGGCCTAGATCAATATCACAACTTGTGACTTCTCCAGTTAGTCAGTTAAAAGCATGTTAAGTAAAGGAATGCGTCATCAAGTATGTACTGTGTGGCTCCATGGCTAAGAAATTAGATGATAGCATCATTTTATGGAGCAACAATAACCAAAAAAGGCAACAACATTGACTCATACTAACAAAGCCAGAGATGCATCTCGGCCATTACATACAGTGGGCATCTACGCCAATATTGTTGCATCTTATCGCACTGATTTTGCTCAAATGGAAATAAAATCTGCTCTCATCGCTACAAGGTATGTAGCGATGGCATTTTCTGGCCCTCCCCTTTTATTTTGGGTTTTATCTACATTTCTCAAAGTTTGTCAACAATAAACTTGTTGCAGATTCCCGAACAAAGTTAGGCCGATAGTGATAGTGACCGATATAATGATAGATTATTTTTTTTAAAAGGGATTTAAATCTGAGATTGTGACTAAATGACCAGACAGCAGACAATGATTAATTAATTGAAAATGTTATGAGTTTGGTTATTTCATGACATCTTGCATTTCTACTTCCATTAGGAAATGCTGCAGAGCTTCAGTAACAGGAAGTGATACAATTAGGTTTAAGACAATTTGGACTAAATGCACTTGCAAATAGTGGCATGTGCGTGGCCTTCATGGCATAGGTAGTAATTAATACAAGTCTATTCATCTTCATGCTCAAAGCTCTCCAGCAGTCGTCCAACACAACCTTAAAATGATGCCGAGAGCTTGCACCAGGTTAGAAACAACCAATAAACATCAAGGCAATGACGGATGATGCAGCTTGTCAGCTACTTACAGTCTATGTGCAACATAGCTGTTGGATTATTGACTTTTGGCACAGTGTGCCACTGGATGTGAAGAGCACTGATATATTCAAGGGTTTAGCTGTCCGCAATGTTTTTACCGTATATTACTCCATGCGTTTGCAGTAAATATAGGATTCAAGGATCATTGTCATTTCGCAGAGTAGGAAACATTCAGTGATCTAGCTCCAGACAGCTGCCCCCTTGTTTACTTTTTGCAATAAAATGAGGAGGTACCTTATAGATAACTTCTCACTTCAACTCCACCAATCAGTCATTCCTCTTCCATTGCAGCGCTTTAAAGTTAGTGCCAGGAATGTATACAAACATGGTGTCTGACCAGTGCTCAGTGCCAGGAGTTTCCAGGTGTACCTGGGCTATGGTGTTCAAGAAAATCGATCGGTCGGACAGATAACTCAATAACATAATGCTTGGCCATCGCCAGCATAGAAACATACAAACACAACGACTGTGTCATGTGTTTTTAAACTTTGAACAGCAGCAACAGTGCGTAAACTACTAGCAGAGCAGCTGTTGCAACGTTAGTTCTGTGCACGAGTTTCTGCTCCAGCAAGTGTTTACAAGTTTCAGTAGACAAAGCCTAGGGATAGGTCTTATGACGATACATTTAATTAGATTAGTGGAGGAAATTAGAGTACACAGCACTTCTGTCCATCACACAGATATGAATAAATAAAACAGATAAAAAAAACTTGACAAGACATTAGCATTGGCAAAAAGCAAGCAAATGTCCTTAGCAGAAAAAACAAAAACACTTTCACTGAGATAGGGTTTGGCTTTACATCAAGTATGCAGCTTACTCTAATCAATTCCATATGGGACACTAAGATGTGCTAAGTGACTGTAAGCTACTCGATTAGGCCATTAGGAGCAGGTGGTTAAGCGTGACTACAAGTTAAATGGACTTAGCATGTTAGCCTTTAAGGGAGTGGCACTCAAAACGGGACGGACTAGAGGCTAGTGGCAGTGGAGGGGTCTGAATTAAATGGGTTACAATCTGTTACAAACCTGGCAAGGTTTTTAAAAAGCAACAAGCCAGTCCCTGCTGCCACCAGGACAGGATGACAGCAAAGTGAGCAAAGTCAATGGGTGCCATGATCAACCAAGGAGACAAGTGAGTGTATGTCATAAATGGTGTCCAACCCCCCCCCACCATGATCATCTTAAGTGTTTGCGTGCATTACCGAGTATAACATTAGGGAACTATGGGGGGGTGGGAGGGGGGAGACAAGCCCCATTGTCTGCACTGTGCACCATGTAAACCCCTCAGGCATGGTGCCGAGGGGGGTGGGGGTTGGGTGGGTTTTCAAGTGGATTAACTGGTGCAACGGGACAGGGGAGCAGCTGGTGTGGGTAACTTCACCCAAAAGAACCCATGGATATTGAATAGGCTGCAGGGTGAAAGAGGGGCGGATGCATGACACCTCTTTGATGGTGAACTTAATGCACAGTCAACCACAGTCCAACCTGTTCATTGAGGACTGCTAGTCAGTCACAGGTAAGGCTGTCGCAATAAGCACAACATATACAAGATGTCATTAAAAACAAATGACCTAACAATAGTAAAGCTTATTTATATAGATGTAAAAACAAAAAAGAGGCAATAAAAATACATCTGCAGCTGTAGTCCCATATACATCACTCACTGCTCATACCAGCTTCCCACCAAGGATCTTTGTCTCGCGTTATCTCCTTATTTTCCATTTCCTGTTGCTTTCCAATATCAACCAACTAATAAAAGTAGAAGGTGGGGGCTGGAGACAAAGAGCTAACCTCACACATTTTGTCTTTCACATTTTCAGTAACTTGAATTCAGCATGAAAACAAAAGAACCAAATTAAAAGATTCTGTCATGTGTGGTAAGCTGTAGAGAAGCCAGAGCTGACATCAGTTTTGCCGTATTAAAGCCAGCCAGCGGCTACTCTCCTGTGCACCGGCCAACTGGCTCGAGACAGATAGTCAATATAATGCTGGAGAGGCCGAGGGCCAGATCAGTCGCTGTGCCTCTGACTGGGCAGGGTCAGCTGAGGCCAGATCCACAGTTACTCCACACCTTGCCTGCCTGCCTCTCTGAACAGATGCAGAGGATGCCAACAGGATGTCCCCAGCCTGCTCGACGCACACAAATACACCCTTATAAATGCTGTGCACTTTGATTTACCAAGACAACTCATACCAAAATATACCAAATGAACTGCAATATACAGCTTTGGTTCAGCAGACATCTGGAAAACATGCAAATGGTGCTCAAGGAAAAACCTCACTGCGGTACCTATCCCTTTTCTCAGTTAATAGGTTAAAATCATTTTCGTATCACCTACACTAATTAGCATTTTTAGCTGTAAATAGACCTATGCAAGTACTAATGCAAGGCTTCATGTAAATCAGTTATCTAAATTGAAAAAAAGTACAGTCAGTAAAGTGAGCTAACAAACAGACTACCAAAGTGCTGAATTACTCTTTCAATAATTACAGTGCACTGAGCCCCAGACCCAGACAGACCGAGTGCCTAAAAATGCAATGCAAGCATCCATCACTGTGTAATTGGCAGGAGAGTGCCAGCCTCCAAACCACAGTGACGAGAGTCACAGCACCACACCGTCTCACAACCCCACTGCTTGAACGCCACAAGCAACACAATAGATGCACGAGAAACCTTAAGGGTGAAGGGTGTAATACAGTTCAGCCCCAAATGTCATCTTAAACAGATGCAGTCAACCATTTCCATGGGTGTTGGCTCGAGACTAACACTGGTTGCAGGCGGTCAACAGTTGAATTCCAAAAAAGTGCCAAGATGCAAATGCTCTGCCCTGAGCAAGACTTGTGCTCGTCATTCAGCTTCCCTGAGAACGATAGCTTTGAGAAATTCACTCAAACAAACAAGAGCTGAAATGATGAGTCAATCAATCTTCAACTTCTTTGATGATGAAGTTTTTTCGAGAATTGGTGGATTGACAGAAAACTCAAAATCGGCAACTACTTTTGGAGGTTTGATTTTAGCTTTAAATGTTCTCGAATGACTGAAAAAAATACCCCAAAAACACTGATGCTTGTGATTGGGGGGGGTGATTCGTAAGTACATTCTGTTCTCACATTGTCGGATCACGATGGAGAATAGATTTGAACCCTTGACCCCAACACCATTAACCATCATAACCTCTCACAGCAGTGTAACAACCGTTTCACATCAGCTCGAGCTAAACTGAAGAGCACAAATCATCAGCGCCTAATGTAGTAATCCCACAGCATATCACGCCATTTAACAGGGAGAAGCAGGCACTAAGGACAGCAGTAGCTAGTTTCTGTTCACAGGCCTGCCATCTCAGATATCAACTTTTGGCAAGCCGGTTAAGATTGCTGAAATTTGACATAGCTTTACAAGCTTGAGGAAAGCTCTCAAGTCGCCGAGAAGAAAGTATTCGGGGTGTTCAACATATTTCAGTGACACCACAGAACAGGGATTTCATTCAGTCAGTCAGAGCATCAGCTCAGTTTCCCCCCTCAAAGCATGGCATTTGAAACAGTCACACTACCGCAACTGTTGCAATGTCAACCACCTGCATTTCTCTCATGCCTGAAATAAACAACTGCCGCCACTCCGTTATGCACCATACACCTGCCTCATCGTTAAAGTAGGCAATATGAACAACATACAGTGAACTTGTAGAAACATATTCAACTTAACTGACAAAGAAGGAATGAATGTTTGTCATTTAGCAAATATAATCTCATCATGAATAAACATGAAGTCCTTTTCTTCTTTGCATACCGCCTGTCGTCTTTTTGAACCACCTTATCTGAACCCTTGAGACTTCTCAATGTTATCGTACAGTGAAAGGAGATAACTATTTCAAGCTCTTCTGGTTTGCTTTGGCCTTTAGGAAGAGGAAGGGGAAACGGAGGTGTTGACAGCGGAAATGGCTGTGCAGAATAAAAACACAGGCTGAATTCAGAGGCTGGAAGTGTGTGGGTCTTTGCCGGGACCTGAAGGGCAGCCCGAACCAGTTTTCTGCTCCTCTGGAAATAACATTAGCTTAGCCTCAAGGAGACACAAAAACAAACAAAATACCTGATAAGAAACAATGTGGTCACCGTATTTCCCAACTTTATTCATTGACCAGTGCACAGTGGATTGTTGGCCACAAAAAGCACACCAATTGAGTCCTTCATATCCAAGCAAACGTCTTTGAAATTCAGTGAAACGAAGCAGCCAGTGACCCAACAGTGTGCTCTTGGAGCCTAGCCAGAAAGTCAGAAACCAGTGTGTCATTCACACTTGGTTTCACATCCAGGTGACAAGCTCCCCAGCAGCAGCTCCACCAGGGTTTCAGGAGGCAACACACTTCCCAGTGAGCATCTGCATGTAAAATATCTTTTTAGAGTCACCGCTCCAGAACACACACACAACCCTGCCCGCCACACCCAAGAAGCCCAAAAACACACACCCATTATGTAACGTAGACTCTCAGCCAAAACCTGGATGACAAACGGCATCCCTCTATCACGGAGATCAGCAGACGATGCCGTCTGATAGTCTGCCTCCGAGCTCTCTGCAGTCCTCCCTTTTTTCAGGCTGTGCTGCCAAAATCAAGAATGAGATCACTTCAAGTGCAAGGATGCAAATATGAAAACAGAGATTGGTAGTTATGTGGGCCGGAATCAACCGAGAAGACCCTTGAATGTGCAGTGAGTGGGCAGGAAAGGGGTGCCAGGTACTTCATATGACTTTTTCATATGTATCAAAGACCCTTCTGGACTGTAGGACCCCACATAAACTGAAAACTTATCAGCCCAGATAGGATCTCAGTGCATCAACAAGGAGGTCTCTCAATACTTCAAAACACAATGAGATACGTTTTGTGTATTGTACTGCCCAAACCACAAGTATGTAGTAACAGCTACTCGTGTTGTTGGCCCCCTGTCAAGCACCCCCAGGTGGTCCCAGGAACCCACTTTGACACCGTTTGTTTGGAGGGTTTCTGGGTGTTTTGTCCGAGCCTCGAGTGGGGCTTTAATAATGCCATCTGTCTCGGAGAGCCAGCACGCTGAATTCTCCCGGGTTTAGCCGAAGGCCTCGCAGAACAATAGCGTTGTACGGCGGCGAGGCTCGCTGAGAGAAACACCAGCAGCCGGTCGATACGTTGAACCCGATACCACCAAGACCGTGCCAGCGTGTGCCACTGTACACCCCCAGATAAATGGCGTTTTCAGGAGTGATTCAGCGACCAGCCGACGTGAGGCATGCTAACGTTACACATCTACCAGGACACCCCGCCACAAGCGAACCAACAGAAAAGGGCGTCTGGCTTCAAAACACGCGCCGTCTAGTTGAACCGACACAGAAATAAGGGGGAGCATCCCTCAGCAAGGCGCGCATTTTAGAGGTGACGATACTTGGAAATGGCACAAAGAAACGAGAAGGCGACGGAGCGAAATGTTAACTTCAAGATGTTTGACGCGCAAGAAGCGTTACAACGTCATACATTCTGCGTACCTTCCAGCCGCCGGCTGCGTCCACGAAGCCCCGCAGAAACAAACAGTCCCTCCCTCTCGGTCCAGCGCCGAGGTAACGCTGCACTTAATATGTCGGCAGAGCCGTAAATTTCACTGGACTCACAATAAACGCCGTGCAGTCAGCGGCGGGCGTCCCTCTCCGTGTCCGTCCCTCCACGTTTGAGCGACGACAGGCTGCTCCCGTATATGAAGGATGGAGGATGGGCAGAGGAGGGGGGGAGACGGAGGAGTCCGGCAGCAGCTTGAAGAAACCGAAGCGTGGTGGTCATAAAAAAGAAGATGCAGATTAAATCCCGCGAGCGGTCCAATCAACAGCGCGAGACTGGTGGGTATGCAAAGCAGGAGTGACGTCAAAATTCAAACCAAACTCGAGCTGTGGAGCCTCGACTAAAGGGTGCTGGGAAGATTAATTTAATTGTTAAAAAAGAGGTCAGAGAGTGCTTATAGGAAGGTTTGTACCCTTCACACGAAACAGAAAAAAAACTGGTATATTTAAATAGAAGGAGTCACTAAATCATTTAGTTCCACGAGAATACAAACAGGAAGCCAGTAAAAACAAAGAGGTTAAAGTGTAATTCCAGCAATTTAATATAAATATTTATTTATATATTCAGTATGTTCAGTAAATGCCAGGATCTTTCATACTCCTGGCTCCATATTGCCTTTTTATTATAATAAAAAAAAAACATCTTATTTGAGGGTGCCTGTCAGGACACCAAAGGTTGCCTTACAATGCACAGGGAAAATATACTCAAAGGGTAAATTCATTCTATGAGATGATTTTTTTGTTTTCAGCCTCCAGGTGACATGCTAACAACATAAGTGTGACACTTCCATTAGTATTATATCCTCTATAGCCCTGTGTAACTAAACGTATCATTATTACTGGTTGTATAGGTCAAGTGTCTGATTCTCTCTCATTCTTTGCCAAGTGACAAAACATATGGAGGAGCAATCTCATCAGAGGCCCCCATAGCGCTCTGTTTGAGGGCCCTGGGCATGAAATGAATAAGAAATAAGCACCGACACTCCTCGCCTTTTTTTCTTCCACCCACATGTTTATTCTCTGTGCTTAAATCAAATTGGACACACCGAGTTACATGAGTAACATTCTTCCTTCTTCACACACAAAGGTTTTCTGTTTCCTGAGATTTCGGTAGTTGGGAACCGGCCTGCATGAAACAGATTCTTTCGGAATGAAGAAAGTTTTATTTTCTGTGCTTGTAGTTTTGCGCGGTGTCCACTCCCCTATAGTACAAGCCCACAATAGCTGGGAGTTGAATTCTTTTCTTTCTTTTTTTCGGAGCTGCAGCTGCAGGCTCCACAATAGAAGTTAATGAAAAGGGAGAGGACATACAAAGACCATTCTCACAGAGAGAAGAAAGAGTGAATGGGTTAATACATCTGACATTAACTGTTGTTTCCTCTAATAAAGCTCAGAGGCGAGGAGACAGACTGGAGGTATTTAGAAGAAAAGGCCCGGAGCAACGAGAAATCTAAAACTCTGCGAGTTTAGGGAGGAATGGAGGCTTACCAGAAATCTCCAGCTATGGCCTCGTCAGTGAACACGTTCTCCATGTGCCTCAGTGGTGAGTGAGAGTGTGACTCACGTCTCAGCTCTGCGTCTCCATCCCTGCTCTTTGCAGGACTCTGGCAGCTGTTTCATCAACAGCCATGTCAGCCTTTCCAGTCGGCGAGGGGGAAAACCCAAAAACTCTCCCTGAAGTTGCTCTAATTCTTTAACTCATTGTCAACAGTTTGCATATTAAAACAAACGCTGCATCATTTTTAAAAAGGTGTTTCAAACATTAATATTCACAAAAAAAATGTTTAATGTTAGACGTAAATCTGAACCCAGGACCCAAATCCCTGCCACAGGAAGCTGCTTCTTGGGTGGGGCTCCTCCAGTAAACGGTTTTTTTGAATAAAAATCGGCACTAATGGCACCCATCATTCTATCACAGAGCTGAAAAGGCTCCTAAATCCCCTCGCATCCTGCCCATCCATTTCAGATTGCTTCATAATATCATTACACAAGGCAAGGGTGTGGCTCAGTGCTGGGCTCTGGTAGAAATCCTTAACAGAATTAGGATAGACTGATAATCTTCAGAGCTTTTATACACACAGTTAAGTCTGTGTCTTTGGTGTGGTCTGCACCCATCTGACCTAACACCTGTATCGTTGACAGCTGCACACACCGCCCGTGGCACAGAACTCACTCTGCACGCCCACACACAGGACGACACACCAAACACAACCTGCCGCTTCAGGGACTCAGTCAGTAAGACATAAGACAGGAAGAGGAAACTACTGCTGCTGCTGCAGGCCTGCAGTTTTGATCTATTGTTAATGTAAAAGGTCCTGAACTTCAAACAGCAAACCACAAGTGACTGGACTTTCAATTCAAGCTGAGACCTTACTGGCATCAACAAAGCACCACGCCCGACATCAGCACACTGAAACTACACCGATGGCCATTAGCAGCTTCTGGAGCGAGACTTCCCCTCATTGTGCATCAAAGGCACTAAGTAAAAGTAGTCCTGCATGTGCATGCATCACATGAGTCTAAATGACAATTCTCTATTCCAAGAAAAATGAAAGGAACATTTTTATGAGGTGCATCCAACTATGAATCCTTCATTTCTTTTCCCTCTCACACAGTCTGACATGAACCATCAAGGGGTCGTTAGACCAGTACATAATGTATGATGATATTAGGTTAAGTGCGTAGCAGGCAGAGATGTGCTACATCAGCTGACAAGCCTCACTCGGGAAGTTCAATAAGCAGGAAATGAGCTCATCATATCGGACCGTTCTGGGGAGAAAGAAGAAGGCTCAGAATTGTAATTTCCCCTTTCTGAAATTGTGCTGCAGCGTCTCAACTAAAGATATTCACAACAACGGAGTGTTAGACTGGAGGATTCATTTGCCAAAAACAAGAATTGTAGTTTTAAGTGTGCCCACTTTTTTTTTTTTACTTGCCCACAAAGTAGTTGGCTTTTAGTAAGATGTTGCATGGATCAGTATCCAGACACATGCACTCCCTCTGCTGATAATACAGAGGTACTGCATCTGTTACCGTTCAGGGACATTTAACTGGCTTTGCCCGGGGCCCCTTTTGCAGTACGACATTAGTCCAGGGGCCAGTTAATAATAGGTGGATGTACTAGAGGACACTTTTTAATGTGCACTGGCACCATATTTACATTGAAAGTTAAAAATCTCCCATTATGAATCAATTTATTTTCATTAGTGAATTAGAAAACGGTTGGAGGACCACTGCTGTAGATGATACTAGATCATGATAATGAAACAAAACTATGTTTTAAACTCAAAGATGATCCAGGAACCTTTAATCAGTAGACCTGCAATATATATGACACCATGTAGTTGACTGAAGGACAACTTTATATTTTTCAAGTGCAGATCATTCATATAAAAAAACATCAAACTATCTGAAAGACACATCTAGATAATACTAGATTATAGATACATGCATGACATATGATTTTAAGTTAAGGCTGTTGACACATTTGGCATGTTTGCCATCATCAGCATATTTAGCTTGAATGTGACACTGCTGGTTTACTGGAGAGGATATAAGATGACTGAAAAACAGTGTCATCTCACATATATTAAGTTGTTGCTGCTTGGACCAGAGATCATTTCCTTCTTCATATAAGAAACTATTTTCCTGAAAACACTTTCTGGAGCCCAGACTGTTGGACTCCTTTTAGATATTGTGCGTTTTATGCGTAACACAGGGAAAAAAAGAAAGATATTCAAGCATCTACTAAAGATCCAGTCACTGGGCTTGAGTTTTAGACACGACATCATTAGGGATACAACAAACTGACTAAGAGCATGATTCAGCATGACAGAGCATTATTACAGAGCTACAAAGATGTTTCAGCCATCATTAAGTTGTCTTCTTGCTCCACTTTGTTCCAGAGATTCAAGTCACGTTTCTCTTAAAACACGTCAGATACAGTTTGTAGACTTCCATCAGTGTGGAGAACATTTCTACCTCTCTTTGTTCCTTACTTTGGCATCATTAAAGAAACATGTATACGGGTTTGGAGGTCAGCTAACCATAGGCAATGTTGAGTGCCTCATCAGTGACATTATATTGATCATTGCTCAGCCAAATACAGTACGTTACACAGTCTACTACAACACCACACTAGTATCCACATTTGAAGGCAACGTGATACTTGTGCAGTAGAACTGCAGCTAAAGACTGAAACTTCATACTGGAGCTGCAGCTCACGGGAGAGAAAACAAATCAATCCCACACCTGAAACCTCACACTGAGCATCGGTTTGTGGTCCTGTTTGCCCACACTTCTTCAGGAACTGATCTCCCTGATTGTCTCAAAGAAGGCAGATGATTATAAAGTGGATAACCTTCATTCGGTATGAATTTACAGAATGTCCCATCGTGGATTTGTGTGCTCCCAAAGGTATTGGATATGTTTTGTGAGAGGTATAAGTGCCCTGTCCACACCTGTTTTGAAATACTTTAAAAAGGAAAAAAACACAAAACATACACATATGCACTACTGCAGTCCTCACCATGGCACCTGAACCCACGCAGTATCTTGACAACAGGCCCTGCTCCATGTTCAGCATTGTGCGTCTTTAAATACATTAGAAAAGAGTTTTCTTTTAAAATCCAACAAGTAACAGAGAGGTGTCTGTGCGTTAGTCATCCATGATGCTACAGAGTTCTGTCCTGTCTTCTTCACAGACTGGGACGATGAGACGTCCAATAAGAAGACAGTTGTCACACATTCCTGATCCAGCCCATGACGACTCCTCCTTCAGATGAGTGTTGGTACAGAGACACAGGGTGGCAGGAGTGTGTAATGTGTCCCTGTGGTCAGCAGGGGAGGATGCTGAGGCTTCTGAGGTCATTGAAGTCAACTTCAGTTCACCAGCAGGACGTCCTCATATGTCGTCGTTCTAGAGGAGATCAAAGAAAGATGCGATATATTCTTATTTAGAATAATGGGGGTATTTATATACAATTTCAGAGCCTGACTGAGGGATTGACTACCCGGCTCACATCACTCACATCAAGGCGATGGCAGTACCAGAGCTAACAGCAGCTAACGGGGCTAACAGCCGAACCAGGAGGCTCACATAATGTCTTTCCCTTCTTTTATTTGCTGCTACTGTCTGTTATTAATAAACACTCAGCCTCCATTGAGCCCTCTCCTCCTCACCTGTCACAGCAGCAGAAGAAGGAGCACGGCGAGGTCTCCAGACCTCTGAACTTCCCAGAGTTCGGTGCGTCTGTACACTCTGCTATAAAGGCATGCAGGTCCGTGATGTGGAGGGGTTCTTGGGTTTGGTGCTGTGGAAATCAACGAGTATACATTGATGTTAATATTTAATTCTATTACTATCTCCTGTGTCCTTTGTCAGAAAAGCGGAGATGACAACCTGCTTGAAGTCATTTCCTACCTTGATGGTCTCGTAGGCTCCTGTGATGAGAGCGATGAATAGCGACAGCACCATGTAGATGAAGAGGGAGATGAAGGTGTACAGGTAAACTTGGCTGAACAGCCACACCAAAGTGCTGCTCTCCTGCATCTCCGTGAACGTCACAAACATGTCGTCCCCGTTAATGAGGGAGAACAGGCACTCGGACACCATGGACAGAGAGCGGAACTGAAGGACAGAAAACAGGAATCAGACATCAGCTCAAAACAATTCAAATGTATTAGCAGAATGACATGCTGACATGTGTATGGTAGGGTCAGTGTGAAATGTTGTTTCTCAGTGATGTATTGTAGAAAATCCTTATGCTATGTTGCGCGTCTATATAATGATCACCTCCCTGTCTAGTTTCAGTTGTGTTCACCTTGACGTGGTAGGGTCCCAGGACGATCCAGCCACAGAAGCAGTAGCCCAGATAGATGACGGCCACGCAGCAGCAGAACCGGATCACATTAGGGAACGCTGCTCGAAGGGTCACAATCAGGATCTACGGGAGGCACAGAGACATCCAGTTACAACGTGAGAGAGGCAGAGCCGAGCCTTGATCTATTACATCACATCAACACACAAAGAGGAGCATTTTCAAGTCACGAAATCAACAGGAACTAAAGACATCATCAGGTGAGGCACACCGGTGGGTCTCTGACTTACATTGTACTTCTGGAAGAAAGTGAGGTAGCGAATCACTCCCACCCACACCAAGAGTGTTGAGGTCCCCAACAGGATGCCACACAAGTCATATGAGGACATATTCTGTCAGGAGATAAGAAAAGGGTACTTAATAGACGGCTCAAGACCAGGCTCACTGGCAGCGACTAAAAGCTGGTTGAATTCTGTGAAACTAGCAGCAAGGATAGATTATAGCAGATATTATCACACAAGGGTGCAACGGTGCGCAGGACACACCTTAGACTCGATGCCGATTTTGATGATGCTGCCGGTGATGGTGAAGATGTCGCTGATGATGAGGAGGATATACCACCCGTTGATGAACTCCATCCGGTCTGCCCAGCACACCTTACGACCCAGAGTCTCCCTGAAGAACTGCACAAACTCCTGATGAACACACAGGAGGGAGAAATTAGCTGGAAGCACGATCTTCTTCTACTGACTGCACATTCATATACAGCGAATATGAGCAATGAACGAGCACACGGCATCATCATAACCTCACTCTGCTATCTCACGTTGTAAAAGGTCGCTCATTTCCTTTTAGTTGTGATTTTTGGTACCTGTTGCAGCACGATGCCTCGTAGGATGGAGCGTCCACACAGCAGCAGCGACAGCATGCACACGAGAGCCACGGCGACATCAAACGCTACACGCGTGTAGTTCTCAGCTGGAGGGTTAAAAAGGGAGGAAACGGTGCTGTTACAAGCCTTTCAGACAGGTGTAGTGGTGGTTTACCACCGCTGCTAAGTACAGGTGGTGTTAATAACTTCACACAATGAAACTTCCAGTTGGCTGACTAACTGAAAGGTCTTTCTTTGATCTGATCTTTTATGGATTTCCCCATGTTCTTTAATCATTTTTTACAGCTTGCTGCTGGTTCATGCTTCGCTTGTCTTACCATGGCCAGAGACGCTCGGGTCTTTACACTCCTTTATCGATGCCTCGTTTTCCAACCGGATCTTCACCTTGCCACTGTGAGCCTTGTTGTCCAGGACTATCTGGAGGAGAGAGAGCAGACGATTCATGTCATTGGAAGCTGCAGCATCTCAGAAAATAAACTTAGGGGAATCACTGTTCCTCTCAAACAGGGCCACGGCTACCGTTGAGAACAGAAATTTGAGGGGTTCAATGGCATGAAGAGCAGCGTACAATGTATTGATGCTTTCAACACACATTTTGGATTTATAAAAGATGATTTTTATATTTTCTTTAGACTGAAGGTTTTAAAGAGTGAGTGAAAATCACAAAAAATAAATAAAAGTAAAATTTCTGCCCCGTTTCTGCCATGTTGCAGGTAACATTCATGTCTGTCCAAACACTCAACATTTCATCATTTTATTTTAGACATTTGTGTGAAAATTTCAGAATTAGCAAATTCATTTGCGTGAATGACTGAAAACATGTGAGACCTTTGACCACCAAAATCTCACCAGTTCATCATTGAGTCCAGTTGAATGTTTGTGCTGAGCTGACAACCGTATGTTGGAATGATGATTTTTACTCACCGTTATGTAAAAAGTGTAGCAGTCTGGGATCTCATTGTTGATGATCGTCTGTATATTGATCGCCTTCAACTGGAACTCGATGGTGACGTTAATGAGCCTTGATAAAAGAAAACAGATGGAAATTCAGAGGGACACAGTTTCATGTTCCACGACCGGAAACACACATGAAGCGGGACGAGAGCATTTGCGTACACCCGGACGTGTTTTTGTATCAAAACCTGTGTTTCGTGATCTTGCATTCATGCTTGAGTGACTTGTTGACTCTCATCATCAGATACTAAAGAGAAAAGTCTCACCAGTGGAGGCCAAACGAGGAGAAAAGGCAAAGCCTTACTTGTGGAACTTGAGTGTAAAGTTCTTGTAGCTGATGGCGAGCGGAGCTGGAGGGATCGCCAGCGGGTCCACACCTACGCAGTCTGACATTAGTGCAGAACAGACAGAGAACAGTCACGTTGAGTGAATACTCACACTGAAGAGAGACTGGGAGAAAAAACAGCATTTCCAATTTCTGGCATTTTGCTGTTCTTCTCCACACAGTGAGAACAGCCACACAAAAACATGTGCAGATCACAACGAAGCATTTGACATGCGATATAGCTGATAAAGAAAGATTTTAACAATTCTTTTCTGACTTCCTCCTCCTTATCATAAACACACTGATTTGAGGAAGTAAGAATCTATGAGGGTGTGCAACGACTTCTCCGTTTTCAAAGGGTAAATTAACAGTAAATACAAAAACATATGATAATATAGTAAGCTGGACTACGAACACACAAAAACAGCCCTTTAGCAAATGGCGCCTTCTTTGATGGTAAAACTATTTTACAAAAAACAAAATATATATATCCCTATATGCCAATATATTAAACATCATATTGACATTGGCATCTCACGGCTCGTGAAGGAACACACAGCTAAGTTTCCTCTCAGCCGCAGCAGTACCCAAGGGAAGCAGGTGCAATGATGACATACTATATTACCATCCATATTACTGCAAACTTAATATCTCCCAGTGTCTCGAACTTGGTAAGAAATAGGAGCAAATTAAATCATGAAGCCATGATCTATAACATCCTCTCATTACTTCTCTGTTCGACTAACATGTGAGCTCATAATTACGAGATAAGGTTGAGAGAAACCCCAAAATGATGATTTTGTATATCAGCAGAATTTGATATGAAAGTTACTGTGAGTTTGTAACGGTCTGTTTCCTGGAGTTAGAGTTATTTTTAATGATTGAAAGAACCTTTGTAGCTTGTAGTGTAAAAAGGAAGCGTGCACTTGTGTTTTACAGCTCACGATGCCCTTCATGTGATGTGACAATTAAACTCCATTGAAATCTCACAAAAATGGTATAACTAAACTCATGCCATGGTACATATCTCCTTTCAAGTGCTCTTCATAGTAATTTACAGCCCCTACCATTAATTTTGAACTTTTGTGTCAAAGAACCGTCAACATCAAGGCCAAAGAAACAGCTGATAGCAGCCCTCGAGCTCTGTTAGCTACGCTGATGGAACCGCAGGAGAGCACTACCTCCTTCACATTGTATGGTGAAATTCATGTAGCCTACTTGTGATGATGTGAGGGTCTATGGTGAAGGTGTCATTGGCTGGGTCGATGCTTCCCTTCTTGTAGTACTGTTGGCAGAGGGAGAGTGCACTGCCGTTCACACCAGCACCGTAGACGTAAGCGTAGCGTCCCACCGTTGTCTCTGGTAAGGCCAGATACTGTAGAGAGGATGAGAGGAGAACATTACTATTATTATTACAGCTTTATTGAAGCATTTACAACGTCATCAAGGGACTGCGATGGCGGCTGGTCCACCTCTTTGGTCCAGGCTGAAATATCACAACAACTAATGGATGAATTGGCAGAAAATGTAGATCCTAATCCTTTGGTGAATGCCTTACACTGGCACCACTGCCACTTTTGAAACGTCTCAGCAACTATCAGATGGATAACAGCTTAATGTGCTTTTTGCTTGGCCCATGCAATCAGCTGTGACATTGCATCACAGCTAGAATATAACAATAATTTAAAATGAGGATTAAAAACTGGAGCACTATTTAATACATTCAAGCAGCTCTGGGCTTACCTGCTCCACGGTATAGAAGATGTGGTCGTAGACGTCTTTCTGCGTGTAAACGGCAAAGGTGTCGTCTGTGGACTCATCGTAGTCTTTTAGGAAGAGGTGCTTGAAGGTCACAGTGTTCTCCTCCTTGAAGTTTACCACCACCTGGTTACTGAGGCCAAACAGCACTAACTGCAGCACAGAGAGAGGCCAAAGTGAGACATACAGAAAAACATAAAAAGCGACACATTTCAGGAGCTCCAAGGCTGCAGGCTATGTCTTTACGAGCTATGCGATAATTTATGGCTCGACTATCTCTTTATCAGAACATTCCCGCTGTGTTTCTACACCTCATAGATCACTGCAGCTCCCACACAAGAAATATAGATAGACATAGTAATAAAGTAAAAAAGACACCCACTAGTATGCAAGCCAGCATTATCTATGGTAACATTAACTTTATTTAAATGTCATGCAGAGACAAGCTGTAAATTATTTTCAGTTATGCACATGTGTACATAGACTTTCACTGGAAATGCACAAAAAAACTAAAATGTTTTTCTAAACTTTCTGTAATAATATCATTAAGTGATCACTGACTGGTACATTTTTAATCGGCACCTGTGTCATTTTTCCGATATTTAAGCTTCCTGGCAGATTTTGTTGAATTGACAAAAAATAAATTAAGCATAATGAACCTGGACGGAGGGCCAACAAACACTTTTTTATCAAAAAGTTTTGGTCAGTTAGTGTCAGAAATTCAACCTCACATATACAGTATAGTCACCTAAGAAGAAATATACGACAATACTTGAGGATCAACTTGGACAGGGCAGGAAGTGTACATACACAGACTTCCTGTAAATACAGGCCCGGTGAAAAAGAAGCTTGTGGTTTGAAACAAAAGAGCAATAAAGGATTGAGTCGTAACCTCTGACGCACCTGAGCTGTGACGATGATGATCTTGAGCAGCTGCAGGATCAGCTTGTAAGGCTTGCGGCCCTTGGCGTGATATTTATCACAAGGGCTCATGAAGAAGTATTTCAACTTCCTGCGAATGGCCTCCTCTTCTGGATCAGCCCCAACCCAATGACCTGCTGTTGCCGTGGGAAACCGATGGTTGCTATGGTTGTTGCCATGGCTGTTACTCTGATGGTCCCCGCTGCTGTCTGTGGAGCCGTAGTGAGTGACAGAGCCGGAGAGACCTTCTCGTTCTGAAATGAATAAAAACAAAAAAACAATATTCTCTCATGCAATGCTTTTTAGACCCCATAAAATGCACTTAATATTCTCTAATCTGGACTCTGCTACTCAAAGATAACCGATGCACGAGCTGAATCGACTGAGATACTCATTGAACATATTGGGTGCATGACAAAACTCCTCTGTGGCCATGTACATGTGCCTCCGCATGAGGCATGGATAAATGGAGCAAGGTCACAAGGCTGGCATCAAGGCGATGACAAATCAAATGTCCGTGGCAATAAAGCACCAATAACATGAACTAAGTGACTACTTGGTTGTTTATGTATTTCCTGAATGTAATAATGATATATAATCATTATTGTTTATAGTATGCACCAGACAGCAAGGCAAGTTCCTTGTACAGCACTACTTCCTGACAGCATCCTGTCAGCCCAAAACGTGTGAGCGGGAGAGAACAGACCGTCTTCCTCCTCAGTCTGACAGCTTCTCTTTGTCTTGCATTGTGCATGGATTTACTCTTCTCTGGCCCCTCTGGCGCTGTGAACATGCGCTCAATGCGGCTGCTCATGTGATTTAACTCCTTTAATTCCGAAGCTACAAGCACCAATGGGGTCTCCTCCCAAATACACGGCACATTAATAGCCAATATTAGATTTTTACAGTTTTATTTAGAGCATTAATGACTTGTGGAAACACTGCTTCACTTCTTATCTTCAACCAGAAAGGGGGAAATATATTTGCAGTATGTCTGCTAGTAACTGCTGACATCAGTGTAGTAGATGACTAGCTGAAGATTCCTGGGACGGTTACACCACATCTTAGAAGACTGGCCTGACTGGGTGTGATGAGAGCCAGTGCAGCAATTTAGGTATGAGGTGACGCGCAACTGCATTCTTTTGGAAGGAACAGGGAAACACGACCAACTAGCACTTTATCAATAATGTTCTCCTGAGAGTGATGACTTTTGATGCACTTCTTCCCACTGGCTGAGAAACAACATATAATATGAATATGATAATTTATCATATTTTAATAGAATCCGGGTTGTGAGGAAGTCATATACTGAGATAGCAGGATACGTAATTAGTAGGGATGAGAATGAGGCCCCACAGAGCGATATTATATCATAAGTCATGATTTTAAACATTAGTATTGTAAAAACAAATATTGTAATATATAACCTTTTTTCAACTGCAAATTATAGTTTTTCAACATCTGTTTCATAATATAAGATAATAATAAGATGAAGTTTTCACTCAGTTCATCTCACTTTCATAATTTTTATTGTAGCAATATGGTTGTGTCAGGCCTAACAATTGCATCTGACTTGATAATAACAAGACACTAAATTGATTTTCCCAGAATATGTGATAAGAAATCAAAAACAATTTCTTATTCTGACTTCTCTGTATTTGTGTGCATGCATGTAAACATTGTCACTGTATAGGTAGAAATATTTATTTTTTCTCTAGAATGTCACTTGAGATAATTATGTCCACGTTGATATGAAATGACCCGTACCAGCACAGAAGATTTTAGCCATAATCCCCCAGCACTAAATATAATATTCTATTACCCTAATATCCTAAATCCAGGTAAATTTCACTTAAATTTACACAAATGTGATGTTTGATTTGATTCTTCCTTTGTAGTAAAACTGTTATGTGCTCTGGCTGCTCAAATATCATCTCATTTTAATCTTACCACAAATGCTTCAATATAGTCTGACTATGTAATTGTATGAAAGTGTTTAATTTATTTTCTGCCCACTGTCAACCAGAAACATATTGAAAATGCAATGTTTTGGTAAACCTTCATCAGCTATTAAATTTAAAACACGAAAGAATCTTACACCCTAATCTGAGGGCTACAGGCTGCACCAACCAACACAGAAAGGAGACGAATAACAATTGCAAAAATCCATAGGATAGGACAGAAAATGTGTTTTTATTAATTCCTTGTCTATTGTGGTCATCTGGCCTTATCTGTGCTGTTTGTAGCTTCTTGTTCTCTGGTCTTTATTGGAGAGGAGCTCTCACTCTCACTGACACTACCAGATTAAATTAAGTTTAATTAAAAGAAACCTAACCTGCATTAACAAACATTGGACATGACTAAACAGAACAGATCATTTATGGTCAGAAACAACGCCGGTTGATGAGTCATGCTTTCAGGAGGAAGCCACAAACCAGAAAGTAGGCTAATCATGGCTAATACTTGTCACATGCTTTCAGTTTGCTGGACCTGCTTTAAAGAAGAAAAAAAAAAAAAACAGGAGAATGTTTGTTCACTCTGTATTTTCTTTGAGGAAATGGTCAAAGTCAGCATGCGCAAGGTCGGAAAAACAGCTGAGTCCAAACTCAACAGGCACGTCAGCAGAGCAAAGCACCGGTGTCGCAGATTTCTCTATCGGGAATGAGAAGTGAAACAGGACAAATAAACCACTGGTGTTCGATATTAGACAGCTCTATCTGTGAATGAGATGAAAGTTCATCCACACTAGGAGATACAGGAGAATCAGGGACTGGCGTGACTCCAAATGCTAGTCACATGCAATCAAACTGTAAAACATGATGATACATCGAAGTCATTTATGTCTTTGATACTGTTGGTATCAGACACATGAAGCACAAATGTGCAATCAGCATTTTTCTTGGTTTGTGATCTGTAACATGGACTGTTCTGGGTTTTGCTCAGAACTTCCCGTTTCTGCTCTCGTCTTCCAGATCCAAACTGTATAGTTGGTTAGCGGTAACCCACCATAATGTTGTTTGCCATAAGTTCAATGTCTTTGTATTCCTTCAAAGACCAAACTATATAAATGTGGATCTCCTTTAACAAGCATCCACTTTGTTATATTCTTAGAAAAATAATCTAGAGGGGCATACACCACCTACTGGACTCGAGTGTGGAACAAAACAGAGCAAGTGCAGTCAGCAAGCGGCCATGGCGGCATTAACATCATGCGTATGATAGGAGCTTAGAGTCTTCAGACCCGGTGCTGACACAAGTGACATCACTCGAGGCAATTGACCAGATTTCACACAGCGCCCTCTCGAGACACAAACTACTTTTCAATATGCATCAGTACTCCCCACGACCTGCAACTTTGAGGTGTAAAATAAACTCAGTTAAACTAATGTAAAATACAGTTGGGTTCAATGAAGTAGGCCATTAACTGTCCAGCAGCGACTTTTAAATATTTGAGGCAATTGATATTTTCTGCTTTTTATTCTGGTGGTTCACCCACTCACTTAAGTACTTACTTATTTTGACTTTACTGTGCAGGACTCACCTTAGGAAATAAACTGTAAATCTTTTATGATAACCACATGTGGTTTCCTGCAGTGAACCAAACCCACATTCATAGGAATCATTTCCTCGATTATCATCCAACACCTGCTGTTAACTTGTGGGAATAACACCCAGAGGAGATGCTAGCTTGGACAAACGTTCACACTTTAATTAACTACAAACGACCTGGCTTAGCCCGGGGTTGCGTGCCTCGGTGAAAGAATCCATCCACCTCACATTTCACGCAGACAATAGACGAGAGCGCAAAACATATCTTTGACCGGAGGAGTGTGTCGATCGTCACGGCAGATAGCAATCAAGACAAACAAAAGTGGGTGCAGGCCGCGGACCGTGCCACCAGATTTGACAAAAGCTGAATGAATCTGTGAAAGTATCTGGCTCTCCCGGTTCACAGCCGCCGGTGGAGTGCAAAAAGTGTTTCCGTAGCGACAAGTCTGTCGGTCTAAAGCCTTACTGCCACTGAGAATCTGTCAACATCAACTTGGTATCTGTACTTAGATCTGGCAGTCAGCGGCAAGAGGCCACCCACAGGTCCAAGCCTCCCACTTGTAACCGAGTTAAAGGAAACATCTCAACACAAAAAGAAAGATGATACAATTATAACCATGTTCCTGGTTATTTGTAGAAAACTGCAATGCACTTGCAACACAAAAAGTTTGAATAGAGCAGACAACAGAATTCATTGGTGAAAAATAGTACCAGTGTTGGCAGTGATTATCCTGGGGGGTGTCTTTAAAGCTTTTCTGTGTTTTGAACATCCATCCATCCATCCATTTTCTACCGCTTATCCTGTATTTAGGGTCGCGGGGGGGCTGGAGCCGATCCCAGCTGTCATTGGGCGAAGGCAGGGTTCACCCTGGACAGGACGCCAGTCTATCGCAGGGCCAACATGTAGAGACAGACAAATTCATGCTCACATTCACACCTACGGGCAATTTAGAGTCAACAATGAACCTATCCCCATCCTGCATGTCTTTGGACTGTGGGAGGAAGCCTGAGAACCCGGAGAGAACCCACGCTTACACGGGGAGAACATGCAACCTCCACACAGAAGGAACCCGGGCCGACCCGGGAATCGAACCCAGGACCCTCTTGCTGTGAGGCGAGAGTGTGTTTTGAACATGACAAACAGAATTTATTAATCTCTCGGTTGTAATACGAACATATCTGAAAGACAATTATCTGAAAAACCTGTTCACACGCATAGCTGATTACCACTAAGGTGGGCAGACAGACTTTTCATTTTCTTTGCAATTTGACTGAACTGACCATTTAACTAGACGCACAGTGAACACATAATGTGTGTGCAGCACCGTGAAGCAGGCTTTAAGTATGTGTATGTGCTGCTCACAGCTCCTCAAAGCAGACAACAGAAGCTGGTGTGACAATTCTTAAAAACTCAAGGTCCACTTAGTGGCTTTTTCCAAAGCTGGCAATCACATCTTACAGGCTTATAAATTCTTCACCCAATCCAGTGCACTTCACCCAATCCAGTGCAGTGGACCCAACCCATCAACAACAACAACAACTCTGCAGACTCAACAATGCGTGAGACCATATTATGAAACGGTGTTGCAACTATTATTATGCATGAGGGAGTAAGGCATCTTCTACATAGATTTGCTGAGAGGGAGGCTGTTGGTGGTGGAGCAGAGAGAGTCTCAACTCTTTAAGTCACTACAACCTCTGAAACTGAGATCAACCAACAAATTATTTGATAAATGTCAGGAAATTGTGAAAAATAAGAATAAAATGTATTGTCTAAAACAAAAGTTTATTAATTTATGTTGTAAACTGGATAAAAAGCAGCGAATCTTCATATTTACAATGCCTGCCATTGAGTGTAGACAACATGTATTTTGTAAAACATGACTAACTCTTTGCAGTACAAAGATTAGGGTCACACCTATATCTCACTGCTGGATGATAAGCAAAATGACATTGTATTCCGGTTACGTCTGAATCGTGGTCTCTGTGTGAAGACACCACTTGTGGAAACGGGAGAGCTCACATCCCACTAAGTTCAACAAAGATTACAACGATTTACAGTCATCGTTGACCGGACATGCTGGATGGAAATGACTGTGAGCTCAGCTGGCCGGGAGATGACAGAGCAGAAAACTTACAGTGAGGTGCCCTGAATGTTGTGGGTGTCTCAACGACGACAACAACGACAACAACAACTACTACTACTACTACTACTACTACTACTACTACTACTACTACTACTACTACTACTACACTGAGACAACTCAACGCAGCTCTCAATCTAGCTTCAATTCCGGAGACAAACAACGAAGCTGCTCGCGAAAAGACACACGAGTCGTGGCTATTAACGGCAGAGCTACATGTCAAAAGTGAAACGTCGGCACTACGTTACCCGAGGAGTCCTCTCGTCCTGTCGCAGCCATGTAGTTATCCGTTCAAGACAAACACCCAAACAATAAATAGGTAAATAACCCAGCTAGAGCTCGCGGTAGCCAGTGTTTTCGCTGTATTTACAGCTCTAACAGCTGCCCCCGAGACAGCAGTCTGGCAGTGCTGCTCGCTTCCTCTCTCGCGGGTCACGTGACTGACACCACGTGACAACGTTCAAACGCCAGGAGGGCCACTTATTTTACTGCACATTTTTTTAGGCTGGTCCTCGCGCACTTCACGAGTCACTATGCAGCCGAACAAATCATTTGTCGTCCGTGGATTTACAAACCCGCTGTTGTCTCGCGTGGCCCGACGTAAGGCCGAAAAACAAAACAACTTTAAAAAATTTTTTATCAAGTCTGGTGCATGAAGTCATCCCAGCGTTATTCGACATCATTTAAATGGCCTCATCTCAGGGAACTAATCTTTTTTTTTTTAAAGCCCTATTACTACCAGGTTTAACGTATCCTTTACAAATGAATATGATTGCATTGTTTATTTAGCCTGCTGTATTTAATCCAGATGTCAATTTCTAAACTCGGTCTTTTATCAAAATAACAAAGCTGAAGGTGTAAGCTCATCTATTAATTTATGTGTTTAAGTAGTTGATAGTGTAATTTAAAACAGGTTTAATAAAGATAACATTCATTACAGCACTGTTGTGCAGGATTACTTTACACTGTAAAGGTGGTTTTGTTAGTCAGGTTACTCGTTGGACAGGTTACCGTTATTTCCTGACACTTAACTTTCCAGTTGCAGCATCCAGCTTGACCAGGGGCGTAATTTGTAGGGGGGTTACAGGGGTCATGACCCCCGCAAACCTCAAGCCCAGACAATATAACCCCCCCAATATAATCACATAATTCCGATAATTATTTTGCATGCATAATTTTATCCATTTTATGTACCTGCAAAATAGTTTTGTGTTTAATCATGTGGTAATGTAACCCCCTCTCCCACCCCTACCCCCCCTACACACACTTGGTATTTCCCAACCCACGTTCTCTAAAATTTACATTTGAAGTCAGTCACTCGCCGCTATGAGTTCGGGAGAGGAGAAGCTTGACACAGCACCTGATTTCTAAAAACATAAAATGTTAATACTTTTATTCAGTTATTATTGCAAAAAGCTTGCCTTGATGTATTAATTTACATTTATAAGAGGAGCAAAGCACAAGTTAAAACATTGGCATGAATACACATGATGCTTTAAATGCAGGTTTATGTTGCTGCACAAGTAAAACTGCTCTACCTCTGTTATACATCTCTGTGTTGTGGTGATTCCACATGTACTGACAGACTGAGAGGGCAGTTCATGCTATTACCCAACAGACACAGTCACAGGTTTCATCTGACTAATAACATGGGGAAACAGTAGATTTTTTATTGTCAGCGTAATACACTATGGAAAAAAAAAAAACAAGAACCTCATTTGCAGAACAAGTTTAAACAACTGTTCCAGATAAGTAAATAGATACTTAAGTCAAACATTATGATTCTGATACTGGGGTCCCTAAACAGTCCTGGAATTGCACTGGTCAGACTGGAGAGCTGAGAACCTTGTGGATCCAATGAGCCCAATGTCATTCATGAGCGATGATGGAAGTCTTCTTAGTAGCCATTTTAAAAAGTGAGACAAATGTGAATTTTGACCTCACTGTATACCGTGGCCTGCTATGTCTCAAACCTTTTTCAATAATGTACCCCTAGGAATATTTTTTTCAGCCAGGTATCCTTGACCAGTGAAAATGTCTTGTTAGTTTAAAGTAAAGCCTATAGAAAGAGGAACAACTACGACAGCGTATTGTAATAAAGAAAAAATTATAAATATGAAATATTACAGAGCAGGGGGAGGTGGGGAAATTCAAAGAAAAAACCTCCAAGATTAAAGAGAAAATATGTGAGATTCTTCTAAACCGGTCTCCATTACAGCTTTTCACAAAACGTGGCATCGCTCACTTTAGTTGTTGTTTGGATTACTTCATGTTCCAAGCGTGAACATCGCATAGACACATGACACCACCGATTGTGCCGGCTTGCATACTGCAAAATGAGATGTAGTAGGACATCCTGGTATTTTTGGCTGCATTTGATTGACTGTGGATAGGGATATAAAATCTCCTGGGACCTGAAGTGGGAGTCCAACATCAACACAGTCATCAAAAAGGCCCAGCAGAGGATGTACTTCCTGCACTCTAGTCATCAAGTCTGTTCTCTGCTCCTCCATACCTGTCTGGTTTGGATCTGCCACCAAACAGGACAGGAACAGACTTCAAAAGACAGTCAGGTCTGCAGAAACGATAATCGGTCCCAGCCTGCCCACCATCCAGGACCTATTCAACTCAGAGTCAGGAAACGGGCAGGAAAGATCACTGCCCACCTGGACATCACCTGTTTCAACTCCTCCCCTCTGGTAGGCGCTACAGAGCACTGTAAACCAAAACCACCAGACCAGATCTCAAAGCATAATTATAGTAAAAAATAAAAAATAAGAAAATGTCCCCTCAAATGCATTAAAACTAAAGTAACAAGCCTGTTTTTAAAATGTAAGGAGTAGCAAGTTTTAGTAAAAGTCAACTCTTTTAATTTTTTTAATCTGATAATTTTGACAGTCAGTTATTTTGACATACCCTGTGTTTTAATTATCATTATTCATTTCATTTTTTATTCCTAATATTGAATATCTATATTGTTTTACTGTCAGAAATGGGCTTCCATACATTGGGCCATTATTATAAAAGAACGTAATTATTGATTTATCTTTGTAGATTCAGTTAAACACAAATACATGTTTAATGTTTTGCCTCTCAAAAATGTCTTCAAATATTGAACTTTACCAACATATTACCACAATCTATTATGCACAAACTACGACAAGGCAGTCATATATCGATCTTTTATCATTTCCTGGCATTAATTGACCTCCTGGGTTTCCTGACACCGATGAGTACACAACAGATGTGCACGTCACTCGCCATGATAAACATTAACCATAAAATCGGCTTCATCTTTCACTTCAGTTTGTTTATTGAGTGACACGCTGTATACCAAGTAGGCTGTACAAGGCCTTGTGACGTATGGAGAACATGTTCATATCATTAGAAAAAGCACTTATTTGTAACTTGTGGAATACACCTTATTGTGGGACCCAGCCTCATTTTGCTCATGACACACTTTTACTTATTGTTGGCTAAATCAATATTTGGAGCGATTGGTGTACAAAGAGTCCTCTTCCCTATAAGGACACAACGCTGCAGCCCACGTACACAAATACACCGACACAACTCCTCTCAGAAGCTGTGGGGAACACGACTATTCAGTTCACCTGCCCGAGATTACATTTTTCTAGTTCAGCAGAAAATTGCTTAAAAAAACAACCAACAAGCAGGAGATAAAACATGACTTCATTCAGACTGCTGTTAATTTTACTTCTGGCCTCATCCTACTTCTTAACTGTTTATAGTCGGCCGACAGGTAAGTTCAGACATTCTAAATATGTCACATGTAACATTCGTGTTCTCGAGTTCAATTCTTCATTAAGCTCCATACTTATTGGTAAGTTGATGAGGATTTCTTTCTGTCGTGTTGAGGTTCACTAATTCCTTCCTTTAATTCAAGAAAGTACACGTTTTTATACATAACATTTTCTGAATATAAATCAACAAACCAATTTACAGCTTAAATTACTGGAAGGTTGAGAGTAGAGTTTGGGTGTTAGGACAAAAGTAAATGGCAATTGTTGTTAGTTGCTGTGGTGTCAGTTGGGGTGAAAAACAGGTTGTCGCAGCTCACCTGGATGAGAGAGCTCGCGGCGGGAGAGAGGCGGAGGGACCATTAGATCCAGCGCCCTGTATGCGAGCTAGTATGCTAATTCAACCATGCTTTAGTGCTACACTGATGACAGAAAATGAGCCGAACAAGGTCGTCAACTGATATATCCTCTGGCTTTCTACATTTCGTAACATTACAACTCCATTGCTTGTTTTGGTAAGTTTACTTTTTATGGAAGTCTGTCCATCCTGCCACATTGATTTGAATGGAAAGGTCCATTCTATTTCTATTTCATTTCCATGGTCGTGTCTTTTCTAGGACAGCGTCGGCCAAATGGCCCCAAAACAGCATTTGATAACATTCAAGTGAGAAAAGCCTCAATGAGTGATGACAGTCAGTGTGACTTCGTAATACAGCAACAGAGTCCATGTATGCAGGCGGTCGGGTGGCTGGATGGATGCCTAATCATTAACTAAACATTAACTACTGGTTTGTAAGATGTGAAAACAGTGATATGTTTGAAAACAATTGAACAGCAATGTCAGTTTGGCCAATAATCATGTCACATCCAGAAATATTCACATGAATTGCTCTGGAGGGCAATGACAAGCAATGTATTTCATATTTTTAATATGGAGTTGTTGGGGGGGGTCTGTCCTTTATAGGGGAAGAACAGGGGAGGATGCTTCATTTCTTTCTCATTATATTTCACATAAGCCTTCCGTTTTAGTTTTGACCGACAGTCAAATATATGTGGTCACACATATCAATCAACAACATCATCTTCTTTGTAAATAAAGGCATCCATGTTTAACCTACTTATTTTGAGAGGAGGGTGTCCAAAAGTCAAAGGGAGGGGCCACAAATACCCCATAGTAATCCACCCTAATAATGTTTGTACTGTCCCTGACTTATGATCTGAATATGGGCCCACCAGGAACTCTTATTCTCCCTTCTTTCTGTGTTAAAATGATCTTTTGTAAACTTTCACAATGTGACTGTCATTTGAAGTAAAGTAAATTATTGCACTTTTTTTCTTTTTTTTCTTCCTTTGGGTTGTTATCAGGCGGCCACCTGCGCAACATGGACAGCTTCATTCAAGCCGTGCAGCAGATGGAAGAGTCCAACCCAGGTCTGTCCCCCCTGGCTCTGGTCCGGGCCCTGCGGAGGACCGCCGGCCATGATGATGTCTTGTCCATCCATTTTTTGGGCGCCTCGTATAATCTCAGTGACGCTGACGGTCTGGAGACAGCCATTCTCAATGCCTCATCCTTCAGCTTCTTTGACAAGGCCATCCACCACATTGTGACGGATTACGGAGAGGAACGAGGGGTGGTCCTCGCACAAGATGGCACCACGCTAGCCCTTGCACCCTTACTGCTAGGAATCGAAGCGGGACTGAGAGCCAAAATGGAGGGGACGCCAGCTGATGGGGTCTTCCCTCTCACCTTAGGCCTGCCGCTGGGCTTGTCCTTCCTCAGCCTCCAGGACTTCCCGCCATCTCATCGTCTTGGGCCTGCCGGGTGCTGGGACAGCATGGACCACCCAAAGTTGTTCAAACTGTCTCGGCTTCCCACCCTGGCCACTGATGCTGTTGTTAACGGGGGCATGGATGGAGCTATTCTGGGCATGGACCTCAGCAACTTACCCGCATCTGAACAGCCGCCGGCCCTCAGTGAGGTTTTGAAGGGATACTATAGTTTTACTCTGCATGAGGGGCACGGTCTCGATGCTGTGACCAGCCACATCAGCCCGAAGCGAAGGGAGATCTCTAGATCCATTCTGGAGCCACTCGATCTTCACGGCATGCTGATGGAGACACTGAAATTAGTCTGGAAGTTGGAGAAAACCGAATGGATTGCTCTGGACTCCGGAGTGAGGAAGGCAGTGAAGGATGGATTACAGGAATTTGTGCACAAGTACTGGGGTGAGATATGAAATGATCAAAAATGTGCACTTGGGTACAAAGTAGGGCTGCAACTAAGCATATATTGAAACAATGAATTATTTTTGGGATGAATCGCTTAATCGCAAAAACTGGTCTGTGAAATTGTGAAAAAATGTCCACCAGAAGTTCCCAAACCCCATGACTTCTTAAAAATGTCTCGTTTTGTCTGACCAAGGGTCCAAAAACAAAGACATTCAGCTAAACCCAAACGCTTCATATTCTGTAATGACAGCCAAATCTGTTGTAGTTTCAGTATCCTAACTCTGTTCCTCTCCTCAGACTGTCCTCAAATCATCCCTCGTTGTCAGTGGGGGGCGAAAGCCTCCCTGAGTTCACCTGTCCCACTGTCCCTGCCCCTCCAATTTCTCTACGTTCACCACACCTATCAGCCATCCTCGCCCTGTTTATCCTTCCCCGACTGCTCTCGCAACATGAGAGAAATGCAGCGTTTCCACCAGGAGGATCGTGGTTGGAGTGACATAGCTTATAGGTAACCAACCCCTAGTTTCACATCCTGGAAATGTGCTTATTTGTTGTTGTTGTTTGAGAAGATTGATGCCACTTTCTTGGAGACAAGAGGTGATTAGCCTAGCTAAGAAAAAAGACTGGAAGCAGGGGGAAGCAGCCAACCTGGTTAAATCCAAATATTAAAAATCTGCATTAATCTCACTTAGGAATATGTTGTTGCTTGTTTGCTGAACCTGTACACATTTTTTTAAAGACATTTTTTTGTTTTTAACAGAGCTGTTAATCTTCAAGATATTGTTACTGTACAATATGTTTCCACAAATGTTTGTTTATTTTGTACAGATAAAACAAATGAGACATTGGTGAGCTTTAGAAGTGCTGGCAGGTGTATTTTAAGTGCTTTTGTAACCAGACTAGCTCCTTCCAATCTTTATGCTAAGCTAGGCTAATCACCCCGTCTTCAGCTCCATAATTAATGCACAGATAAGAGAGTAGTATCGATCAACTCGGAAAGAAAATGTTGAACTATGTCTGAAAGTAAGTGCCTTAAACTTGCATTCTCTCTGTTGGCCATCAGGGGGTGACTCCTCTGGTTGCAAAAAGAAGTCTGATTGCATGGAAGTCTATCAAACAATGACTCTACTTCTCACTTGATTTACTATCTTTTTAGAGTTCAGACTATTTAGAGTCAGATAGACCATAAAGCAGGGGATGCTTTAGGGCGGGGCTACCTTGTGATTGACAGGTCTGGTTTGTGCCCTTATAGCTTTGTGGTCGGCTCTGATGGCTACGTCTATGAAGGCAAGGGTTGGAACCACCTCGGCAGACACACCAGGGGCCACAATGCCATCGGATACGGCGTGTCGATCATTGGCAACTACACTGCCACGCTGCCATCTCGCCATTCCATGGACCTGCTGCGCCATCATCTAACCCGGTGTGCAGTGTATAGAGGAGGACTGGCTGCCAACTTCACCATCCACGGCCACAGACAGGCAGTGAACTACACCTCCTGCCCTGGAGACGCCTTCTTTTCAGAAATAAGAAGCTGGGAACACTTCAGGGACTGACGGGACCCCACTGCCACTTTGAGATTTAGATTACGACTCTTCAGGGTATGATAACTGCCTTTGCCTACGATAACATCACCTTTAATAAATGTCACTTTAAAAAGGTGACCAACCAAATGTCTGTTTATCCTCACATGCGGGGCAACCATGGGAGAGCTTTTAATAATCTCAGTCCTACTTTACAATCATGTTATTTCTCCTTTAATGGTTTGACAAAAAACTAAAACACCTTTTTTCAACATTTAAATGTGACTTTTCACATTGTGTCAGCAGTAGTTTCAGAAGGTAGAATGTTAATCGCTCGTTTTGTTTTTCAACTGATCATTGATTCAGTTTTCCAAAACTAAATTCATTTTGATTTTTTTCATATTTTAAGCAAACAATTATGTGTTTTTTGCCAAACAGTACCACAATTTACTGCTAAAGGATGAAGGAATTATATAGGATATTTCTGCAAGCTGTTGAGTAGAACCAGTCCTTTTCCATATCAGTGTGATTACAAAGAGGTGATTAGCAGAAAGATCAGCTTTGAACAATGTAAATGCATAAAAATCCAAACAAGTTGGGTTTGAGTCTGATGCATAAAACTCCAAACAAGTTGGGTTTGAGCGTATGCAGGGTGGTTTTGTTACAGTTTGCTGTGTCTACTACTCACTATGTTAAAAGACAGCAAGACAGAGTCAGAGCACACAGCAAATATTAGTCTGAGTAAATAGAGCCTTTAAAACCCACACACACACACACACACACACACACACACACACACACACACACACACACACACACACACACACACAACTAACATGTGGCAAAATTCAGACATCAGATGAAGGATCACTAATTTTTTTCATTCTTGAAGAATCTGCAGATTATTTCCCCAAATGAATGAGTTTGCCTTTGTTTGTTTGTTTGGGCTGACCCGTGACGCTACGCTCACCAGTCTGTCTTCTTTGGAGAGTTCATCGTACAATGCCGTAGAAAGAGAGCAGGAATAAAATAAAACATACGACAGACAAAAAGCCAAACCATCACAGCTAGGAATGCCGAGGCAGGGAAGTCATTATGACTATTTTGCTCATGAAATAAGCTGTCAAGCCTGCAAAACATGAGTAAAGACTATAATTTTAACCCCGAGTGCATGGTAAGCCTGGAGAGCCACTCATTGAATTGACATCAGCGCCATCTGCCGGTTAGTCTTTCACTTTTTTTCGGAAGCAGTGCCCCAACTACAATCACTGACGGCTCAAAAGTCACCTGTCTTTAATGTCTGTGAAATTGGAAATGTCTTTAATGACATGATAAAGTCACACATATGTTACACATCTTGAATTCAAAAAAATAATCACAGATTTAGGCAAAAAAATACAAGATAAAATACGATTAAGACTATTCACCACTAGACTTGCATATGAGGCCTTGTAGAGAAGGCTATGAAGGAACCTATACAAACCATAACGTAGGTTAAATTAACAGATATATAAGAAACAGATAAATATGTGGCTGGACCTGTTAACCTGTTGCCATGGTTCCCATTAAGTGCACGCAACAGACCACAGACCAGTGGTGGAATGTTACTGAAGTACAATTTTGAGGTCTTTGAACTTGTCTTTATACATACTCTTCTACATTTTAGATACAAGTACTGCACTTTTTTTTCTCCACTACATTTATTCGGCAACGTTTGTTACTGGTTACTTAACAATTTAAGATAATTTAATATAAATCATACATTATGATGTATTATAAATGAAGCTACCCAGCAGCATATGAAGCAGTAAATTAGACCCACCTTTACTGGTTGGAATATAAGTGATGCTTATTAATGCTTAAAACATTATAATCTAGTGATAGAGGCCTATATGATCCTGAGTACTTTTACTTTTGGCACTTTACTTTTATTTGATTTTTACAATGATTTTGAATGCAATTATGTTTTCTTTAGGGTAAAATCTCCTGAAAAAGGTACACATAAGTAGCTTGAGGTGGTTGCAGCCACCACTAGATGGCGCCGGGTCATACTCATGGCAACTAATTATGGTCCCGGAAACCAACCAACTCCTATGCTGGAATAATATCAAATATATGTGTGACATAGTGTGGTACTTTTTTTAAGTAAATATGTCTGGGGCTTTTTTAGGAATAAGATATTTTAAGATTATAGATTGACACAGCACCCTTCATGATTATCTCTCACTGTTGCAAATGCCTACATAATAACAGTTCAACATAGTGTTTCTGAATAGAATCAGCTACTCAACCTTTAAGCTTTTTCAGGTTTCAGCTGCAGCCGAATCAAGAAAGACAAATGCTGCGTACAAAAGGATATAGAGTATGTGACTGAGGACATTTTTGAAACTAAAGTGAAAGTAGACAGACATAAATATGGTCGTGTATCCTGCACGTTTGAACAAAGCGGTCAACAGTTGGTCACTGTGGTACAGCTCTAGTGTTACAGCTTCAAGGACAAGGATGTGTGATGGATTATGCACATTTCCTTTGATTTTTATGTGTGTGTATTTTCCTTTTAACTGCTTATTGGAAAATGTATCAAATATTAAAGCAATTTCATTTCAGTTTGACTTGAAATATTACTTCTTATCTGCACTGCAATGATAATTTAGTTAAACATTCACAGAAGAATTATGGAGGATACACCCTTTCAGTTTTAGTTTGACTCAGAGCATTGAAGCAGGACATATTGAGGTATTTCTTATTTGGTCTGAAGTGGTAAACAAGATCTAAACTAGTGTGGCTTCATTTTGAAAGTATCAGGGAACTCATTAACACCTGATAAGGAATACAAAATAAATAAAACGGATGTGGACTTGTGTGCAAAAAATCTCAACATTCCTCAAACAAAAACCTTGTGTGGTATATAGTTTTAGGATTATAGCATCATAGTCTGTAGAAAGAATATTCTTTACAATATATAATATACATATTGTTTATTTTGAGCCTGTTACAGGAAAGACCCTCCCTTACTGTTTCTGGTAAATCAGCTGTCTTCATCTGCTCCCCTCCGCAGGAAACTACCCGGGGCGTGTTTAAGAGGCAAAGGGGAGGAGGAAGTCAAAACCAAAAGTGAAAGTAGACAGAAACGTGGCTTAAATACGGTCGTGTGTTCCGCGAGTTTGAACAAAAGCGGTGAACACAGCTGTAGCGCAGGAACACCATCACAAGAGGAAACATGGGTGGGTGCTGCTTGTGTTTACGGTTTACCGGTATCACGTTCAGCTTTCTATGTTTCCATTGGAGCATGTTTACATTTGAGTTACCATTTGTCAGAATGTAATATTGGAAGCTTGCTGTATTTTTACTTTACGGGGTTATTGTAAGAGTAGTTTTAATGCTTTTTTTTTTAACTTTTCTGAAGTGTATTTGTGAAGAAGAAACGCGACTTTTACTCCGCTACATTGGGCTACATTCCGCCCCTAAACGTTTCGTTTTCTCTCCATTTTTTATTCGGTGCGCGATCTGTTTATTTCTGTCCGAGACTTCCGCCAACAGCTCTCACGTGACTCCGTTTCACCAATCAAACGCAGCTCGGTCCGTGAGCTCGGAGCATTACCAGGGCTGTCTACTGGCCAGGTTTCAACAGCTGTGTAACTCAAATGAGTGACAGTCTGACAGAAGAGAATGTTTTGAAAAAATAATGTATTTGAAACTACCTAATTGTGCAGGTTTATTTGTGTTTCTTGTGGCCGAATTTGCCTTAATTTATTTTATTTTGTAAAAAAATAATGTATTATTGTTTTAGTTAAAGGGCTATCATTTGGCAATATCTGAATTTTCACATTGATATTTTTAATTCTTTACTATTACACATTCATGCTCTGATTATTGAAACAGTAAATCAGAAGTTACTCAGCAGTTATTCAGTTAGTAGTTTTTTCACTAAATACTTTCTTACTCTTACTCAAGTAACTATTTTGACTTAAGTTAAATTTTGTACCTAAAGTTCACAAATCAACGGGTTTAACATACTGAGGCTTTTTGTTTGCTCAGCAAAAAAGCGTCCTGTTTTTACCGTTCATTATAGGTCATGGAAATTCAGCAGGGAATTTGACATTTGCCTAGCATATGCTGATGTTGATGAAAACTAATGGACTGAACATCATCAGGTTTTGGAGATATCACGAAGGTCCAAACTACAGGAGCCTCGCAGCAAACAGCTCAGCAGGACAAGCTGACCTGTTCAGGTAAACACAGACACACAGCCACTGATTTTATAAAACAACAGTCATGTGGTCGTGTGTGTGTGTGTGTGTGTGGTGTGTGTGTGTGTGTGCGTGTGTGTGTGTGTGTCCCCTGTGTGACTTGCACCTTACAGTTTGGCTTGACAGGAGTAGAATCTCAAGGCATTTTTCTGTTGAAAAGAAATTTAACATTAGTTGTTTTTTACCGACTATTTGAAGATGTTGGAGCAACATCAGAATGTTCTCATTTGAAAGCCAGAGTTGTAAAAAAAATAAAAAAAATAAATAATAATAATTTTATATTTTTCTTTATATAATTATATATTGTAATAACTGTTTCAAACCACCTTTTTAAACTTAAACAATGCTCACTGTAAAAGTAGTAATGCACATATGTAGTCATAGGATTACCTTAATGGTTTGGCTTTAGACTGGTTTAGCAAACTCACATGCCCCCTTCAACAGACCTGGACTGAATCTGTATTGTTCCTTCTGTATCTGATGCTCAACAAATCGGTCAGACCCCCCGCTCCAGCACCCTGGAGTAAACTTTCCCAGGGGAGGCTGAGCAGTGTGATACAATTTGAGCACAGTCTCCGGTCCACCTTTTTAAAAATAGGAACCACCACCCGGCCTGCGACTCCACAGGAACTGTCCCCGAACTCCACATGATTATGAAGAGGTGTGTCAACCAAGACATCCCAACAATATCTCATCCACCCTGATGCCTTGCCACCAAGGAGCTTTTTGACAACCTCGGTAACCTCTGCCAGGGATATGGGCGAGCCTTCCCCGAATTCTGCTTCTCTGTGGAGAATGTGTTGGTCAGGTTCCAGAGTTCTTCAAAATGTTCTCTCCACCGCTCAGCAATATCCCCAGACAAGCCCTGCGTCTAACAATTTGCCAGAACTTCCTCGAGGCCAACCAAAAGTCTTTCTTCATCGTCTCCCCAAACTCATCCCACACCCTGGTATTTGCTTCAGCAACTGCTGCAGCTGAAGCCCTTCTGACCCAACAGTTTCCAACAGCATGCTCATAAATTTCCCCACACCCGCCCGGCACCTCGGGAACTCTGGAAAACCAGGGAAATAGATGCATATTTTGCACTGAGGCCATGTTGTTGTTCTCTGTTTGATTTCTTTCTAAAAAGGTGTGAGGGCATCACACACCATGGCAGAGACCGATGCGGGCAGAATGGAAAAGTACAAATCTAAAATCAACAGAGTGGGAGAAAAATACGATATCGATCCGGCTCTCATCGCTGCCATCATCTCCAGAGAGTCCAGGGCTGGAAATGCATTGCAGAATGGCTGGGGAGACTACGACCATAGCAGAGGAGCGTATAATGCCTGGGGACTGATGCAGGTTGTAATAAAGTCCTCTCCTTTACTCACATCCTCTTAATAGAGCCTCACATTACAGCAGTGTTCATGCCATTTCGTTTCCATTCCTGTAGGTTGACGTTAATCCAAATGGAGGTAACCACACACCGCGTGGTGATTGGAACAGCGAGGAACACCTCTCTCAAGCCACCGGGATCTTGGTTTACTTTATAAACCGCATCCGCAACAAACCAAGTTTTAAGAACTTAACCGCGGAGCAGCAGCTGAAAGGTTGGTTTTACTGGATCATCACTCACACACATGCACCAGCTCTCATCACACTTTGCTTTGTTTGTCTTCACAGGAGGGATAGCAGCCTACAATATGGGGGATGGAAACGTCCATTCCTACGATAACGTGGATGAAAACACAACAGGCAGAGACTACTCCAACGATGTGGTTGCCAGAGCGCAGTGGTATAAAAGACATGGCTTTTAATGCAAACCTGATGCAACAGAAATGTCCATCTCAAAGATCTCCTGCTAATAATCACTCTGTAATGTTTAGCGTGTTTACTGTCTTACTTTTTGTGTAAAGTGCAGCTGTGGCTGATGTGAATGTCATTAGTTCTGCAGGTGATCTACCTCATTAAAAGTTTTGGCCTGATGGCTCTACATGAAATGTGAATGTCATGTTTCAGAAAGCAGCTTTTAACTCTGGACTGTGCACATACATCTTTCCAATATGATGTAGAAATAATACAAATTAACACATTAAATTGGTGTATGTTTAAAAAGCCGTTGTCATAGTTTAGTATGTTAAAAAACGAATTAAAAAGTCAAAGTCAAGAAAAAAAGACTGGAAGCAGGGGGAAGCAGCCAATCTGGTTAAATCCAAATATTAAAAATCTGTATAAATCTGATTTAGGAATACGTTGTTGCTTGTTTGTTTAACCTGTACACATTTTTTCAAAAGACATGTTTTTGTTTTTAAGAGAGCTGTTAATCTTCAATATATTGTTACTGTACAATATGTTCCCACAAATGTTTGTTTATTTTGTACAGATAAAACAAATGAGACATTGGTGAGCTTTAGAAGTGCTGGCAGGTGTATTTTAAGTGTTTTTGTAACAGGGCTAGCTCCTTCCAATCTTTATCCTAAGCTAGGCTAATCACCCCGTCTTCAGCTCCATAATTAATGCACAGATAAGAGAGTAGTATCGATCAACTCGGAAAGAAAATGTTGAACTATGTCTGAAAGTAAGTGCCTTAAACTTGCATTCTCTCTGTTGGCCATCAGGGGGTGACTCCTCTGGTTGCAAAAAGAAGTCTGATTGCATGGAAGTCTATCAAACAATGACTCGACTTCTCACTTAATTTACTATCTTTTTAGAGTTGACCATAAAGCAGGGGATGTTTTAGGGCGGGACTACCTTGTGATTGACAGGTCTGGTTTGTGCCCTTAGCTTTGTGGTCGGCTCTGATGGCTACATCTATGAAGGCAAGGGTTGGAACCACCTAAGCTGACACACCAGGGGCCACAATGCCATCGGATACGGCGTGACGATCATTGGCAACTACACTGCCATGCTGCCATCTCGCCATTCCATGGACCTGCTGCGCCTATAAGGTTCATCGTACAATGCCGTAGATAGAGAGCAGGAATAAAATAAAACATACGACAGACAAAAAGCCAAACCTTCACAGCGAGGAATGCAGAGGCAGGGAAGTCATTATGACTATTTTGCTCATGAAATAAGCTGTCAAGCCTGCAAAACATGAGTAAAGACTATCATTTTAACCCCGAGTGCATGGTAAGCCTGGAGAGCCACTCATTGAATTGACATCAGCGCCATCTGCCGGTTAGTCTTTCACATTTTTTTAGGAAGCAGTGCCCCAACTACAACCACTGATGGCTCAAAAGTCACCTGTCTTTACTGTCTGTGAAATTGGAAATGTCTTTAATGACATGATAAAGTCACACATATGTTACACATCTTGAATTAAAAAAAAGAAATCACAGATTTAGGCAAAAAAAAATACAAGATAAAATACGATTAAGACTATTCACCACTAGACTTGCATATGAGGCCTTGTAGAGAAGGCTATGAAGGAACCTATACAAACCATAACGTAGGTTAAATTAACAGATATATAAGAAACAGATAAATATGTGGCTGGACCTGTTAACCTGTTGCCATGGTTCCCATTAAGTGCACGCAACAGACCACAGACCAGTGGTGGAATGTTACTGAAGTACAATTTTGAGGTCTTTGAACTTGTCTTTATACATACTCTTCTACATTTTAGATACAAGTACTGCACTTTTTTTTCTCCACTACATTTATTCGGCAACGTTTGTTACTGGTTACTTAACAATTTAAGATAATTTAATATAAATCATACATTATGATGTATTATAAATGAAGCTACCCAGCAGCATATGAAGTAGTAAATTAGACCCACCTTTACTGGTTGGAATATAAGTGATGCTTATTAATGCTTAAAACATTATAATCTAGTGATATAGGCCTATATGATCCTGAGTACTTTTACTTTTGGCACTTTACTTTTATTTGATTTACAATGATTTTGAATGCAATTATGTTTTCTTTAGGGTAAAATCTCCTGAAAAAGGTACACAGGAGTAGCTTGAGGTGGTTGCAGCCACCACTAGATGGCGCCAGGTCATACTCATGGCAACTAATTATGGTCCCGGAAACCAACCAACTCCTATGCTGGAATAATATCAAATATATGTGTGACATAGTGTGGTACTTTTTTTAAGTAAATATGTCTGGGGCTTTTTTAGGAATAAGATATTTTAAGATTATAGATTGACACAGCACCCTTCATGATTGTCTCTCACTGTTGCAAATGCCTACATAATAACAGTTCAACATAGTGTTTCTGAATAGAATCAGCTACTCAACCTTTAAGCTTTTTCAGGTTTCAGCTGCAGCCGAATCAAGAAAGACAAATGCTGCGTACAAAAGGATATAGAGTATGTGACTGAGGACATTTTTGAAACTAAAGTGAAAGTAGACAGACATAAATATGGTCGTGTATCCTGCACGTTTGAACAAAGCGGTCAACAGTTGGTCACTGTGGTACAGCTCTAGTGTTACAGCTTCAAGGACAAGGATGTGTGATGGATTATGCACATTTCCTTTGATTTTTATGTGTGTGTATTTTCCTTTTAACTGCTTATTGGAAAATGTATCAAATATTAAAGCAATTTCATTTCAGTTTGACTTGAAATATTACTTCTTATCTGCACTGCAATGATAATTTAGTTAAACATTCACAGAAGAATTATGGAGGATACACCCTTTCAGTTTTAGTTTGACTCAGAGCATTGAAGCAGGACATATTGAGGTATTTCTTTGGTCTGAAGTGGTAAACAAGATCTAAACTAGTGTGGCTTCATTTTGAAAGTATCAGGGAACTCATTAACACCTGATAAGGAATACAAAATAAATAAAACGGATGTGGACTTGTGTGCAAAAAATCTCAACATTCCTCAAACAAAAGCCTTGTGTGGTATATAGTTTTAGGATTATAGCATCATAGTCTGTAGAAAGAATATTCTTTACAATATATAATATACATATTGTTTATTTTGAGCCTGTTACAGGAAAGACCCTACCTTACTGTTTCTGGTAAATCAGCTGTCTTCATCTGCTCCCCTCCGCAGGAAACTACCCGGGGCGTGTTTAAGAGGCAAAGGGGAGGAGGAAGTCAAAACCAAAAGTGAAAGTAGACAGAAACGTGGCAGAGACTACTCCAACGATGTGGTTGCCAGAGCGCAGTGGTATAAAAAACATGGCTTTTAAAGCAAACCTGATGCAACAGAAATGTCCATCTCAAAGATCTCCTGCTAATAATCACTCTGTAATGTTTGCAAAATGTAATGTTTAGCGTGTTTACTGTCTTACTTTTTGTGTAAAGTGCAGCTGTGGCTGATGTGAATGTCATTAGTTTTGCAGGTGATCTACCTCATTAAAAGTTTTGGCCTGATGGCTCTACATGAAATGTGAATGTCATGTTTCAGAAAGCAGCTTTTAACTCTGGACTGTGCCCATACATCTTTCCAATATGATGTAGAAATAATAAAAATACACATTAAAGTACTGTACTAGCCATTGTCGTAGTTTAGTATGTTAAAAAACTAATTAAAAAGTAAAAGTCAAGAAAAAAAGTAATATTATAGTATATCAAAAGTCCATTGGGAAAAGGACAAAGGCAGGAAGTTAACAATACATGGGCTTCCATCCGGATGTGCAGTGATTTCCAGAGTCTGCGTCACAGGAAGGAAACATGGTTTCAGTTTCATTATGACTCAAGGCATCTCTATCATCCCAATGTAGTGCAGCAGGCAGAACGAACGCTTCAGTCACGGTAAGTCATTTCACTCAAATGCTCCTTTTACATATTTTGATATTAAGGTTGTGTTTATTGTTTCGTGTGTCATTGGTTGGTTGACCTCTTCTTTTAGAATACATTAGATTTAACTGTTAAACACTCAATATGATTCGAAGCAGGAGTTTAAGGACACTTAAATCCAAATGCGCATCATTGATTTGTAATAAACCTCGTCTTTTCTATGAGACTGTAGAGATCCCGCACACAGACTTCACTGTGCACCAAGTCAGAGGAGAAGGACGCTGCAGGTAGAAGACATATAATCTTTATTTGCACACATGAATAAAGGACAACACACACAGCTTGGTATAGCCAGCCACACACACACAGCTGGGTCCGACGAAGTCTTTATGCTCCTTTTAAGGGTATATTTGGTACACGAATTAAGTAAGAAAGTGTTTACCCTTTCTACCACTAGATGGCAGTATGCACTTATTTAAATCGCAGATTTAAATGTGGGCCATGCCAGGCTGTCTTTGTTAAGTATCCACGTTATGGATTTGTTTTCTAATGGAGCTGCAAGATATTTTTAAATCGTCATCTCGCGAGATTTCAGAAGGAGCGGACTTTTTCCTTTTCCTTCAGCAAGACTCTTACTGTTGTCAAACACTTATTCTAACAAGCAGAGCCTGTTAGGAGCAAAATAAGCACTTTTAGTTGATGTTAGCCTGTGTCTCTTACAGTCAATGGGTGCTGTGTTTGACAAACCACTGTTGTTTCCCCCCTCCTTTCATCCAAGACAATCCAGGTTTGTGGAAGGAAGACATATCAAGACCAAAATGGGAAATGGTAAGAGCTTGTTTGAAATGCTTTGGGTCGCCTGCTTTGAAATATCCAACAGTAAAATCCCTTGCGTGTGTTGATGAGAACTAATGGAATAAATTAGCACCCACAGGTTATGGCGACATCACAAAGGTTGAAACAACTGGTGCCTCAGAGGAGACAAGGCCAAAATCGTTTATGTTTTCAGGTAAACACTGTAGTAGAAAAAACACCACCTGGCCACATCCACAATGAACTACATCTGTATATTGAGGAAGAGAGTCAGTTTGTTGCAATTAGGATGTTCCTGTTCTCTGTTTGATTTCTTTCTAAGACGGTGTGAGGGTGTCACACAAGTTGGCAGAGTACGATGAGCGCAGCATGGAAGAGTACAAATCTAAAATCAACAGAGTGGGAGAAAAATATGATATCGATCCGGCTCTCATTGCTGCCATCATCTCCAGAGAGTCCAATGCTGGAAAGACATTGAAGGATGGCTGGGGAGACTACAACCATAGCAGAGGAGAGTATAATGCCTGGGGACTGATGCAGGTTGTAATAAAGTCCACTGTTTTACTCACATCATCCTCTTAATAGAGCCTCACATTACAGCACAGTTCATGCCATTTCGTTTCCATTCCTGTAGGTTGACAGGAATCCAAATGGAGGTAACCACACACCGCGTGGTGATTGGGACAGCGAGGAACACCTCTGTCAAGCCACCGGGATCTTGGTTGACTTTATTAAGCTCATCCGCAACAAATTTCCTGGCTGGACCGCGGAGCAGCAGCTGAAAGGTTGGTTTTACTGGACCATCACTCACACACATGCACCAGCTCTCATCACACTTTGCTTTGTTTGTCTTCACAGGAGGGATAGCAGCCTACAATGCAGGGGATAGAAAAGTCCATTCCTACAATAAAGTGGATGAAAACACAACATCTGGAGACTACTCCAATGATGTGGTTGCCAGAGCACAGTGGTATAAAGAACATGGCTTTTAAAACACACCTGATGCTGTCCACAACAGAAACCTCCACCTCAAAGATCTCCTGCTAATCATGAAGGAAACATTCTGCAACGTGTGCTGTGTTAAACTAAATAAATAATAAAAAAGCGAAACCCACGACTAATATCTCCATTCATCGTGCTCCATGTGAACTCCCTCTGGGATCATTTGAAGAAAAGTGAGGAGGAAAGTGATATTTGCTGTAGTATCGTGTTCTGCTTTTAAGTGCACATAAACGTTGGGGTTCTGCCCTACAAGACCACAGATCTGCAGAGAATACGGACAAATCATGTGTGGAAATAAACCGCATTTCTGGGGGGGGGGGGGGGGGGGGGATGTTTGTCATTTCTGCTCTTGGCATGATAATACAAATCTATAACTAGGAATTGTTGGTACTACTGGGAACAAGTAGTCAACACAATCAGCAGCTTCCTCTCCTGGATGTGTTTCCTGTGTTTTTATTTACAAAAACCAGGCTGAAGATGCTGACTCAGAGTTAGTGGTAGGTGCAGTGGTGCTCCTGGTGCTGCCGCAGGTCCACCTTGTGCTGGAAGCCGTAGAGGCAGCGAGGACAGCGATTGGGCCGGTCGTCCCCGTGTTTACGGCTGTGGGTGATAAGGTTGGAGCTCTGGCTGAATGCCTTCCCACATATTTGACACACGTGGGGCTTCTCGCCTGGCACACAAACACAACACAAGTCATTCTAATGTGCAGGACGTCCGGGCTGTGCAGATTAAACAGACGCTGACTGTAATCAAGTATTTTTTTCAGTTGGTCGCCTAACCCATTTGTTTTGACAATAGCCCTTAAATTAGTGAATATATTACCTCATTTCATTCCAACCAACATTTCAAACACAAATATATTCAGTTATTCAGATATTCAAAATTATAAGACGAGAAGATTGATATCATTCTTCCATTTGTATGCTGATTATGAAGTCACAGCCAGTGGCTGGTTAGCTTAGCTTAGCATAAAGACTGTAAACAGGGGGAAACAGCTAGTCTGGCCAGCATCTCTGAAGTTTACTTAGTAATGTATAAAAAAAAAAAAAAAAAACCTTCTATGGTTTTACGGCTAGTTATGTACTGGACTATTTCTTGTCTGGGTGAAGTGACAAGACAACACAATAATCTGGATTATAAGAGAACTCACATATATGTCTACATGTATGACAGTAGCGTCCATTTTGGCGGCAATGATCCGCTTTCAAACGCAGAAATGAAAATACAAAAATGTCAGAATGTTTGCACTATGCATGTGAACAGCGTTGCTGACTATTGTTATAAATAAGAATGATTAATATTAATGCAATTAGCATGAGTGGTAAGTGCTAGTGATTAGCATACCTGATGTTTGGGAAATGCAACTGCAGTTCAGTTTGACAAATTCAAAGGATCTGAGCGTATTGAAAGCACGTTTAAACCCACCGGTGTGAATGAAGGTGTGTTTCTTCATGTCAGACTTCTGATGGAACCGTTTGCCACAGTACTGGCAGGGATAGGGCCTCGTGTCCGAATGGATGAGCAGGTGAGTGGAGAGAGTGGAGGAGCGCTTGAACACTTTTCCACACACAGTACAGCCGAACGTCCTCTCCTGAAACAACAGGCACTGTGGTCATCTTATCATTCAGAAGTGTTGTGTCATTTTATTGATTATTTTTGATGTGAGAAAGTGAGATAATTCCATACAAGAGAAGAAATGCTATGCCGACCTTGTCCCTGCATGGCAACCGCTCTGTATCCATCCTGCTGGACTTGATGAGTGCTGCTGCTCTGCTTCCACGATTCCTGCATATGTGAGTTGTCAAACCTGACAGGCATGACAATATCTGTAAAGACAAGATTGTATTCGTTTTATTACATCTTCCACAATCATAGATTTAACCTGCTGAAAACGAATGCCATTCCCATCAGCCTCAGCAGCACATTGACTTTAGTTTACCTGGCAACTGTTAGCAAGCTAACATGCTAAACTAAGACAGGAGATGTCGAGGCTCGTCTGTATATCAGTTTAGCATCAGCAGCATTGTGAACATGTTAGCATGCTGATATTAGCATTTAGCTGAAAGCACCACTGTGCCTTAGCACAGCCTCACTCCAATCCCAAGTTTCAATAACTAAATAAGAAACAAGAACTAGCTCGTCACCAACCATAAGATTTGTGACTGAATGGCTGACTGGCTGGCACTGCATTATTACCCGGTGTTTCTGATGTGGAGTACACCAGGGATGTATCCTAGGACCCCCTTTTCCCCCCACACGAGTCCCAGGTTTTAGTCATGTTAGTTAATGGTTTACTTTTCAATTTTTATAGTCAGTATAAGAAAGTACTCAATAGTGTTTCACAGTATTTTCTGCTGAATTGTAACTCAACTCAAGTTATATCTTCTAGCTTTCCTTTTAACTTAAGCAATTTCCTTCAAAACAAACATACATGATAATGTAGACCTGACCGTAATCCTTCAGTTATTGTTTGTCTGTAATTTAATCTAACCCGAAGGAGGAATGCCGTACTTTGCTACAGAGTGGACACTCTTGCCCCGGAGCACTGATCTTGGAGCAGCCACTGCTCCTGGTCTGCCTCAGTACATGAGGATGCTGAGTCAAGTCTGCCCGGCCCACAGACAGTTTGTCTGGATATCCTGAGCTCACATGAGGTCTGGACCATTCCACTGGCGTGGGAGGGTGAGAATCCACTTTGTCCACGGGCCTAAAAGTATTTGAGTTGACAGGACTGCAGGGCTCAGCAGATATACGGCCTGAGTTTAGAGACAGACAGGTAAATTGATTGGCTGCTATTTATGCAACCTTCTGAAAACTTTGGATTCATACAATTTCAATAACAAAATATTATATTATATCATCAGATATAACATTTTCATACACAAGTAAACAAAGAAATTGACTCATCATCAGTTATGTAAGACATCTTTTGTGTATTTACTGTCTCTGTAAAGTCATGCCTGTGATTAAAGCCTAACTAAATAAACAAACAAGAATTAGCTCGTCACACACTATAAGATGAAGGACTGAATGGCCGGAGGTGCTCACTTCCATCAGAGTGGCTGGCAGCAGGGAGGTCCAGCTGCAGCAATGTGACGGGCACTGCGTTATTATCATCAGGTGTTTCAGATGTGGAGTAGACCAAGGATGTATCCCAGGACCCCGTCTTTTTCCCAAGGTGGTGCAGCCCTCCTCGCTTCACCAAGAAAGAACGAGGCATCACTCAATGTAGGTGGAACTGTCTTCACCCGATATCAAAGTCTTCTAGAGGGTTAAGGAAAATAGAATCAATGCCAGTGTTAGTAATGCCGTTCAAATGTACTGTTAGGTTTCATTTATAATGAATAAATATGTGTCACACCACACAGATCGTTTACATTGCCCTTATATAAATCTTACTGATGGCAGCAGAACTGTACATTCAAAAGTTTGTTTCTGCTTGAAACAGATATAGTAGTAGTATAATAGATATATAAAGACAATTCATATTCAAATGTTAAATAAAGATACCCTAAAATGTGTAATTTACTTAAATATCAGGCCATTTATTAAGTGACAGTGAAGTTAGCCTTCTTGTTTCAATTGTTTCTGCTGTCTTCTGGTTTCTGCCAGCTTTGCACATCTGGATTTTAGTTTTTTCCCCTTGCACATCTTCTCAAGCTCTCAGCCCGGATGTTGAGCTGTGACCGCACTCACATGTTTTAGCTCAGGGGCGCTCTAGACCAGGTTTTCCTCATGGACCTCTGTGTGTTTTGGTCTGATTATTGCTCCCTAAGCTTGGCCAGTTGGTGGACACCTGATCATGACTGGTCACATTCAACCAAAAATCTTTTTTCTTCTCGTTCCGTCTTTGAAATTCAACTTGATGAACGCCGACCTGTCAGATGCCCTTCAGTCAGCAGTGGCTCATTTCACACTTAAGGCCTCATTTCTGCGGAGATGTTTCTCCCATCTGTGGAGCTTTTGTTAAACTGCATTCACACTGCAGGGTAAGCCACCCAAATCTGATCTAAACTGAAATTTAGACCTGAATTCACTAGAAATCCGGTTTGTGGCCATGTGCCCCAAATTTCAGTGTTGCAAATATGTAATTTAACCGTCACATTTGACATTTCAATGACGAGCAAAGATGGAGCTGCAGCAGAGGAGTTCAGTGTATTTAAGTAAGAGATTAAGGATCTTGAGACTTGAATAAAAGACGCTGCTGTACATTTGTTTTCTTTTTAGAAAATGTGGCAGTCAAATATCACTCCACCAGACAGCAAACCTCTCGCTTTTACCAAACATTGGCAGACAGTTCTCAGGTCTCAGATAATAAAAGGCTTGTGTCCATATTAATGACGAGTTCACTGCAGAGAATTGGCATTGCAATAAATAAACGCTTGTTTTAAATTACACTGACATTTTCTGGCAGAGAGCCCTGAGGGCAAACCTCTCCCATGAGTACTGACCAATCACAGCATAGTAGTACTGACTTTTGCGTGCATCGCCGCATTCAAAAACCTTGATTCACCAGTAAAAGTAAATGCCACCCGTGAATTATATATTATTATATATCACAATAAAAGATTGTTCATACTGATGCAAAAATGTATAAGCATTATGCTGGTTTAAGTTAAAAGATTTAGAGTTAGTTATTTCAGGCCAGTGGTTCCAAACATACGGGTCAGGACCCTTCAAAGGGTCAGAAGGTCTGAGGGGGTCACGAGATAAATGATGGCGTGGAAAAAAATAAAAAAAATAAAATCAAAACAAGAAGGCGCACAACTCTGCATCAATATTTTGGACTACTTTGGCCGTTTCCTTTGTCTTTACACGCATACCTCGGCCCCGAGTACACACGAGATAAAAGGGCGATGGCCGTCGGTCACGCAGCTACTGCCACCCCAAAATGTCAGTTTGTACATAAACTGTACACGCACATATATATTACAAAATGTGTTTTGTGCCGGGGTGAGCGCATTGAATGGCATTTTAATAACGAGCTAATTTAATGCGTTTGATGACACGTTTTCAGTCCACATGTGGCCTATATTTCCCGTCAGACTCGGTCTGAACAGAGAGAGGGTTGAGGTGATTCAGGCATTCTTTCATTTTATAATTACACAACTTTCAGTGGTTTGTTTCTGCAGCGACCTATTTGGCTTTGTTTTCACTTGAGCATGTTCTGTGGACTGTGGGTCGACTGACGGCTTGCGCGTCCAAGCAACTGAATTTCGAGACACTTTAATCAAGATATATTTTCCTCAAGGATCACAGAAGGAAATCAAGACATCCACAAATTTGAGTTTTCTGTCAATCAACCTGAGCACACTTTTTTTTTTTTATAAAGACTGCCATGGGATTTGTTGTATGTTGTCTTATTTATAAAACCTTCATCACATTTGTTACAGGCTATTTTTGCTGTTTTTTGCCAAAGTGAAACAATAAAGAGAAATCTCCACATGGCCATCATGGAGATGATCTGAATTCATAAAACAAAATATGTGCTGAAGATAGACCATGACTTCTGTAATAAGTCAGCAGTTAGGATCAAGGACACATCTACATTGTTCAGAGTTTACAGCGTGTTTTCAAATCATCATTTTAAATGTAAAAAACAAACTGTAGTAGCAAAAATATGAAGAAAGTTTCAGAAATAAATATGCATATACTCACCAGATTTTTTATTTGATCTTTTTTACATCCCACTGGTTCTTCTTTATGTCACACACAAAGTTCGCACCAATAATGTAACAGAGATGAAAGCCTTGGAAGACAATGTGAAGTCCGTGTCTCACATGGGAGGTCAGCGTGCTCTGAGGGGGGTTACAAGCCGCCGATGTTCTCTGCAGGTCGATGTGATGATGATGACGAGTCTAAACGGACGAGGAAGTGTTTCAGCTCTGACACCTCGGAGCCGACAACCACACTGCTTCCTCACACACAAACCCAAACGCTGCACACCAGCAGCAGCACTAAATCTGTCCAGCTCGACTTTAAACGACCACTTCTCACAGTGCAAACTGATTAACTGTTGGAAATGTTGTGGTGCACAAACTAAACTGAACACGGCGACAGGTTGGTCATGAGGAGACGGGTGCCGCCGGTGCGAGAGGAAGGGGGGCGGCGGACGACTGTGCTGAAAATTCTTCAGAAAGTGTTGACACACTATGTTGACACGCTTCTGTTGCAAAATAACTTTTGAGGTCGAGTTTAAAAGAAGCCGGCTGATGCAACAGCAGAATGGCTTCTAGAATATTCAATGAAAACAGAAAGAGGACACGTGAATAAAAGGTGATAGTGTTCAAAATATTTAAAAACACACACGTGAGCCACATCACTATTACTCGCTGCCGAAAATACTTAATAGATGACTAAATGTGTATCAATCGGATGCTGAAAATAGTCCCCAACAAATGCAGTTTTAGCTCCCGTTTGAGGAACGTTTGCTACAAGCTACATAAGCCAGGTGTTTCTGGCAGGAAGATGAATCAGTAATAGTAGTAGAGTGGCAAAACAGGTGTAGAGATTAGGTTGTGGTGGAGTAATGGGACAAATGCAGGAGACTGTGGTGTGAGAAGCTTAGATTTGATCAGAGTAGAAACAAATGGGCTGGCAAGGAAGTCAGAAGGCACAGAGATGTTTCACATTGGTGTCAAGAGACAGTGGACTCAACAGCAGGACTCTGGACGGGTAGATAGTTCAGTGCCAGAACAGGCAAAGGATGTCCAAAACACAAGGTGGAAGGCTGAGTCTAAATATGCAGAGTCTCAATTGAAAGTCACTGGGAACAAAAAGCTGGACACAGGCAAGGTGGCAACAGAATGAAAAAGAAGGATGTTTTCAATTGATCCTTAATGTACAAATGTATCAGCACTTATTGATGGTGTGACGCTTTATATGTTGCTGTCGCAAGGAATTGTGGGATGGCATTATGTCCTTTCCTTTCTGTATTAAGGACAATAGAACAAAACAAAACACTCTAACTAACAACACAATGAGGCCTTTGCAAAGGTGCATCGTCAAAGTTTATTTTGTATCATTCATAGGATACAGAACACTGAAATGTATTTCCCCCCGCCCCACCATACTGGAATTTATATAATCTTTCCTGTCGTTTAATATATTTAATAACAACATCAGTTGCATTGCAAGACAGAAAGAGAAGGTGGGCATGGTTCCTTGGTATGATGCTGTGAATATCAAACAGCCGTCACGTACAGCACATAAATCTGAGCAATCCTACAGCAGACTAACCGGAGAGAACTCACGCGTGACACACAGCATCGTCTTATATCTCGTTGAATGAGGGGAAAACCTGCGGATGTTCTAGTTTCAAGGTGATACGTCTGGAGCAGCCCAGCGTGATCTTTTCCACCCACGTGTAGATCACTTTACATAACATGGGCTGTTCAATGAAGGGCCGTAGCGGACGACTCGCCGCCGTTTCGCATAATGTGTAAATCTACATACCTTTATGGCACATCACGACGTTTAATCATTATCGACTCATGTAATGCTGTTAGCAGAGGAAACCAAAGCACTGATGACAATTATAAAAAATAATATTAAAGATGAGAGCTCGTACCATATTCAAAAGTAATTTACAAACATATCAAAATGTTTTTGTCACAGTAGATCGAGTTGTATTTTTCCGGAGGGTGGCGAGAACCAAGCACCATCACGCAACAGCAGGGACGCGTTGTGATGTGTTGAAGGACACTGAGCACCGACCCGACTCCAGGTTAGGGTTCGTTTTGGGAAGGAAACTGATACTCAGGCCTGAATGAAAGCTTCCTGCAATGACTTTATGCATTTTAATCATTTGACTGAAATCCAAACTGAAATATTAAATTCCTTATCCTTAACATTTCGTCGCGGTGGATCTGGCAACAGCTGTGGCGTTAGTGGTTGTAATCACAAACACGTTTTTAAGAATGAGGCTCCCAGAGATCGCTTTCAAACATGCTAGAGTGGTCACTCTGTCAGAAATGCAACAGAAGAAGCCGTCCATGTGTTCACAGCGCAGCCAAACAAATGGTGGCCTGAGAGGATTCACCCTGATTTCTCTCTTCAAGTTTACGAAAGCTATCTGACAATTCTTCAAGCAATTCTGACAGAGTATACTGTTTTCTGGCTCATGATCCAACGTTGCCTTGCATCATTATATGAAAAGCCTTCACCGACGTACGTCTTCTGCATCATGTCCAGCGCACAAATCCATCTTTACCCCTAAATCCTTTCTAATCCCACAAGGGAAAGACGGACGCCAGCAGTAACAATGACAACTACAATATAGAACACTGGATGGATAAATATGATAGAATGACCTTCAGGATTATTACTTTAAGGGAGCCAAAGTAAATTAAATTTAGGGGCAGAAATCTTGTGCTCAACAGAGCTGATGTCAGTCTGTATATACCAAGAAGCAGAAGCAGTTAGAGTTCAACCATTCGTATCCTAGTGAACGATATCCTAGTAAACCGAATCCAGTGAAGAGATTTCAGTTGCTTCACCCACCAACGACTAAAAGGCTGTTATTTGCAACAGTATGGTGGACAAACCAACATCCTCTTTAGTTCTTTGATGGCCATTACTTAAAGATCCAATTTCCTTATTTCTTAGAAGATGATCCTTTACCATTTGTATTTCACAAGATTGTTAGCGATTAAAGTGTGCCTTTTAGAGAATTTAGAGAAAAGTCTATCAGCATCAGTCCCAAGAATATTGGAGCATAATAAACAAGTCAGGATGATAATCTTTGACCAAAGTACTGAGACAACGTCAAGGAGGTCCCTCTGAAGATCTGCTGAATATAATATGGAACGATCCACTCATGAATCCTTTCGTCCACGCCGTCTCCCGCGTCTTAACGTCACTTCCTCTTACTTTGTAGTGCAAAAAGTAGATCACCGCTCGACATATGACACCCTGTTTGATAAAACTATACACACTCGCCATTTCCAGTCAGACTCCACCGACACCGACTCAGCCTTAAATCTTATCCATATACTTTTTGTTCCTGTCACAATGTATAATTCATATCTCTCCATACATTTTACACACCCTTTTGTTTTTACTACACAGAATATATTAACGTTTGATATGTAAAATAGTTTCCATCTGCACACTACAGCATGAACTGCTCCCTCCGCTCTCATTGGCCCACACGCAGCAGTTTTAGATGTCAAAAAAGTGATATGAGCACATGAACTGGTGATTCCAGATCAGCACTGTTCCCTGGATTTCTTTTGGCTTGTATGGGACTGATAATCAAATAAATAGTTAAATGTTAAATATGAAGCTACAGCCTGGAGATGGTTATCTCAGCACAGAGACTGTTAACGGCTAGTTTCGCTGTGTCCATGAACACCAACCAATCAATGTTGCTCATGCAACGGTTTCATGACATCGAACCAAAAGTCATTTTTCATGCATTCTCCTAGGAATAACCAGCAACGCGTCAGTGTCCGCTTGTTACCTGCATACGACCCTTTCAAAATAAACTCCCATCTTACAAGAAACAGCCATGTTAAAGTTTAGGGTTAAAATAACTAGATGGGCATGAAATGGTGTTACTTAAGTATGCAAATGATGTGACAAATAGTAGTCATGGAAGTTACTTAAGCACAGAAGTTATTAACACTGACTTCTTGTTTCACACGGGAGACTTACTCCTGGGTGAAAGTTCATCGTTTTTAGACCCAATCATCCAGCCTGGCCTCCTCCCTAAGTGGAGGTTGGCACTCAATATTCTTGACTCTTGAAAACGTCACCTGTTCTGGTTCTCAATAACATGGATTGTGTACATATTGATCACACAGGTTACAGACGAATTACAGTCTTTCTTTTTGTAGGAATAACGATGGTTTAGGAGATAAATCCTTCTTCAAGTTAAAATTCATAAGCAAAACCATTCTTGTTAACTTTAATACTTTTTTGAATCTTTTGTTTTTACAAGCTGCCTCAGCCTAACTTTGTCTGGCTTGATTAATAGCTTATAATGCTAAGCTAATGGTAGCAAACCGTAGGTACATATTGTATTTGTAGTTTTAATTGACAAGTCTTTTCACTGACTTTATGACCCTTTTTTACTTGTGCTAATATAATTTTAGCATTAAGCATTTTACCTCTGGTCGCCACAATGTCAAAACAAGTTGACTTGCTGGACTTCTTCTCGACTGGGCCTGGCTAAGCTAAGCTACTATCTCCTAGCTGTAGCTTCATATTTAATAGGACAGCGGATTCGATCTTTTCATCTGACTGTCAGCAGGAAAGCTAATAGATAAAATACCAAATTATTTCTTTCTCTCGCACGTAAACAATGATCATGCTTGGTTTCGAAGGAAGTAGTTTCCGTCGTTCCTAAATGTTGAGAAGCTCCAGGCAGGAATCAAGTTAAACTGATCAGTTTTCAGATTTGACCGGTCTACAGAGGAGTTTCCAACCTAATCTATGGCAGAGTTCACAGGTGGTTGCATGTTCACCTCACAAAGATTGCAAAAAACAAAAACAAAACCGCAACAGAAAGAACAAAACAGAAGAAGTAAATCCAAAATCATAGCAGCACGTTTTCCGTCTGTGAAACACTCAAAGTGTCACAGTGAACCTGTAACGGACGACTCGTTGGCACAAAGGACGGTGTAGAAAGTTTGGCCTCTGTCGGTATCTCTACACTCCTATAGTTTCATATAGATATATAAAATATATTTAAAATATCAAAATAAATTACAACATATAAATAATTAAAAACAAAACAAACATTTGGCAACATTGAGTTTTTTCCTTCCTTGTTCTGCGGCTTTTGATGAATATGTTTGGACAAGAGCTGTTGTATTCGCTTGGCTTCACACATATATAGTACGTTAAAGTGTTCATTATTCAATAATGGATGCCATCTTGTGATATCCCTACAGTTCGATGGGTACATATTTCTACACTGCATCTCTCCTTCTCATGCTCGTTAAGTCTTTAACATTTGGTCTACCGAGAGGTAAATGGATGGCTGACAGAAGTTGTTGGGTTTTTTGTGCGTTTCTTCCTAATGAGAGCATAAAAAGGTTAAAAGAGAGGATTACGATGTTTTTAACTTGAACCAATCAGGAAGGAGAGTCATATTAGGGTAGACGGAGTATACAGTGTGTCAAGTGTCTATCAGTCAGTTTATAGTTAGAGGAGAGTTATTTTCGGTCTCCCATGATTCACTCCTCGTCACAGTCCCGGGTTCAGGTCCAGTGGTAGACCTACAGCAGCGAGAGGCGACAACAGTCTTACAGGTCCAGTTTCAGTCCTGTTGTTTGGGTCGTGTTTGGATGGTTTCTGGCGCCGTTGCACGTGGGGAACAAGGAGAGAGAGAGAGAGGCTTTACATTACCTCTTGGTCAGGGAACACGGGGTCAGACAGTGTGGGGAACAAGGTGGTGGTGATGCTCAGAGGGGGTCCAATCAAATGCCAACTTGTCTGGAAGTTAAAAGGTAAACACCGGGAAAAGCCGAGGAGGGGGGGGGGGGATGAAGACTGGATTTGACGATGCAGCCCCAGTTTACAGAAGCAGTCCCAACCTGTAGAGCGCCTGCGTCTCTTTAGCTCAAAGAAATCCAATGAAACCTTCACACCCTCTCCAGGTCTCAGTTATCCAGTGCCTCGGCACACACCATGCTGCCGTACAGCTGCTGTGGGTTCGGATGTATCAGCGCCCGCTCCTCTGCCTCGCTGTCCGTGCTGCCCTCGCTGTCAAGGCGCGCAGACGGGTGGCACGGGCTGGACAGACTCGGGTAAAGGGCGTTGGGAGGCAGCGGACTGGGGAGGAGGTCCTCGTCTGAGCTCAGATAGTCTCCCTCAGCGGAGGCGGGGCTGGCCAAACAGAGATCCTGGTAGTTGGTACCTCCGCTTCCACTGCTGACCCTGGAGCCGGGAGCCACCTTCTGCCCTCGCAGCTGCCTGACCTGAACACAGAGAAGAAGGCTTTACTTCACTCGGCCCTACAGGTAGGCTATATTTTTTTTATTTATTTACATTTTAAAAGGCATTAGCCCAAGTAGAGAAATGTGACATCTGATGGCTTAACCATCATCTCAATCATTAAGTCAACAACAATTGAGGAAGTGATGTGATGTATTCATATTCCCAGCAAAAAATCTGCCCCACGTCTCCATGGGAACCTGATAGTACGTCAGTATATCCATGCGATACACAGCATTAGATGAAGTCTTTCTGTTGGTCAACTGAAAAGTGCACTCCCTCCTCCAAGATCCCGCAACAAAAGTCTAGATTCATTAGGAAAATGTAACACTCTTACATGCAACAGTATACACGCTTCCATAACTAAAAGATGACGGTTTAACACTATAAATTGTGTCAAATCTGTTAGACGAGCCTTTGCAAAAGCATTAAATGTCAGGTGCTGGAGTTTTCAACAGGTTGTTGGGTGCGAAAAGAAACCCCCAGTGAAACCCACTGACCTGAATCTTGTTTGCCATTTGAGGTTGTGCAAACAGGGCAGAGGGGTCTTTAGCATTTACACTGCCTCTGTCCGGTGGGAGACCTACATAAAAACATTTAGCACATTCTTGCGTGTTCCCTATTGCTGCTGTCCAGCTTTCAGTTTACAGTAGTTGTTGTTGCCTCACAGAAGAGCTGCTACCACAGTTTCTCTACACATGCATGCTATCTGCGTGTGAACCTCGCATGTACCACAGTGACTCATGACAAATCTCAGAGGTTTTTGTTTCCCCCTACTGGGGCGGAGGGGAGGGGAAACCAGTGGTTAACCAATGGAAAGGTTTTGACTGTGAGAGAATGCTCTTGACGCTACAGCAAAAAGAAACAACATAAGTTTGTGTTGTTGCGATAGAAAACAGGTTGATTAATATAAAGAGATGAATTGCGATGAATAACATACATATTTATGCAAAATCCTCCGCATCATGTAGAATCTTTCATCGTGTATTCTCACTGTTAATATGACTCAATCAACAAGAGGATCGCTTAGAGGATTACACTGAGATTTTTCTAAATGCTTCTCTGCTTCCTCATCTGTGCTCACGCAAGTTTCAGTCTGAATTACAGCAACCACTGCCTTGAAGAAAAGAGAGGAGCAGTAAAGGGCAGGGCAATCTCATCACGCCCCCTCACACTAAACACTTCACTCCTAGTCACGCACTGCAACTCTCTGAATGAACAAACGCAGAGTGAATATTGTGTGAAAACTTTGTCTGGACAACACGGTGGGAAAGATCTTTATTAATTCATCTTTGAATTTCGTCAACTGGGAAGTCGCCTCCGACCGAAAGCAAAATGTTAAATTTAATAAATTAATGTAACCCGAGAGAATGAACGACTGTCTGCAAAACCTGCACAGCTGTGAAAAAAAAAAATCAACTTTCTGAATGACATGAAAGAAATGTCAGATTTCAGAATTAAAGTTCATCGTGAACCTAAAGATAAGAATGCAGTTGGTGGGGGAAGAGCAGCGGCCTCCTCTTTACGAGAACGGCGTTGACACATGACTTGGTGGGTGTGTCTGGGTGGAAGTGGTGTCTGTTGTGAGGCTGCATGCAGAAGAAAAGATCCTTCTGTGGTGGTTAGCAAAAGCAAAGTGTTATGTATGTATGTGTGTGTGTGTGTCTTCTATCTGCACGCCATTTTGGCAGAACTAGCCAGTCGACAAAATGATAGATCGATAACTAATTATTAACTATACTAAACTAACTCTAATCATAAGAACATAGATTAGAAAATATCAATAACTCCTGTACGTAAACAAGAGATATTTAATACAGACTCTGAACTACATTTTAAATCGTACGTCACACAGAATCTGCAAATGCTTTGTGGCACCAACACCTGGTTTCAGACCTCCGGGTCTCTTCAAGCTGAAAGATAGAAGATAGGATTCAAACAGGTGTCGGGTTGTGACTGTTAGTGGCTGTACCCACCTGGTGGAGAAACAGCCGACCAATCGGAGCTTAGTAGGTGGGATTAAAGGCACTTTCACAAGCCAATATTGAGTCTTTTTTCATTTGAGATGCACTCTGATTCGGAGCAGCCAAACAAAGAGTATTGCAAAAGCGCCCTAAGAATGGGGATGTCATATTCATAAATAGCTAAATTGATAGAAATATGGAGATATTGATGATGCTATACACGTTGTATGTTCACTTACAGATATAACATCTCTTAAATCCACATATTTATTTGATCAATTTGAAAAATGTTCAGTAAGCTGCTCTGGCAGCTTCCATGTCGATGGCAAAACCGAACCAAACAAACACCATTCCCATGTCACACTGAATTAAGTGACATTTGAATTCATTCTGAAGGCAACAAAGGTGAGTTTATTAAATATATAAATGTAATTAATAGTTCAGAGGTCATTATTTTTTTTTCTATTTATAAAGCACCCTACAGGAATATGTACACACTGTAATGAAACAGAAAATGACCCTCTCTTCCAGTCTGCAGACCTCGCTCGACGTATCACTTTTTTTCACATTCAAAAACCACGGGGAATTTGAAATATGATCATTTCTGTTTTTCAAGTTTCTAGCTTGAAAAACATTTTTTAAACAAAGTCTATTGTAGTTCATTGGAACTTCATAAAATGTATATTTCAAATGCTGGCACGGGTTTGTTGTGTTATTTATTATGAAATCGAAGTGTGTGTGTGTGTGTGTCCAACCTCGTTCTTGAGCTCAGCGATCTGGTCCCGGAGCTCGTTGATGTACTGTCTGGAGTCTGAGTGGTTCAGCTGGCCCTGGATCAGCCCTTCCTCCTTCTGAGAAACACATTTTACACACTGATGGTTAAAGATTGTTACAATCGTGTTGACGCATGCACATAAACTCGCACACACAAACACACCTGTATCTCGAGATCCGCGACCTTCTGCCTGAGTTCAGCCATGGCAGCCATACTGTCTGCCTCCCTCAGACGCACCGCCATCACCTCCTCTTTACTCTACATGTATGAGGGCAGAGAGAAGATGACAGTTCCTGCTTAATAGCTAACCTCTGTGGATGACAACAACATAACAGATTTCAGTGGTGGATTTTGACAATGGATGACATTCCTTATTGATTTCCATCCAGTTAGTGTTCCATTACTGAATGCAAATATCTTTTACGTTGCATTAAGCTGGACCAGGAAAAAGGGTTTCCTTCCCCATCAATCAGCCTGTCCCCCCGTTACTTCTCTCTCCTCTTGCTAAACTTTTCTTTTTCTCTCTCATCTCTCCATCCAGACCTTGCAGTCGGACTCGGACTGCTTCCTTTTCATCTCGTTGAGCTGGGCCTGGAGGGCTTTGTTCTGATTGGCCAGCATCTGGAGCCGATCCTGCAGGGCCGAGCGTTCCTGATCGTTGCGGCCAATCAGCTTGGTGTGGATCTGGTTCTAGAGAGAAGGAAATGGGAGAGGGTGAGGAGGGCTCCAACAGATTATTCATTTCATCATTCCATTTTGTTCCCGATTAATTACAGTAGTCAAGCTTGTAGTCTGAATTGTAAGAAAATGCCCAGCAGAGCCTCAGGTGAAATCTTGGTTGTTGGACAAAAAGTCCAAACCCCCTTCAAAAAATGCAGGGATACAGTAAAGGTGGAACAGCGAATGTCTTCTTAACTTGTTTTCAAACTTGTTAATCGCTTCTCTGGTCATTTTCTTATTGATTAATAATTTAGCATGAGAGGAGATGCATTCTTTTATTCATTTATTCATATTTTATCATGGGCTGCACAGTGGTGTATGGGAAGCATGGTCGCCTCACAGCAAGAGGGTCCCTGGTTTGATTCACGGGTTGGGTTCCTTCTGTATGGAGTTTGCATGTTCTCCCCGTGTAAGCGTGGGTTCTCTCAGGGTTCTCCGGCTTCCTCCCACAGTCCAAAGACATGCAGGGTGGGGATAGGTTGATGACTCTAATGTCCCGTAGGTGTGAATGTGAGCGTGAATGGTTGTCTGTCTCTAAATGTCGGCTGATAGACGGATGGATAGATATTTTATCACCACTGGTCATATAAAATGCTTGAAACAAATCAACCTGCACTGACCGTTGCACCACGTGTCTGCGTTTGAAAGAAAGGGACTAACGGGGTTTCTGTAGCTTCTATGGCTGACTGACCTGGCTCTCCAGCTGCAGAGCTTTGAGCTTGACCTCTCGGAGCTCAGCCTGAGCCTGGGCCTCCCTCAGTCTGACCGTCATCAGTTTGTCCTGCAGCTCGTTCATGGCGTTCTTCTTCGGGGATTCCTTCCAGTGGCCGCCCCCGCCACCCGTGCTGCTGCCACGAGACATGTGATGCTGCAGAGAACACGGAGTAGCACAGGTGCATAAGTCTCCTGAGGCTGCACTGACGGGGCACGCAAACATGAACATACAGGCAGTAATAGAGAAAGCAGCAATGTGCGTGTGTTACCTGCCAGCGCTGGTTGAGGTCAGTGACGGCGTCCTGCATCTCTCTGAATGAGCGCAACGTCTCCAGCTCCCTCAGCTTCATCTGCTTCACTTCCTCCTGCAGAGCCGCGATGTTGCTCTCATCAGGCAGACAAGTGCTTCTCTGGATGAGATAACACGTCATGTTTACAGATGAAAAAGACAACAATGCTAAATGCTAACTGATGTTAAGGCATGTATAATGCATGCTGAAAATGACCACGTTCATTTTAGGTTAGTGTTTTAGCATGAAAATATTTGCCAATTAGCACGAAACAAAGTAAAGCCAAGGCTGATGGAAATCTCTCTCTCTCTCTAAAATGCATGTCTCACCTTCTCCAGGTCGAGGACCTTGTCTTGCATTTCTTTCAGAGCTCCCATCAGTTCTGCCTCGCGGAGTCTGGACTGCTCCAGCTGGGTCTGCAGATTGCTCACAAACTGCTCTGTGTACTGAAACAGACATGACGGTGTTACACAGGCATATGCCATATAAACAGGGCAGTGGGGCCTTTCTTCCAGTTGTGTTGGTATACAGATATGAACCAACTAGTGTTAGGGCCTCATACAAAACTGAAGAATTAAGTTTTTGCATTATTGTCATATGCAGCCAAGTTGCATATCTTGCTTCTTTTGTGTCTTCTACTGCAGTTTGATAGAAAACTGAGGATTCACACATATTTGAATCCTAGCACGCCCTTCGCCATATTCCTCTGAGGAGTCACATTGCGGAAAACTTTTTCTTCACTTTTGTTACAAATAAATCAAGACGAGGATGTTGACGATGTCACTTTAACTTTAAGTGTGATCGTCTGCACACAGCAACAAAATGGGAACTGTTCTAATGTTCTGTGACAGGTGTCACTGTTCACTGTACTTTGTAAACGTCTGTATAGTAATCAACATTTGGTGTCACACTGCCCCAGTGACGCAGAGGCAAGTGAGAAAACTACTATACATTTTAATGCCACCACATCAAAGTGAGGAGTGTAAAGAGCAGCAGACAAACACAGAGAGATGAGTGGAAAATACTTTCCTGTGAGACAAAATACAAAATTGGGCGAGTTCATAGCATAGAGTCTCGATTTGTCATATTGTGCCTTTCAGTCTTGAGTATCAAAGAGAACTGCGAGTGTCTGGAGGTGTGTGAACTCGGCGGGTGAAGGTTGCCAGCAATCTGAGCTGGAATAGAAATCCCCCGTCAGAATGACATAAATCCTCATTTAAAAACCCAACTTATACATCAACAGTAATGAAATAAGATTTGCTTGATTCATGATTTGGTTGCTCTTCCTTCTACGCGAATGTGTGCAGCATTTAGAAGAAGGAAGTATGACGTTGATATCATATTCTCACCAAAGACTGTGGGTTTTAACTGTCAATCATTTGTAAAGACTGCCAGTTGCGCGTTATTTAGATGCTATTTTTAAGGCGCATGCTTATATGTAGCATGTGCAAAACGTGCATACAGCTGCTCTCTCATCCACAGTTCCCATTGATGCAAACCATAAATAATTACAAGAAAAAAATATTTCAACACTGGGGAAATCATTGTCACCAAAATTATTCAGGCTGTTTTGTTGACAGCTGCTGGTGAATGTGTGCACACGGCGTTCCCCCCCTAAAGGGAATGGGAGATGACGCTCTGATTGGTTTACTGCATCCTCATTTTAAATTCAGTGTGTTGGACTCCAGGGCAAAAAAAAAACAAACTGCCCGAACACTTACAGACAGCATCAGTCTGGGGGCCGTGAGCTCTTAGAGGAGGCAGGGTGTTCATTCAGAACGTCAGACATGACTCACGTCTTTGTTATCCAGAGGAACACAAATTAAAATGTCCCGTTCGTGTTGGGGCTGCACTGTGCTGTCACCCTTGGTGTTGCTGACGTGGGGATGTTTGAATGAGCCACTGACATTGTGGTTGTATGACTAATGTGGAAGGAGCACAGTTGGCAAACTAAAAAGCAATAAAAGTTGAATGGCAGGTGAGCTTACACCATCAGTTACTCAGTTCTCAATCAAAATAATCTAAAATACATTAAATAGTTGTACATTGTTTGTGCCATGAGTAATGTTTTTATGTTTGGGTGCCCGTCTTATTCGTAGCAATGCACCACAAAAAGCAGGGAAGAAAAAGAACAATGCAAATTTCAAATGTTTATATCAAAATTAGCGTTGCAAATGTTTTATGTGAAAGGAAAGTCATTGAACAGTATTTAATAGTATTTGTGCATTAAAGTGATATGAGGGAGAAGGTATTAAACTCTAGATTTCAGCAGGCCTCATGGCCCGGAAAATCTAAACAAAGAGATGTGTCATATCAGCAGAAGGTTGCTTGCTCAAATGCTTAACTAGTTTTTGCCAGAATGTTTTGTGTGTCACAACTAGAAGAATGATAACAGAACTGCAGGACGGCATGTCATGCTGATAGCGGCACTATCATGGTAAAACTAACGTTCAGGAGAACTGCAGCATAATGACATAATCGGAAGGGATCGGGAGATAAGGACCAAGAGGCGTGGACACGTCTGGTCACTCCACCCATCAGAAGAAACCACACTACATGGATGTAGTATATAACTTTTTGAATGTGTGGCGAATGGGTAGTACATTCGTGGCGGTTGTGATTTTTTGCTATGCAGTACTTTTGGATTTTAACTATCAGAATACAGCTTTTTTGCTGTGGTGATCCAGAACCCGACAATAGGCAAGCACTCCTTTTCAGCTGATTTCAGAACAATCTCAGATCAAATCACAAATCTCCCTCAATCAGAACTGTTGAGATAGCAACGAAGTCTCAAACAAGCCTAAAGACCAGGGTTCCTGGTGGGACATGAGGACCAGAACGCCCTGGATGAGTAATCCTCTCTTAAGCCCTTATAGAAGGGCGTCAGCAAAGCCTGACTGGCCAAGAGAGGAAATGCACAAAGCTGCTCTCAATTCTTAATTAGCAATCAGTCCCGACACTCTGCAGCCTGGTGACCTGAATACCTCTCCAATCATCCAAGTGAGATGACAGCAAACACCAAAGAATTAAAGGCCTGCCGCAAGGTTGGTAAAAGAGTACATTTTTCATATGCAGTATTATAGCTGCCAGCTCTCGGCGCATCATGACACTGAAATCTAAAAATCATCTTGCAACTCACTGGTTTTCTCTGACATTTTCTTGATGTGAACATCAATCAGGCGAAAGTGTATCTCTCTACATTTCCTGAGAAAAAACTGCTTGTAAAAATCTTACTACGTAGATCCCTTGTCCGGCATATGTGAGGGGAAATGACATTTGGCCTGCCGTCGTGCGTCTGTGTTGGAACAATCCCTTCTGTTGAAAGCACGGTGCTTGGGCACAGATTGTGGGTTGGGTTTACCTTCTGTTGCTGCAGCTCTTTGATGGTGTCCTGTGCTTTCTCCAGGCTCTCGCTGGCCGTGTTGCACTGTTGCCTCACCACCGCCAGCTCCCGCTTGATCACGTAGTTCTCCTCTGCTTCCTGTGCCCTCGTCACCTGACCCTGGAACAGCAGGCCACAGGGTTGAGATCAGAGGGTCAAAATGCAGACTATGGCCCAATCTCAATGTCCCCCCCTAAAGCCTGAAAGGGTTTAAGCCCCCCCGCGACCCTGAATGCAGGATAAGCGGTAGATGATGGATGGATAGTTAGAACGGCTTCAATAATCTAAATTAAAAATAACTGGTTGACGATTAAACCGGGTGTGAAGCCTATGATGACATTCATTTCAAGTGTTTTATGTTCCATATTAAATCTTTAATGTTAAAGTTTCTGTGTAAATGTGATATTCCACACATGCGTCACTCTCTTTGTTTACATTTTTTCTGGGCTTCCCCTGGTAACCCAGTGTTTCACGTCACAACACTATGGACTGTGGGTAATTCCCTCAGACAAACTCGGCATTGATGCTGACTTATAGTGGGCATAAAGGGCTGATGATTTGACTGTGGGACAGACCTGAACCCTCAGGGACTTAACGGGAACATGCATAAAGTCTGTGGGTGCAGTCGAATAGTCAAAAAATAAGGTCCTAACTCCTATTCCTATCTCCTATTCCTTGACCTCTGGGGAAAACGTCACGGGGTTAAGGAAAGGCGATAGGAGAACGCAAAAGGACTTAGGAATAGTCGACCGCGGTGCTCAGAGAATCCGACCGTACTTTCACTAAGCTACGTCATTATAACGCGGCCGCTGATGATTGACAGCTGATGATCGGCACCGGCGATTGACGTGCGTCTGCGCTGGAGAAACTACAATAATGGACTACAAAAAACGCGTCGTCCACTTCTCCACATGTTGGTTTTATAAACAGCTGGTTCACTGACCAGCTTCAGGTCCAGCAGCTCCTGTTTGACCGGTTGCTTTATTTACGTTTCATTTGTGGTTTTAGTTTCGTTTTTGTCAAGTTTGTAACATGATTGAAATAAATAAAATAAAAAAAAATTCAATTATTATCCCTGTCTACACACATTTATCAACACTATTCCAATTGCTATATGTCTGCATGAAAGTTAATGTTAAATATGCAAATGCATATATCGTTTGTTTTCATGAACGGCCGAGGTGTGCGGCACTTTAAATGTTGCTCTCGCAAAGAATTGTGGGTCGGCGTAATCTCCTTTCCTATCACATAGGAAGGTCCGTTGCATCCTATGCTAAAGGAGCTCTGAAAGGAAGCATTGGAGCTCCTTTCCTTTGCATTTAGAGAATTCGAACAGCTCTTATCATGGCGGCCACTTGTTTACTTCCGGGTCACTTCTTCAGTTAGGAACCTTCCTAAGCAAAATAGACTATTCGACTGCACCCTGTGAGTCCGTGAGGGGGGTCATTGGGACTGGGCCTATATTCCAATGGGAAAGGGTCATTCTGGGTGTTTAGGGAACGCAGCATGATTATGTTTAAGGGGAACTTTGCTTCATAGAACATAGCAGAATTGTTGTAGCCTTAAAAGGAATAGTTGAACATTTTAGGAAATACCCTTATTTGCTTTCCTGCAGACATATGGTTGAGAAGATTGATACTGTTACATATACAAGGCTACAGCCAGTAACTGGTTAGCTTAGCTTAGCATTAAGACAGGAGGCAGCTAGCCCACCATCACCTCCGAAGGTAAAAAGAAATAAGGAATCTGCCAACCAGCAATACAAAAACTCACTAATGAACATATCCCATCTCTTTCCTTTAACCCCCCATAAAACCACAATGCGTCCTTTTGTACAAATTAAACAAGATATAAAGTTCTAGTGAGTGAGCTTTAGAGGTGCTGGTAGGTGGATTTAGTTAACTTTGGACAGAGCCTAACTAGCATTTCTCCTTTTCTCTCTCTTCATGCTAGGTTAACCATCTCCTGGTGGTAAGTACATATTTTGCGTACAGACATGTGACTTTTCTTCCAACTCTTTACAAAAAAGCCCATTTCCCAAAAGGTATAACTACCTAAGATATTTCATTCACATTTTGATAAGGTGTACTTATAATTATAAGGGTAACAATAATAGTAGTTATACAAGTTCACATGCCACATGCAGGGATTATCCAACCTTATTAGACTGTATACGTATTTCCATCATGGATAAACAGTGCATGCATTCGGGGATTACAGGTTGCTCTTCAGATAGTCAACAATATTCTGTCATGCTCTTTTGGCTGGACAATGTTAAGGGGAGGGAGTGGAGCAGTGCACGAGAGCAGAACGAGGAAGAGGAGGAGGGAGGCGTGAGTAGGGAAGAGGAGAGTGAGGTCAGTGGGAAAGTGGTTCACAGTACTCTACCTGTATCAGTCTGTCTGCCAGAGCGGCACTCTCCTACAACGCAGCGAAGGAACAACGGTGAAAAAAGAGAGATGAAGAGAAAGTGAAAGACAGTGGGAGGATAAACCACAACAAAACCCAAGAGGAAAAGAAAGAAACAGGATCACGGGTTGAGGAGTCAATCGCTTGGAACAGATGTAGGTAAGAGAGGAAAGAGAGGCACTAGTGAGATCAATCAGAGTATACAGAGAGGAGGAAGGATGTTTAAAACAGCAGAGTGCTGGAGCAGAGGGAACAAACAAACACACTTTAACTAGGAGCTCCTCGGGAGAAGAAAACCAGCAGGAAAAAAAATGAGCTCACAAATTTAAACCCACGGGGTCATCTCGTTACATTTGATCTACATGTGAAGAGTCCTGCACTGTTTCATGTCAATGATGCTGCAACAGCCTGATTTATTTTGGCATTTAGATAAACTGAAATCAAATAATCTCTTACCTTCTCCAGAGTCTCAATCCTCTGCTTCAGCAGCCTGTTTTCTGTGCGTAACCTCTGCAGAGAGAGAGAGAGAGAGAGAGAGGGGTACAAGATATATTGCCTGTTTATTTTTTAAATCCTGCTAAAAGGGTATATTGTTATATCAAATACAAACACACACACACACACACACTAAGCCGAGCAGACACACACCTTGATCTCAATTTGTTCCTCCATTTCCTTGTTCTTGATCGTGGTATATTCTTTCTCCAATCTGATTAAAAAAATACAGAAAAACAAGACATTATTATGCAATGTTACCTCATTTATTTATTGTTTTAAAATGCTTGCTTGCTGTGCTTTGTTGATTGGTGGACTATTGGTAGCAAAAACGGAAGACAGAAGTACAGATCCTACTGGGCAAACGTGAAGCCTGCCCAGCCTGAGACTAGATGTTGTTTGTGAGTGATGAGCGCTCTTACTTCTTCATCCTCTTGGGGTTGTATTTGACCTGGTAGGCCCTGAGGATCAGCTTGTCTGGGCAGCTGTCAAACTGGTGGGGGATCACCTTCTGGAAATGCTGGCATTGCAGGCCCGGAGGGAATCACACACACAAGATCAAAGAGCTCAAGACAGACAAAGAGGCTCATTCATATTTTATGCAGAAGCAGGCGGGCATATTTTAGGGGAGTGAAGCAAGCCGAGGCCCTGCGCCAGCCTTGTGGCGAGTCATCAGCTGCTACATTTTTGGAACTACGATGGCTCGAAATTCACAGACAATGAAGGTAATAAAGTTACTTTACAGATGTATTCCTTTTTGATTTAGAACATTTTACAGACAAACCGGTGGTTCAAATAATAGTGAATAATTGCCAAATTAATCAATGATGAGAATAAAATGTGTTTCCTAGCCTGTATTCAAAGTATCATCTCATATAAAATGCTGATTTACAAGCAGGTTACACCATGGATTATGCCCTGGTTTCAGTTTTGAATTAGCGTGAGCGTGTGAGGCCTTCTTTTATCAGCGCAGATCTGTTATTTAGGAAGCTTGTGTGCAAAAGGGAAAGTGAAGGCTTCGACTTGTGGCTGAATCTACATGAAACTAATACCTGCACCAAGGGACATAAAGCTGCAGCTCCTTACCTGCGACATGCCCTCCATGTCCAGCTGGATGAGGTCAGTCTGGTTGTACTGCAGAATGGCCAGGCCCACACGGAAGATAATCTCAAGGCCCTACAGACACATTGTATATTGTGCAACATTTCCTCAGTAAACCGACAGAACAGATGAGAAAAAAACAAAACACATAAAAATCAAATACATCTTCAGATACACAAAATGTTTCCTACCTCATACATGAAAATATCGAAGATGCGCGTGGCGACGGGCAGAGGGAGGAAGGTGAGGAAGAGGGTGAGGAACCAGGATGAGGCATACATGGATGTGTGGAAACTCTGGGATCGAAAATGGACGTTCAGCTCTGGAAGTTGCTCCTAAAGTAAAGAATAGAGCAGGATTTGAAACCTCAAATAACATAAAAAGAGTGATGCACTGAAGATACAAATGAATGCTTTGCTGCCCCTTTGTGGATGAATGCTGCACTGCAAGCCTTGTGCTTGTGAACTGACTCTCCTCTTTACCTGTAGCAGATACTCAAACTGGTAGATGCAGAGGCCCAGCTCGGCCATGCTGGGTTTGAACAGCTCCCTCAGACGGTACTCCTGCATCAGACGCACAAAAACACAAAACGCCTCCTCCTCGGGCATCTGGGAGGAGGTGACAGGGTGAGTCAAGCTCCCTCATTAGGTATAAATTAGGCATCACTTATGTGGAACAGTTTATTATACAGTGTCTCCAATATCTCACTGATAACCCTCTAGAGACAACTTAATTGCTTTGCAATTTTTCAAAATCCTGCTAAATAATTAGCTGTTTTTGGTTGTAGTAATCAGATAAATCTGGGGGCTGATTACAAGGAACCTCAGACATAATATACTGACCCCTCAGGCGAAATATCCTCATTATGCATCATTGTAAAGATGAAATGTTTGATCATTACCTGCATAAGCAGCAGACCGACGATGAATGCACTGCCTTGGCAATAGCCCACCTCTCGATCCACCAGAGAGTATGCCTGAACAACACACAGACGTTACATTTGCAATGTGATGTATTTATAGAAAGCAGCACAGATCACATATTTAATCCACACCGAACATTCGGACTGTGAACAACAGGATCGAAAAGTCCCCGGAGGTCTCTTCATTTCCTGCAGCTGAGCCACCAGGAAACTGATGTGCTGCCGCTCAACATGACTGCAAACAACAAACCTCCACATAATATGGAGATATTAAAAGGACAGGTCACCTCCAAATTCAAAAATATTTCCTCTAGTGCCATTTATAAATCCAGATTGTTTTGGTGAGAGTTGACTACTTTTGGAGATCTTGGCCGTATAGACATCTTTCTTCCCTTAAATTTAATGGGACTATATGGTCTATATAAGCTTGTGGTGCTCAAAAGAAAAGAAAAGGACGTACATGAAACTGCTCACAAGCAGGTGTGCATTAGTTTGAGGTACAGGGTCATGCTGACATTGAGTTTTTCAAATATATATTTTTTGCACTTTGCCCTCTCTTCTATAAAATGTGACTATATGGCAGACATCTCTATGGCTGCTATCTCCAAAACTAGTCAACTCACACCAAAACCATCTTTTTCTGAATGACTGCAGGAAGAAGTGTGTCAAAATGTCATATCAACCTATGTTGGTTCCAGTTTCTTGAATGTGAAGTATTGCTGCTTTTCTCTGTTTTATGTCACTGGAAATTGAACATCTTTCGCGTTATGACAGCCAATGGAGTTCAGCGCAATGAGATCACATGTATGTACGAGCTGGTCCTGCTTTGTTTGTATCATGCAGGTGTGTGAACAGAGTCCTTACTTTTACTGGTACCGCTAACATTTGTTTAAAGATAGTATTGCTGCTTTGCCTTTATTAGATAGGAAACAGTTGTGATGTGTCAGGTCCCCTTTTATCTGAATTGTTACATATATTACATATGTGAAATTTGATCTGTGAATCTGACCCATCATCAGCATTTTAAAGGGCAGTGGGCTGCTGTGAAGCCCCTTCGGAGCAACTTGGGGTTCATTGTCGCTCAAGGACACTTTGGCATAAGGACAGGAGGAGACAGGGACCAAACCGCCAACCCCGTGATTAAAGGATGTGCCCGCTCCACAAACTTCATGGCCAATAGCCAATTTTACACTACAAAAAAACAAGTCTGAATGCATGTTAAATGACCTCACAACTATCATTTAACTAACTGTACCCACAGCTAAACACACACACACACACATTTATTCCAAAAAGACACAAGTCTCGCCTTCTGTAAGCGCTATATATCAGGACGGAGAAGATGGTGATGTGAAATGCTGAATTGCTCACCTTCATGACGTTGAAGAGGACCTCCTGCCCCAGGCTGTCCTGGCCTTTGAAGAACTCGTGCTCGGGGTAAGTGCGGGCGATGTCTCTGCGGATGAGCTTCTCGCAGGGGGACGACATCTTTAGCAGCTCAGAGTACTGGTTCTTCACCGGCATGTCAGTGGCGTTGCCAAGAAGCTGCCAGACGATGGCCCGGAAATGGTGAGGGATGCCCTTCCTGATCAACTCCTGGAGGGCAGAGAGAGAGAGAGACAGAGAGACAGACAGATTAATACCTCTGTACCACACTGTCCCAAGGTATTGGATTAACACGTGGCAACAGATTCATTGCTCAGTCTTGGGGGCAAAATAAACCCCAGGCTTCACATTTCTGACACACATGTGGCTAAAATGGACAAGCAATGTGACCTTATGGGGAAGAACAGATGGATATAAATAGCCAACCAGCCTCTGCATGAAATGTACAATGAGTCAGGGATTTACAGGGACCTTCTTCCGTTTTGCTCCAGTAAACTTCCTGTCAAACCTGACCAACAAGATGCAAAAATAAAACAAGGAGGGTGAAAATCTTCTGTTCTCCTCTTTTAATTATCTTCAATGACTCACTCTTTAGAAGAACATAACATAACAACATATTCTTTCATTTTACATATCAGTACCCGATCCCCACCTTGAGGAGTTTGTCCTTCTTGCGTCGCCACTCTTCCCACTCGTTGACGATGCGGCCCCACAAGATCCAGGTGTCCTCCTCCAGATGGGACAGGTTGGAGGAGGCCGAGGAGCTGGACACCAGTGAGGAGCCGCTGTTGCGCCGCGAACCGCTCATCGACCGCATGGACTTGGAATCAGCCTCCAGCAACCTGCACGAAGTGACAGTTTATGAGGACAGGAAGGCTAACACACAGATGAGCTTTAGGAGTCATGGCACTTTATCCATCTTTCAACCTATCTCAACATTTTAAATCAACATGCTGCATGAGCATAGAAATTCTACAGCTGGACATTGATCGAGTAGAAACATGATAAAACCCCAAAATATGCAGATCGTTGCCTTTTTTAGTGTTAGGGTTAGTCCATTTAAAATATTGTAGAAAGTATTCCATATTTCATATGTAGTAATACTTTGTTCGCCATTCAGCACAATAAGCCCATATTGTAAACAAGAATGTCTCAACACTCAGTTGGCCACCGCCTGCATGACGAGCATGTAAACAGTCGGTTGGTACAGGAATAATAATAAAGTTTGTGACTGTGGTGTTAAGATGACAATGTTCAGAAGTCTCAAACACATATTGATGATTGATGTGCTGCTACTCACAATCAAAGTAAGCAAGTTTAGCTTCGACTTGGACGTCCAGCTGAGTCAGAAAGCGTCTTGAGCTGTATTTCTCACAAATGACTGAGTTAAAGGAATAGTCTGACATTTTGATAACCCCTCTGGCTTTGTTTTTGTCTGCACAGGAAATGTGATGCCTTTTAAATTAGCTAGTAAGTCACTGCTTGTTCGATCGATTTGCTCATCTTACTCTAGGCAAGACAGCTTATAAGCACTTTTCCCAGTATGCTATTTCCTTTAAATTTGCCTTTATCCTTGTATTACTTGGCAGCTGGGATAGCAGGAAGTAGAGATGATGTGATTAAAGAAACCACTCTTTCTACCCAGAGGGTGTAAGGTTCAGCCTCACTTGACATACTGACACTGAATGTCTGACTCTTTCAAGTCACTTGACTCCAACGTCCTGCACTTTGACCCGCTCTGCTGAAACATATGATGGCTGCAGGAATGATTGTACAGGATGTGGATCCTTACACAGGGCTGCCCTTTTTCTTTTGAAAGTGATTCACCGTCTTTTGAGTTCCTTCTTGGGTAATAAAGTATTTAAGTGTAATCTAAACTATATATATTCTTCTGCAGTAACAGAAGTGTGAACAGACTAGAGTGAACTAGCAAATTTGCGACTTTAAAACTGGCAAATTTGCTAGAATATTGCCCCCCCCCCTACATTGGCCCTGATACGCTGTCGTACTATCCAGGGCCAGTGAGCTCATCGGCAATATATACTTTGGACACTACTCAGGTCATTGTTGCTGCGCTGTTAATTACGTCATCGCTGCGACTGCTGCTTTTTTGTAATAAATACATATTGTAAACTAATCTGTTGTAATGTAATGTCCTTTGATAAGCAGTAATGCTGTGTGTATGTCTAGGGCTTTTATTGTGATAGTTAAACAACAAAAGGAGTGTTATAAGCCGTCGTTGTCAAATAAGCATATTTTCCCAAATAAATAATAAATACTTTGCTGCTCTACTCACATTAAATATATTATTTTCACACCACAACTCGTGGATTTTTCAATCGTACTCTACCCTCATCCATGTAATTTTTCCTACAGTGATTTCAGACACAGCCTTAGGTTAGTTGAGTATCACTTCAGGCTTCAGTATCATGGTTTACAAACATTCCAGAGAGATCATATTGTTTGTATCCCCGTCATGAATTTCTAATTGGACCATCTCATTAATTAGTTGCTGTTTTAACACCAACTTCACCCCTCATTAGTTTCTCCACTTCAGCTTCTGCAGTTGAAGTCAAACTCTAAATAAAAGTTGACCTATTTGTCTCTTCTTTCATCTATATAACATCAACTATCCATAGTTCATCGTATATACAGTATATATGTTTCTGTTTCATTGCTCAATTATTCAAATAATCATTTTATTTTAAGTTGCTAATTCAGCCTTTCTTACAGTTTACAACTATGTTGAGGTGACGCAGTGATTACTTTTGTCACACCTGAAGTTCCCTCAGCTCTACCCTCTTTACATTAAGTCTAATTAACTCACACAGTTATCCAAAGCAACTTTAAATATGTGCAGCCATCAACCAAGCAGGTACAAATGTGAGAGTCGTGCAATCTCATCAAATATGCGGAACTACTTCAAGTGCTACCTTCACTTACCATTAGTATAGGTTTAACGGTGATAACGGTCCACTAAAAATGTGTAGTAAAACAGAATAACTTGATCGTCTGTGCCTTTTTTCACAGGCAGACAGACAGATGTAGGCTTCTCATTTCTATGTGACATGATGTGATATTGTCTCATATTGATCACAGGACCATAGAATAGATATTATTTCATATCTTGATGAAACCTGTGATTTACCCCCCCTTTTTAGTACCAGAACCCTTTAAAACGGGTTTTAAATATGGACTTGATGGCTACAAATGTTAAGCTAAGTTGCTAAGCTACAAATGGACAAAGGGAGGAGTGTAGCAACTCAACTGTTAGCAAGTCTACACTGAACATACACCTACTCCTTCAGCATCGACTGGTGGACGTTACTGTACAAAGGTAATAACTGTCTTGTTGATGACAGCTGCTGATCTCACCTGTTCTGCTCCTCCAGTTTGGCCAGCAGCTCCAGCTCATCAGGACTCAAGTTCTCAGAGTCTGCCGGAGAGGCTGCCGGTGCTGACAGCACTGCATCATGGGAAGATGAGTCTGGGCTGAGCACTGGGCTGCCTGTTGATGGGGGGTCTGCGTCCATACCAAGAGGGGAAGGAAGACACTCTAGCTGAGGGAGAGCCCCACTCGAGCCCTCTCTTTCTGGGCTGCTGCTGGGTATAGACATGGCGGTGGAGATGAAGTGGGATGGGTGAAGCAGTGTGGGTGTGTTAAGAGGGTCTTCCAGTCTCACGGTTGTTCTCCCTCCTCAGTGAGCCTGGCTGTCGCCCGGTTGGCCACCTGGCTGGCCGTGGAGCCAATATTATCAGAGGTCTTCAAACCTGTAATGGATGCAGATAAAGTTAATTTATTTGAATCACCACAGATAATTATAGAAAATAAATTGAAACAGTGGTTTATATCTAAAAAAATAAAATAACGTGACAAAACCTGTGGCTACACAACATGATCTTGTATCTTTTAGAATAAAAGTAACCAACACTTTTTTTTTTGTTTCACATTAGGTGATGTCTTTAAATGTTGTTTAATCTCAGCAGCAGACTAAACACAAAGATATGACGTAATAACATAAAACTTGTTAAGAACCAAATTATTGCTCTATCAATGACTTCACAATGACACCCACCTCCTATAGACAAACATAGTAGCTAAACAAATTAACAAATGCAGGAGCAAGAGGTTCCATGAACAAAAACCCTGATCCTCTGCAGTATTAGTATGTGCACTTCAAGTTGTGAGATGTTATGTTTGGCTAAACAGACTGAACACAAGTAAACATATTGGCCATATTGATCCAATTTACAGAGGAAGATGCCAATGACGCTGCTCCACACCCTGTTTCAAGAAACTGCTTTGAAGGAGTGGCCCTGTTTCACTGTAATGACATCATCCTGAGTGAGAACACTGTGGGCCGTCACTGCAGACACACTCAGCTATCAGAGAGCTGTTGACTTGATAACACAGACACAATGTTGTTATTTAATAACCTGCTGTGATCTACAGATCATAATTTCTGTGTTGCATTTCTTCCATCATTGTAAAACGGTTTCATCTACAAACAGGCTGGGCCTTAATGGTACACATTAAGTTTCCCCTCGCACTTAAATCCAGGAATGAGTCCACACCAAGAAACAAGGTTTTCCAGCCACTGGTAAATGTATACAACCGTACTGTTTAGGCTGAAGCACTGTCATTAGATTCTTGTTTGACTAAAGGTTTTATAAATTATGTGCGTTTGAGTCTTCAAAGTTGACCTGGTTGCTTCCGGTTATTAAGGGTGTACCAGGCAAAGGCATTTGTATCTTGAGTACAACCTTTAACTAATGTGAGATAATCATGTTCACAAATACATGCATGACATAAATGTATGAGGGTTAGGGGACAGTGTGGAGATCTCATAAAATACCAGAGGTAAACAAATATCTCAGAGATTTGCGGTTAGGCTGCACACGGCACCTGCAACAGCTTCTTACCAAAAAAAAAAATAGACAAAACAGCCAAAGACCAACATGCAAACTATGCTTCTTGCTAGCAAATCAGTGAGGCAGCTGAAGACGAGTTGCAATTGGCCAGTGGAGAAAATGAGACAAAAGGTGTACTACATGTGGTGCTACAGTCTGCTCTCTGACTCTCCCTCCTCCGCCTTATGGATGGAAGCTCTTTTACTGGGGAAGTCCTGCGCACACACACGATAATCTAATAATAACTCTGGAATAATGCAGATGAGCACTTATGCAGAGGAGAGAAATCCCAGAGAGAGTAAAATACACAACACACACACACAAGCACAATAGTTAAGTCATACGCATCAACAACATTAACAAAACAGTTGATTGATAGACAAAAGCCATATTGAATGTATTAGAGAAGAGAAAAGTCAACGACAAACGCTGCGTAATGAGCCATAAAAGGTTGAGGGAAACATACAGATGGAGGCAAGGAGAGCATAAAAACAGCCTGCAGGAGAGGAGAGGAGAGGAGCATAATAACAGACTGAACAGGGAAAACACTGCATCGGGAAGAGACAAGGACCACATTCATGCAAGGACACCGGCCCAATCAAAAGAGACATTAACAAGTCAATGAGTCCAATCACATTTGTAAGTCACATTTGGCTCGGCCAAAAGACAAACCTGAAGAAACATCCTTTTCATATCAAAGTAATTCCCTCCCGCATAAGCTAATGGATAGAGTAGTCAGTTATTGAAGTTAATCTGGTGAAGCTAAACTACCCCTCTTGATCCCAGCTGTGAGAGTGGGTATTGGGATCAATGTATGGTTATGCATTTGGGAGCTAGACAGAGCTCAACTCAGAGAGCCTTTAATGAGTGGACAGTAAAGCATTCTCACGTTCAACATCCTGGCCAGTCAGTGATACTTACAGTGACAGGAGGATGTACCTTTCAGTCACAATCCATCCAGGAATTACTGGTAATAATGTGAATTCTAACAATCTTCCTATATTGCTTGTGAGAGCTCACAACTTTGCATGATTCAGTGGTGAAATTGGATGGTATGATGAGTGATGATTATTTATTTTATAAATCATAGCAAATGAAAGATCAAATCAAACCTCTCCTCACGCATTTACAAAGAACAAAACACACTTAAACATCTTCCTATTAAGGTACATTTTTGCACAGTGCTATAAAAGTTGCATACAAATACATATAGATGCTAGTTTGCGCCAGGCTGCATCAGGCGAATTGAAATATTTCAATTCGATCAAATCATTTGTGTGATATTCGAGAAAGCTGATCAGCATTGAGATTCTACTCCTGTCATCGCTATTCAGCTGTGTCACTGTGCTGAGACAGTTGAATAGAAAATAGAAACTGTAAAGCCCCCCACACACCGCCCAGACGTCCAACTGCCTTATCCGACTACTCTCCGCCCACTCTGTTGCCTCTCGTCTGACCCGTTCGGCAGAAAAGTTGCGTTGTACACACCGCTTCGACGTGCTTCTGACAACACAGCAGCGTGTACGTTCTGCGCTTTCGCGAGATGCAATAAGCCTCCTTAACAGCGGGTGGCGCTAGTCTCGTGCCAGTACTCCAAAACAGGAAAACAGGAAATGACGGAACGGAGTGCAGATAAAAACAATGCAAATAGCAGTATCATTTATTAACGGGTATATTCATTACCACGTAGGCCTACTATGCTAGCTATGTATGAACATTAATATGGGTTAAAATAACGGCTTTAACGTTACCTCCCCACGGCTCTCTCCCAGTCGGAGATAAACAAGCCGCCGGTGTCGCCGCAGCCGCCTCTCCTCTTGCTCAAAAAAATAAAAATTAAATTAAATTAAAAGAAGAAAAAAAAAAAAAAAAAAAATATATATATATATATATATATTAAAAACTCTCCATCATGTTCGTCTGTCGTATTTTTGTTTTGACTGGTGTTTTTCTCGGGCTTGGCCGGCAGAAGTGATGACGTCGCGACGCAATCAGGAAATGGTCCGTAGGTTAGACCGTCCCATTTACCGACGGTTGACCCAGCCTTCGGAGGAGTCTCCGAAGGTGTCGCCTCCGTAGACCGCGAAGGCTGGGTCCTCCGAAGGCTGCAGACCCTGAATTGGGACACAGCTACAGTCTTGGTTCAGTATTCGTTCGACTCGAGAAGAACTTTGTGGACTAAATACTTGGCATTTCTGGAAAGATGACTCTGGCTAGGGTAGGGGTGTAACGGTACATGTTTTGTATTGAACCGTTTCGGTACGGGGTGCTCGGTTCGGAACGGAGGCGTACCGAACGAGTTTCCATACGGACATATTAAGTAGAGGACCGCATTTGTGGAGCGTGCTGCAGCCGCACATGCGCAGTTGCGCACACCGCGACACAATAAACAGCAGTAGTAGCGGACGTCATGGCTAATGCCGCTAGCGTTGGCAACACGCCAGAGTTGGAGGACCCTCCCGCGACATTAAGGTCTCCCGTTTGGGAACACTTTGGCAAAGCGGTTTGCCGACATTGTTCGTGTGAGTTCGGGTATGTTTCTGGCAACACGTCAAACCTGTTGACGCCTTTGAAACGGCACCACCCCCACGTGAACATCGCTACAACGAGGAGAAAGACGAGCGTAACGTTAGTGCAAACACAGCTCTCCACCGCATTTAAACAGCCTCTCCCTGCCCTGTTCAATTTTGCACATCATGGAGAAAAGATTTGTTTTTTTAAAAAACAGTCTGAGCCTTATTCATGTTATTAAATCTGAGCAACAACTTGAAACTATTTAGTGTTGCAACTGTTCAATTTTGCACATCAGATGAAGATTTTTTTTTTAAAGAAACAGTCTGTTATTTTTATTTATTTTTATTTTTTAAATAAATATTTTAAATACTTGTATTTATATTTTTTGAGCGGCATTCTAGCTCCAGTGCATGTTCCTACTGTTAAAAGCACATAATAAACCACTAGCACATTTATATTTTGCATTTTGTTTTTTTACTGTACCGAAAATGAACCGAACCGTGACCTCAAAACTGAGGTACGTACCGAACCAAGATTTTTGTGTACCGTTACACCCCTAGGCTAGGGTGACACTCGCGTTGTGTGCTCTCGGGCTCATTATTTTACGAAGACGTCGTCTCAGTAGGGAACGAGTAATACGGAGAAACCGCACCGTCACTTCCGCCCCGCCCACACACCGCCATTGGATACTCTGATTCGCTAGCACACCGCCAATCAGAGTATCCAATGGCTCAGACGTCCAACGGCCCACCTCATCAGACAACGTCCGCGCGGCTGCGAAAGCTTCAGACGCAGCTGTACACACCAAACATGTGTTCCCGACCTCGTCAGAGCCTCTCCAAACGCTTCAGACGTCCAACGGTTGGGCCGGTGTGTTCCTGCCTTAAGGTGCAAGTCACACAGGACACACACACACACACACACACACACACACACACACACACACACACACACACACACACACACACACACACACACACACACACACACACACACACACACACACACACACACACACACACACACACGGTTTCTGACAAGCAAAACATGCCAGTATGTATGTCTGTATGTCAGTAGCTCCCTCTAACGAGTCCTGCGGTTTTCAGTGTTTATGTTTAGTCTCTTCCTGACTGATATCACTATGCACAACTATGGTATTGTGCGAAATATATGCCTGAATGCATCCTCTCCAAGCTCTCACTGTCTCCAGAAACAGGCAGTGCTATTGTTTCCTCTTTCTGACCCCACCCCCACCTCTAGTTATCCAACATGAACCAACATCCCCTTTGCCCCTCCAATTTTTGCACGTTAGCCGTGGTTTGCATGCAAACCCTTTAGCAAGATGTGTCTGATTTACAAAATACATTTCGTAGGTGTAAAGGACCTTTTCAGGATCTCCATCTGGGCTTGGCTGACCTTGGGCAATCAAATTGAGAAGGTAAAAAAAAACCCAGCAGCTCCATCCATATTTTCCTGCCTGCTAAATGAGCAAAGACGTACAGTAACATTACATGCTAGCACAGACATTCTGAGGCATAAATGATTTTCCCAGGGGCCCAAGAAAAACCTCCTGCAAGAGCATTTTCTGAAAGAAAAATAGAAAAATCAGCTGGTTTTCACGGGGATCCTGAGCCATCTATGTGTGTTGTGTTTTGCCCTTGGGGTCTTTCTTTCAGACATAACACATAGCATTTAGCGTGACCTCTTTGTTAATCCGGAGCTGCTAACCTCGCTGTTGTTTCAGCTCATGATCTCATGTTTGACACGTGGACTGTTCATTTCCACGCTATTCATCTACTGGATACACTGTCCTTGTGACTGCTGTTTGCCTCAACTTTGCTCAAAGTATCTCATTGTAAAGGAGGGATGTGGGTTATTTTCCCTGCTGCTCAAAGCTCTCCCTCAATGTTTGTGAAAGCCATAACTGGAATCAGAATGACTCGATTAGCTAAAACCAATGCATGCAATTAGGTCCTTGCTGCACTGAAGCAGACATATTGACAAGTTAAACACACTGCACAGATAGTGAACAGGGGCATTGGTGCGTAAAGTAGAACACCAATCAATTTATGTATGATGAAAGCAGGCTTTTAAATGACCGTATAGCATGTGCCTGACGGGATGAAGTGTACCTACATTAAGAACGTCTACTCAAACACTGTGCTTATAGGGACAAGCCTACAATTATAAGATACTTGTACTTTACTTTTATATTTCCATTCTCTGCTATTCATACTTCTACTTACTTTCATTTCAGCGACTACAGTGCTTTGTTATAAACTAAACAGACCCAGCACTGTACGAGTACAGAACAGCCCTACCCTGACCAACAACAACATGCCAACTCCGCATAATGAGTACAATATTGCAAACGCTTATGTTACAGGTTACAGTCCGATCAGCAATTTGAGATGCGAGACTGGAGTGGGATTTGAGAGACGACGTGTTACTACCAGATTGTTTTGTCGCAGTTTACAAGCCAATAAACGGGTAAAATCAGCGTTCCCACATTGCTTTTGAGGCAGCGCGTTACGCCTCTTTTGCTCTCAATGCGGATTGTTTACCTGCATTCAGCATAAGCCTGCTTGAATGTGATTTGTTAATACGACCCAAGACTACAAATGGAAACCACAATGCTTCAGATTCATTGTTGTTCGGCTGCCTACACGTGAATGCAGAATCTGTTTATAGAGTGAAACTCTGACTCATGTGACATCACCTAAGGCAAGTTTTCAGACTTCCCTTTCAAGTAAAATTGAATGCAGGACTTTTACTTGAAATTGTTTTTTTTTTTTTTATATGAAGATGTTTCATTCACTTCAGTAAATGATCCGAGTCCACCTCAACCTGACTTATACTACAGTGAATCGGAATATGCACTGATGGCCAATGGTTTATGTTCATGTCTCTGTGTACTGGAAATGTCTACCTATTAACCCATCAGCCTTCCAGCATCATCATTATAGTAACGACAGCCTGTTCTCCAAACAGCCCTTGTGTACCAACTGTGCTGTACAGATTATTGAGATGTAATCAGTAACTCTCTTGCGTTTGTGCTGTGCAACAAATGTTTTCTGGGATTTGTCCAATGAGAATTAAATGTGACATTAAGCTCGAATGAGGAGAGGACACATTTAGGGCAATCCAAGCGACACTGATGACGAATGTTTCCCAGACTTGGTTCGCTAGATCTACTGACCACATTCACTTTATATGACTAATGCTTTCCGACTCCAAATTTAGTTAGAAAACCTCTCCAGATGATTTGGTTCCCCTGAGAGCCACTGTGAGAGGAAATTGTCTAGAAATAGCCATCCCAATGACCCATCAATTACTTTCAAGTGCTGGAGAATATTTTGCTCTTTTTAACCACCGAGTGGTCAATACATAATACTAATTACTAATACTGCTTAGATGATTTAATATTTTATAACTAAAATAATGCATGATAGAACTGCAACATCCACTAACCACGCACTAATCTCAAAACTGGATTACAAGGATGTGTCATGGAGGATAACCGCTATAAACCGGGTGTCTTAGCAGGCACATAGCTACTGCTCATTGTGATGCTAAAACAAAGAGTGACAGGAATCTTCCTGTTGCATTCATCATATTATCCTTTAATTTCATACTTTCCGTTACAAACACTGATCATTAAACTGAGCTGCTGATTACAAATCATCTGCTGTTTGCATTAGAAATGGCTGTTGCAGGGAGAAACAGCCACTACAAAAGCAGTAATCAACATCTCAAAAATTAGACTAACTTAGCTTGTTTTCTTGTATTTCTACCTCAAGCCTCATGAGGAAATGAAAAAAACAAATTACATTTCAGAACTTTCAAAAAACCTGTTGATTTCCAAATTGTTTCTTCCAAAGCAGTGGCTAATAGACGGCCGGTTAGGTCACAGGGCTCACCACATAACAGGTTGGTTGTGCAAAGGAAGCAACATCAACAGCACCAGTCTGATGGCAGCAGAGGTTTAAAAATGCCTCAGTCTCTCGCCAAGTAACACGTCTGTGTTGTTAATCATACTCCCACAGATCCAGCCAGTAAATCATTCCCTTCTGCTCATTTAAAACAATACCCTTGACTTAGCAAAAATGAAACCTTTTGTAGAGAGAAGCAGCATGTTTGTACCTGACTTTCTCATAAGTCACAAATATCATAATTAAAGCCATAGATATGCTATGCAATGTGCTTATGAAATATTTGTCCTCACTGCTTAGTTGAAGCCACTCAGCTTATCCAACAACAGTGGTGGAAGTAGGCTGAACGATTTAAAAAAATAAAATAATAATTATATATATATATATATATATATTATATATATATATATATATATATATATATATATATATATATATATATAAATAAATATAAATAAATATATATATATATATATGCAATTATATTATATTGCAAAAATGTTGCAATTATTTTTACGATGATTTGCAATATCAGAGGGAATGATAACTTTTACATGATGATTCTTGTCTTCATTAAAACCTTTAAAACGATGATGCCATGATTTTTTTCTCTCTACCAGACAAAGGACTTCTTCTACATGGCTCTCAGCATGGCAATGGCTGAGCCGGGAGCTAGCAGCTAACAGTGCAAACAAGGGTGGGTGCTACACCCAGCAACAATGCTGTCGTCAGGATGACGTTATCAGCTGTAACTACTGTATGAGCGCAATGCAGAGTGGGTGGGGGTCGTGAGCTAGCCAGTGTAGCACGCTTAAATGCACGAACATGCACTAAAGGGCAAGTACAGCCCAGCTACGTAAATAAAGACCTGAGAAGCTCAGATTACAACAAAGGGAGAGCAACATCATGCTCTGCTCTGATAGACATTACTATATCTTTACATTGCAAATAGTTGTTTGCTGCTATATTAATGCTCTGAATACCTGAATATAGAAGTCTGTAGAATATGACGTGAGGGCCAGTACATAACTGCAGCGTGATAAAATATCATTTAAAATTGTATTTTGACACACACATTACCTTTAACAAATATTGTGCCTCCTGTGATTTGAAAAAAAAAAAAAAAAAAAATAGGCCATATTGTGATTCAGATAAAACTTAGAAAATGATCAATCCCTCTAATATCACATATCAAATCATAATTGCAAATTTGCAATTTTATATTTTCTCAGAATCTTTCAGTAGTATTTACAATGGCCTTATGTATATGTCTGCCTCAATATTTGAACATCATTTGCTGGTATATTTGTATTTGTTGGTATAAATCCAACGTGCAGCAGTCTGAAAATTTGATCACAACTCAGTCAGTGTAAAATCTGCTGAGCTTCACGGATCCATTTATAAATCTGAAACCTACATGAACAAAAGAGGAAAAGAGAGAGAGAAAAGAGAGTGCAGACACAGAAAGCCTGAACGGCAGCAGCCAGGTCATCAAGCTGCTCCATGTTTCCATGTGTCAGCAATGGCCAGCACTAAGTCAACCAGCAAGCCAACCAGTAAGACGAGTAAGAGCCGGGACAGATATACTGAAGGCTGTTGAAGGAAATTATATTGTAAAAAAACAAACTTTAATTCAACTTTTTGTGTGGTGCTGCTATTTCATTGGCCCTTTGCTAAGCCCCGCCCCCCACTGCTAATCTGTCAAAGCTGTCGGAGCTACCATGGAGCCCACACTGTCACTAACTGAATTAAAAAGCGATTACAGAGAGAAGCAGACAGAAGTCTACAATATGCATTTAAAGGATATATCCAGGATGTTCTTCTGATACAGCGGCAAAACAGGGTTTGAATAAAACATGTAGAAGGGATAAAGATAGAAGCTAACACCTACAGATCAGAGTGTAAAAGTGAACCGCCACATCACCTGGAGATCAAGGCAGAAGACAATTAAATTAAGGAATAACACTGTTCCTGTAAAGCAGGTTTGCTTTTATTCATCTTTACAAATCATTAAAAAGCAAAAGCAGCATGTGTATGCTCTAATATAGCATTGACATGCTTCAATAGTTAACGATGTGCTAATGTTAGCTCCACAGGTTTGTAGGTAGAAACATAACGTTTTAGAAATGTATATCTCCTTCCAATCTCACCGGGGAACGAGTATCACTATATTACACGTTTAACCACAAAAAAAAAAAAAAAAACGACTGCATGAGAGTCTATTGAGCAGAACCTGAGTTGTCGGACCCTGGTCAGAGCTATTGCAATACAATTCTAAATTGCGTGACCTGAAGTGGAATGCACTACACTATATAAGTACAAATATTGAGGTATTTGCCATTGTCATTAAATAATGGTTTGATATATTTGTGGCCTTAATTTGCATTTGAGTAACAATAAGAAGCACTAGACAGAAAGACTGTTTGATGCCCACTTAAGTGAAGGATCTGAGTACTTCTTCTACCTCCGCCTAAGTGAACAATCTCGGGTAAAGTGACAGATTGAACTATTAACTATAGAAATGAAGACAATAGATAAGATACTGAAAAACATGTTTCCCTATATTCCCCCCCCCTAATTCTGTACTTCAACTAAAGAGCCAGGACAGATGATAGTGAGGGCTGTAGACTATACCCTAGCGGCTAGGGCCTAGCCCAACATACAGCCAAAGACAAAAGAGAAAACATCATTGACCTCATAGGTTTAGGATTCATATTCTGGGGAAACATTTTGCTTCTGTTAAGTGCTGGAACAGTGGAAGCATCTGAGATCACATCAGAGATAAAATTAAACCAGCTGAGTAACAACGTGAGACTGAATCTTTTATATTTGACATATAGTCGCTGATGTGTTCAAGCAACTGTGAAGCCGGAAAACAAAAAAATGCATCCAAATGGCTTAAATAACAGCACCGCAACAAATGCTAGTTTATAAAAAAAAAAAAAGCTTTCTTTTTTTCTTGCTGCATTAAGCCACTTATTCAATGGATGTTAGATCTCACCGCAAGCTCAGGAAAAAGACAGGATTACCTTTATTTGCACAATTTATCAAAAGGCAAATCTCATTTTGGGCATGAGGGAAATCACTCGGTCCACCCTTGTAATGACCTGCACATGTGGCTCCTGTACGTCCCTGCTAGACAACCAAACACAGCGGCAGACGATAGTAAACCTGGACAGCAGCAGGCGGACAAGCTGTACAGCAAATAGAGAAGGCTGCGAGATGATATCCCTCCTCCTGTTCGTGCTAGAGACTACACACAAACATGCACAGATACAAATCCACACACAAACTGTCCGATTAGTGTTGAGGCTGCACTGTCCTGTGTACAAACAACTCAGAAACTCTTTATGCCGACGACACTGTTCAGAGCCTATTACATTACACTTTCTCACACTGGTGAGTAATGTGGCAGTGGTGGCAGCAGCAGCGGCAGCAGCAGCAGCAATGCACAGGGATAGGTCAGAGTGGATATACTGGGGTGTGCTCGCATGACATAGTGTGTGTGATAATCAAAACAAGGTCACCAGGATGTGTGAATCAGATACCAGCTTCCTTGACAGTGAAACGTGTGAGATGCCTTTTGCATGGTGAGTGGATTTTATAGATATAGCTGAGAATAATCTCATGGTATCTCATGCAAGGATGTGATAAAACCATTACTCAGGCATTTGAGCTGTGATTTCAATCAACAGAACGAGATGATTCATTCCTTGAATAGTTTCCCCTCTCCTTAAAAAAAAAAAAGATAAGTGCCTGAGGGAGCTCTACCATTTTGTGAAGTCAGCGGTAACCCTAATCCTGGAACATCACCCAACTACATTATGTACGTTTGCTTCCACTTGGGAGGTAATAATGATGCGTGTCTGACCCAGATTTAAAAAGTTATAACTCAGTGGGTTTCTTAGAGAAGTGCTGGTTTTCTGTCTCATTCACCTACTATTTAACAGGGAATTTATCTTTAAACTGCTGCCTTGATTACATGGATACAAGTAGACAAACAGCTGGATTAAAAAACAACACTGAGTTACCCTGGATGATCATTTTAGCTGAGGCGACCAGTGGGTTGGTGTTAATCAGTTAAAGCTCTTGATTAAAACACACAGGTGGATAGGAGATAGTAGCCATCCATACACTGTTGTTAACAAAGAGAAAAAACATCCATTCGTGAAGGCGACAATGACGCCTTCAACCCTTGGTCCTGCGGTGTCATCCTCAAAGAGGCTGTAATCCCATTGACTGGCTTGTTTGGACATGACAGCTCATTATCCGGGGCCTGCTGGTGCTCGAGGATGCCTGAGCGACGGGCCTACGTGCTCTGCAGTCGACTCGCGGCTCGGCTGGATCAACATCTGTGGCCAAAATGACACATCATCCCCCTCGTTGCGGCACCAAAATGTCCTGGCTTCCCTCAGAAATGCGATTGTGTAACGCCATAAAAATAAAAACGAGGACGCGGAGAGAGCGCTGTGCCTTCGCGATTAACGTGGTTTAAAGGGTAATAATGAATGGGCCGTGTCTCCGTTGGCATGCCGTACAGGGGAATTTTTCACGGAGATAAATGGAGCGGACGGAAGACGCCGTTATAGATGGGCTTCAACAAGCAGGACCGTCGGTGCTTCACTGTGTGGGCCTGTGTAGTCTTCACGTCGAATTGATGCAAATTAATAAGCTATTGGGCCCGTAAATCGGCTCCACGCCACAACATCGATATTCTATTGAAAAAATAAACACCTCAAAGAAACAAATGTGACACTAAAATGCCTACCTGGGCTGCGTTTCCATAGTCAGAGCGGTGCGTTTACCGTTGCTCCCACATCTGCCCGACGTAAATGTCAAACCACCGTTATCGGCAAATTAAAATCTTAACAGACCGCTGAGGACAAATACAGGGAGCCCGTCCAACGCACTGCCATCGTCCTGCCGCCGTTCAACCGGGAGGCAGCGCCGCCGCGTCGCACAGCTGGTCGCGAGCCGCTGCGCGCGGAGAGGCTGTGTGAGCTGAATTAGAGGGGAGACATATTTCCGTAGAGAGCCGCTAAAACAACCGGGACAGCCGTGCGAGGTAGCCCGCGGTTCAACGGGGATAATGTGGTACCGCGGCAGCATCAATCAGGACGAGTTCATCACACAGAGTGGCTGCCAGTCCTGTGCCTTTCTGTTGAGCACGAGGTGGGGCGCACCAATCAGGTGGCAGAATACGATTTGATTGGCGTGTCGCGAACCAATGAGCTGTTCAGACAGCGCGATCTTTTTTGAAGGACAGTAAAAATAGCCAATCAGTGTAGAGCATTATGTTGTGGGGAGGAGGGGCCCGCAGGTGTCACACAGCGGTGTCTGCTTGTATGTTTGGCGAGTGAACGATTAATTATGTGACAAAAGCATTATAGATGTAATAGTTTCAGTAAATCTCTGACTCCGGAGCAACTAACGGTAGTCTTGTAACAACTTCGAGCACCCGTATTTTGTATTGCTATTTTCAGTGTTATTTCTTTAAAAGGGATTGATGTCACCAACAGCCACAATTAGAAGTAGTCTACCAGTTTTATATAAACTGACCTTGTCCTCAGATTGTCAGCAGGTAGGCTAGCCTATAACTGCACAGTGGTGAAGGAAGAGAGTGCTGCAATAATCCTAGATTTATCATATTAATAATGTGTATGTTATTTCGGGCAGCAAGTTATTTGTACTTTCCGTTGTCAACAATAAAATATATCTCATAGTGAAACAGTGTATTTGTACACAATCTGTTGAATTACAAAAGTAGAAGCCTTTTGTTTCATCTGTTTGGTCCTATACAGTAGGCAAAGTGAACTGTTTTCTTTAAAATGTGAAACCCTAAGGGTTCGTAGACCTCGAACTGAATGGGTTTATTGTAAAAAAAATTAAAAAATTAAAAAAAAAGATGAATGCTTGTCAGATTATTTCAGACATAATACTCTTTGTACAGGGGTCATGGTTTTCCAAAAGACCTTAGGGTTTAAAGCTCAGCCTGGTATGTTTTTCAGATCTTCCCTTTCCTTTTTTACCAAATGCAGGTCCAGAATATAGCTTACTGTGTAAGTGCCTCTGTTATTGTGTGTATGGCACAGAAAATATTATTTCTGAATTTCAAATAAAGATTTGATCCAGTGACCTTCCAGAAAATGAGAAAGAGGATAGTTATATGGTAAGAGAGCATATTTGTTTAATATTTCATTAATATTCTTTTTCTAATACCATGTTACTCCCTTCCACACCCCTGCCCCAAGGCTTTACAAAAGTCAAAAGAAATATATTAATACGAATCAAATACATTTAATAAATAAAACAAAATAAGAATATAGTGACAAAAAGGGACATTTGGCTTATGAATATCACAAGATTTTGTATTAATGAGGGGACATGAGGTACTTTTATGAGGGTTGCAAGCTTTCAACATATTTCATGAATGGTGACCAAGTTGCACTATATTTTTCAGGAGCAATTATAGCCCTATTCTTCTCACGGCAGCATAGAGGATATTTCTCTAATGCAATTTTAAAAGAGCAAAATGTATCTGATTTCCAACAATGGAACTTCAGCCCATCAATGAAGCAAATACATTTGTATTCGCGGGAAATACAGAAAGCGTTATATTTTGAGAAGAAATCCCAAAGATGGCAATATATAAACATTAATGTTTATGTGCTTAACCTTAAGAAATATGTTAGTGTTCCATTTAAATCCTGTTTTTGTTTTGAATATTGTAGAAGCAGTATAGTCATGTTTAGTTCTTAGTTCAATTTGCCTGTTAAAGTGACACCTAGTGGGCATTACAGGAGTGAAACATGAGGTTCGTGCACTGCTCAAACTCTAGCTATGCACACATAACCTAAGAGTTTTATATGGATGCGTGTAAAGAATGTACATATTTTGTGTAGATATTTTTGGAAACTGTTAATTATAAATACAAAACTTTAGAGATAAATTAATATGTTTATATAATGTATTGTTATCAGAAGCATACTTAAATTTGTATTTTTAAACTTTTGTTTATTATTTTTTTATAATTTTATGTGAGTAGAGGTATGTGTTGTTATCCCAAAATGTCAAATTGTTCCTATCGGTCATTTTGAATATCTGAATAACTCTGAATAACTGAATATATTTGTATGTATATTTGTTTGTTGGAATGAAATGAGGTAATATATTCACTAATTTAAGGGCTATTGTAAAAACAAATGGGTTAGGTGACCAACTGAAAAATATACTTCATAACAGTTAGCGTCTGTTTAATCTGCACAGCCCGGACGTCCTGCACATTAGAATGACTTGTGTTGTGTTTGTGTGCCAGGCGAGAAGCCCCACGTGTGTCAGATATGTGGGAAGGCATTCAGCCAGAGCTCCAACCTTATCACCCACAGCTCTCTGCAGATCTGTGGTCTTGTAGGGCAGAACCCCAATGCTTATGTGCACTTAAAAGAACACAAGACTACAGCGAATATCACTTTCCTCCTCACTTTTCTGCAAATGATCCCAGAGAGAGTTCACATGGAGCACGATGAATGGAGATATCAGTCGTGGGTTTTTCTTTGAATCATGTTTATTTAGTTTAACACAGCACACGTTGCAGAATGTTTACTTCATGATTAGCAGGAGATCTTTGAGGTGGAGGTTTCTGTTGTGGACAGCATCAGGTGTGTTTTAAAAGCCATGGTCTTTATACCACTGCGCTCTGGCAACCACATCATTGGAGTAGTCTCCAGATGTTGTGTTTTCATCCACGTTATCGTAGGAATGGACGTTTTCAATGCCCGCATTGTAGGCTGCTATCCTTCCTGTGGAGGCAAACAAAGCAAAGTGTGATGAGAGCTGGTGCATGTGTGTGAGTGATGATCCTGTAAAACCAACCTTTCAGCTGCTTCTCCGCGGTCCAGTCAGGAAATTTGTTGCGGATGCACTTAAGATTGTTAACCAAGTGATTGGTTCGAAGGAAGTTGGCCACCTACAGGAATGGAAATTAAATGGCATGAACACTGCTGTAATGTGAGCCTTTATTAAGAGGATGTGTGTAAAAGAGTGGACTTTATTACAACCTGCATCAGTTCCCAGCTCCGTGGTGCCGGGTGTTCTGAGTATAAATCTCTGGAGAAAATGGCAGCAACGACAGCCGGATCGATTTTAATTTTTTTCCCCTCTTCGTTGATTTTAGACCTGAGCTTTTCCATTTGGCCTAAATGTCTCTCTGCTATGAAGTGTGACGCCCTCACACCTTTTAAGGAAGAAATGAAACAGAGAACAGGAACATCCTCATTGCAAACTGAGTGTCTATCTTCCTCAGTATACTGATGTAGTTACACTGTGGATGTGGGCAGGTGGTTACTGTTGATGGGAGTTTACGTCGTCGTACAGTGTGTACCTGAGAATCCCACCATGTTCTTCGTCGCTGTCTCCTTTGAGGCACCAGTTGTTTCAACCTTTGTGATGTCACCATAACCTGTGGGTACTAATTTATTAAATTCATCAACATACAAGCTCAAGGGAAACAAATCAAACAGAGAACAGGAACATCCTCATTGCAACACACTGAGTGTCCGTCTTCCTCAGTATACAGATGTTCTAGTTAACACTGTGGATGTGGACAGGTGGTTACTGTTGATGGGAGTTTACATCGTCAGATCAAATAACCTCCTGTGTTTTTCTACTACAGTGTTTACCTGAGAATGGCAGATTGACAGTGTCCTCTAAGGCACCACCCGTTGAGATTTCCCCACACCCACTTTTTTACTAATGATTAAGTTTATTAAATTAGTTTTCATCAACACACAAGCTCAAGTTATTTTAATGTTAGATAATGTATTTCAGAGTGGTCGACCCAAATCATTACTAACAAGCTCTTACCATTTTCCATTTTGGTCTCAATATGTCTTCCTTCCACAAGCCTGGAAGGAAAAAAAGAAGGGTGATTTGTCAGACATAGCACCCATTGACTGCTCAATCGTGCCTATGGGTGCGGTACGGTTGGTGTAGTGTGAGTGCCCCCTAAGGAGACACAGTGGGGCCACTTTTCAGCCCGGGAGATTCAGGCACCCAAGACCGGCCCACTTTTTTCATGGTTGAAATTGAATAAACAAAGCAACAGTTCAGCTCTTACTATCATGTAATTTGTATTTATAACATGTTTGAACAACTGTATAGAAATTAAATAATATTTCACTAAGTTAACAAACAATATTTCACTTCAAGGATAGATTGCTAAATTAACACAAAAGAATAGCCTATTTCACTTAAACGATAAGCTGGCTTAAATTGAAATAAAACATTTGAAATAAAATGTACTTACAGGGAGTCTGTCTGTCCTCTTCAAAAATGTCTGTCAGCTTTGGCAGCATACACCTCCAACGCCCTTCTTTTCTTCAACACAGCCTTTTTAACCCCTCCTGGCTCCTTCCTACTCCATCCTCACTGACAGTTGGTCAACTGTTGGAAGCTGATTTCTGGTATCTATTATTTGGAAAACGCGGGCTTGGACCCAGCCAACTCTATATTTTTTTTTGGGGGGGGGGGGGGGGGTGTTCACAATGCCAATGCTGCTGATGCTAAACTGATATACAGACGAGCCTCAACATCTCCTGTCTTAGTTTAGCATGTTAGCTTGCTAACAGTTGCCAGGTAAACTAAAGTCAATGTGCCGCTGAGGCTGATGGGAATGCCATTCGTTTTCAGCAGGTTTAGCCTATGATTGTGGCAGATGTAATAAAACTAATACCATCTAGCTCTGCTGCAAAACACAATATCTGCTGTGGATGTGGTGGTGGTGTCAAGTCATATACACTCCCCCAAAATGTGGTCTGAGAAATGTTTATTAGGTTTTTGTGAACTAAGGACAAATATAAGAGTGATATCAATCTTCTCATCTAATCCCTGAGTAAGAAAGTGAGTAGATGTATGTGTTGTTATCCCAAAAATGTCAAAGTGTTCCTATCAGTCATTTTGAATATCTGAATAACTCTGAATAACTGAATATATTTGTATGTATATTTGTTTGTTGGAATGAAATGAGGTAATATATTCACTAATTTAAGGGCTATTGAAAAAACAAATGGGTTAGGTGACCAACTGAAAAATATACTTCATAACAGTTAGCGTCTGTTTAATCTGCACAGCCCGGACGTCCTGCACATTAGAATGACTTGTGTTGTGTTTGTGTGCCAGGCGAGAAGCCCCACGTGTGTCAGATATGTGGGAAGGCATTCAGCCAGAGCTCCAACCTTATCACCCACAGCTCTCTGCAGATCTGTGGTCTTGTAGGGCAGAACCCCAATGCTTATGTGCACTTAAAAGAAACACGAGACTACAGCGCATATCACTTTCCTCCTCACTTTTCTTCAAATGATCCCAGAGAGAGTTCACATGGAGCGCGATGAATGGAGATATCAGTCGTGGGTTTTCCTTTGAATCATGTTTATTTAGTTTAACACAGCACACGTTGCAGAATGTTTACTTCATGATTAGGTTAGGTAGGACACCTTTCTAAGGTAGGAAAGTTTGTTTTTAGTAAAAATGTTTGTTAACGTCTGCTCAAGGTGGCTTATCAATTCCATGATGCTGCACAGTTTAATGAATAATAATGCAGCAATTGTTATATTTTGAGCCAAATCATAATCTGCAATGTAATCAGTTAGATTTCTCTGTCAAGTGAATGTACTACAATGATTTAACTAAGGTAGAATGTTTACTTCATGATTAGCAGGAGATCTTTGAGGTGGAGGTTTCTGTTGTGGACAGCATCAGGTGTGTTTTAAAAGCCATGGTCTTTATACCACTGCGCTCTGGCAACCACATCATTGGAGTAGTCTCCAGATGTTGTGAGGTCATCCATGTTATCGTAGTAAAGGACGTTTACAACGCCCGCATTGTAGGATGCTATCCCTCCTGTGGAGGCAAACAAAGCAAAGTGTGATGAGAGCTGGTGCATGTGTGTGAGTGATGATCCAGTAAAACCAACCTTTCAGCTGCTGCTCCGCGGTCCAGTCAGGAAATTTGAAGCGGATGTCTTTGATACGACTAACCAAGGTACCGATTCGAAGGAGGATGGCCTCCTACAGGAATGGAAATTAAATGGCATGAACACTTCTATAATGTGAGGCTCTATTAAGAGGATGTGTGTAAAAGAGTGGACTTTATTACAACCTGCATCAGTTTAGTCGGTTCCGGGTTGTCTGAGTATAAATCTCTGGAGAAAATGGCAGCAAAGACAGCTGGATCGATTTTATATTTTTTTCCCTCATCGTTGATTTTAGACCTGAGCTTTTCCATTCGGCCCGCATGTCTCTCTGCTATGAAGTGTGACGCCCTCACACCTTTTAAGAAAGAAATGAAACAGAGAACAGGAACATCCTCATTGCAAACTGAGTGTCTATCTTCCTCAGTATACTGATGTAGTTACACTGTGGATGTGGGCAGGTGGTCACTGTTGATGGGAGTTTACGTCGATCGTACAGTGTGTACCTGAGTATGTCACCATGTTCTTCGTTGCTGTCTCCTCTGAGGCACCAGTTGTTTCAACCTTTGTGATGTCGCCATAACCTGTGGGTACTAATTTATTAAATTCATCAACACACAAGCTCAAGGGAAACAAATCAAACAGAGAACAGGAACATCCTCATTGCAACACACTGAGTGTCTGTCTTCCTCAGTATACAGATGTTCTAGTTAACACTGTGGATGTGGACAGGTGGTTACTGTTGATGGGAGTTTACATCGTCAGATCAAAAAGTGTTTTTTATACTACAGTGTTTACCTGAGAATGGCAGATTGGCAGTCTCCTCTAAGGCACCCGTTGAGATTTCACCAGAACCTACTAATGTTCAGTTTATTAAATTAGTTTTCATCAACACACAAGCTCAAGTTATTTTAATGTTAGATAATGTATTTCAGAGTAGTCGACCCAAATCATTACTAACAAGCTCTTACCATTTCCCATTTTGGTCTTGATACGTCTTCCTTCCACAAGCCTGGAAGGAAAAAAAGAAGGGTGATTTGTCAGACATAGCACCCACTGACTGCTCAATCGTGCCTATGGGTGCGGTACGGTTGGTGTAGTGTGAGTGCCCCCTAAGGAGACACAGTGGGGCCACTTTTCAGCCCGGGAGTTTCAGGCACCCAAGACCGGCCCACTTTTTTCATGGTTGAAATTGAATAAACGAAGCAACAGTTCAGCTCTTACTAATTTGTATTTATAACATGTTTGAACAACTGTATAGAAATTAAATAATATTTCACTAAGTTAACAAACAATAGTTCACTTCAAGGATAGGTTGCTAAATTAACACAAAAGAATAGCCTATTTCACTTAAACGATAACCTGGATTAAATTGAAATAAAAACATTTGAAATAAAATGTACTTACAGGGAGTCTGTCTGTCCTCTTCAAAAATGTCTGTCAGCTTTGGCAGCATACACCTCCAACGCCCTTCTTTTCTTCAACGGCTTTTTAGCCCCTCCTGGCTCCTTCCTACATCCATCCTCACTGACAGTTATTGTGATGGTCGACTGTCGGTAGCTGATTGCCGGTATCTGGAAAACGCGAGCTTTATGGACCCAGCCTCTATTTGAGAGGGGGGAACGCCCTCAGATGGTACAACACATCTATTGCCGTGCAGAGGCTGTGGTATCAGTGTATTTTATGAGAAGATAAACTCACTGGACAACTGTCAATGTTTTTTTCCATGACATATATCCCACTAACGCTTAATGAAAGCTGGTTAACGTATCAACGTATCATCAAGTAAAAGTCCTGCATTCATTACTTCAAGTAAAGAGTGAAAGAGAGGCATTATCAGCACAATGTACTTAAATGATCTTCCCAGTAAACATTTTTTGGGGAATGTTTTGGCGAATGTTGAAGTGTAGGGGAACATTTGCTGAACCCTGCAGTGAACGCTCCCTTGAGGTTATGTAGGACACCTTTCTAAGGTAGGAAAGTTTGTTTTTAGTAAAAATGTTTGTTAACGTCTGCTCAAGGTGGCTTATCAATTCCATGATGCTGCACAGTTTAATGAATAATAATGCAGCAATTGTTATATTTTGAGCCAAATCATAATCTGCAATGTAATCAGTTAGATTTCTCTGTCAAGTGAATGTACTACAATGATTTAACTAAGGTAGAAGTATCCAGTATGTTAGTAATAGTAGTGCTTTGAGGGTCCTTTGTAATTTCTGTCAGTGTATAACATTGAGAAATAAATATGTTAACATTGACTTATTTTTAAGGACAACAAGAGAGAGACAGAATTTAAATATTTAGGGTTAAGGTAAGAAACAAAAAAGCTTTTAACCTTATGAGGAATGGATGTGATTACGACTGATAAACTGTCACCATCAAAATGAATAAAATATATAACGAAATAAATATATGAATAATATGTAAATAATGTGTGATAATATCTACATTTGATTGTATGTTCAAATGTATGAAGTATAGTGTTATATTGTGAGAAGCCTTTTTCTTTATTACTTAAAGGTTGACAGTGTAATAGTGTGAACGGTCATGGCAGAGTACTTTCATCAGTAATTCATCCTATCATAAGACAAAAGGGTAAAATCTCCCCAGGGAATATTGCCTGCACTGTACTATAAAAACGACAGGAATATTTCCGTTTCTATAAAGTTTTACAACATAATTCTTCTACAGAAATAGCCTCATTAAAAATCACAGCTCTGACCCTTTCCCCTGACCTCTATGATTCTAACTAATTACAGCCCTGGAAAAGTCCTCTTGTACAGGCGCTGCTGTCTGGTGACAGATGCATTCAGGTGTTGTGGCAAAGAACGGAATAGCCATATAATCAGTGTGGAGTGGACTATTTCAACGGTAAAATAAGGGGAACATAGAGACTTATGACTTCAAAGGTTACCCATGTGCTGGTTCACTATCGGAGAACACAAACTATCATTATTTATACATATATATATATATATATATATATATATATATATATATATATATATATATATATATATATATATATATATATATATATATATAATATAAAACAACGGCACCCTGATCATTTTCTTGCTGTGTCCCCAAAAAGAAAAGGAAAAAGAAGCGTGATTCGTTTCGTTGTTATCAAGCAAAGGTAATAACACGTTCCTTCAACGACTATCGGTTCACGGCAGCGAGAGCGCAGGTTTTTTTTAGGTGTCCTTAAACGCACCATACATGTGTTCTGTTCACTGTTCTGGGAAGACTTGTTAGCTCGGTAGCATATCACACGCATTGACATCGGCGTCACACAAAAATATCACATTAAGGTAACGTTGTGTGTCTTTGTACGTTTTACAACAGACTCTCAAGTGTGTATATGTATTTGCGTTGTATTAATTGCTAAACGCATTGATTACTTTGCCGTAGTAAGTTGGTGTTTGAGTTTTGCCGTGGCAGCTAACACGCTAGCCGCATTAACGTTAGCTTTGTTTTGAGTTAGCCAATTAGCTTTAGCTATTTATCTTTTATTTCCCCTGAGTGTTTGTCTACTCTATGGTGTTACCACATGCCCAGTGATGCTAAATACGAGTAGTTAGATAGTTTGTTAAATTAAAAAGTAATGTCGCTTTAATGTTTGTTCAAGGTAATTCGTGACTCACGTTTACTTGTTAGCTGCTAGCTTGCTAACTACCGGCTTGAATGAGAGAGAAAGACGAGAAGCGCTGTTTGTCGTATCACACCGGTCGGCCATCATGGTCATCGGCGTTCTTTTAACATTTAAACGTGTCCCGTCTATCACTTTTCTCGTTGAAGACGGTACACGCACAGGTTAATGTCACATTATTTCTCCCAAGAAGTCATTCATTTGGATGTGAGCTGCGGCCTGCCAACGGAAACCGAACGACCCTTCCGCTAGCTATGCTAGTTTACGAGACCGTTTATGAGGGCTCGGATCATTTTAGCACAAAGCTAGTATTTATTTCTCCGCTAAATTCGCTTTCGTAAAAAGCGAATTCATAACCGTCAATTACTCGAATAACGAATGTATAGAAGGCTACTTTAACTTATTTATGGTAGGCTACTATACAGTTTAGGACCCAACGTTAATAACATCAATATGGCATCTCTGTGAAGTGAATGTACTACAATGATTTAACTAAGGTAGAAGTACACAGTATGTTAGTAGTAGTAGTGCTTTGAGGGTCCTTTGTAATTTCTCTCAGTGTATAACATTTAGAAATAAATATCTTAAACATCATAATAAAGCCCTTTAAACTGGGGGCTCCAGGGCCAGGTAACCTACGTTGCCTAACAGTAAAGTCTGATGAGTAACGTCCCAGATAAATAAATGGACTTTGGCACTGTACAATGCCATACATATAATGTGAATAACAACACAAGTTAATACAATAAGATCTCGTTAAAGACGGCACACGCACAGGTTAATGTCACCTTCTTTCTCCCAAGAAGTCATTCATTTGGATGTGAGCTGCGGCCTGCCTGCTGCCTGTACTCGGATAACTAATGTATAGAAGGCTACTTTACCTTATTTATGGTAGGCTACTATACAGTTTAGGACCCAACGTTAATAACATTAATATGGCATTACAAGATATTGAATCTTAAGAATATCTGATATGTATATCTAACAGCTATCCTTCATCTCAAGTATAAGCTTGAAAATTAAAGAGCTCTTTCACTCCGTCTGCTGTTTTTGAAAATTTGGGAGACAGAAATTCATTGATTTTACATGCTGTTGTACAGATGGCAGAAACCGACGTTGATAATGAACTTTTGGACTACGAAGAGGATGAGGAGCCCCAGGGAGTGCCTGAGAGTGGGACCCCAGCAATCAAGAAGGAAGTGAAGGGGTCCTATGTATCCATCCACAGCTCAGGCTTCAGAGACTTTCTGCTCAAACCAGAGCTGCTCCGTGCCATTGTCGACTGTGGTTTTGAGCATCCCTCAGAAGGTGAATAGCAGTTTGGAGTTATGTTAAAGCTTCAAAACTGTGGACGTAATCCTTATTTTAAAGCTGCACCTATTTATCTCACATTGTCTGAAACTGCCACACAAACTCCTACTATTTATGTTTTTATCATATTGTTCTGATATTCAAGTCCCAGTCGGCAAGTCCGGCGGATTGAGGGCACTCTGTCAGTTTTTGAATGTTTACAACTCTCACTCTCCTCCCCCACGACCACCGAGCTCCTTCCCCTCGACTCCGTGCCCTTTGAAATCCCTTAGATCACGACACCTTTGAAATGCGAGTCCGATGTTGACTCTGGTTTTATCACGGGCACCGTCACAATCTTTCTTTTTGTCCCTATTTTTCACTGGTGTTTTCTTTTGCTTGGTTGTTTTGGACCTCCTCGTTTCGGTTTTTAACCGAGGAATTGGAATGAGCCAGAGGGGGGAGGGGCTCTGTGTGTGCACGTGCTGATTGGACAGGATCATCCGAGCGCTCTACGTGCACGTAGAGGCGTGTTTCTTTTTTCTTTTCTAAAACCGGATGATTTATGTTGTTCTATCGGAGCATAGTGTTGGCTTCAGTGAATATGATTAAAAAAAAATGTTGCTGACTGGGTCTTTTAATATTTAATCAGCAGATGTTTTTCTCTTGTAATTTCACTCCCCTTAAATTATTTGTTTTATTTTCAGTCCAACATGAGTGTATTCCACAAGCTATCCTGGGCATGGACATCCTGTGTCAGGCCAAGTCTGGAATGGGAAAAACAGCAGTGTTTGTACTGGCCACCCTGCAACAGATAGAACCTGTGGATGGTCAGGTGAGTTGGTCATCATTGGCTTTTGCTCATTTTTCATGCTAAAGAGCCATTATGCCTTTTGCTTTTGCTGTTTTTTTTCTCTACGTGGTGTCCATAATTGTACGATTGTTATTTATTGTTTGTTATACTTTTTTTTTTACTGTTATCTTCTGGATTGATTTTTGTAGCTATCAAACCTTGGTAATGTCTAGAAGGCATTACAAAAGGACATGCACAACATCATGACTGAGCAGTTAATAAGTCTAATGTCCATGTGCCCTGTATGCCAGGTGTCTGTCCTTGTAATGTGCCATACACGAGAGTTGGCCTTCCAGATCAGCAAAGAGTACGAGAGATTCTCCAAGTACATGCCCAGTGTCAAGGTGTCAGTATTCTTCGGTGGCCTGGCCATTAAGAAGGATGAGGAAGTCCTGAAGAAGAATTGCCCTCACATTGTCGTAGGAACTCCAGGACGTACACTGGCCCTCATCCGCAGCAAGACCCTCAACGTGAAGAACATCAAACACTTTGTGCTTGACGAGTGTGATCGGATGCTGGAGCAGCTGGGTGAGTAAGAGGAAAACAAGTATTTTTATAGTGGACATTCCACAAACCTTGGTGAAGGCAGTGGTTAGTATGTCCGGGAGGCTTCCAATTGACTCCGGTATTGTTCTCTGTATTCATATCTTATGGAAGTGTGATGTCATCTCATATCTTTTAACAGTCTTGAGCAGAGTTGTTCCGATTCCATTACCAGTATCGGAAATGCCTCCGATACTGCCGAAAATGCTGGCATCGGTATCGGCGAGTATTGGAGTCCAGGCACCGATCTGATACCACGTAATTTATTTTTCCGTTAGCTTTGACACAGTTCTTCTTAGCCGCTCTTGAAACAGTTGCTCTGTGCTGCCGGCGGCAGCTGCTGTTTTTTTGAGGGGTGAAACAGAATTGGTCACCTGACACCTGCTAAAAGGAGCTACTGTTAGCGCATCACGTTGGCGGTTTGTCAGTACTTCACAGTGGATGTTCCCACCAGTAAGACGGCGACATGCAACACAGGGCTCTCACATACGCATTTCAACCTGTTTACACGTCACATCTAGTATTTCTCACGCAGACAAATTATAGGGATAATTAAAAAACGTTCTTATTTTAAGAAAATACTTCACCAAAATGTGTTTCTGAAAACATTTTATGCAAGAAATATGCTATGCAGTTGCTGAATCTTTTTTTTTTTTTTTAGATCAACAACAGTCAGTTTAAAAGATTTTCTTGGGCGCTAGAAGCGTTAGTAGCCCTATCTTGACCAATGTTGACCGTTGCTGAAAATGCTTCTGAGAGGGTATTTGGCTGGATGTCCTGGTGGAAATGACCTAGGGTACATTTTACTCCGAACCATCACTTTAACACACATCCAATGCATCGATGCAGGTCACACCAGGACAGCTCTGCTTGTAGTTTTTTAGTTTTTTTTTCATTTTTATTTTTTAACCAAGGCTATGTTTCAAAACAAGGGGTAGATAAATGACGCAGCGTTTATCAAACTTGGACAAATCTTTCTACAACGTGCTTCCTTTAAGAGCAGCAGAGAGACATTTTTTCTACACAAATCACAGTTCTAAACCAATCACAGTTCTAAATGAATCACAGTTCTAAACCAGTCACAGTTCTAAATGAATCACAGTTCTAAACCAGTCACAGTTCTAAACCAATCACAGTTCTAAACCAGTCACAGTTCTAAATGAATCATTACCACTTAATATGAAAATGAATTGTGGATGAACTAAAATGTAATTCTTTCATTAAAAAATATTCTAGAGAAATAACTTCCTGAATTTTAGATAACGATGTAATCAAAATTGAATTCATGCAATTTTGGGAGTATTATTTCTCTTCTTCCAACAGACATGAGACGTGACGTCCAGGAGATCTTCAGGGTGACGCCCCATGAGAAACAAGTCATGATGTTCAGTGCAACGCTAAGCAAAGACATTCGCCCAGTCTGTCGCAAGTTCATGCAGGATGTGAGTTATCCTTGATTTAAGAATGTTTCATATTCAACCCACCGTGCCTCATTCAGGTATATGCGTTTTTAGCAGAGATGAACGAAGCTGCAAGTTGAGTTTGTCATGTATTAAGCAATTGTTGTTGATGAAAATTGATACATTAATTGATATTTATTTTAATACATGTTTATAGGCCTTTTCCCATTTGTTGACATTTCAGTGTGTGCTGGGACCAGTGAGTTAGCTCTAAATGTCTGTTTCTCATTGTCGATGCATGTACACTTCACCATAAACATTGATTATGGTCAATTGTGACCTAAAAGTTAGAGAAAGTGTTATGGTGTCTGGAAGGTCGCTGGTTCGATCCCCGGAAAGTGAAAGAGCTACATTACCTTTCATTCATTACCACGACTGAGTTACCAGTTGTTGGTAAAATGGGTGTAGAACCATATTCACTGGTGTTATTCATATCTGATTAATGGATTCTATTATTTGATCAATGTCCTCGTTATAATTGCAGATATTACGCTATTCACCAGTTACTACTATTGTGTAATAAATAATGAGATAGTTTAGGTAGTTCTGTGTCTGTTGCAAAGTCCCTCTTAGCTTTGCCCACTTGTGGCTGTCGGTGTCATAAGTGGCCATATCAGAGGGGCAAAGTGATCCTCCTAGGCAGTTTTGGTTTGGTCAGGACAGTCTGTCCTCCTGACTGCTGCAGCCCAGGACAACAGCTTCAGCTTGCCACCATGCGCTGTTTATTTGTTTGTAGAAAATTGTTTGTAGTTGTAGACCTGTGTGTGTGAGACAAATGTTTGGCTCCTCTCTTACCATGCAGCCCATGGAAGTGTTTGTGGATGACGAGACCAAGCTGACCCTCCATGGCTTACAGCAGTATTACTGCAAGTTGAAGGACAGTGAGAAGAACCGAAAGCTTTTCGACTTGCTTGATGTCCTCGAGTTCAACCAGGTATAGCTGGCACTCATTTATATTACTCATGTAATCAGAATCAGTTATGTACATATCTGTTATAGTATTTGAAATGGTCGAAGGGCTTCATTTGAACAAATATATGTTTGGAATATTCTTCTTTACTACAGCCACCCACTATAATTTTATAGTTGGTATCTTTTCTAGAATCGATTTCAACCAAAAATATGCAAACCTTTTCCTTTTTTGGTTTCCTTTTTAGGTGGTGATCTTTGTTAAATCAGTGCACCGTTGTGTAGCTCTCTCCCAGCTGCTGGTTGAGCAGAATTTCCCCGCCATCGCCATCCACAGGGGGATGGCACAGGAGGAGCGGTAGGTGCCTTTTTGGTTCTGGTCTTGTTTCAATATTTGGATTCAACAATAACTGTTCTAATTTCAATATCTTGAACATAAATGACTGTACTAAAACTTGTTTGTAAGGAGAGTATCACATTTTACTAGTGAGGAATTTACTCCCAGATTTATGTGGAAAATTATATTGTTTGATAGTTCAGTTAATGTGCTTAGTCTCACTTTGGAATATTATCTAACTTATTCCTGTTGCTGTTCATTGCTGCCTTCAGGTTATCCCGGTACCAGCAGTTTAAAGACTTCCAGCGGCGAATCCTGGTGGCCACTAACCTGTTTGGCCGAGGCATGGATATCGAGCGAGTGAACATTGTCTTCAACTACGACATGCCAGAGGATTCTGACACATACCTTCACAGAGTTAGTCCAGCTAAAATATAATACCACATTCTCTATGTCCTGCATCTGTATATTTTACAAACACAAATCACATATGGCCGAGCCCATTTTGACCAAAGGTCTTTGGCTGTACCTCAGGTGGCTCGTGCTGGAAGGTTTGGGACCAAAGGCCTGGCCGTCACCTTTGTGTCCGACGAGACTGATGCAAAAACCCTGAACGATGTCCAAGACCGCTTCGAGGTCAACGTAGCAGAGCTACCAGAGGAGATTGATATCTCCTCCTACAGTAAGTCCTGTTGTGTCTCACAAGCTGTCTTGCACTTGGCCAGTCTGTGTACAAGTGCACTACTATCACGTTTGTGTTTAAGCATACATCATCTCTTTGTGGTGGAAATAACGTGACCAGATCAACTGGAGACCGAGGAAGCAACACGATACTCTGGATTTCTTAGGCTTAAGTTTTATTGCAGCTTGAATTCAAGCCAAACAGAGAAACAGCAATACAGATGATTCACAAGTGTACAGCCACCCTCAGTTCTAAAGGTTCCAGGAGTCCCTGGGGACACCTGTATCACTGGCTCCTCTATATCTAGTGAGGGGATGATGTTACTTTAGCTAACTCGGGAATGTGTGTGTGTTATGAGTTAGGGCATGAAGAGCTCAGGCACTGGCCTTTGAGTGAGCACAAACGATAGAAGGGAGACAAGGTGTCGTTATCAATCTACGGTCACAGCATCTGTGAATACCGTGGGGAGTTGCGCAACTCTCACCACTTTATGGCGGTCGAGCCTGGCACCCTAAATGTTCAGAGTCCTGTCTGGGGCAACTTCTTGTCTTCCTACTCCTGTGTCCCTGACCATCTACTCATCTCTAGCTTAGATTATCTCTAGTTGTTAGGCATGACGTATAAAGGCAAAGCATAACTGAACAACTCTTCACTGTTTTTGCTAGCTATTGCACGACTGTAGTAATTGACTATGTAAAACAGATGACGTAAACGGCAAAGCATAACTGAACAACTTTCCTTTTTCTCTTTGCAGTTGAACAGTCCAGATGAGTCGGAAGCATCTTTCCAGTGTGTGACCCTTGATGTTCTGTATTTTGACCCCCCTGAAACATTTATTTTAAAAGTTGCCCTCCCACCATGTATGTTGGTTAGTTCATAAGACAGTTTTTTTCATGTCTTTGCAGGTTACTTGTTTTAGTGTTTTCCTTGTTAAAACATGGATATATTGTTTTGGTTGCAAAAATAAACGTTTTATACCTTATTTAATGATATTGGTCATTTTTAAACATTTAAATGTTTTGTGCACAACAACACTATCCAATAAAGAAACTGTGTTGTAGTTCATTATCCTCACAAGCAGAGGGCGCTGTCACCATAGTTTTAAGACATAGCCACTGGTCCTAAACAGTTGGTTACTTTGAACTGGCTGCCAAGTTTGAAACTATACAAGTTGAGTTGAAATAAAACCTTGCATGAAACTTGAGCTCGGCCAGTTTAATCACATGCAGGGACCAACAAATACGTATGACGGCTACACCGTAGTGTCTGATCCACATGCATTAATGTGCATAAATGTGACAATACAAACTTTGATCCAAATAAAGAAAGTATCTACAGAATATACTGTGATCAAAAATAAATTCTCAAATACAGGTTTGTGAAAGACATTCCTCTGAGGTGCATTTAATGCACAAACAAGAAATCAATTGGCATTGGTCCAGTCATTTCTGAACGTTCAGTCAGTTCCAGATAGTGTTCCTTATCGTTTTAACAGTCTGAGTTTCAGAGGAACAGTCGTTCATTGCTGTGTAAATGTAAATGGATTGTCAGTGCAGCGTGCTCAAAGTAAGCCATTTTAGGCAATTTTTAGTCGACATTTTGTTTCCATGTAAAGCTGCAAAAGATGATTTTGCTTGTCGCTGATTAGTCAACAGTGCATTGTGGGATATATAATCATCCACCATTATAGTGTGTGAGGCTGTTGTTGCAGGTGAGGTGATGCTTGTGCACTGCTGTCATAGTTATAATTAATAAGTTTCAGTGCTTAACAAAGTGCTTTGTTGCTCTTGTAGTGTTTCTCCTCTGGCTGATCCGAGGCTCTCAAAAAAAGAAACACCCAACACCTGAATCAGCAATCAGTCCAGAGTGGAGGAAGTCCAGGGTCGCTTCAGGGCTCTTATTTAGGTCCCATGTCTGTTTGAACAGGAGCGGGCAAGTGTACAATCCACTCCGGTCACACAATAATATCACAATTAAGGGTTGCCTTTATGATTGTGAATAAAACCGAGGCGGCCCTTCCTGCCTGCTGTTAGCCAGTCAGATGGGTGCCTCTGGTCTTCACTCATTTGGAGCCAGATGAGAAAAATGGCCCCTAGTCTTGAAGCGTCTTCCTTCGTCAAGAAAATCGACCTCATCATATTAAAAATAAAAATCCTCCTCAGAACTAGTCTATGAACTGGTGTGTATCCCCATACATCCACTGCTGTGGAGGGAGGGCGACCTCGTTGAGGAGGCCGCAGTCGTCGCTGCATTTACAAGACTGGATAAACATGGCCGACCTCTGGAAACGCTCGCCGTCAGGGCAGACAAAGGTCACGGGGACAGTGCGTGTGCGGCGCGGTGAGCAGCACCGTCCATCTGCACACACACCGCAGTAGTTCGGCCGGTAGAGGCGGACGCTCACACATTCTCCATACGACAGGCGGACGGGCTCTGGGGCTTTCTGGGTCGGGGAACACGTCTTCCCTTTCTGATGGATGATAAAAGCAAAATGATGAGTGTCTTAGTCTGAATAATAATAATAATAATAATAATAATAATAACAATAAGTGTTGTTCCTAATTGGCTTCAGAAGCTGAAATCACCCTTAGAAGAACTCATATAAAGATTTTCCATTCTTAAAATCATCTAATGAGCTTTGACTTTTATCTGCTCTTTCCTTTTACAGAAGCAGCGGATTTAAGCAGCTTTGCACTCAAACTCATTAGTTTCACATTAAGAGGGCCGGACATCAACTTGTCATGCAAAAACAGGGATTGAGAGAGGGATTATTTTTAGATTGAAATGATTAATTGTAAGATTAAACATTTATTTAACATTTGAGTGTCCTTCTCGGCTAAACACACTGACACCTTTGATCGTTCTTGGCACCAGAGCTTTTAACTCAGCAGAGCAGAGAAAAGACCTCTTAGTGTGTGTCCAACAAGGAGGATTAATATAGATACACCGCTTCCCTGGACTCTGAGTACACAGATGAGGCCTAGCTATGGACAGTTGCTTGGCAGGAATGCCGGGGGTGGGGGACTATATTTAAAAAGGCGCCTGCTTGCCACCAAAACACCGCCGTGTAAATCAGCACTGCCCTGTTCCCACTGGTTGCAGCTTCCCGAAAGAACCGCTAAAATAATCTCTGGTCTTAAACTCGGGATAAAGATGGCTTTAGCACTAAGAGCGTATTTAGTCAGCGCCAGAAGGTCAAACCTTTCGTTCATTGCAGCACCGATTTAATGTTTTCAGCCTCTGCCCTTTGGCTTGAAGATGGAAACAAGGAAGCAGAGCGAGGTTTTGTTTTACCCTGCGTCGTCTGACGTGGACAGATAAGAGGTGAAATAATTCCTTACTGATGCGCGTTATCGCAAGGCGTTGGGGTTTCGCCGTGCGAGAGATAAGTTGTTGTGATAAGAAGTTTCCTTGGCAGCAGCGAGTGAATGTTTGACCTCTGCTCTCTGTCTGTCTCCTTCCCTTCGAGTCAAGTTCAGTGGGCCTCACCTTGGCTGGCACCGTTAGGCCGTGGCACGGTCGTACGGTACAGATTCTCGTCTCTCTCTCCAGCTTGCACTGAGGGTTCTTGTTGGTGATGCGAGATGAGACGCCCATCCCACAGCTGCTTGAGCACTGGGACCAGTCGGTGGTCTGGAGAGGGCACTTCTGCTCCTTCAGATGGTTCCACACTGAGGAGCCACGAAGGGAGATGGAAGCCAGGGAGAAAAGAAGATAAATTATCAGGGGTTGCAGGAGGATTAAGCAGCAAAATAAAAAAAAATCAAATTCCTGCTTCGCAATATATATATATTTTTTTATGGTTTTCCTCATCTTTACGTTTTAGCCAGCTTAGCAGGATCTGTTGCTCCAGAAATATCTCTTGGTCTTAGTTGTAACATTCACGATGCCCAGAGGATGAATCCTACTGACTTTGCTTACTTGGTGGAGCCTTAATAGCCTTAATCTGGCGCCAACATCAAGTTAACATTTTATTTGTCAAATCCTTTGGTTTTTGCCACAGAGTGCTACAGGAAACGAAATACGTCAGAAAATATCTCTCGTGTGAATTTTTCAAGAGTGAGAGAATACAAAAACAACACGTACTGATAACTTTTTACTTCTGGCATTGTGTGAGAATCATAAACTTGGAATTTCCTCCAATAATCCAAAGGAAAGATCCCTTGACTTTTATTCGAGGGAACCAGTGCGATGCTAATATCAGGTGGTTGGTTGACAAAGATACGTCATCCCTGCAGCGCTAGCCTTTAGCATCAAAGCACCACTGTGACAGTACAGCCTCACTAGCATGGCTCAGAGTGACATCACTCAACCATTCCCACAAGAAAAACATCAGAGTGTTGTTTTAACACAAGCAAAAGCTGGGAACCACTGAATGAAAGTGTTACTTGTTTTTATGATTACTGATGTATCAAATTGCAAATCCTGTAACATTGAGTACCCAATTGGAATCTTAAACTAACGAAATAGTCTCCCCCTCCTCTCACCAGGCAGGTGTTTGTAGCCATGTTCACTCTCCCAGCCGCTGGACTTTACGTCAGCGAGCTCGTTGGCCAGCTCGCTTTCAGGCCTGTGATGACGTCCGAACGGGTGTTGTTGCGGCGGAGGCACCTGTGATGAGAGATAAGATGAGATATTGCTGGCGATTCATCTGTGCCGCAGTCCAACCATCTTTTATATGTATTTTCATGGTGTTATCACCACGGCGCCCTGATTGTCAGCAGATTATTTCAGGGCAATGGGTCAGCGGACACACTTTACTCCTCTGCTGTTATAATAATAAACTTAACATCTTCAGTCTTGGAAGTTTTGGTCATAAGCAAAGAAAACACTTAAAAAAAAACAAAAAAACAAAAACAAACCAACATTTCCTTGGCTACTGCTTAAATGTTTTTCCTTTTGTAGAAATTACTCTTCCACCCCAAGCACCTCATCAGGAAAAACACCATATCATTTGATATTGCAAATAAAATAGGTTTCCAATTTGTATCTTATGTGTGAGTCACTTAACTAGCAGAGAGTCCTCTTGCAGTTACAAGGGGGAAAAAACAAACAAACCTGATGCTTAGGTGGGAGCCGCCAAGTGCCCTTATGGCAGTCCACGCTGAAGCAGCACTGCCCGGGTATCCTGACCAGCCGTGGGTAGGGGCAGGATGGAGAGGCTGGTGGCAGCTTGTTGGTGCAAAGAGGAGCGCAGCCAACGGCGCCGTCGATGCAGGTACACTGGTGTTTGCAGCCGGCGCGGAAGCTCTCGCCGTTCTGGTAGATCCTGCCGTTGTACTCGCATGTGCGTCCCTCTGATTTTGCTGGAAAGACACATTTTTACTCAGGCTAAAGAAAACAATGACTCACGAATTGCAGATTGGTCATATAGATAAACTGACTTTTGTAATGCATGAAGCAAATGACAACAGGGGTATTCCTTGCACAATCCATGAGTGAGATATCTCAGAGTTACATGACTCAGTTATACTGGACATCCATCCATCCATCCATCCATTTTCTACCGCTTATCCAGTATTCAGGGTCGCGGGGGGTCCCAGCTATCATTGAGCGAAGGCAGGGTACACCCTGGACAGGACGCCAGTCTATCACAGGGCCGACATGTAGAGACAAACAACCATTCACACTCACATTCACACCTACGGGCAATTTAGAGTAATCAATGAACCTATCCCCATGCATGTCTTTGGACTGTGGGAGGAAGCCGGAGAACCCGGAGAGAACCCACGCTTACACGGGGAGAACATGCAAACTCCACACAGAAGGAACCCGGGGCTGACCCGGGGATCGAACCCGGGACCCTCTTGCTGTGAGGCGAGAGTGCTACCCACTACACCACCGTGCAGCCCTATACTGGACATCCTTTAAAGTAAATAAAAGGAACACATTATTAAGCTTTTGGAAAAACAACTTTAATGTTAACAAGTCGCCATGTGCTCTTATTTTAACAGCCGGTGAGCAAAGTTTCTCCTGACTTGACCAAAACCACACACAATGAGTCCACATGGCGACGGTACACAACATCACACATGGACCACCGAGATAGAAAGGTCAGTGGAAATAAGGAGACAGGAAGTGTCAGACTCCTTGTCTCTTAAGCGTGGAAGAACCAGCTATTCATAGTTTGTGGGGCAGCACTGGCATGGTGCAGATGGAAGGTGTATTTTTATCTTTGAAACCCCCTGTTGCTGCCATAAAACATCTCCTACTCATTAAAATACCCCCGTCTTGCAAGGTTACACGTTGCTTAATCCCTGGGCCATGATGGCTTTGACTTGATGGTAAGGAGAGCCAATTAACGTCCATTTGCTCGACACCTTTCATATATCGTTACACAGGTGTCGTGACATCTTGGCTTTTATAGCACATCACATTAACCGCATTCGTTTCAAACACAGGATTATTTCCCCTTGCAATGTTCATGCAGCACTCTCCATTGTCTCAGCAGTGCAAAAAGCTTTAATGGAAAAAAACCCCACCCTCCTCTCTCACCTCGACAGATGCCCCAGGCCATGGTCACATCGTTGCCATAATTACACTCCAGCCCTTTGTGGTGGTCGCAAGGCCTCGTGGGGCCGCAGTCCTGGTTGAGCTGTGCAGCACACACCTTGCAGCAGCCACATCCGTCTGGCACAGCGCTTACTCCTGGAGGGCAGGCCAGGGGCTCGTCGGGGCAGTTACACACCGCAGGGCAGCTAGCAGTCACCTGGAGGGATGAGGGAAGGGGCAGAGAGGGAGATCACAGCTTCAGGCGGGAGGCAAATGAGCGTAGTCATGCAACTTTTTCTACATCTGAGGAGAAGCGAAAAAGAAAGAAACAGAACTCCACAACCGTACTGGAGCAACATCAGAGAGCTACAGAGTGACAGATTTAGAGAGTCACAGTACACACGGTGCGGTGGATTGAGACATTTATGGCAACCAGGACACTAAAATCATCATCCTTGCACTTTTCATCCAACATCAAAGCGTTAGGGGGAGCTGGTACATTCATTTCTTTTTCATTTCTGTTTCACGTCTTAGGCTCCCACGGGTATTATGGCTGATTTTGAATTGTTTGACAGACAAAGCACTGCAGCATTAAGTCAAGTCACTGCTGGCCAGTCAGCCCTGAGTGTCTAGACAGCTCAAGGTTTGTACCCAGTCCCCTGCTGACTCGTGTTTGAGTCATTGCTCAGCACGAGAGCCAACTTGCTCCAGTTTGTGGGACTCAACATGCCACTGTGCTTTTAAAAGACATGAGTAGGCATGCTGATTACCAGGACAACCAACTTCAGAGGGACTGTATTATGATATTATTATATAAGCAGTATTGGAGTGATACCCCACCTACACTCCATTCACCAAGCTTGCATTGTATCTGCTGTTAAAAAGTCACAACAGCCATCACAGTTAATCTGATGCTGAAACTGAAACACGTTGAAGCGTTCTAGTCTGTGTTGATATGATATTTATGCTCTTTATAGTCCGGAGTTCAAAGTTGAGTCACACGTATAGGCCGAGTTCACAATCCAGAGCAGAATACACATTACATAATACTTCCTGTAAACGTACTCATAAGTGCACGCGCGCTCCTGTCGGGAGAGAAGCATCTTACCTGCGTGATGACGGCTGTTGTCAGTACAGTCAGGTAGATCAAAAATGCCATGATTAGCCTGTGGCAGGGTTAAGATAAATACAAACAAAGGTCAAATAATATCTTCAAGCTTCAATCCACTGAACAGTTGGAGGTCTTAAGTAGTTTCACACTGAGTTTCAGTCTTTTTTGGACCGCAGTCCTTGTTTTTCTACCGGGAGAAGTGTCTAAAATCGAATTTATACCCACTGGCGGGAGACCCCGCCCCTCATCATACCTCTAACCAATCAGCGCGCAGCCAGCAGTCCAGACATTCCAAACGGGCGTGGCTTCGCCGCGAGGATAGCTTGCTGATTGGTGGGCGTGTTTTGGAATGAATGCAACCATTCATAAAAATCGCAGGGCCGCTCTGTATTTATTTTACGGGTTAAAAATTAAAATGTAACAGCTTTCAAGTCACACTGAGGCACATTCCTGCTTTTGTGGCCACCACTCTCCTCACACTAAGTAAATATATTCAGCTGGGCCAGACGGCACGCTAACATTAATAGGACCTCCACCTCTAGGAAAAAAAAAAGAAGAAGGGGGAGGAATTCCCTCTGTTTTTCCAGACTAGCATAGGTGCCAGGACAGAAAATTAAAGTGGAGTGTATTAAGCAAATAGTAAGATAATAGTGGTTGTCAGAGAGAGTCACACCCATCATATTCTGAGGAAAATTCCATTTTTTTATAAAGAAAAGGTACGTTTTGATTGTTTTGCAGTTCATATTGAATTCAGGTGCCCCGTCTGACTCTGGCTATTATTTCTAACCACACGGTGCTGACATGGGAACGATGAGGATACGATCACTTGGAAAGAATGGTGGAGTCGAGGGTGAAAGCAGGATTATTGTTTTAAGGGCAGCTTGTATGAGGGTTGGCCTCCTCCTCCACCCTCTCCGCTGTCTTCCTTTTCAACCACAGGTTTTCAGCCACACCTGCCCTGACACAGAGACCTCCTTTGATGAGAGAAATGTGATAGGCAGAGGCTTGAAAGTTAGTTTTGTGTCTATGCACACGCATGCAGTTCTGGCTTAGAAACTTAAAAAAAGAAAAGAAAAAAACCCTCTCACATGGTGTCTCGCATGTGCTGTGGTGGTCTAGGTGCTGGGAAGTCTCTCTGCTGGTCAGTTAGTTAAACCTCACTCTTTAGGAGGTAATGATCTATGATCCATATTCAGTTTCAGGCTTAAAATAGGTGATTGGTTCAGTTTTATGTTAGGATCAACCTGTGCATCATTGGCAGGACCCAACCCAGTTGAAACAGATGGAAATTACATTTTAACTGCATTGTTTTTTCTATTTAATTTTTATTATTACTTTTGAAAATGTTATCAAGCAATACACAATACTCTTGTGTAGCTGACAAAAATATCTTTGAATCTTGAATCGAAATAATAAAACACAGTTAAAAAAACAAACAAAAAACACATTTCCATTCAAACACAGATAGGAGATGGATATGAGTTACAGAAACAGTAAACATCCCCAGCTGTTCCTCCTTCCTCTTTCAACTAAATCTTCCTCCAGCCTTTGGCAAGTTTGCAAAATGTACGACTCATTAAGCTGATTTCATTCCTGAGAGAGCCTCATGAAAACAAACAGCATTTAAAACAATCACGACAATTTCAAAATCAATGTTAAACCATATAAGGTGGGATTCAGACAGAAGTAACACTTTGCAGAGGTGAGGCAATGCTTCTTTTTCTTCAAGGGAGAGTTCAACATTTGGGGAATAAACATTCGATTTCTTGAGTTACAGAGTTGTGTTGAACTTATCACTCTCAATAAATGTCCTCTCCTCCTGAATGTGACATGCCAAAATTAGAAAAGAAATGCTTGAGCAAGCTTGAAAATCTCTGTAAATCTCTCTGAGTGATGTGTTTAACCAGTATTTCCTTTTGCTGAATCTGCTTGAGCTTCAAACTCATCAAATAAACGTCTCTTTCACAACCAACATTCATCTTTGTTCTGCAGCTACCTGTCCGACTAGTGTTTCACTGAAAACACACATTAGAGGCTGTGGGCTGGAGTCATGACTCAATTCCAAAAAGGAAACCACCTCAGGAAGCTGTCAGTCATCGCTCTAATTGTGTGACCAAGGAGACAAAGTCATGGCCCATCTATTTTAATCCTCCGGTGGTCGTGGTGCAGCTCCTGGACGTACTGTGACTGCTTCTGTTTTCAGCTTCTTCTCTGATGCCGAACGAGAGGAAATCAGAGATGTAAAACTCATCTCGTGTGAAGTAGATCGGCCTTTTGTCGACGGGGTGTGAGCACTGGTTTCGTGGTTGCATTTATTCCTGACTGCATCATTTTTACAGGGCGTCAGACATTTATGAACATGGTTCTACAGGTCAGTGTATCCTGGGAATCTGTCTGCCAGCAAATATCAGATCCAGCCGGTTAGTTTAGTTTAGCGTAGCACGATGACAGCCAGTCTGATTCTGTTCTCAAGGGAAACAAAATTGGGCTACAAGCACCAAGCTCAACAATGATTACATTTAATCTCATTTGTTTAGTCTATAAACCACGGTGTAAAATGTTTCCTGTTTTATTTTGTGTTATTTATTGTGCTGTTGTTGCACTATCCCTTTGCTGCTGTAGCCTAATACTGACATGTTCCCAGCTGTGGGACTAATAAAGGATTATTTTATCTCATCTCCAGGTGTCCATGCTAAGCTAAGCTAACCGCTTGCTGGCTATAGCATTGTATTTAACAGAAATGTATGAGTGTTCTCCAATCATTGGCCAGCTAGTGAGGCAGCAAGTGCAGACCATGAAGAAGGAAGTTTATTTTGAAAGGACACCGTGTCAGAAACGTACATTCATGAGACGTCGCTGCGGCGTTGCCAAAGCGTTGTTGGGAGTTGGGAGATAGAACATGTTGGTGATCTATTGAAACACTTTTATTAACAGTAGCAGCCTACAGCCACACAGCATGTGTTACACAATCTAATAACAGATGTCTTTCATATTGTACCAACAGAAAATACCAAGAACAGGGCAAGGAGGACAGAAAAAGGTCAGGTTTCCCCCCTTTTCCCTCAAAGTTCCCCGACCCCCATGCGGCCCCCCACAGTCTTAACAGTAATAGGTAACTTGTAACCACAGCGGTCAAATAAATGTAGTCGAGTCAGAAAGAACAATGTTTACCTATGGAATGTAGTGGAGTAGACGAAACATTGAATAGAAGAAAATGGGAAAATTGTACCTAATTGAGTTATTTTCCACCACTTACTGTGTTTTTGAATGAGGTGAACTGAGTGAGAATTGAGCCCAGACTGTCTGCGACTCACGGAAGCTCCTGAAGGACAACGACAATAACAAGATGATCCGAGAGGCCATATGAAGATAGCAATCTAATACGCATGCCGGGAAACAAAGTGACGTCAGGAGGGCGAATGGCTGCTTCGCTCACATGGCCCGTCACCTGAGAAGCACACACTGTGCGCAACACGATACAAAAACACAGGAAGGGGGATGCGGCTTTACGAGAAAGGACCGAGCAGGGAACATGCAGAGGCAGGACAGTGAGCAACAGTAGGTAAAGGTGGTGGTGGGAGAGAGAAGAAAGACGCTCGGGCAGAGGGAGGGGAGGTCTGGAGGAGGAGGGGGGAGGCGACAGGTGTTTCACGGTTATAGAGTTTGTTTTTTCAAGGGGAGGAGTGAGCGAGTGCCCCCGCTGCCTGGTCTGGTCTCCCCCGATGGGGTTCTGGCAGTCTGGCAGTCTGGTATTTCACATGAAAAACAGACTGCTGGTATTTCAGCTCATACCGCTTCTAAGGTCACACGAACCAAATTACACGATACTAAGGTCATACGCTTTAAAATACACAAATACATGCGGGGAGACGTAAGGAAACACGTTACACAACTTAATTCTAATGCAATTATCCAAATGGGAGCATGAAATTGAGACCTGTGGAGGAGAAGTCATGTCCTGAGAGGAAAGGGAGGAAGAAAGAGTGCAAGTGGTGGTGACAGGGTGATTAAAGGGGTCTCTGCTGCCGCGGTGGAAAATCTTGAGCGTGTGGGGAATGTCGTGTGGGTGTGGGTGTGTGTGTGTGTGTTTAGGGTGACAGCAAGGAGAAAGTGTTATCCGTTTAAAAATAACAGAACAGGAGCCTGATTTTTCGACCCTCCTTGATGGAGACAGGATAGCGTGAGAAAGCTCAGGGTGAGACTTTGTTTGTGGGCGCACGTACGTCACCCTCCTCATATAATATTATAATGTGCAGCGGCCTGCATGCTGAATCTGGCATCGGCACGTTTCCTGCCTTAATGAACTGTGCAGCTCAAACCCACAGAGCATCGTAATGTTACATAAGAGAGCTTTGGCCTGGAAGGCTGACATCAACAGTGTAGGATGACTTCTGTGGAGCAATTTCTCCCCCTAGTGGTCGGTTCAGAGGAAAGTAACGGATTAAAGAAACAACACAAACTTGTCCTATTTTTTTTTAAATATATAAATATGAAAAAAAGTGTTCAGATTAACATAACCTGCTTTGGATCAGATCTTTCATTCTGAAACCATATTGCTTTTGAAGACACAAAGTGGGACAGTTATCCCTGTCATAACTATGATTTTTTAAAACTTCTTTTAAGCTTTTTGCAGTATTAACTTTCCACACTGTGAAGTCTGTACTCGTTCCTCAAACTTCCACAAGATGGAGCCAAACACTACAATATAGAGGAGAAAAAGGACAGTGTGGCTGTAGGGCAGGATTTGATCCGATGCCCTTAGCACAAAGCTACTGAGCTGTGAAGTCAATGCTGGCAGTGCAGACACGCTAAAGACCAACAGAGCACCATGATAATGTTGACAACCCAACACTGTTCTGTTTGCCTTGTTCCGTGGTTTCTGTATTTGAGTGTCTGAAGAGCCTCGCTCGCAATCTGTGAAGTAAGACATCACAGTTATCTGTGGGCTCAGATCAGAAAACCTGTGATTTCACAAGCATTCAGATTCGGATTTGTCCCTCCTTCCTATGGAGCATGCAGTTTCAGTAAAATACACCGCGTCCCCCGAGTATCTCCACCCTCGGCTTGAGAGCTCCCTTTGTAAAGGTGTGCCATATTTTTCTTGGAAGCCAATCAGAGCCAAATGATCAGGAGGGGAGTGGGGCTTAAAGAGACGAGCGCTAAAACAGTATATTACGGGTATATTCAGACCGACAGTATGAGAACAATAATACAATAAAGCATGTTCCCAAACTACATGAACCTGAACATGGGTCAGATATGTCAGCATACATGGGAAAACCTGCAGAATATCATCCATAGCCATTGTTGGGCTACAGGTCTACGCGGTCATTGCATATCAGATGATTTCATGAATGTTTGATTGCGTTCATCTTTTCCTCCTTGCTTGTGCACCCTCCCTGATATTTAATCAAACTCTTCTCAGCAGACTGTGAGTAGGCGGTGCAGCTGAAGGAAACTCTCGCCCCCTTTTTCCACCTCTTCCCTGTTTCTATCCATCTTTTTCTCTCCCCAACATAATCTTTTTCAGTTCATGTCTTTTCACTTAACCCTTTCCTCCCTACTTGCCTCTTCTTACTCCCTCTCCCCTTCCTCCACACCTTGACAGCAGAGCGCAGCCACTTTGAACCTGGTTTTATTCGGAGCATGCTCTTGTCTCCAATCACCCATGGTCTCCTGATTAGACACCAGGCCCCCACCAGCGTTAGCAGTCACTGGGCCGACTGACAGGGAAGGAGAAAGCTTTCCAAGCCAAATCTCCTGCTCGGCTGGGAGGTAGGGATTACCCTTTGGCCAGCGAGATCTTTCGTTTCCCATACGGGAGGAGGCCCACTGTGGGTTTGAAAAGCACAAATATGGAAGCTTGTTTCACATAAGCTGCTGTATGGGCAGATGCATAGAGGATGTCAGGGTGTTAGCCCTTAGGTAGTTAATACCTAACATGGACATACATATTGAAAAACAAATTATTTGATGTCGGTCGGAGACGTATGCTGGCCTGCTGGCAACCGCGCTGCTCAGGCTGCTCAAGGAATGTTGCGTAGCCCGTCTGCTACCTCAGAGCTATAGTTAGTCATCTATGTACTTCCCTCAAATGTTGTTGTTTTCTACAGGCTGTGTCCTCGTGTGAATTTAGACCATGTGCCTTTCAGCTGTCTCTCAGTTTGCACTAATCACAGCAGCGGTAGAGAAGTACGCTGGTGGGACAATAGAATGTAATAAATATTACAAACAGCTGAGGCCTGTCATTTATAGTCGGCCTCCAGGGACGATGTTAACAGCCTGAAAATCGACAAGACCAAAGAGCTTATTGTAGACTTCATGAAATCTGAAGTGAGACATTTAGACTTGACCTGGACTCCACTGGACTTGGAAACCAGCTTCCAGGTTTACATTTCATAGGACCTCATCCGAGTGCCTGCTTCTTGTGGAGGTTAAGACAACCCACCTCTCTTCTAACATCAGGGACGAGACATCATCCATTCATGACAGCTGACACAGTGCTGCAGGAACGAGTCAGCATTTTGGGTTTTGGGTTAGATGTCTCAATAAAAGGTTTGTGGTTAACGCAAGATTTTACATTTTTTATGTGTCTTTAAAAGGCGGTAGCTAAATGAGACTACAAAATGTCATCAGCCCAACTTGCAGAGGCACTATGGACGTTAATGGACAGCGACAAATATAAAATAGAGTGGCGTCATGATCAATTATCAGTCTTTTAAATTAAAAACTGCAAATATCACAGGCGAAGAGCCTTTATAAATTTTGTGTGTAGGTTTAGGGGTCTTCCCCCAAGAATATTTGAAAGTTTGTGACCCAAAGATCTACAATTGAACCATTTTAATAGACGCCCCAGAAAGAAGTACTGTACCTGTGCCATGCCTGTGTCAGCTCGTCAAGCTGTATAATGGCAGGGAAAGCTTGTGTCTTTAAGCTTCCAGTTGGCTTTTTGTTGAGGGAACCATTGCAATACTGGGGTTGGTCTACAAAAATATGTTTTATTCCTGTCTAGCCAGTTGACGTGTTTGGTTTAGAGCAGGTCTATTCAACTATATTAATTTTGGGGCCACATTTCCGGAAGGCTAAGGGACCGGGGCCGGAATTTTTTCCTGACCCAATTGACCCCTTTCTGGCCTCATGTATTAACACCTTTTTGTCTCTTTGTTAATTTGTGTTTATGGATCTGACACACACCCCAGATATTGCATATATTTTTCTTTAAACATTGGATAATAAAGATCTTTGCTCTATAACCCAGGTGCCTGGTTATGTTTTACAATGGGAGTGAAAAAATGAGGTATGCTGAAAAAATACTCAACAAATGTCCTGTAATTCTACACCGGCTAAACTTGAAGTCAAGAAACAGCCACCTGCACGAGTCTTGATGAATTAGATTGAGGCTGCTATGAAAAGTATGCATCAATTCATTATTAAACGTTTCTGAGCGACAGAGACGGAGAGCGTGCATGTTACCATAGTAACTCTCCGTGACTGACTCTGATCAGCATGGAAATTATTTACATTTAATAGATTTGTGTATGTTCCTCCCTTTCACCCTGATGGTCGGAATAACTTGCTGCTGCTCGGTGCTGCTCCGACCTGTGCGCATGGATCATAGATGTAGAAAAGTCTCATGCCACAGTGTTGTCAGTTAGTCACTGCATGAGAAAATGAAGGATTAAATGTGGCAAAATGTCCGTTATTTACAGGATAACGGACATGACATACTTGATTGGCGAGCCGGAGTCGAATAGGCCCGGGTCATTTTTAACACTCTTGTTCGTCCAGTATGTTGCAGTAAGTATACACATTGTACATTATATTTTCCCAATACCTTGAAATGACAATATCATTTCTTGAATGCAAATATAATGCCTGTAAAGTTGAACTGAATTCCATGCTCCCACTCCGTAGCCATCTTACTTTCCTTTCTCGTCTCTCTCCCCAGCTATGCATCCCGCCGTCACTCGCTGCCTCCCTCCTTGTTCCCCTTTCTCATCCATCACCTTCCCACCTATTCCTCACATGCACACATCCTTTTCTCCCCATACCCATGGAGATGCACTTGCACTACAAGCTGACGAACGAATGCAACCTTCCATCAGCAGCGACAAACACAGATGTCTTAGTCTGCAACATTTACAGATAACCCGCATCTCTCCCTGCCCCCTCTTTCCATCCTTCATTTCCCCTTTCCCATGTTTCCTCTTCCTCTCCCGGCTCCAACCCCGACGGAATGAGGGTCTTATGAAGATAAATGATGCCTCTCAGCTTCCTCACCCTCCTCCCAGCTGCTTCCTTCGCGGCTGCGGTGGGGAATCCCCCTGAATTCTCCCACTCCTGTGAGCGTCTTGCCTGACAGGTTCACAGCATAATTTTTTTGTCCACAAGGAGCAGTGAAAAAAGGTTGGCTGGAGTCGCAGAAGACATTAGGCAGCCATGATAGTGATTCAGAGGCTTGAGGCTCATCAGATTTCAATTATGGAGGAAATGAAGTGAAAATCTGAAGAGGCTATTTGACAAAGAAGGTTATTGAATATTTTTTCTGGCACTTCACCTCTGACGACGAGTTCAAATCAGATACAATGTGTAATTATTTGATATTAGATAGGGCACTGGAGGGAATAGTTTGGCATTTTGAGAACTGTACTTTTATCCGAGGGAGAGTCATATGAAGAAGATTGATACCACTGTCACATCTGTATGCATAGAAGCTGGCTATCTTAGCTTAGCACAAACACTGAAAACAGGGAAAAGGCTAGCCCAGCTCAGTCCAAAGATAACCTCCAAGCACCTCTTAAAAGTTCTCTTTACAATATTCAGAGCATTATAGCTGCCATTTGCTATGTTAATATAGAGCGGAGTAAGTGGAGAAGACAAAAACAAATTCCATGCTGTTACGTCAATTGGAGTTCTTTAGGTCGTACCTGTCAGAGAGAAGCTTTTCTGTCAGCCTGGGCTACTCTGTATCCTCTACAGCACCTCTCCACTGTGGGGTGCCCCAGGGCTCAATTCTAGGGCCAATTTTATTTATGGTGTATTTGCTCCCCCTAGGATCTATACTTAGAGAACATGACGTCTCCTTCCACAGTTACGCGGATGACACTCAAATTTACCTGCCTTTGAAAATAAATAATCCTAACTCCATAAAACCTTTGTTAGCATGCATTGAAGATGTCAAAACATGGCTGGCCTTAAACTTTCTAAATGTTAATGACAGTAAAACCGATGTTCTGGTGTTACGTCCCAGTAATGTTTGTGAAGCCAACTGTCACCAATCTAGGGGTGGAAATCGACTGTAACCTCAAAATGGACAAACAGATAAATTTTGTAGTGGGAAAGAGCTTTTTCCAGCTTAGGAGGCTCTCCAAGGTCAAACCTTTTTTATCGCATAGGGTTTTTGAAAATGTTCTACATGCTTTTATGACTTCTTGTCTTGATTATTGTAATGCCTTGTATGTTGGTGTCAGTCAAACCTCCCTCTCTCGTTAGTCCAGAATGCTGCTGCTTGTCGTGGTAACGGGTACTCGTAAGCGAGAGCACATTTCCCCTGTACTGGCTTCCCTCCACTGGCTTCCTGTGCGTTGATTTTAATCAAGGATTGATTTTAAGATTCTGCTGCTTGCTTTTAAGTGCCTGAATGTCTTGGCACTGTTCTACCTCTTGGACCAAGAATAAAAGGTGGAACCTTATGTCCCTTCAAGGTCCCTCAGGTCCTGTGATCAGCTCCTCCTGGCTGCTCCTAAGTCCAGGCTGAAGCTGAGGGGAGACCGGGCCTTTGCAGTGGCAGCCACTCTGCAGGTGTTTAAATCACGCCTCAAGACACTTTTATTTTCTTTGGCTTTTTGACATAGTTTTGAGAGACTTGTCTTTTTTATGTGACATACTGTGTATGTGTTATTGTGTGCTTTTCATCTCTGTGTGATTTGTTGTTTGACTTGTACAGCACTTTGGTCATTTTTGTTGTTTTTAAATGTGCTCTATAAATAAAAGTGGATTGGATTGGATTCCCCTTTCCACATATTGAGCAGTCAGACATGAATACATCAAAGAATGAGCAAACTCTTCACAAGTCTGCAGTCATGAGCCCTTGTGTGCATGGGAGGATATGTAGGCGAAAATACGAGAAGGAGAGGCAATGTTTAATTTAAAATGAAGACAGAAAACAGCCTCAGAAAAGAGTCTATTCCACACACTCAGGCACCTTGAGCTACTTACAGAGAGCAACGCTGCCTCCAAAGCGTCCTTGATACAGAAATGCATCAAGGACGCGGTGCAGCTTTCTTTTCACTCATCAAAAAGTGATAATACATTCTTCACTTTTCAGACAGAAGTGTATCTTGTGGATATTTTCCGTTAAGCCGATGTGTTTCAGATCCGGCAGTCCCTGCAGAGGGACAGTGTGATCAGTGAACACTGGGCCCCATTCACCAACCACATTACCAAAATAATTCTGACATTCACCAATGTTTTCTCACTTGGGATTTGTTCTTACAGAATCTACACTCACTCAAGAGCACACTTGCGCACATTTGGGTACCGACATGTTTGTGCAAAATGAGTTATTTTTATCACAGTGGAACACGATTATAGTGATCATGGTTACAGATGCTTATACAGATAAAAAAAAAGCTTGTAGTGTAAATTTAGTAGTCTGTTTGCAGTCTAAAATGTTTTCATATATGACAAAATACAGGAAGGATTATATAGATCTATTTAATAGGGAATGATGGGCTACAGTTTATTTTTCAGGCCTGTTATTATTTTAGAAATGCACTAAGAAAACCATCAAGCTGTGGTTTAGTAGCCTATTGGCATTACTGACCTTACAATATAGGTAAATGGCACCATGCTTATTTAGACTGCAGCCTTATTTTACTTCAACCAAGCTGTGTCTCTCATACAACAATCAATTACCATAGCACACAGTTTTCTTATCCAAGCTGAGTCCCAAACTCTAAGGTGATTATTTCCTTGTTACATTTAGAAAGAAATAGAAATTTCATCAGGTATCTCATTGAGTCACTGGCTTGGAGATGTCACAGTAATAAATTTCAGGATTAGCCCCAAATGCAGATGATGGGATGATGACGCAGCAGGGTGAAAACAATGACTTAATGAAAAAAGATGACTTGATTTCTGGTCCACTAAATACTAAGAATGTAGGGAGATAAGAGGAAAACAAAACTCCTTTCAGCAAAGACAATCAAACCAACAAGAAGCAAGCAACTGGGCTGGTATACATACTGACTGACTAGTGGCAGAGTGGGAACAGGTGGGCAGCAGGTCTGGTGACTGGAGGACTAATGAGGGACAGGTGAAACTAATTAGGGTAACAAGCAATGCTGGTGGAAAAGCACACAGGGTAGGAAGTGAATGATCTGAAACGAAAGGTGATCAACAAAACAGGAAAGAACCTACAAGCAAACTCCCAAAAACTTGGCTTTGACCGTTAATGTGCACAGGAATGGCTATCGTCCATTTCGTTTCTCGCTCCATCATCGCTCCTAAATCCTGGCATACATCTGGCAATATCTGTTTCGGGAAGTGGTACTTACTCAGAAGCTACTCACCAAACCAAACAGATCAGCGCTCTATGAAACATAGTTTTCTAAATCTTCCAGTAATGCAAGATGAGCCATGTTACATTTTCATACCTGTCGCAGGTGTCTTTATAGATTTTGACACCAATTTGGCTACATGTCTGTTCCTAACTTCAAAAATCTCTTTTTGTAGACCATTATTGTAGTTTCTCCAGCGCAGACGCACATCGATCGCTGGTGCCGATCATCAGCTGTCAATCATCAGCAGCATTATAATGATGTAGATAGTGAAAGTCCGGTTGGATTCTCTGAGCACCGCGTTCGACTTTTCCTAAATCCTTTTGAGTTCGCCTTTCCTTAACCCTGTGACATTTTCCCTCATTTTTTTTTACTATTTAACTGCAACCTCTGAGTTAGCGTGCCTGCCGACTCTACAAAGCCATGGAGCTCCGATACGCCGATCTTTAGTAACCCAGCCAACTCGCTAGCTGGCTAATTTCACTATGCTCTATTGCTACAATATACCTACCTACCATATTCTGTGGTGTGAACATATTGTCCCATTAGCCCCTAAACTTAGCTTATGAGTATGCTGCCAGACTGTTAGAAAGCTTGTTGGTCCAGACAGTTTTCTTTTTTACTGTTGAGGTAGAATGAATATAGAGTAAAATTCTGTTGTGACTAGTGGGCAACTAGCAAGTTAGCGATTAGCTCGCCAGCTACAGCAGTTCACCAACCAACTCTGTGAGTAGCCACGATGCCACCAAGCATCTACTCCCCAGTAGTGCTTGTATTTGTTTTCAATGTAATAAAGTATGAAATGTTGAATTAAGCATTTTGCGGCGTTGCGAGACATTGGGTGCAAAAATCTTTCTTATAATACAAACGCAGGATCAGACCGTGAGCTGTCGAAGTGAGAACCTGCACAGAGAGGAACATGAGGGGTAAGGGTGGGAGTGAAGGCTAAACTTGCCACATTGGCTTAATGGGAATATTAAGATGTGCAATATACTTTTCCTTTTACTGAAATTGAAACATGGTAAGAATGAGGGCATTTCTGAATATATTCCTTTGATCCTTTGATGTGCGAAGTTGATGCTTAAAAGTAGTTCATAAAGTGATGATGTGTCTGCAACAAAAAAGTGTGTGTTCGTTGGGATGCGTGGGCTGAAAAGCGCATTTTGTGTGATATAAATTAAGACCATGAAATGTCTGAGGGGGGTGTTTGACACAGCATTTCTGAGCTTGCAAAAAGCAAAGAAAAAGATCCAGCGCTGCACTGTTTGATCCCTGCGTTAAGGCCTCCTTGACCAGGCAGAGAGATGGATGTAACACCCCTGGCAACGCTTTCCTTTCTTATGCCCCATGAAATGCGGATTTGTAGAGGGCGGACCAGAGGTGAATGCACACACAAGCTACAGTAATAGATGTGTGTGACACGGAGAAGAATAGCTGTGATGGTTTTCCCCCCACTGGCAGCTGTCAGTCACATTTTCAGTTTCATCTGATTTCAGGAAAAACACACTACAATGACTGCTGCATAGATAACAATGATCCTTTAAGAAGACATATTATGCTAATTTTCAGGTTCATACTTTTATATATTTACTCATTATCATTGTATTTTGTGTGTCTACTAAAACATATCTACACGACACAGGCAGACCTGGCTTTTTTTTCCAATTGTGCTCGGAAACCGAAAACAACTTTCCCAAAATCTCATGTTCTACTGCACTAATTTGTCTCCAGGCCTGCTGTTTCCCATGCAGATGGTGGTAATTACAGTTAGTAAAGTCATAGCTCCGGCAATCCAGCATAAAAGGGCAAAAACGCTAATGATGTCAGGGGCTTTCCAGCTCTGATTGTCCAGAATCTGGATGCAAAATATGACACAATGGTTAAAGGGTTTGTCTCTTAATAAATCTTAGAGGTGTTTTGGGCCTAACATTAATTAAGCAAAAAAGAGTGAAATCTAAGCAAATTTACATCCCTAGGCTGGAAAATTGAAATGGCAGATTTGGCGAATTAGAGAAGCGAGAGGTTTCCTGCAGCATTGTTTTTGAAAGGCTAAATATTAATAATAATATTTCGTTAGAAATAAAGGTGATTAAAAAACAGCCAGAACAAGTAAACTATCAGTGATATTGGTGAGAAGAGGTGCCTGCAGAGAGCCCAAAGGAAATTAAAACGTAAACAAAACATTCCAGCCACAGCCTGTCCACCCTGCTGCCACCTGGCAAGAGATCCAGAAGAATCAGTTGCTGCACCACCAGACATCAGGGCAGCTTCTCTCCTCAGGCTGTGAGATTCCTAAATGTATCCTTCACCAATAGTTTGGTTTTATTGTGTGTACTTCTCTTATGTAGCAAAATTTGGATTATATACTGTATTTTTGTTAACCTACTACAGCATGTTGAATTTTTGAAAAGGTTTTTCAACACATTGTGAATTTTGAATTGTACATTGCTTTGCTGTTATCATAAATGTTCACCAGTCAGAAATCTTGTTTAGCCATGACTGGAATTATATATAATTATAATATTAGTGGTATAATATTTATCTGCGACTGTGCAGAAAAACCAGGTTTAATAATAATAAAGCATTTCATTAATTTTAGTGCTGATGGTTTTTCTTTCTTTTTAATGGTGGTAAATGGTGGCCAAACCCAACAACAACAACAAAAAACGTAACACTTAACGTTTTAGCACCTGTATCCCGAAAAAAACCCGGTTTGCTATGATTGATGGATTTTTCGGCACTTCTGCATCTGCATGTTTGCAGCAGAAAGTATGATTTACTGTATAACAAAATGGTTTCCAGTTATGTGACTGGCATGGAGGGCAAAACATGTTTCACCACTGTGGCTAACTCTGGGAACCCCACAGAGCTGTGCACATGCCTGTAAAATGATCTTCTTTTACAACCCACAAGATTTTAGGTCACGGATCAAAAGGGGAGAAACCCCGATATATAACCGTCTTGGGCACAAATCTCAGGCAGGTGTGACCCACATAGATCACCTGTTGCCAAATTACATAATATTAAGCTTAGTCCCTGCTAGAGATGTACTAGAGATGTACTTTGGCAAAGTTTATCTTATGGACAATCCATCATTTTATACTGCTGCCAATAAGAAAGGGTACAAAAGTATGGACAGTTATCTGTACTTTCTATCTGGATGGGTCAATAATGCTGTTTAGATGAAGGGAAAGGTGAAGGAACAGAAATTCTTCATGGTCAAAGTGAAGATCTGTGGACCCAGCACATTTATCCGTTGCCTCCATATGGCTCCCGACGTTGAGCAACTAACAGTGTTAACAGCACAAACCAAGCCATATGTGCAATCTTGAAAAAGAAAGTGGGCAGGTGTGACACAAAATATGCCGTTATTGGACCGTTTCAGAAGCTAAAAAGTTCTGTTTCTTCTCTTAAGTATAACTACAGTTTCACTGCTTAAGTGTCCCTCGATATTTGCTGCAGTGACATTACTGCTGGCATGGAAACGTTCAGCAGCCTCTCTAATCTCTAAGTAAATTGTTAAAAAGGGACTAGTAGAGGGGGAGTGAAGTGTCCATGTGGCTTAGCGCTCGACTGTGCTGTCAGTGGGTTTCTACACGGACAAACCCCTCTGGAGCTACACTCTTGGAGATTGATGGTTGCCATGGATGCATGTAACTCCCACACAATGGAAACACATGTTGTTATAGGAACAAATGCCCTCATGCAGCTATTGTTGTGTGTTAATGTGTCTTTGCCTGTTTACACTGCATGCTGATATTCACCACTAGGGAGTGCAGTGATGGCATGTTGTCCTCTGTTCTGATCCTCTAATATTCACCTGCTGGGCAAATCTTCCATCCACAACCTGGAGCTTTTTTTCTTTTTGTAAGAAGTGCGAGACGTTGTCACAAATCCAGGCCATCTCAAAACATTTTAATTTGACAATGTGATGAATTTACACAATCATCAGATTAAATTTTATCCAAATGTTTTTTTTTTTTTGTCTATACATCTTTTTTTTGTGAAGGAAATGATCAGATTATATGTTTTTTTTGTTCTTGAGAGATGTTCCTCAGAAATACTCCCTAAGTGTTATTTTGATTTCAGAAAGGACAAATGGAGCTCCTGCTCTTTTATCAGCCTATACTATGCACAATGTTTGCAGTATTAATCATGAATCTATTTATTACTGGTGTTAACCATGACCTTGTCCTAGGATATTCTTGTTCTTGTTCTCGTGTCATGTCATACATACAGCCTCTACACGTGATCATCAATATTTAAATTTGAGATTAAGAAGAAAATCTACTAAAAAAATTCTATATCAAAATCCAATTGTCTTCACTTCCTGCAAAACAAAATATGAAGTGTGCTCATCATGTCAGCGCACATGGGATAAGGTTTAGAAAACAAGCCAACATGGTTAGGTTTAGGAAATTATCATGTTTGTCTTCAATCTACCCAAATTCTCCCATGTGACCCCCCTCCTCCGTGACCTCCACTGGCTCCCTGTTGCAGCACACATCCAATTCAAGACAATGGCACTTCAGGGCCATTAATGGAACGGCACCTGTCTACCTTCAAACACTGGTCAAACCTCATGCCCCGAAGCGAGCACTTCGCTCCTCTACTTCAGCTGGCCGGCTGGTACCACCATCGCTGAAATCAAACAAATGTTGCTCAGCAAAGTCCAGACTCTTCTCTGTTCTGGTCCTCAGTGGAGGAACGAACTCCCGACCAATGTCAGGACAGCAGAGTCATTTGCCATCTTCCGAAAAAGGCTCAAGACTCACCTGTTCAGACTTCACCTCGACTCTGACCCACTAACACCCCCCCCCCCCCCCACTACTTTACTCAGACGAGGACCGAACACTTGTTTCTACTTTTTAGCTCTTACTTTATCGACAATGATACGTTGTGGTTTCTTTCTTTTGAAAAATGTATTTCTTGTAAGTCGCTTTGGACAAAAGCATCTGCTAAATGCCCTAAATGTAAATGTAATGTTTGTGGTTAAAATAATGCAAAGGATTTGATTTAAATCCCTCCTGTGACCACACACCGCTCAAATATTCAGTCTCACTGTAGAATACTCCCAGTACAAAAGCAGAAGATGTTCTTACTTCAGATTCATTGAGACTTTAATATTAACATGCACAAACACAGCACACTGAAATAATTCTTATGAAGATGACATCATATATATTATGACATGAGTTGAGCGAAAACACAAAAAAACATGTACATTCAGGGCAAGTTACGTTAAAAATCCAGCATTTGCCTGAAGGTTTAAACTGACTTTGTGTATAATAATATCTGAGAAGGTGTTGAGTCAGCAATTGTTGCTTGTGCTTTGCACCACAGCGCACTAAATTGATGATGGAAAGGTCAAAGGCTGAGCACATTAGCTGTTATTGTAATGTCTTATTCCAAATACTTAACGTGGCAAGTGTCCCGGGTACAGGTTCCAGTCCACCAAATAAGAAAGCAAGAGAGAATAATAAGGTCCCAGCAAAAACAAGCAAACAAACAAACATAAAATGTGAGTTTAGACTTGATTTTACATCATTGTGTAGTACAATAGACATCTTGGGATACAAGTCAGTAACAGTGATGGATGACTTGCTATTTTAATTTACCAGATATAACATTCTGAATTGCTCATTGACAGATGAAGTTGAGTTTGCCGCGGCAGTCCAAGTTCTGCCAGAGTCCCTGTCTGGTTAAAGCTCCACAGCGTTTCCGTATTGGACACTGGCGGTCCTGATCTCGCTGGGGGCGCCAGGCCTCATACTGCAGCTGGCTCAGCGGCGACTCACTCACCCACAGCCAGCGGTCCGCCAGATAATGCAGGCCGATCCAGACTTTCTCAGTGGTCTTGACTTTCTGGAAAGCTTTCTCGGCCAGAAGGCTGTCTGTCTCAGAGAGCAGGCTGGCCAGGTCTTTGTGGTGCTCTCTGCAGTACTCCAGAGCCTCCTCCCAGGACTTCTTCTGCTCCACCACGATTACACTGATACAGTAAAAAGGCAAGAGTTCGCATTCTCTCTCATCATTCCATTTTCCATCAGACAAGACTTCTCCTCTGTGCTCTCTGTCATCATGATTGTCTGGTTGTCCGTTCGCCCAGTTCTGGTACGTAATGTCTCCCCCTCCTGACCACTTCCAGGCAGTATTGTTGCTGGGATCGCGCCAGAGACCAATCCATCCCTGGGGATTTGCACTTGCACCTTCAGCTTCCAGGAGTCTGTCTAGACCACTCTTGCTACTAACAGAGGAAAGATCGGTGTGATGTTGTCTACAGTGAGTCTGAGCGTCAAGCCATTTCATTTTTGTAGTAACAAAACAGTGTTTTCCTACATCCCCTTCAACAGCTGCACAGAGAAAAAGTAAGAAGAGGGTTGTCTCCATGGTCGCTGATCTGTAGTCCGAGCTTGTTTTCGTTGCCTGTGTCTTCTCTGTAATGGTATCTCTTTGCTGTCAGGGTTGTTCGTGGTACGACTTTGCATGACTTTGTTTAACAAGCAAAATATCTTCATGGTAGACTTAACACACAAAGAGAAAAACAAATGACTTTCACAAACACACATACAATATTTGAGCAGAGTAGCAAGGTGAGTGAAACCTGGCGTCCATTTGTTGACTAGGGGAGGAGTGGCATCATGTTTCCTGTTCATAATCATCTCCATTGAATGCTTGTAAAATATACTTTTTAACAACACATTTTGTTTGCAGTGACAATCTGAAGGTCCGATGTCAGAAATGATAATTTTCATAACACCCACTTGTTGGACACCAAACCAAAATCTAAAGTATATGTTGTGTCCAGTACAACTGCAGCCCGGTGTAAGTTTCTTTCAGCAGGAAGGACATTTGATTCAAAAATCCATGGAGCAAACCCAATTTCCAGAAAAGTTGGGATATTTTCCAAAATTAAATAAAAGTCCTGTCTTTTAGGCCTGTCTGCTGTTTGGTGCAGATCAGCTAGCGCACAGTGGCTTATGAATCAATCAATCAATCAATCAATCAAAACTTAATTTATAGGGCACTTTTCATACACGGGGCATGCAGCACAAAGTGCTTTACACGAGAAAGATAAAACAATAAAAAAAACCCCACCCTCCATACTACACGCACACACACACACACACACACACACACACACACACACATACACATCTGAACACTCTTACTACCAGCAATAGGGAGACATGAAAAGGCACTGAGCATTGAGGAAGCGCCGTCGTTGGGGCCATCCACACTGGGAGGAGCCACAGGCTGTGCCACGGGGGGCACCAGTGCCCAGGCCCTCCGACCCTGACAGACAACAGCTGGTCAGGCTGAAGGGACCCAAGGACGGCACCCCCAGCAGCAGCCCAGACTCAGCTCCCAGCGTGGAGGACCCCCCTGGGGAAACTCTGGAGTTAAACCTTAAAAACTAAAGACATAAGATAGGATAAGACCCTTAACAAAAGATATATAAATGGAGTGAACAGTTAAAAGGATAAGAAGACATAAGATAATAAATAAAATAAATAAATAAAAAGTAAAAGTAAATAAAACAAATTAAGATTAAAATCGTCTTAAAAAACAAGATCGAAGGAACAACATAAATATGATAGAACCACATAAGAATGGAATAAGAATTTGAAATATTAGTTAAAAGCCTGATTAAAAAGGTGTTTCTTTAACCTGCCCTTAAAAATATCAACAGTCTCTGCAGACCAGAGGTCTTCCGGCAGGCTGTCCCACAGGTGGGGGCCGTAAATGCTGCCTCACCGTGGGTTGTAGTTCTGGGTTTTGGAATGGATAAAAGGCCAGTGCCGGAGGTCAAGGTCAAGGTCTGCGAGGGTTGATATGGTAAAAGCAGTTCAGATAAGTAAGAGGGCGCAAGCCATTAAGACATTTAAAAACCAGTAAAAGAACCTTAAAATATGAAACCATTTTATGACTGAAAACAGCTGGCTGCTGCTGGAAACAACGCCGATGAGAGCGTTTAACCAAAAACCACGTAGAGGCCATGAACACCAAACCAATGGCGCTCAAACAGTCCTGCAGTCAGTCAGGTGAGCGACCGCTTTCACATACAAATAGTCATGTGATCTATTGTTCATATAAGGATATTCATTAGTGCAGCTTTATAACCCACATATAATCCTTTATAATGCTACAGTGGTCGCTGTTTCAGCACTCTTTCCTCCCACTTTGCTGAGCAACTCGGGGCGCTTGTTGACATACATCTGTATGTAATGGAGTGCAAACTGATGTAGTGAGGGCAGGGTATGAATTACCAATAGGTGTTAAGGGAACAAATGATCTAAAATACCCTTTATTACTGTCAGACCAGGGGTCAGGAACACTCCTGCAGCTTCAATCAGCACTCACACAGATCCCAGAGCAGCGTCATTAGATCAGTGTCAGTGTTTTGGTGTTTTCTATCAATTCCCCAAACACAAGAGCTCATACGGAAATGATTGAGGCCATTCAGTCAACTTAGGTAAGTGGCTCTCCAGAGCTAGCCTCTCTGCACTCACGGCTGTGACACACATACACACACACACACACACACACACACACACACACACACACACACACAGGACTTCACAACGTGAGCAATTGTGCCCCACAGTAATTTGATTCAACAGTGCCTCTGCTGCAGAAGTCTACGCCTCCTCCATCTAAAGGACGGATCTCAGCAGATCAGATCTCACACAGTTTGCTTTCATATGATGGAGTCAATTTAAATCGCATTGTTAGTAAGTTAATAAGTAAAGCTTTATTTATACCACACTTTTTAAAACAAATATAAAACAATTAGATAAAAATGAATAACAATATAATGACAGACGGACCAAACTAGAATGAACAGAAATATATGACAGGGGTGGTTTTCCATAAAAAGTCTGAAGCTGCTTCAAACCAAACACTCAGCAAATGTGATAGATTGAGAAACATGATTCCAGAGCTGCTAAAACAGGAAGGTGTGATCACCATTTGTTTTGCTGTTAAAAGACTGAGATCGGCTGATCGGTGTAGTCGAGAAGTGCAGTACGAAACAAGCAATCTAACAGGGAAAAACAGCTGACAGCAAGTTCTAGCTAAAAACCTGGCTGCTGCACTTTGAACCAAAAGTTAGCAATTTAAAGCACCTTGACTGAGACTCGTGTAGAAGGAATTATAATTGTCTAGATGAGAGAAAATGTAAGTGTGGATTAACAGAAGACTAATATAAAACCAGTAAAATGATCAACTACAGTAGGATTAGTGTGTTTCATGACATTTCACTGGGATTTGCTGCGTCTTGTTGAATTAAAAACCACAATCCTCATTTTGGTTTTGGTCTCTTGTGTCGAGTCATTTTAATTCCTCACCATTCAGGTGGAACCATTTTAAAAGTTGCTCATAAAGTTCATCATTCATCACTGAAAAAACCTACAGACTGAACTTCATTCAACTGGCTTTACGCCGTCTCCAAGTTTAACCCATTAGTTTTAAGTGTCCACGGACAGCAGTGTCATAAATATACGAATGAAGAGAGCGTCGCTTAAGGCCTCACAGTTTCAGTCTATTAACATGACAAGTAAATCACATGGGTACTATAAGCACTTGAGAGGCCCGTGCTATATTCCAGATTTACAAGTGAGCCCTGCCTTGGACGAGAAATTGATGTTCTGCTCAACGGAAAAATAATTATGAATAATGCCTCATGTTGAGGAATCAGCAGTGGGGGAAAAATACATGACATTCTGCAGTCTGAATAGAAATGATCGATATTAGATGAATTATTGCGATCCCACAGACGTGAGAAGCGTTTTTTGACGGGCACAAAACACATCGAGGGTGTAAAAATGAAGACTGACGTCAGTGATGTATTAGGACTCACTGCATGTCTGCTGTGAAATGATGGCTCTGACAATGTATTCCATTTCTTATTTTGTTACATTTCTTCATATGTGAAGAGTGGAAGGTGCGAAGATTGCAGGTTTCTTTTTCGTCTGACCAGCCCAATTACAGGAAGCCATAATCCCATTGTTGCCCGTGACGACGCTTTGCTCCCATGTGCCAGTGGTCCATAAAAATAGAACCCCAGAGGTGAAACGGGATGAAAGCGTGTTGTGTAAATTAGGCGCTCTGAGTTCATGGATCTGAAGGTTGCCTCACTAGCCTCCCTCTGCTCCGCTCTCATTACCGAGCGCCTTAACAATTATTTAATTATGCTAATTGGGGTTTTATAGAAGAAATAGTAATTGCACTGAACATATTTCCGTTCTCCTGGTCCTGCCTGGACCGGAGCTGAAGTGAAAAGGTCAGGTAGTGAAATGAGCTTGCTGCAAGCTAAATAATCCCGTTTTCTCACCGCCTCCTTCCAAGTGTGGCACAGGGAAGATAATAACCGTGAGGTAGGTGAGTGTGTATGTTCATTATGTTTATTTATGAGTGTATGTGTGTGTGTGTGTGTGTGTGTGTGTGTGTGTGTGTGAGTGTTTAAAGAGTGAGGGGGCCTGACTGCTCTCTGGCCCCTGGGCCAACTGCATTATTCAGAATAGAGATAAGAGGCTCCACACTGTGAACCTTTCTGATACTGCTTAACCTCAGAATGGTTATCCAGTAAACACACACACACACACACACACACACACACACACACACTACACACACACACAGGCCATCTGATATCCTACTGAATAACCTTCAAAGGGAAAACATTGCATGAAGGACAGACGAAGCCGCAGGGATTCAGACTCTGGATGCTTTCCTCTCACAGTGAAGCTTATTGCTAATCCGACAGCCATAAATATTTTACAGGAGACACAGGAGAAGGTTCATGTTTAGAAAAGAGCCAAAAGTAGATAGCATGCAGTTGCTAGCCAAATCATAACATAATTGATGTGTAAATGTAAAACAACAAGAAGAGAATGTGCTGTACAGAGCTTCTCTACAGTTAGCCATAGTGTGTGATGTATGTGATAATATAGTATGTAATAATATGCATGTTTCATTAACATTAATACATCATCTGGTAACATACATGTATGATCACAACACTTTGGAAGAATACTCTCAGGGTAACTGTGACATCGTGACACAGTTTATTACATTCATAGGGGTTTAATGCCACAAGGAGAAGTCAAGGCCAACATCACTTATGGTGAGCTAGATTAGTGTAATGGGAGCTACATGTGCTACACATTTGTGCTATTAAAAAAACAGTGCGTGAACACTGTTCCTGATTCTTCGTGTATGTTTTTCAAGGATTCCTAATACGATGACACAGATGATACCGATATCAAAACTTAATGTACAGTTGATTTAGCATTCCTTCTATAAGTAGATTTATCATGATATTATTCTTTTTTGACCATAAGGGATTGGATGACAGGATGTTGATGATATTTTGTGGAGGATTGTGTATCAACATCTTGTGTTGTTCCTCTCTCTTGGAGGCTGACGTTGTTCGGCATCGAGCCAAGGCCACACTGGGACTCCCGCCAGGGTCACAGTGTGTGTAATTGCAGGTCTGGTGGAAGGTCAAGTGACTTTTCTGTCCCAGTAAAAGGCTGCCTTGAGGTCAGAACGCCTCCCTTAATTAACAGGCAACCACACACACACACACACACACACACATACGCAAGGCCAAACTTGTATAAGCAGCCTTGATGAACACCATGAGGTCCAATCAAAGCAAGTGATTAGAGAGAGAGAGAGAGAGAGAGAGAGAGAGAGAGAGAGAGTGTGTGTTGTGTTTAGATCTAGATTCAGAAATGGAATGGCACCTATAATCGCAGCATGGTCAGAGAAAATAAGTGGAACGTGTCTCCCGTTTTAACAACGCCTGCTGTCAAACAGAAGCCTTAGGCCCTGCCAGCTTCACCATGGCTCACATGCAAAAGTCGTCATTAACATGGCATGCTGTGTCCTGCACTCGTTCACATGAAACAGGTGGTTAAGTTAAGCAAGGCGTGACTTCTGGGTGACAGGGACCATGTTAAAGGCGGCAGGCTCAAACCCCTTCTGTCTCTCCGAGGTAGCGAGTTCAGTCACACAGAAATTATTGATGACGACTTGATTAATGTACACGCAAGCCCCTACATGCATACATTATATATGGGACCAATGCTCATCTCAGTACACCCCCCAACCCCGGCTCATTCGACACGATTAATCACGCTTTGAGGGATAGAGGGTAATTACCTTTGAAAATATTCATTTGCAAGGTCACAGGGTGTTCTATAAGTATTAAGGTAATATATACAGCCCTTCACCCAATGGGAAGAGACATGATATAATAAGCCACATAAGGTTGTATGGTGTGAAGTCAGAGGGGAGATGTAGCAGAAGGAACCGCCACCACACAAAAACAGCTTGAGATTAAGTGCATGAGGTTATGTGAATGATCACAAACTATCATTTTTTGCTCTTTTTTATTCCTCCAGCTATCATCCCGCGCTTCAGCTTGCCCACGCAGCGTTGTAGCACCAAAGGGAGCTGCGTCTGCACCGAACTGAAGCCTCTGGGATGCTGTGACATGATCTGCTTGGTGAGGACACTGTTCGATGTACAGACGTATCATCTGTTCACGCCCATCATGCACCTGCACATACACACTCGTTTGTGAACCCCCCGCTGAATTTGAAGGATGGCTGCAGTTTTCTTACAAGAAAGCTTTGTTGCTTCTCCACCAGCTGCTCCCCGCAGTCCTGCGGAGACAGACAGCCCATCCAGATGTGTCTTGATATACGATACCTGCACGGATATCCAACAGATGGTTTGTAATTCACAACGTGCATCTTGCCTTGAGGCTTCTTTAGCTTGTGTCCGTCTGTTCTTTCCACTGTGTAATAGTATAATGTATAATATAAAAAGGCTACACTAACTGACACCAGACAAATCACTTTGGTATAGAGGTGTGTGGGGGGGCTCAATATATGGTGCTCTCTTATTGTATTCCTCCCATTTGAGTGAAAGATTGTTGAAAAATAAAGTTGAAAAAGATAGTATTATCGACAATAAGTCTATTCTCAGCTTCAAAAGCTCTACAATTAACTTTTCTGTTTCATAATGGAAGGCCAGCTTCATCCATCTCAGTCATGCTCCTCTTCCTGTAGATACACAGTTACAACATCTCTACTCACATTAAGGTTTGACTTTTATTTGTGTCAGGGTCAACATTCATACAAAAATATACAATACAATTTATTTAGTTTGTCAAAAACAGAAAAAGATGGAAATCATGTGGAAATATTTTCCCACAAAGTTTCTACTTATTTTTTTTTTTACTGATTGTGTGATACAATCAGGATTGTTCTTATGTCTTGATTCTTCCGGACGGTCAGAGCAGCATTTTGAGGAATTTCAAAGGGCAAAACTTATAGTAGCTAATAATGCATGTAATCCAGTTAACCCTGATGAATAGGTGCTCGTTTCCTTTTTATAATCTACGACCTGACACTCATCAGAGCTCTGCACAGAAAATGCAAAAAAGATTAAGCCAACCAATCAGATTTACATATTCGGTCACAGGAAGTTGGCTTCTAAGAGTTGAGATCAGCGTCTCTGCGTGTCCTTTGTGTCGTCTGTAACCTCTTGCATTCGTCCTGGAAACTTCACAAGAGTAAGCACAAGTCTAACAAGTCAGACCAACCTTACTCCCAGCTTCCTATTCCTTTTGTAAGAATATTGACCTCTCAACAACAACCACATTTTGTCTGGAGAAAGGATGGAAGCTGCTTTGTCTCTTGTTGGTAAGTCAGAAACTAATTGTAGATTTGAGTTTAGGCATTGTGTGAGTAAAGCTAGTTGGAACATTTAGTCTAGTATTGATAGCTTGTTGTTCAAATTCTTGTGAAGCTGTCTGTGCTAAGTGAGTAATCAGCTAGTTTCAGCCAGCTCAGCTGTAGTGAATAGACTTGATTGGAGGGAGGGGTCACAGTCAGTACTTGCGGTAAACTGAGCACTTAAAAGGCTGTCACTACAGCGTCAGGCCATCAGAACGAAGACATTTGAACAAAGACATAACATCTCACCCCCCCCCCCCCCCCCCCCCAGCCATGTGTCAGGACATCTCACTGGAGAAGATTTTACCGAAGATCCTTCACTCGAGGCAGTAACCCATCCAATCTCTGCTACCCACCACTCTCCACCGGTGAGGAACTTGAGGTACTAGGGGGGCTGTGGAACTGCCAGTCTGCAGTCAAGAAGGCGGACACCATCTCAGCCTATGCCTCCCTGCAGACTCTCCACTTCCTGGCCCTCACGGAGACCTGGATCACCCCAGAAAACACTGCCACTCCAGCTGCCCTTTCAACTGCCTACTCGTTTTCACGGTCCCCAAGACGAACAGGGTGAGGAGGAGGAACTGGGCTCCTCATCTCACCCCGATGGTCCTACCATGTCCTTCCTCTGGACCACCTACTCCGATCTACGCTTGAATTTCACGCCGTCTCTGTCACCCTTCCTCTCAAACTCAACATCATAGTGATCTATCGCCCACCCGGCCCTCTTGGTGACTTTTTGGATGAGATGGATGCCCTCCTGAGCTGCTCCCCTGATGATGGCACACCACTCGTCGTCCTCGGTGACTTCAACATCCACCCGGGAAAGCTGCATTCATCTGAATTCAGTGACTTCTTTTCCACATTTGACCTTACACTGTCCCCCTCTCCACCAACTCACCGGGCCGGCAACCAACTTGACCTTGTCTTCACAAGATCCTGTGGCATCTCAGCACTCTCTGTATACCCGCTCACGTGTCCGACCACCACTTTGTGACTTTCTCCATCCCATGAAGCCCACTCATCCCTCCACTCTACGCCTCGAATGTCACCAGCCGTCCGCAACCTGAAATCCTCACTCCTTCGCTCTCTCTTTCTCCTCCTCCATCTGAAGCTCCAATGCCTACGAAGCCTCCTCCACTGACCTCACTCTCCTTGACACTCTCGTCCCCCAATCTCACGACGAATCCCTCCTCCTCCTGCTTCTGAACTCTCAACATCATCGAGCGTCAACAGTGGTGGAACGAACTCCCGACCAATGACAGGACAGCAGAGTCATTTGCCATCTTCCGAAAAAGGCTCAAGACTCACCTGTTCAGACTTCACCTCGACTCTACATAGCATGACCCACTAACACCCCCCCCCCCCCCCAAAAAAAAAAAAAACCCTTACCTATAGCACTGATGTTAGCACTGTTGCTCTTGAAGTACTACTTTCCTCAGATGAGGACCTAACACTTGTTCTATTTTTAGCTCTTACTGTATCAGCAATGATATGTTGTGGTTTCTTTATTTCCTTCTTTTGACAAATGTACTTATTGTAAGTCGCTTTGGACAAAAGCGTCTGCTAAATGACCTAAATGTAAATGTAAATGTAAACAACAAAAAGCTCCTTCATCTCAGGGGCTGGAAACAAACTAGTTTCAAGTGCCATCAAGACAGGAACCAGACGTGCCAAACGTTCAAATAGTGATGACAGCACACACACTTTATGTCCTGAAAGGCAGTCATTGTGTTGCTCTCGTTTTTACACAAAAATCACAATGAAGTTTAAATTGAAATGCTTCCATGAGCCGCTCCAGCTGCTGATAAATGGGCTAAATCAGCTGCCAAACTACAATAACTAACTGTTGTCTTTACGATTCCTCATGCAGTACCTTTGCCTGACGTCTCTCCCTCCACACCTCCCATTTTAACAGCTCTTAATGAGAAGTCTTCATGTATTTGCTCTATTTTTGTTGTTTCTTTAAATTTAAATGTAGCCTACTATCTCACCACCAACACACACAATCACAGACATAGACGGTCCTAGTCTGTCTTCTCTCCACTCCTATCTTCTGTACTTCCCTGATAGACCTGCTTCTGTTTATCACTTCATAGTACAGACACACACACAGACACACACACACGGGCTCAGGAAGGGGAGCAATGATGCAGGCTAAATGTTTTCAGATGGCCTCTTCATCATGTTACCACGGCGACCTTGGCTGGAGGTCAGCCCGCTGCAGACTGACTCAGCCTGAACAGACGGAGGGAGGGATGAGTGTCTGCTGTGTGTTAACCTCGCAGAGTGCAAACACAAAAAAGAGGTATGAAGAGTGTGAGAAACTGGGAAAGGGACAGATGATGGTGTGTGTGTGTGTGTGTGTGTGTGTGTGTCCATCCCAGTCAGTGTTATCTTGATATTCAGTCTCCGGAGTCTTTACATTGTGAGATACAATATATTTAAGCTCTGCAGATGGTTTGCCCTTGTATTACATCCCTCTTTCATTTCCTATACAGGAAAGCACACAGTTTTACAGTAGCTGCATTTCACATCAATACCTGCGCACACACACACACACACACACACACACACACACACACACCACACATCCTCTTACTTTATTATTCGAGTTTTATAGGTTATATTTATTGTGTTGTTTGCTTGAGTTGTTTTAATGGGGTACAAGACTCAGGCCTTTGACACCTCCTGCGTAAAGTCTGTCCTCATTTTTATGACTGCTTTAGCCCTAATGTGAAGAAATAAACTTCTTCTGCCTCCAGCTTCTACCTATAACCCCCCCCCCCCCCCACACACACACACACACACACACACACACATCAAACACATAAATTCAGTTATACAACTAACAAATTGTAAAATAATGTGTGTGTATTTTCAGCTCCAGGCTTATAAACTACAACTTATCTTTTGTTTCAGCATTTGTACAATTAGTCCATGACCAAAAGCATCGCTGGCTTCCTTTCAAATGATGTAGGCATCCTGCTTTTTCTATGCTTGCTAAATTGTTGCTTTTCTCCAATAATAATAAAAACAACATCATTTTTATGTACAGTATAACGGCTTAGTTTAAGCTTCCGGACACAAATTTCCATCATGTTTCGTGATCCTCTACTGAAAGAAACATGTCCCTCAGTATGCAGTGGGCTTAACCTCAACCTTTCACCAAAGTCCAATAAAGCCTGTTTCAACCCAAGCCTAAATACATTTCCCTCTATAGCCTCTGTCTCTCTCTTAACCAATACAAGTCCATCACTTTAAAGTTGGTCTTCTTTCTCCCAGCCTGTGTTGACATTTGGAAACATTTGAGAAAGAGGAATTATCCAGTGAGCTTTAGTTTCTCTAAGGAATATCTCTGTATGTAAACATCGGGTTGTAATGTATGCTTGAGCTGTAGTCTAGAATGAGGAATAATCTAAAAGGGAATTGCAGTAGTCGAGATGGTAGCTGGAATATTTATTGTGGCTGGGGCACGTCATAGAGCCCCTTACCGGAGAGCCATGTTTCATGGAATAAACTGAGGTTATCCTCTGAGTGGTGAGACAGTGTGTTTATATGCCTGTTTGTTTGTGTGTGCAGACTGGATACCCAACCAGATATGCAACCAAAGAACAGGATACATGACCTTGGGTGCCATTTTTCATGAAAACTGCCTGAGGCACTTTAAAGATCAAGTCCAGCCAACCTAGTTAATAGCACTACAGAAAGGCAAGACTATAACAAACTTTTTATATACAGTATTATAGCCCAGTGTACCTAAAAAATAAGTTTGTATTTTTCGGGTCCAAAAAATAAAGCGCGGAAATGCCTTAAATAAGCCTTTTTTCCCCTACTGGCCAGCTGATTACATGGAAGTCTAATGACCCTACTCTTAATTGATGTATTTCCTCAGTAAACATTGTAACAGTATAGCACCATCGGTCGACCAGCGGAGGCCTTATCCAAAATGAAAGAGGAATTATTATTTTCTTGCATTTTTCAGGGGCTTATGAAAAGTTGTGAAAGTAGCGACATTTACATGTGAAATGGCTCATGTGCATGAACATGGCAAAATGTCTCATTAGCGCCCTTATTTAGTTGCCCCTATGTTGACCTCCACCTGGAAATCTGGTTTGTATATGCAACACATGGAGACATACAAAAGCCTCTCGGAGGTACACCGTGAAAACAACAGGTTTTTTTTTTTATTTACATTTCAAGGCTTATTGGCTCATTTGAATAACTTTCTGGTGGAAGGTGGCGGGAAACATACAACAGCGTATTAGGGCCAAGTATGAAAAAAAAAAAAAATATATGGACCCGGGGAAGGGGGGTGACACTTTGAGAAAAATGTTGCAGATTTATGAGATTAAAGTGGCAAATTTCCGAGAAAAAAGCCACAGATTTACGAGTTGAAAAAAGTGGCACATTTTTTGAGAAAAAAGTTGCAGATTTACGAGTTTAAAAAGTGGCAAATTTACTTAGCCAAACCACCCGATCAACAAACACCCATAAGATGACAATTTGGTCCATGTAAAATTAACCAACAATAACCATCAACAGCCATCACCCTAAGGACCTTAGGAAAGCATGGATTAATTAGAAAAATAACTGCAACATTCATGGGAAGTTAGCTAACATAAATGCCGGTTGTAAGCATCGGTGTCTGTGGTTGTGTTGAGGTTGCTTGAAAAAAACAAAACACTATTTTTTCGACTTTTTTCTCGTAAATTTGCCACTTTTTTAAACTCGTAAATCTGCAACTTTTTTCTTGTAAATTTGCCACTTTTTAAACTCTTAAATCTGCGAAATTTTTCTCATATATTTGCCACTTTTTAAACTCATAAATCTGCAACATTTTTCTCCAAATATTAACCCCCTCCCCCGGGTCCGTCATTTTTCTTTTTTCATACTTATCCCTAATACGCCGTCGTAGGAAACATGCAATACAGGTCCAGGCAAAAATCCAGCCACTCGATGTTTAGTTGTTAGTTTTGAGAGAATAGAAATAAGACTATTTCAAGAACAGAAAGAACAGGCACGCTACATTTCTATTTTCATGTCATTCCCCCTTGTGCCTTTTCACAGCATGCTGTAACCTCGGATGACACGTTGCCGTTGGCCCATCCGACCCCCGTTGTCTGTGAATTATATCACGACACATCTCTTACCTCTGATGGCTGAGCTGGCAGTGAGGGGACAACTGTGTCATCCAGCTTGCAAAATACATTGTTAGTTCAACTTAAAATCATACTGACTGCCCTGTGTATTTGAAGTCAAACCATGACAGCCTAATCCACAGTAGAGCTGACACTGACTGCATATAAATAGGGAAAAATAGGGCCGCAGCAATAGATAATGCCCAAAAGACACTGTCTTCTTATTTCTTTTCTTGGATGTGCCATGAAATACGTTGTAGAGCTGGATTTCTTATGCAGCAAAAACAAAGTTGACACAGAGCTATGAGGCGCACATCCATAAATGTCTGACATGCATTCATGGCTGAAGAGTAGACATTAAGGAGCAAGCCATCCTGGACCCCAACATGATCCTGGACAGGTCCGACTCCTTTGACTGAACTAGCTTTCCTCATATGGATGGTCCTGTTTCCAGCCGGATATCTGCTGAAAATTTGAAAAAAGAGGGAAAAGGAGCAGCTGTCAAGTGATGTGGAGGCATAACTTGTGCTGTGGAGGCAAAAGAAAGAAGAGGGTAATTATTTCTACAGAGACGGGGATACTATTGATCATCTCTGTCCCTCATTGCACGAATCACAGCTGAGCACAAACCCTGACAACCACTGCATCATCTTCCCACTTTAATGGGTCGTCGGCTACTATAAGGGTTGTAAACAGGTTCTTTCTTAAGGGCTGACATTCCACCAAATACCATGTGATTCTGAAGAACCCTTCATTTTTGTTCAAGGGTTCTTTGTAAGACTTAGGGTTACATAAAGAAACCTTTTGGAGGAAAGAGTTCAAAGATTGGTAAAAGCAAGGGTGTTATAAGGGAAAACCCACAATCCAGCTCAATAAATGGAATATATAAGGACATTTGATAGAACTAGGTTCTTGATAGAACTTCCAGAGAGGGTTCTACGTGGAACCATCAGGTGGGACCATTAGGCCATCAGGTGTTGAGCTGCTATGTACGGGTTAATACTGTTGAACTTGCATGCGTTTCCAACCAAAAGCTAAAGTTTTTCAAGCACTGTTCACTTTATTTGCTAATACACCATAATAATCATTACTATACTTAGATACGGTTTGGCAGATACGATTTAGCTACGAGCCAGAAAGCTTACATTACGCTTCACAAACAAACAAATTTGACGGTATAGTTCACAACAGGACTAGCTGGATATCCAGCCTTGTCAAATCAATACCAAGACTTTCACAAACAAATGAGAGGCAATGTGTGCTGCCAGCCGCAGCCTCAGGAAGCGAGTTGGATAGCGAATGGGATGTGAGAGACGACAAGTTATTTGTCTTTGTTCAGAGCACACACACATTTAAAACATATTAAGATATTTTACAACACATGAAACAACACTGAAGTTCACTGCAATGTTTACAGTACAACTATGACAGAAGCAGAAATGTTGCTCTCATTTGCATGGACATTGTACTAGACCGCCGGGTATGACAGTGATGTATGCTATAAACATATACTCCTGTCATCTCCACCCATCTGCAGCTCTCTCGCCTGCTGTTGAGTTACTGGGACAGATCAGAGTAATGGAAGAGAGAATGAATCCAGGCACTGATCAGCTCTCCATGGACTTAAAAAAACTCTACTAAACTGTAGAACATCACATTACTCTTGTGCCTGTGGGAAACAAGTCCAATAATGTTCATTGGGAGATCTGTTTTACAAACTGTTGAGAGGAGAAAAAAAAGGATGGAGTGATTATTCTGTAGAGTGTCAGTCTGCCTGAAACCCCTGACTTGTGTTTGTTTACTACTCAATTTGTTTGTTTTGCTTGTAAGTTGATGGATAATGGATTTTCCAATTTGCATACTTAAAATGTTAGTATTAAATTTTCTCTAGTTAACTCTGCCAGGTATTAAACTATGGGGAGATCATGCGTTTAGATGTGTGTGAGCACACATCTCTGTCTGTCCGGGGCTAATTCCGCTAACTCTAACTTCATATGGGCCGCAAATGATCGGCTCGTCTTGCTTGATTTGTTTTGTTATGGTGAACTTGGTCGGCATTATGATGAGGTCTCATTATGAGGATGCAGAGTGTAATGTTCCTGCCAGAGCGATCACTGGCTTTATTTCCTTATGTCGCTCATTTACACGATCCATATGTGCAGGTGACCGACACTGTCTCCAGTGTGCTCTGATACTGATAGTTGTTCAGTGACTACAAACACAAATACTATAATATGAATATAATGTGAATAATGTGAGTTCTCGCTAACCTAAAAGGATCTAGGATGGCAGTGACATGGATGCAGCGGCTCCTGGCTCTCTACTTGTTCCTCACCACATCAAAGCCAGCTTCTCTCCAACCATTGACTTACAACAGTTTGCTTACAAAGCAAATAGATCCACAGACGAAGCCATCACCACAGCCCATCACACAGCACCATGAGCCATCTGGCACACCCGGGAAGCTCCGCAAGGATGCTCTGCATTGGCTCAGCTACAGCTCAGCCTTCCAAACAATCATCCCCCACGTCCTATTGGACAACTGGCTTTCCATAGTCCTGGACTTCCCTGTTTCCACCTGTGCACAAACGGCCCTCAAACCATTTAGATCTCACCCCACTGCTCCACCGCCTTCACACTCAACACTGCTCTCCACAGGCCTGTGCTGAGTCCACTCCTCTTTGCCCTCTACACCTATGAACACACTCCCACGGACCCGTTTGCAGACGATACCATCATGGGCTCATAACTGAATATGATCTGAAAATCATCGGCTGCCCTCTGCCTTCCATGGAAAACATCTCCAGAAGAACGATGAAACACCACTCCCCCCCCCCTGGACACCACTTTTTCAGCATGCTGCCCTCAGAAAAGTTAGTATGGAGCATTAACAGCCACACGAACAGACAAGCTGTTGTCATTGCTGAGTCATCTTTAAAGTGCAATATTCACTACATATTGTGAACATGTAAAATGACACGTAAAAGCAAGACCGGCGTTGTTATTGTGTGCTTAATGCCGTGCATTAATTCACAACAAATTTTCGTGTCACTCATCATTTGTTGGGATCAGGATGGTTAAACATGAAGCTTCGCTAACCCTAAATCTTGCTTTCTGAAAAATCCTGATGGTTTATCTGAGGGGTTTCAGGTAAGCTACTTGCTTTTGTTAAAACTCTCCTCTAATATAAAAACATTCTGATCAACAGGCTGTTTAGTACTGTGTTTGGTTTAATCATTTATAGCATACAATGGAAAGAAATCCCAGACTTTCACCTTCGAGAGACCTTCAGGATAACGAAACAAACAATGCAACCTTCTAAAAAGGTGTGTGTGAACCGTTACAGTATGTACAGATTTGTGTTCAAAGATGAGAGAAAGCAAAAGTGTGATACTTGTATGAGTGATGGTGCTCTCTCTCTCGCTCTCTCTCTCTATCTGTCCCTGCAGACCTAAAGTCTACAGTACGTGTGTGTGTGTGTGTGTGTGTGTGTGCGTGTGTGCGAGTGCGTGTGAGTGTGAGTGATCAGCATATCTGGATATGTTACTGACTTAATCATAGGGCTGTGTCCTGCAGAGAGCCTCGCTGCTTCACACTGAACATCAGAGGCCGTGGCTGTGGCGATCCGTCACCATGGAGACATTTCAGCTCTGAGGCTCTGTAATAAAATGAATCTGCACGTCCGCCCTCTCCTCCCCCCCTACTCTGATTCTCTCCCTTTTTCTTTCTCTGGAGTTCTCTAATGAAATGAATCTCCCTCTTCACCCCCCCCCCCTCCCCCCTCCCCCAGCACCTCTATACAACCTGGCTGAGATGGACTGCTCCATCACTGTCGCAAGGTGCACAGATTGGGTGCCAAAGCCACTAATAAAGACAAGAAACACATTTCACTTCCTTATAAATACTTCTGCTCGGTCTGGCTTTTGTAGGTGGATGTTTGGTCAGATATGTGTGTGTGTGTGTGTGTGTGTGTATGTACTGTAAATATACTTGGTATCGAACTATTGCTCCAGGTAATTAAGCCCCCAAAAGACAACGCACAACTGGACCCAAGCTCAGTTGTACTTTTCATCTTGATCCTTGACAACTTACTGTACTCGGTTGATATAATAATGTTAATTCAGATTTAATAGTATGGTGGTAGCATAGACATATTATCATGACCATGGGCCCTGGACACAAACTCGCCACGGGCCCCTGCCTACACGCAAATAGTACGCGCGCAAAGGCGCTCTTCCCATTACGCACATAACAACACCACAACAACCACAAAATGACTGTCATTTTAGGTCTGTTTTGTTTGGCACCTGCCATGTACAGGACAATATACATATTATGGGAGAGACAGCAAGCTCAAATAGCCAGCCATGGTAGTATTATGGAGTAAAACACACCTTAATTAAAATATATCCACCTAAAACAAAATGTGAAAGTAATAAAGGCAACATGAATGAACATCAGTAAAGAGCCACAGCTACGACCACACAAAACCAAAGTGAAACTAATCACTTAAACCAACGGCTTTTTCCTGGCCTTCTTAGAGGAAAAGTCCTTGATAATGTCATCAAAGTCCAACTCTCGGACCAGTTCGGCCTCTATGGCCATGAGTGACTAACTGTTAAGGCGTCTCTGGGTCATTTTTGTCCGAAGTTCATTTTTTATCCTGGCCATTTGAGAGAATGACCGTTCTCCCTCGCAGTTTGTGACAGGAAGTGTCAGATACAGTCTTACGGCAATGTACACATTCGGAAATGTTGACTGTAATCCACGATCAAGTATTGTTTTAAGACATTTAGACGGAGGCACATTCTGTCCGTCTGATCTGATGAAAGATCTGAAGTGAATCAGTTCATTTCCAAGATTGCTGTCCAAGTCAGCGGGATAGGCAAAGGCAAGCGTGTTCGCTTTGTCAATTAACTCACGGTCAGATGTGTTTTCTGGCATGAAAAGAACACCAAACAGATCACACAGGTGCTTGTATGCATCAATTCTGTGGCTGAGACAGCTGACTAACTTATCGATAGCCACATTGAATGTTTCTATTTGGAATTTGCTTTTCCCATCAAATACTGCATCTTTTTCTGCGCTGTCATCCTCAAATCGTTTGTGCTTTCTGGTGCGCTGGAGGTCATATGTGTACGTCTGGCACACGCCTGGCACTGCTAAGGCTTCCTTTTCAAAGTCTGTGAAAAGACCTCTCTGTGCTGATACAAAATCACGCAGAGATATAAGAAGGCGCACAGCTGTCATGAGCTCTATGTCCGCTTTTTTGAGCTGTAAACTTGTTGGACAGTTGGAATCGAGTCAGAATGGTATTCCAGAAATTAGCCATGAATGCAGTTTCCAGTTTATTTACTTTTACAGCGAGTGTGCTGGCCTCACTTCGGGTGTCTCTTTTCTCAGTTTTATCTTCAGCTATGCTCTCTAATGCCTCCCTTATTTTAACATAGTTTTGCCAAAGAGCTTTAGTTGAGTCAGCTCGGCAGCACCACCTAGTGTTTGACAGTGATTTTAATGTTAAGTCTATATGAATATCAGAGTTCCGAAAAACTCGCTCCCACCTGTGAGTGGAGGCAGCACAGAATGTGTACAAGGATTGCAGTGAATCAAAATACTGTCCCACTTCTAGACTGCTTACCTCTACTGTTGACTGTTTACACCCACTAAATTTAGAGAATGGGCAGCACAAGGCACATAGTGGATTAATGTTTTTTTTTGCTTCAAATGTGCCTGTAGTCCATTGTACCGGCCCGACATGTTGCTGGCATTATCAAATGATTGGCCTCTACAATTAGATAAGTCCAGCCCAAGATTCTCCACCATGGCAGTCACACAATCTGCCAGACTTTGGCCTGTATGGCTCTGAATTGGCTCAAATGCCAGGAAATGCTCCACTATGTTGCCTTGCTTGCTAACAAATCTGAAGATAAATGTTAACTGATCAACATGAGAGAGGTCGGGAGTGGAATCTACAATGACAGAGAAATATTTTGCATCACGGAGCTCTTCTGCAATTACTTGCCTGTTTTTTCTCCCATCATGTCAATGAACTCCTCACATATTGTTGACGACAGATATGAGACGCTCCCTCTGCCCTTCTGGCCATATGTTTTAATATGCTCTGCCAGAAATGGGTCAAATTGGGATATTAACTCTAATATCCCCAAATAGTTGCCATTATGTGGCGATCCAAGGAGCTCGTCATTCCCTCTGAATGCCAGTCCTCTTTCTCCTAAAAACTTGATCACTGCCACTACATGTCATAGAACATCCCTCAAATATTCCCTCGCATCCGAAGTTTGCTTTCTCAGGGCTGAGTCGATTGCGCCAGTTCCAACTCATCCTCTGCATCAGTGTCAGCATGTTGGACATATGGACGGGGCTCCTCTCATGCTCTGAAATGCGATGTGGATGTTTCCAGTCGCAAAAACCGTCCACAAATGCATTCTTTGTTGCCCCGAAAAGTTTGCAGGCAAAGCAAAACACATGTCCAGTTGATGGTGAATACACCACCCATTCTCGTGCTGCTAGTTGTCCATTAGGCAGTCGACTGCACATCATGTCATTGGTAAATGAACGAACCCGACCACCTAGACCGCAGTCTCTTGTCGATGCAGGGTATTTTGCTCGTCTGTTGTGAAACGAAGAGGATCCCTCTTTCAATGAGAACACTCTTTACTTTGTCACTGGATATATTTCCCCACAGCGCAGGATCAGTAACAGTTTCACACCAGGAGTCTTCATCATCATCCCTCTGCTGTACGGCACCCGCCAACATTTCAACCTCCGCTGGGGATGTGAGGGAACTTAGCTCAGGCTGACCTGGCTCGGCCGCCCGGCTGCTGCACGCCGTAGTACTGCTGCCCGCCGCTGTAGTACTGCTGCCTGCCGCCGTAGTACTGCTGCACGCCGTAGTACTGCTGCCCACCGCTGTAGATACTGCTGCCCGCTGCCGTAGTACTGCTAGCACTGTCCGCTAAGATTTCCGTAGGAGGCAGCGCCGCTCCACCGCTACCAAACGTCTCCGGTGAACTTGCGCTAGCAGTCTTAGCATCCTGCAGGTCGTCCCGGTGAGTTGTAGTACTGCTACTACCGCTGCTATAAGTAGCACCATCATCTTGCCCCACTTTTCTGGTGAAAAATTTTGCGATGGATGGGATTTGCTGCACCAAAGCAGCATCTTTGCCTTCTTTTTCTTTCCTTAGTTTTCTTTTAGCTGATCCACTGAGCTCCCGCTTCTCCATTTTGAAAATGCAATGTACGGTTGACCCCCAGCATACGTACATACGTACGTCATTGTGTCATCACACATTACTGATTTAATCTTATAATTTCTAAAACATTCAAATTATTTTATTATCATAGTACATTTTCAAAACCACAGCCATTCCAATATATTTTTTAAATTGTACCAAAAAAAAAACAACAACTCTGAAGGCCAAGGGCCCCTATTGGCTCTGGGGCCCTGGGCACACGCCCACTTTGCCCATGCGGTAATCCGTCTATGGGTGGTAGTGATTCCCCAAATTCCTCCAGATTCAGGGGATTGGGAAGAACCCGGAGAACCATTTCCCAACCAAATAATACAGAAATGGAGAAACAAGTGGCTTCACAATGACCCCCCCCCCCCCCCACCCCTTTACAAGAATGAAAAACATGCTGTGTGTATTTGTATGAACACAATGTCATGACAGTAGATGAAACAATGCAGTTATCAATATTGTCTTTCTTAAATGTATGAAAATCTGCATTGCAAATGGTAATGGATTAACCTTAACTTAGTGACATGTGTCTATGAGATGCCATTACAAAAAATGACCCTTGAATTGGACATTGAAAGAAGATAACTTGACATTGAATTCTAAAAAGGTTATTCAGTCACATCATTTATTTCCAGGCATGAGAAACAATTAAACAAATGTATTTCTATTTCCTCGGGAACAGGAGAACAAAAGTAGAGCATTAATAAAGACTTGCAAATTAAAAAGAAAATAAAAGGTTGTTCTTTGTGTGTCATGAACTCTTATAGCCCTGCCATGTGTGGTCGAGGGTGATGGCGTCCACAACATCACTGGGATGTTTTTCCTGATTGTAGCAGCGTTGTGGAACACAACACATGCTGTAATCCTGCGGCATGCTTGGTCTGGGGCCACTCTGAGCCCACACAGGTGAACTGTGCTTTCAGGATGCCGAAGGCTCTGTATTGTAACTTCTTTGTGGCCCTGCATCACGGTCGGGATTAAAGGTATCAGCTCTCCACTTTACCTCCCTGAAGATGGAAAAAGACACACACTAACACAATGCAGTTAAATCATTTTAAGTTTCCATACCCTGCTCAAATCTGTGGCAGAGTGCAGACTCTCTGAATATCCGGTCTTCATGGACTGACCGGGCATCTGGTTTGTAAGCACCGATGGTCACAAACGATGAGTGTCCTTATTTATCCTTTAGATTGATAGTGATGGTGTAGGCTACTTCATTTCCAAAAGGGAAGGTTTTGTGTTAAAAGCAACCAAACACATCCGTGACAAAAAGACAAAGACACATGTAGCTTTCAAATACACTTTCATCATTTTCACCCACGCAAGCAGAGATGGGAATGTGGGTGCAATCGATGACACCGATCAATCTGAGGAACCCTATGAAAAGTGTAGGCTGCATTTACTGCATTTTAACAGCCTACAACAATTTATGTTATATGGTCTGCATTATTTATAGACATAGGTTAGTGACTACGGGGCTGCACGGTGGTGTAGTGGGTAGCACTCTCGCCTCACAGCAAGAGGGTCCTGGGTTCGATCCCCGGGTCGGCCCGGGTTCCTTCTGTGTGGAGTTTGCATGTTCTCCCCGTGTAAGCGTGGGTTCTCTCCGGGTTCTCCGGCTTCCTCCCACAGTCCAAAGACATGCAGGATGGGGATAGGTTAATTGGTTACTCTAAATTGCCCGTAGGTGTGAATGTGAGTGTGAATGGTTGTCTGTCTCTACATGTCAGCCCTGTGATAGACTGGCGTCCTGTCCAGGGTGTACCCTGCCTTCGCCCAATGACAGCTGGGATCGGCTCCAGCCCCCCCGTGACCCTAAATACAGGATAAGCGGTAGAAAATGGATGGATGGATGGTTAGTGACTACCTGCTGTAAAAGCCCTCTCTTTTCTGTGGAAAGGTAAGAGGCCAGAAAACACAATTAAGTTATCTAGTAGTTCTTTCAGAGCACGTGGCTGCAGGTTCTCTGACAAGGTCTTTTGTATAAAATATCATGTCTCTGAATGCATTCCCTCCCAGGAGATCCTCTCACAATCTGCACACTGAACTTAACAAGATCTTCTAGGGACGGTGATGACATTTTCCAAGAGAACTGTTTGGTCATTGACTGCTTTTATCGGCATTGATCTCTTATCTTGCAACATACATAACCTGCTTTGGAGCATAAGTTGCCATGGCAATCTATTTAACATCTTAATGAGTGTGGAAAAAATCTAAATTCTAAACCAGTTCTGAAGGATTTTTTTTTACCATAGCGGTTTATTAAATGCCTTTTAAATGTTCCAAATGCTCCCTGGCCATAGGCTGAAAACTAGCCAACCACCAGCACATCACAAGTTACATTACCATAGTACTGTAACAGTTTCAAGTTAAAAGGACAAAGAAAACCATGTTAAAAAGACTACAATATGGATTGATTATGCAGCAGTTTAAATAGAACATGAAGAATGTTCATTCAATACATTTACAATAAAACAGACAAAAACAAAACCAGGGAAAATAAACAATTTAATCAAACTGTACAAGCATGAAACAAATCCCCCCTTCCTTCTTAAAAAAGGTCTAATGTGTAAGATAAACTTAATCACATCGAACCAGGTTCTGAAGTGGTTCAAACGTTAAAAAAAAAAGCTTTTGTACTATTTGAAGACGATTGAACACTCGCATTCAGACCATATTTCAAAGGGTTTTGCATAATAAAAAGTGTCCTCCTCAACATGCGAAACACTCCTAAACTAAGAAACCCCATCTACATCTCTCTGTTGAAAGCCAGTGTTGCAAATCCCAGTGAAATACGCTCTCAGCGTGAATGTTCAAATAGTCAGTGAAAAAACCTTCAATTTTAGAACTCTTACACATCAGGATGTCACCGAGTCTGTCTGGTGCGACGGAGGAGTTAACACCACGAATGCTTCCTTGTTGGAACGCTGCTCCACCAGCATGGCTACGTCCTGACAGACACCTACGTCGTTACCACAGCAACCCATGCAGATAGGTCGGTGATGTCTGGACAAAATCCCCAGGAGGCTTCGAAGCAAATAGTGATAAAACAGTAGAATTATGATTTACGGGTCCAGCATGTGATGCCCATGGACTCAAAAAGACTTTCCCCCATAGACTGACGTTGGGTAGAGACGTCTGTAACTCAGTGGATGATTTCTTTAGGTGAATCAATGTCCCAATTGAATAGCCATAGAATGTTGAATAGCCCTACTTTACATCATTAGGGTCCTAAAAGTTGTAATATGCATCAAAAGGGAACCCGATATTAGCATTATTTTTCCTCCCTCCATCCATGTGAATGACGCCGAGGCTGGAATAAGGGCTGGGAGGCCGGCTGAAGAACAACATGACCAAACCTATTTTTGCTTCATGTGCCGTTGAGCAACTTTTGTCAGAATGAACAGGACGGCGCCTCCAATGCTGCATCCAGTTCTGTTTACACATCCATGGTCTGGACATACAAATACTATGTGATCACTTCCAAATAACAGTGTAATCAGTCTTAGATCTGATTCGAGAAACAAATCAGATTTGCCTGCAGCCTGAACATCGCCTTTTAAAAACTGACACAATTAAGTTTTATGGCAAAGAAATGCATTTTAAAATTTTAAACACAATGCAGGGAAAAATGTTACTTAGAATAAAATCGTCAAAGACAGTCAAAGACACGACTTGACCTGTTGGCGACTGCAGACCTCTTTGCTAACCCATGCTCACCCTATGCTTCTCTGACTGACTGGGTCATCCACACCAGGAGAGCATTGATGGAGCCTGATTCCAGGGAGTTTTGAAAGAGCGCTGGGAGACACGTCATCGGCTCATAGATGGTCGAGCGGATGATCGACATCAGTCACTTCAATATGTGCCAAAGACATTTGTAAAAATTCAAGGGTCGTTTATTGACATGTTGGGTTGCACAATGACACATGAGTTGCAGCCCCTTTTTCAATGACTTAAAACAAAAAACGTATGATGGAGGGGCTCATTCATACTCATTCTAAATATAAAATAATACAAATATTGTTTTATATGGGACTGTATTTTTAAGCATTTCTTATTTTTGTGAAGTACTCCTAAAGAACTAGTAGTCACATAAACTAAAAATACCAAAGTAAACCATAACAAAAACAAGGAGACAAAGTAATTGCCTGTTTGTGTAAGTGAAGCCCCCCACACCTGAACCCATTTCTCTCAGAAAGTGTCCCCACTTAATGCTGCTGTTAAACATCAAACTCTGGCTCTGACCTCTACACGGCACCTTAATTGCAGGTCAAATGGGGAATTTGACTGGACAAATTACAAGTCAAACCCTGTTTGCTTGATTAGTTTCTCCGACATGGGCAGAGTGCCACTTGGCTCTCGGAGGGTCCCGCTGCCACAATCCAAGTGATTACAGGAAATGGAGTTTGGGAGATGAAGTCACTCTTGAACGAGTAGCATTTAATCAGCAAACCAAGATGAGATCACAAAGAGTCTCGCTGTTTATCTAGCAGGGCACTCGTGACACTTTTGTCTGATTGGATCTGTTGGTTCATTAAGTCATTATGGCTTAGATTTGGTTTATAACTGAATCCTCCAATAAAGTATGGGGCATTATGTCTGAATATTGGCTGTAAAATAGTTTTATATCAGTGAAAATGCCTATAAAACAATAAACATGGATTATTATTATGCATTACACATATATAGTGTCACAGTCTGTGACCCTGCTAATGAATGCCTCAAGGTCATAATTAGAACACACACAGCACATAGACCATGACAGAACTCATAAAAATAAAGGTGCTAACCAGAACTATTTAGGGTTCTTCTCCTGTACCTTTTATAGGGGTACAATGTGGAATCTTTCAAAGGGTTCTAGAAGCATCTGTAAAATGTTCCACTCAGAACCCACGATGGGAGTTTCTACACAAAACTCTCCTATGATTTGATGGTTCCGCTCGCCCCAAACCCTCTCTATCAAGAACCTTTCCACCTTCTTAGGGTGCCAACAAGAACTCTACCGAGAACCCTGCCATATTCCAAGGGTTTCATCAGCACCCTAACCCTGGTTTTACTTTGACATGTGAGCCTGCATCCATGGGAACCATATCCAGCAGCCTTAGGCACCGAGAGGATCCTTAAAAGGCCGTGCTGATGTGGTCCAGTGCAAACCACGTCGTTCCCCATTGTGATTTTTTGGGGCAGAAATGTCATTAAACTTGTTCTACTACAGCCTTTACGAGTGATGCAGGAGACTTAGATTCTGCCAGACTGCTCAGTTATATTATACAGTAAATTTCAGATGAATCATTTATGTCTAAACCAAAGGTCCACAGAGAAGTCCTGAACTAGAACTTCAGAATTTTAAACTAGTTTTATAGCAACTCTCTAAATGACCCAAATTACAGTCTCCTCCATCCTAACATTGGTTTTAATCGATCAGGTTATCTCGGGCCCATTAGAACCACGTACGGCAAAGTTGTATAATGTGGTGCACCCACAACCCACAACAACGTATGTAAATGTTGCTGTACACCAGTTAATGCATCAACGCTTTGACAGCTCTGCACACTCACATAGATGTTTCAGTTCTGGAGTCACACTGGAGATGTCTCCAGCCTGCATTTACCTAAAAGATCCACAATGGTGGGAGTCATCCTGTCCTAGGTGCTACAAAGGTAAGCCACAGAGTTGTCAACCAGGCAGTTTGTACAACGAAAGAGCCCCGAGCAGAAGTGTAATCAACCAAAACAAGTGCAAACACCTGTGTGGAGACAACATTAAGCAGGTGCTTCGGCTTGTTTAATAATTCCTGTAGGCTGATTGGTTGTTGACAATATTATTTATAAGATCTTAGCTCCCATTGCGATTTCACAAATCTAACAGTCCTCATGTAGAGTGCGAGACTGTGTCCCAGTGTGTCTCTTGTGTCTCCCGGTTCTCCAGAAATAAAAGAGCGAGTGTGAAACATTTGGGACTGACTGTGGGAATATATGCGCCTGAATGCATCAAACAACTGGGAGATACAGACACATTTTTGTGTTGGTTTTTATGAATATTTTTCACAACAGTGCAGAAAACTGTGCCAGCGTGTGACAGGCCGGGAGCAGCAAGAAAACAGGCAGGAGTAAATAAGTAATCGCTGAGTGAAAAAGTGAGCTGTTGTATGTTTTAAGTTTTTGTCTCCCATTAAGCCTCTTGGCTGTTTGTTGTAAAATATATTTGAATTCACAAGTAGAAAGCCTTGTTGTTTCTGTTGTGGTGATGTTGGTGAGCTGGATTGATTAAATATGGACTTGACTAAGGAAAAAAATAATACAGCAAAATGGAAAAGGCAGTTTTTAAGATTATGTGTAGACTCCCAGCATGCAATCTGTTTCGGATCTATGTTGTCCAAGTAAGTATGCATTGACTCTTGTGTAACTTTATTTACTACTTCATCTTGTGTGCATTTATGGACTCAGTGGTCAATGTTTTTCTTTCCCTGTTCCTCAGAGATTCCCCAGTCGGCTCAACCTGGTTTGCCTGGAGTTTATTCTTTGATTTTCTTCTTTTCTGTGGATGGACTGCACTGAAAGCCTTTGTGGTTTTCACTGAACTCATCTTCTTTATCATCGACAAGATGACAAAGAAAGGTTGAAGAAAGTTCAGAACTTTGACCAAGTAAGCACAAAAAAAGAGAACGTTATACTTGAGTGCCTCATGGCAGAAAAACAAACAAAACATAGTTATCATAGTTTTTAAAATGTGATTATTATTACTCACTTCCTTTGTCAGTAAAATCAGTAGTTTGACAAAAATGTCCTAAAATTATATATATGTTTAAATAAGTTTTATATACACATACAGCCTTTAATTGTACCACAGAGACAACACACATCTAAAGTAGAGCTCAACAAGAGTGAATATTTGAATAAGCCACTAGGCTATGTGTTGCTACAGTATTGCATTACATTACACCATACAGGTATTTCTCTGCTCACCCAGTGAATAAGCAGTGTGACGATGAAATCAGCATGCAACACTCCAATCACTCTTCTCAGTGTCTCACCTTGGTGCTAAATGCACACTTCTCATGGCCTTTAACACCTGTTCACATGATTTACCCGCCACTCCCGGCTAATGATGTCACAACAGAGGAGTGGAGGAGAGAGTGTATTTTTTTTCCACGCCGACCTGCTCCCAGTGGTTGCCAAGACAACCACGGCACCATTGTTTAATCACATTTATAGAGACAAATTTATACTGGTCCTAGAGAGACGAGTTTGAATGGCTTCCGTTCCCACAAAGAGACAACATACGCATAGCACATTACCGTTATTTGTTTTGATGCAGTCACATGTTCTATTTCTTTACCTTCATCTGTGCTCAGTGTGATATTACACCTTTAAGTAGCTTCTGCTTAATAAAGATGCCCATCTTAAGCACTCTAACTTTGGATGTAATTTGAAAGTATGCAGGTCTCTGTGAGCAAAGTGTTTCCTCATTGAGCTACACTGAATTAGTCCTGAGAGCCACAGCGCTGTTGCAAAAACCGTAATCTCCACCAAGATAGCTGCAGCCCTGCAGCGTAATCTAGTTCGGGTTACTGCGCAGCATTACCTCTCAGCTGGGGAGAGGCACCCCGGATAGATCAGCACTGGAGGAGAACCAGCATGTGGCCGAGTTCAGCATTGAATTTATTTTTGCAACACGTCCTCTGATTTAACTTGCTCGCTCACTTCAGATTTGAGTCTTGGTTTATCTAACTTCGAAACAATTCAAACCGTGCAAATGAGCACCATAACAGATTTGAACAGCTTTGTCTTCATTTATCATGAATAGATCTTAACCCAGTTATTCCATAGTGGATTATACTGAATGCATCATCTCATCTGAAATAAAACAATAAAAAACATCCATCCATCCATCCATCCATCCATCCATCCATCCATCCATCCATCCATCCAATTATGATTATAAAATGTAATGTCGAAAAAATACAATTGCATATTGTATTATTATTAATTTTTTTCAATCCCTAAATGCTCATTTCTTTCAAACAGTCTTAAAATTCTCTTAAATGTAACGGCAATTGTCACAACATTTTCAGGGGCCACAACAACTCTTAACCCAAACCGCATTATTATCTCAGTAAATTAACCAATGGCACCAAAGTGACGAGTTGTTCAGATGTTTGGATAAAAATGTATATATGTCTTTTCACCATCGCAGTCAACCCTAGAAATGTTTCTCATATAGAAATCCCTCTTTTTTTTTAAACTCTTTGTGTTGCCACTGACTTCAACAGACATTTAAACACAAACAAATGGGTAAACATTTACAGGGAAGAGTCAATAGGGGAAAAGTGCATTTGTTATGTTTATAACATTGATTTAAAAAAAAAAACACAAAATGACAATAATTTGCAGAATTTTGAAGAACACAACGATTTCACTGAGAGTCAAATCATCACTTTTGATCAGTAAATCACGTTCACGTGGTCGTTGAATGAATGAGAAATGTATATCTGTTGTGAACAACAAATGAATTGTTCACAACTTTGAACTTGTTTTGAAAAGGAAAATTCATATTCAAGCACTGAGCTAAAGCGAGTGAGAAGAAGGTTTTCATGTATGAACAGATGCGCTTCAACAAGACTTTTATCACAGAGCTGACTCAATCATTAGAATGGGAAAAACTTTCTTCTTCGCAATGAACTGAAATTACATTTGGTATTGATGCCAATCTCAATTATACTTCCAAGTGATTTTTATACTTATATCACTTGGAAGTGATCCACCCACCCACTGGGCCGGCAACCAACTTGACCTTGACCTTGTCTTCACAAGATCCTGTGGCATCTCGGCACTCTCTGTTGTCCGACCACCACTTTGTGACTTTCTCCCTCCCAATGAAGTCCACCATGTCCCTTCCCTTTACGCCTCGAACTGTCATCAGCCGCCGCAACCTGAAATCCCTCACTCCCTCCGCTCTCTCCTCAACTGTTATCTCCTCGCTTCCATCCTCAGAACAGTTCTCCTTAATGTCTACTGAGGAAGCCTCCTCCATCCTGATGTCCTCACTCTCCTCTTCTTTGGACACTCTCTGTCCCCCAATCTCACGACCTGCGCGATCATCTCCCTCCCCTTCCTGGCTGTCTGCACCTCTGCGAACCAACAGATCATTGTCGCGAGCATCAGAGAGAAAATGGAAGAAATCGGGCCAGATGAGGACCTAACACTTGTTTCTACTTTTTAGCTCTTACTTTATCGGCAATGATATGTTGTGGTTTCTTTCTTTTGACAAATGTACTTATTGTAAGTCGCTTTGGACAAAAGCATCTGCTAAATGCCCTAAATGTAAATTATGCAGCCAAGATTATTTTTGTCTTATTTGACAGTTGGCCTCTAATTCATCCTTCTAGAAATGTGTGTGGAGGCGAAAGAGAGAGAGACAGACAGGAGAGAGAGAGAGAGAGAGAGAGAGAGAGAGAGAGAGAGAGAGAGAGAGAGAGGGATGGAGGTAGAGGGAGACAAGAAGGAATATTGACTGGTGTTTCATTACCTCTGACTAGCTATTGATCAGCCTGTTATGAAGCATTGTGTTTTTCTGTAAAACACACACACACACACACACACACACACACACACACACTGAGTTGACATATATGAATAGGCTGGTCGTCAACGCAACAATTGATTGGCAGACATTTTGTCTCTCTCTCTATCACTCTGACACACAAATATGCCTGCAAGCAAACACACAGTCAGACTGGTGTACAAGATTCGTCCCACCCCCTGCCTTTCACTCACTCACACACACATACACACACTCACAGACACACACACACACACACACACACACACACACACACACACACACACACACACACACACACACACACACACACAATACCTTCAGTCTCTCATCTGCAGCCTTCCATCACAATGCTATCTCTGCTCATTATGTCTCCTTTGTGTCCTTGCCCTGCTGCCAAGAGTGATGGGGCCAGAGCTCCTATTGTTCCAGACCCTGTCTATCAAACCACGGTCCCGGCTTATCAAAATGAACATTACCATGATGCTGAACCCGCTGGCATCTCAGACACAACAAACAAAGAGGAAATACCAAAGGTGAGCTGAGCAAAGACCACAATGCATCTCCACGTAATGGTGTCTTGACATTTCCAGGGCGACAGGTAATAGATGACTAATAGCTTTCTTGGTCTGTGAATGTGAACGCATGACTTTATGTGTATGGGTTTTTTTTCTACTTGTGTGCATACAGAAAAGATTGCATACATATAGGCATAGTTTTGCTTAACTTCACCGGGCTAGAATTGACAGTAAGATGAAATGGTAGGAAGACTACAGCAATAAGGCACTGGCTAATATCAGAATCAGAATGAGAAAGGAGTTTATTGCTAAGTACATTTTCACATACAAGGATTTTGCCGTGGTGTTCAGTGCCCACAATAGTAACAAAGCATAAACAAGAAATGGAGACTCATTTTAATGATACAGCGCAGAATTTAAAGTTGGCTGAAACCCCAAACAGCATTTGTCCAATCATAGTTAAGTTTACTCCATTTCCATCCAGCTGGTTTTAAGTACATTTTTTATTTGTGCAGATGGATAGAAATGCTGGTGGAAGTATTGATATAAGCAAAATAGGAAAGTTTTGTAAACTGCATGTGATGAAAATCAAAAGTCGAAACAAGGAGTCCTCTAGAGATGGTAGATGTCTTAAGCAGAAATATTTATTGCTGCCCGATGGCTATCGTGAGAATGACGGTTTGGGCAGTACAACAGTTATGAACTAAACAGTGCAGTGCCAACCCCAAGTCAGTCTACTGTCCCTCCTGGGAGAGCATAAAAGCCTAAGTTATCTTGAGGAAGCTTCCACGCCGTCTGTATTAAGTCTAGGTTAAAGGTAAGAACTTTGTGTTCGGTCATGAAAGACACGCTAGTGTCTTGTTTGTGAACTTGCCTCGCCTGGAGAAGCAGACAATTAATAAATCAGATTAAATGTGAATTTATTCATAAATTGACATGTATTAATCTGACGCTGAGAGGAATCAGGTATTATGTTCTGTGGAACGGAAAGCTTGACATGCATAGCAACAGTAACTAGTTGGTGTCGGCTTGGAGTTGGTTTTAAAAGCATGGCAGAGGAAAAACAAAAAAAGGGCCAACATCGAGGAAGTTTGCAGCGGCCGAGGAAAGAAGCGAACACGTGACAGAAGACGGGAACTGACACAAGGTGCATGTCAGTGAGAGGATACAGCTTACAGAGATGAGAGCTCACTTACGACTGTGTGTTTGCCTACACGGCTGACAGTCGGTGTGTTTGTTGTCGAGTGACTCACTTTTAAAATATTCATTGGTCTATTCCCCTCTATGCAAATTATGTCCCCAGCACCAGAGTATATGCAGAATCCTTTCTATCACTCCTCCATTTATACAGGCTAACACACACACACACACACACACACACACACACACACACACACAGTGGTCACCCTGTTGGGAATTCAAAGTCGCTTCCATCCAGGCTTGAATACGACAGTGTGATTATGCTTTGCTCTGTCTCTGGCTTGACATCCTCTCCGTCTCTCACTGTGTGTCTGAGTCCCAACTGTCTGTCTCTCTTCTCCGTGCTGCTTCATTGTTAATCAGTCCCTTTTACACAGAGCACTTGCAGAAAGACCTCTGGCTCTCAGTATGCAGCTCTTAGAGTCGTCTTCGGCTGAAGCATCAGATGGTGGAGTGTCTGTGTGTGAGTGTGAGGACACTCCTTGCTCTTAACTGTATCATACTGTATGAACCTAACATGTATCAAAGGTGAACCACGGTGCACATCAGCAGAGCTGGTATCCAGCATGTTCAACCCAGTTTAGACTAATTAATATCACATTTATACCTATTTAGACTTCAGCCCACCGCAATACTTAAAACAAAATTATTGTATGCACGTTTTTTCCAGACAAAACCAAAGACATCTGTATTGTAAATTTACAATACAGATGTTGTTTCACGTTTTTTTTTTTTTTTACTAAGTTAAGTTTGGTTGGTATGATCTCGCGTTAGAACGCATGATATTTTGCTTTACAGGAAGAAATGATGAGTGGATTTTGGAAAGAAAAATATGAAGAAACTGATTTTTGTAATCCCCCCCCTGCATATATTGTTAAATAGGTGCACAATGCAACCAGGGATGTGATCTAAAAAGGGTTAGAAAGGCATTTTTAATTTAATCTTGACTATAAATCTTTTTCATAATTTAATTTCTTCAACTTTTGTTGAATGTCCACACTGTGCACAGTATAAGGCTCCTTTAATCCTCAAATAAAGACATGCAAAGTCAAATGTTTCATGGACACATGCAAATACATTTGGTGCATAAAGGTAAACTGACATTCACAGACCATGATATATCCCCATATACAGGCGGACACCCACAAAAGTAATCCGTACGTACCAGCACAAATTCATGCACATACTGTGTACAGGTACAGGGACACAAAGGTGAATACAAGGGCATAACAGTCCTCTTAAGTCTTGCTCTGAGCTGTGATCGTTATCCTCCACAGTCCACAGCCAACACACACATACAGTGGAGGTCACACTCTCAAACAATATCAGGCTTCGTGGGTGGATTATAGTACAATTATGCACCGCAGCCTGTTGGTCAAAGTCACCAGATACATATATTTCCATATTCATGCATGTTATTTCCAGTTAAAAAGGTCATCTGCTCAGTAGCTATTTACATAGCAGAGGGGCACAGAGAGGTGAGCCTCCGATGAGTCAGACAAGTCTGTGCCAGTGATGCTTCAGCCTAAGGTTTTTGGTATTCTCCAACTCAAGCTGTTGCTTTGCTGGCATAGAGATGTAGCTCTCAATCGTGGCCAATGATGACATTTAAAAAAAAAACATTAACTTATATGAAGAACTTTAAATAGCACATATCAAAACAATCATACTATGTGTACTGTTATTAGTCTTACTACAGCTGTACCAAACTGCTTTTGAGATCAACACCAATTTCAATATTTGAGGGTTAACAAATCAAATAACATCAAGTAATTATGTTTAATAAGGGTCACTTAAATTGCTTTATTAAAGGTGATAAATAACAAATTTAGAGCATAGGCTATCTAACATTGAGGGATTTCTTACACACAGCTCTCAACATTGCATAAGCTGAGCCGGTGGCTGGCAGCCGACGGTGCAGAGCGGTAATGATTAGCTAGCGTGTGGGGCACACACGCTGGGACTCACCTGCACTAAAAGGCATGCATGGCCGGATCGGCTACACACTCTCACTGGTATCACATCACAACTAGTATTTCTCACACAAACAAATTGCTGAGATAATTAAAAAACACTTTCTCTTATTTAATGAAAATAGTTCACCGAAATGTGTTTCTGAAAACATTTTATGCAGAAATAAGCTATGCAGTTGCTGAATCTGTCTTTATTTTAGATCAAGAACAGTCAGTTTCAAAGATTTTCGAGAGCTTGCGGGAGGCGGCGCCCCGTCTCTGGAAACTCGAAACACGAAGGCATCGCACGGCTTAGTGATGGGAATTACGGCTCACAAGTGGCTCCTCAGAATTTTGGTCATAGTTAGGTTAATTGCTGCTTACATGTCATTTATGTAAGTAAAACTGAATATATATATTTATAAAACCTACATGAACCCCCCCCCCCCCCCCCCCCATTAGACAAACTGGACTGATGCAAAGACATCACAACTTTAAGGAGCAAATTTGCTTTAATTATGAGGTCCATTAATATTATCATCCAGCCTCGTATCCATTCACAGTGCTATTTGTGCTCTTGTGTCCAAGATGTTTCACAGCCAGCAATGGAAACTACTTATTGCACGATGTTCTCACAGCCAAGTTCAAAATCCACACCCCATTTAATCACTACAATCATTATCCAAACTGAAGACTCATCTTGCCAGCCAAAACTCCAGTCTGCGGTCCATTAGGCGGGCACTGCCAGCCGGTCCAGATGGCCGTTCCCGGGCTCAGCCACCATGTGGCCAGCTTGGACTCATTGGGACGGAGTGAATCATTTCACCATCCCTCCCTGCATCCGTGCATGGCAAACACAAACACACACAAATACATTAAAAAACACTTCATACACAGACATATAGTGGGATGAAGACAAATAAACGTGTTTAAAATCACAGCTTCATGTCCTGCATCCTACCAGTAGCAGTGAGGCAATATGCCTCTAAATAAATATTCAACATGTTTGGTGATATGACAAAATACGCCGACGATGTAAAATTGTCTACCATCTGAGATTGTGAGACACCACTGGTATCTCTCCCTTTAACAACCCTGCTATCTTTCTGTCTAAGATTAGCATACAATGAAAGCCAATTCTATTCATATCACCCACCCTAACTTGCAACCAATCAAACCAATGGGTTTTACTTTACATTACACATTCTATGGCATGATGGTTCAGGGTGGAAGCGGGGGGGTTCTCCAACAAGGACAAGCCAAAAACCATATATGGTTCTAATTAGCACCTTTATTTCTAAGAGTGTGGATGTCAAGGTAAAAATACCATTTCTTCTTCCTACAAATAGAGGTATATACTCTAACATCTCGGTGACACAGCTGGATCTCGCTGTGACTCCCTGGCGGACGTATTGTCGTCCATTGAACCCATGTGGTGTGAACAACGCAGCAATGCAGAGAGAAATTGGATGGAGGATGACTTTTTTCAAGAATGTGGGCATTTGTGTAATGTGTACTCATGTCCAATAGCTGATATTTAAAGGAAAGTCTGTAGACAGAGTGGACATGTAGGAGAATGAAGAGAGCTGATGAATGCCCGTATGACGTGTTTTCTTTGGTTCACTGAGCAACAATAATACCTCGACCACAGCCATTTCAATTGACAACACTGTATTTGCCAGCATGATCACCATACAATTACTCAGCATACAGCCAAATTCAAAAACAAAACACACTGAAGCATAAAAGAATCACAGAGAATATTCCCTCTAGTTCTGCTGTATGTTCCAGCAGTAAACCATATCAACAGGTTGACATTGCTCAGCACTGGATTTGATCACAAGGGGATTTGTTTATGTACTGTGCATGTTTTTGTATGTGTGTGTGTGTGTGTGTGTGTGTGTGTGTGTGTGTGTGTGCAGTGGCATGCATCTAATTAGGATTCATGCAGTTAATGGGCAGAGGCCTGATGGTGTGTGATTGCCTGGGTCTAATGTGCAGCAGACTCTTGGGGAACATCAGCCCTCATGTCTACACACTCTGGAAGAAAACTACAGTGGCAGACAAGCGTTCCACATTTCTCTATTTCGACGTCATAACAATGTGAATTAAAACTTGCTTAGTTTTAGGCAACAAAACACTTTGTACGGTTGTATGTTAAAGGTGCCATGCTATACTGTTTTTCATCAATTTCACACAGCTGTCAGAGGTCCAAGAACACTATATTCCATATGCATTGCCCTAGACCCATCCGTGGTCCTGAATTTCAGCTGTCTAAAAGTTACTTAAATGAGCTCTACTGAGAACATGCTGCTTCTGTGTCTGCACCTTTAAATGCTAATGAGCTCCGTCTGTCATCGCCTACTCGAAGAGAGACAGGATGCCGCTTACGCTACGCTACACAATGCGGCAATGCTTACGTGGATGTATCGCTATGGCTCTTCTATGTGGCTCAGGTGAAGTTGCTGGGTCCCGCATAGTTGGGACAGATCCTTTTACGAGAGTCAGAGTCGAGGCAAAGCCAGCTTTGTACTGACCCCCGTTACTGAAGCAGTCTGATGTGAAGTGGTTAGTACACACATACAAGCTAACACGGACTGGAGCCGGCACATTGTCATTAAAAATGAAACGCACCAACCATTATCTTCTGTAGCTGGGACAGAATATAAGCACTTATGTTGATTTGTACAACCAACGCCTCCTCTTGGATATCTCCTATCATCGCGCAGAGGAGGTCGGCCTATGCAAATGACTACCTTTGTTATGTAACAACAGGAGCTGAATCTGAACAGCCTGTAGGAGCACCATTGTACCAGTGGGTGGGTTGCAGAGACCACAGGAGTCACTTGTTTTCCTCATTCTGGGAGTTGGCAGGCTCAGGGAGGACCAGTTTATAGGTGTAGAGACCAGAGGAAACATGTATTTCAAATGGGACCTTTAATTCAGTAAAACATTAACACATTTTGCATGGAAAACAGGTCACAAATATCATCAATTAACTCAGCACATTGGGACCCTAACAGCAGTGTCCTGGTTGAAAGTCCTGTTTTTTTGATCCACCCAGCTCCCCTTTTCTCCCTCCCTCCCAGTCTGTTTTTTTGGTCTTTATACTACGTCAACAAACTCCCGGAGCTTTTTCTCTGAGTGTCTGAAAATGGCACAGAAGAGTTTACATTGTAGTTACTTGAAAGCCTGATGTGTCTCAAACCGACGATAACGGAAGCCTTGTGAGTCGGCAGAAGACACCGATGGAATGAGAATGAGGTCGTTTTCCTGTACTTGTACCTTACATTAACACAAAAACACTAATAACAACCTTATCTTTCTCTCTCTCTCACACACACACACACACACACACACACACACACACAGGTTATTCCTTGACAAAGCACTTCCTGTGCTTTCATCTCCCTGTAGACGCATCACTCTCACACTGAATGAATCCAAAGAGACACAGAAAAGGAGAGATGGAAAATATGCTTAATATATTGGATGGTGCTTATGAGTGAAATTAGGCCTTCGACACTGCTCCGACAAGCTTCACTATCGACACTGCTACCTGAGTAACACAGAATATACCGGACAGGACACAAAATCACTGTGCAACCTTTTACTGTCATGGGTGTCTGCATTAATGTTGTTGTTTGATTTTGTATTCAGTTAGCATGAAGCTTAATGGCAAAGGTTCATGAAAACATTTTGAATTGTCCCTGCAGAACGTTTTAACCCTTTCACATTGGGTTTCCAGCGCATGAAAGTTAATATTATATCTACATCTACATTTAGGGCATTCAAAAGAAAGAAACCAGGGTCAGAGTCGAGGTGAAGTCTGGTGAGTCTTGAGCCTTTTTCAGAAGATGGTAAATGACTCTGCTGTCCTGAAATTAGTCGGGAGTTTGTTCCACCACTGAGGACCAGAACAGAGAAGAGTCGGGATTTCGTGACATTTGTTTGATTTCAGCGATGGTGGTACCAGCCGGCCAGCTGAAGTAGAGGAGTGAAGTGCTCGCTTCGGGGGATGAGGTTTGACCAATGTTTGAAGGTAGATGGGTGCCGTTCTATTGATGGCCCTGAAGGCCAGTGTCATCGTCTTGAATTGGATGCGGGCTACAACAGGGAGCCAGTGGAGGTCACGGAGGAGGGGGGTCACATGGGAGAATGCAATGGTTTAGTCGCCGAGGCCGGGAGTCCAGCCAGGAGAAAGTTGCCGTAGTAATTGCTAATGTAAAAATGTCTTATCAGCGTTCTGTTGTACTTTTCGCTACCCTCTCTTGTCACTGCTGGTTAGCTTTTGCAAAACAACCTGGCGATGCCAACACATAACTCCCGACACAATCTCCCGTCATCTTAGGTTTGGATAATATGGTGATTTGATCTGGTCTCATATTAGCAATTATGGGCTCCTACAGTCTGTAACCACAACAACGAGAAAATGAATATCCCACCAGAGGGCTGGCTCAACCAAAGGGGCTGTTGGCTCTAGTCTGACCTTGCCCTGACCAATAGTCACCCTGACTTTATAGAAACAGCTAACAGTTTGACTGACAGGTGACCTCTGGGAAGTGCAAAACCACTGCAACGGTTAGAACTTAGCAGCGAGGTAACCATGGATAAACAGAAGGACTTAAAGGATTACTTGAGTAAATGATCCAGCATGGAAGTTTGCATAGAGGACGGGAACAAAGGGCTTGTTAGCAGAGCACAGAGTTGGGGTCATAACTTCCACATCTATTACAGAGACACGTGAACGTATTGAAGGATGATCTGAGCCAGTGGAGGGGAAAACAATCTCTGCATCTCCACTGGAGGCAAGAATAAAGACAAATACAATTGTCAGGACACTAAATACTGACCTTCAGAGTATTTGGATCACTGTGCTCTTTAATATATATTTGTTTTGGTAATAAGACACATCAATCTGAATGTCGGTGGAGAGCGTACATGCCCTTCCTTTCAGTCCCATTGTTTCCTCAAGTAGATACAAAGCTGAGGAAATGCATAACTCAATTGCTTTGTCTCCAACTCTGCCTACACACACACACACACACACACACACACACACACGTGGATATGTGCTTCTATAATTATGTTTGAGTGTCAAACATTGCTGCTCTGCTCTCATTAACTTCTTCTCTGTTGGAGCAATATGTAACTAATGTGTAACCTAACAAGGGTATCTTTTCATAATACGGCCTCTGTAAACTGTCAGAAGAAATATCAACTAGCTGAGCACAAGTCAACAGTGATTACAATTAAGAGAGACAGGAAACGGCTCCGCGAGGACGAAAGAGATGTCCTCACTGAAAATGAACATTTTAATCCTCTGGTAAAACACAGCACAGTGCATTTGAGTACTGTAAGGGAGTTTAATGTGGCATCCAGCAAGCTGTTTTTGAGTGGAATACATGCCTCTGATCAGCCCCAATCACTAAGAGGAGCTGCATCAGTGACAAGCATCCCCTCCCCATTCATTTCAGATGCTGTGGATTCACCCAGTTTACTTAAAGATTAATTACAGTCACTGTTTGAGCCTGTCTCCGCCTTCTGCAAAATTATGAAAAATATGTTCTACGACGAATAAGGGATGTAATAGAGAAAATGTGCTATCATAGTGCATAGAAGTCAAAGGGCCGATGGGAGGCTTTTCTACCGGGTCCTATACCTCAGAAACCTGCCCCCGAGGCCACATCCGCTGCTACTAACTCACACAAGTCTCTTCTTGTTGCTCTTCTTTGTAAGTGCCTCTTATATAAGCTAAATAATGCACTCATAGCGGTCCCAATGAGGAAGAGTATTGTGAAGCGAGACAGGAGCAATAAAGTCTTTTCCATTTCACCAGGACACAAACGCATCAGCACTTCTATCACAGGTGCAAAGCGACAGTTACCTGATGTCACATCGTTCAGTCGATGTGATGAGCCGCTACTGGGCTGCTTGTTTAAGAATTTAGCAACGCTCACTGTCTGTCTTTCTGCCCATCTGTCTGACTAGAATCCGTCTAAGACGCCTATTGTTCGGGGTCTGGCTGCTCCAGTTTATAGCGAGGGGATCATTTATCGCACCCCGGCTGTGCGTCACCCAAACTGGAATTTTTTTTAAGATTAATCTGTTGGGGAGGAAAGGGGAGAAAAGGGAGAGGAGAGTAGTTAAGTGCAAGAGAAGCGAAGTGTTCCTTCAAAGGACCCAAGCTGTGCACCTGTCTGCATCCCGAAGTCATTTATTTTGTGGACAAAGATAGCAAGAGAGAGAAAAAACAATTGTGTCCAACAATGAGATCGAGAAGCAATAATATCTCCCTTTTTATGGCTAAATTAGATAACAGGTGGTCTGTAGCAGTCCCATACAACAAAACTGCATTGTCAGTTGTGTTTCCGGGAAACGTTTGTTTTTCATGTTCCAAAAATGTGTTTGTAATTATGTATTATTTCTATAGGTGGATTAGTGGTTTGAACAAACACAGGACTTTCACCCAGGAGACTGCTGTTTCGTTTTGTCATGATGCTCACCTCGTGTCTACACCGCCAACTGTAAGGTGTTTCCCTCGAAACACAATTGTGATGCAGTTTAGTTGTTATTTTTTAGCAGGCAGGGTTGTGTGGAGGACTCGTGGGTGCCCGCCATGTGCAGGCACAGCCCTGAAATGAGTCGTGTTTGCAGGACAAAGGAAAAGGAAATGGCTCCCCTTGACTAAGATTTCCTCATGTTGTCATTGGGCCACCTCCATTCAACATCACAGCATCCTGCTGAGAAATACTGCAGCACTGAGTCAGCATTTGTTCTGTTTGCTGTGTTTAAGTAAACTGTGGCACTTGTGCACATCATATAAACCACACTTATCTAATGATGCACACATCTATGCGCCTGCATCAGCATGCTGTAAATATGGGTGTATGTGTGCAGACCGTAGTTTATGATGCACAAGCAGGTGACCTCAGCTGACGCTGACGATGAAGTTCCACTATAATAATCACAGTTCAGAGGGACAAACTGAAAAAAAGTTTAGTTAAAAAAGTGTAGTCAGAGCATCTCTTTGAACCTCCATGGTCCGAGACCTAAATGGACACGAGCAGAAGGAACCGAGGAGAACGCGAAGGGTGTCAAGGATAGGTGGAGGACAATCGGAGGCTCAATTCATTTCTCACACTCCTGTGGCTTCTGTCCTCCTCGTCATCAGGCTTCACAGTTAAAAAGCCTTTTGCAGCATGAGATGAAATACAGTGTGCGCGCTTGTGTGTGTGTGTGTCAGAGAGATTAATACTATTTTCACAGGACGGATCCAATGTTGAACATCTCACTGGCACACACATGCACATGAGCACACGCGAGCACACACACACACACACACACACACACGCACCGCTCTTTTCCCTCGCTCCCCCTCAATCAATCAGCAGCGAGCAGGTGATTGGCTTTCATCTCCATCAGTCTGATTGTCTTGGTGATTTGCTCTAAGTGGATATTCAGCCTCTGTAACATCTGTGTTTACCTCGCTCACTGAAGTGTGTGTGTGTGTGTGTGTGTGTGTGTGTGTTTTCTTGTGTTTACTACAAATCACAAAACATTTGATTATTCCACAGGGGCCTGAATGGGGCTGATATCCAGCGGTGGAATGTAACACAATGTACAATTACTCAACAATGACTTTCCTGGAGTATTTCCATTTTATGCTGCTTTCAACTCTTGACTCTGCGACGTGTATTCAACAGCTTTAGTTGCAGTTACTTTGCACAAGATTATTAATACAAACTATCAAATCAAATAACAAATTATGATATATGATGACAGGTTAGGCCACTCAGCAGAGCAGAGAGTACTTAACATGAGCCCCTTTACTTGCTGTAACTTTAAAGTGATTATAAATGAATGCAGTTTTAATTAAAATATGGTAATATAATGATTCTGAAAGGGGCCATTCTGTATACAAATGTCCTTTTGGTACTTTAAGTTTATTTTCATTGTTAATACTGTTGTACTTTTACTTAAGTTAGAGTTTCTAGGTCTTTTTCTTGTAAACGAGTATTTTTACACTGTAGCATTACTACTTTTACTCAAAGATCTGAATAGGTCTCTCACCATTGGTTGAACCAGTACAGATACCGTCATTGTTGCTAAAGCAGGTGATGACTTTCTGGATTATCCAGACTCTAGGTTTTACCTCCTTGAATGTTCTACCGATTGCTAATGGAGGAGAGAGTTATCGGTGACGGAAAATAGCAAAACTCTGAAGTCATAAAAGCAAGAGACACAGCAGCATTCTGATGTAGGCTGTTATATCTTTACCAGATTGGTCTCTGCTCTGCTTATCTTGTCATCTGGGCTTCGTCTTATCACGGCGAGTGTGACAGAATCAGTGTGACTTTAATGTCTTAATAGGTTGCCTGCAATGAAATCTGTGCCAGATGATGTTTTAATAGTTGCTGGTGATTATGGATTATTTAATATCCCCTTAAGTGGAGAGTTTGGCAACACCTTATCTGTCTTTATTGCACATTTAATGAGGAGTTTGACCTCCTTCCTGAAACAATGGCAGTGAACTCTCTTTTATTTATGTAGCAGTTGAAAGGTTAAGTCTCTTAAAGTGATACAGACGCATACACACATGCACTTTCTACTTTTAAGAACTGCCATTAGTGTGGTTATATTTATAGTATGGGTCTTAATCTTTGATTTTAGATGGTTGTTAAGATTTCATTGCCCTTAGCTACTATTTGTCAATCAAGTTTTTTTTTTAACAAAGCCATTATTATCTATCTGAGGTTAAAGTGTTGCTTATGTAATTATTGCTGGTGGGTTAACTGACGTTTATTGTACTTTATGTTACTGGTGATACTTAATTTCTTACTTGCTTTGTAGATGTAACTACATTTCCAGCTACTCTACATATTTATTTGAATACAGTTTACTTGATAATTTCTGTTGCTATAACATTGAATTTTCATGATTAATTAAGCAATGTCACCTTAAATTGCTGATGAAATCTGACAGATTATTTTATCATTTCAGATGGCAAATGAAGAGCCAGTCTGAAATTAAGGACATGTTTTAAAATCGTGGTAGACCACTGTAATAGAGAGATGCAGGAGAGAGTTCCTAAACTTAATTTTTGGACTCCATCTTCCATCTTCTTGAAATGAGTGTTTTTTCTTTAAAGGTCCCATATTATGAAAAACACGTTTTCTCTGGTCTCTACACCTATAAACTGGTCCTCCCTCAGCCTGCCAACTCCCAGAATGAGGAAAACAAGTGACTCCTGCAATGTCTCTGCAGCCCACCCACTGGTACAACGGCGCTCCTACAGGCTGTTCAGATTCAGCTCCTGTTGTTACATAACAAAGGGAGTCATTTGCATAGGCCGACCTCCTCTGCGCGATGATAGGAGATATCCAAGAGGGGGCGTTCATCAGCGAGGTGAAGTTCGACGTGTCCTGTGGTGAGATAGCATTGAGATAGCTAGTTTCACAATGTCGTCGCTCAGAGCTAGACACACAGATTGCTCTGTTGGTTGTTGTACAAATCAACATGAGTGCTTATATTCTGTCCCAGCTACAGAAGAACAGAAGAGGCAGTGGTTGCGTTTCATTTTTAATGACAATGTGCCGGCTACAGTTCGTGTTAGCTTGTATGTGTGTGCTAACCACTTCACATCGGACTGCTTCAGTAACGAGGGTCAGTACAAAGCTGGCTTTGCCCCGACACTGACCCTCGTTAAAGGATCTGTCCCAACCATACGGGACCAGCAACTTCACCTGAGACACATAGTCGAGCCATAGTTATACATCCACGTTACGCATGTTAACTCGAGAATAAGCGGCATCATCTCGGTGGCTCTCCAAGTAGGCGTTGACAGACGGAGCTCATTAGCATTTAAAGGTGCAGACACAGAAACAGCCTGTTCTCAGGAGAGCTCATTGAGCAACTTTTAGACAGCTGAAATGCAGGACCACAGATGGGTTTGGGGCAACGCATATTGAAAACAGTGTTGTTGGACCTCTGACAGCTGTGTGAAATTGATGAAAAACAGGACAATAGCCAGGGGACCTTTTAATGAGTTTTTAGTGAGATGCCTGAAATAAGGTCTGTGGTTAACAAAACATTAAAATATAATTTTAATGTTTTGTTCTAAGATATAAATTAACGATGTAAAACACAACATGAAAATAAGTGTTTTATAGGGACAAACATTTTTTTCCATTTCACCATTTAAGACTGACATTTAAGCAGACCACTCTGCTGCTTTGTTGATGTGAATCTTTTCTATTTGAATCTTTATTCTCCATTCATCTCAATATCTGTCCCACTGTGACATTGTTATATCAGCCTTGGCCACCATGGTCACAAATACACATACAACTGGGGAAATTCAAAAGTATGTGTGTATATATATATACTGTATATATATATTATATATGAAATTATATATATATATATATATATATATATATATCATTTCATTCCTAATGAAGGACAATCGGACAATCTGTGGGGAATCAGAAAAGCCTGGCAGCCTTGAGGAAGATAGAGCCTTATTACCAACACTTGAGGGCCACTCGGGGGACAAATATATCTTTAATGGAGAAGCAAAAAGGAAAACTCATATTCTTTCAGGCTTTGCAGTACAAAATGTCCTTCATTGTCCAGGAGTAGGAGAGGAAAGGTGTACAGCATTGCAGCTTAATATGTTTACATTATGTATGGCATATTAAATTCCTTGCTGTTTTCTAGTCATGCATTTTGCTTATTAAGGACTATTATATGGGTATTTAAGAATACAATTTCAATTAAAACTGCGAGCAGTGATAACGGGCCCTCGCATGGCACGTAACTCGGTTAGTGCTACGACCGCCTGACGTGTCGGACCGCCTGGCCTGGCCACCGCCACGGGGCGGGTCGTACCCGGCCACCGCCACGTGGCCAGTCGTCCCGCGACGTACCCGGCCACCGCCACGGCGCGGGTCGTCCCCGGCCACCGCCACGGCTGGCGTCTGTCGTCCCCGGCCACCGCCACGGTGCAGGTTGTCCCCGGCCTCCGCCACGGCGCGGGTTGTCTCCGGCCATTGCCACGCCACTGGTCGTCCCTTGCCTGAATTGTCCCGTCCATCACTGTGTCAGATGAGTGAAGTTTTCATACTCGACTGGGGTGCAAAGTTCCACGACACTGGGACCTTATACAGGTGTAAAAACATGACATTTTATGTCGCCACTAGGTGGCGCTCTGATTGTGAGTCGATATTGCAGTGCAGACGTGTTCAGGGTGGGACTCTCATCAAATGTGAGAAGTTTGAACATGATCGGACAATGTACATTGAAGTTATAACAGTTTAGATTTTTGTGGTCGAAGCATGAAATTGGTCCATGTTCAGGACGCCGTCCTGGCCACGCCCTTTGACTTTTGGAAGACCTTTCGATGATTTAGAACCTCTAGAACAGTCTCAGCGAGTTTGGCATGAATCGGATCAACGGTGTAGGAGGAGTTCGTTAAAATACAATGCCTACAATTAGCTAAAATGGCCAAAAATGGCCTAAAATGGCTGATTTACTGTAGCGCCCCCGAGTGGTCAATTTTAATAAAACTTTCAGGATATGTTCCAGTGAGATGTGTCAACATATCCTGCAAGTTTCGTGACGATTGGGTTAAATATTGTGGAGTTATGACTATCGATTTCTAGAGCCCCGCCCCTCTGATGTTCATTGGCTTATAACTTCTGAACGCAACGACATTTTACAAAGCTTTTGATGGTACTTGCCTACCTTGGTCAAATGATGACGCACAGCAAATTTGGTGAGAATCGGATCTACGGTTTAGGAGAAGTGAGGAAAAACATGTTTTTCACAAAATTCAAAATGGCGGAAAATTTCGGTAGGCGGACTTTGGTGCTCCAAGAGGATTTTTTGTAGAGCACACTTGCCTGCACATGTCTACCAAATTTTGTGTCAATTGGAGTTACGGTGTGCTGGGGCTGGACTAACACACGTTAGGTGGCGCTAGAGAGCCACCTTTTTGTGGCCAACTATGAAACCTTTAAAATATCAAATTTTTCGCCAGTCCCCATGTGCACACCAATTCTTTTAAGCTAATTTTGATGTTAAAGCCTCCAAAATGGCAACCGAAGTCGCGGAAAAATAATAATAAAAAACAATACAGTTTCAATAGGGCTTCGCTGCCCGACGTTGTCGGCGCTCGGGCCCTAAATATGGCAGCTTTTATCCTATTTGTTTATGTAAAAATATTTATTTTTGCAGCTTTAAATATGTTAGGGCTGACATTTCTTCAGCCGGATAATTCTTGGTTTTATCCCTGAGGATGTGTCGAGCTGCAAACTCGAGGCCTCCAGGTCCTTACGACCCTGGACGTCTGCACTGTCATTGAACCAAGCATCGCCCCTGCTTCCCCTTTATAAAACAGTTGCAATAATAAAACTGTTCAAACTGCTCAAAGTGTTTGAGTGCCAAACTGTTTCAACAATGGCTAAAAACTTGGTTCTGTCTGATGGCAGCATGGATCTCTTCATATGAGAATGACCTTGAAATCCCCCACGATTAAGCCATCTCACTCAAATACTACTTCCTGTATGCCAAAATTCTTTCAGTTACTCTGTTTGGAGGAATGTCATGTTGTGAGGGCACGAGACGCCTGTAGGTCTGTAACGCCGCTGCTAGCTGCACTGTGCTGCTGTGCCACAGAGAGCTTCCTTCAAGTGCCAGGTGGTTGGCTGGATCTCAATGACTGTTCTGTTTCCACAGCTGCCGGAGCAGTAAAACCTTCGCTGTAGCTGCTGGCCAACAATATCACCTTACCCGAAGCAGCAGAGGAGAGACAGCTGCCACAGAATTTCACCGTTATTACCCATGTTACTGGCCACCATTGGGCTGCCGTCACATGTTCTCCGTCGGGGCCAATTCTGAACGGCAGCTCACAGCTTTGGTAGTGGCCAAATACATAATGGTTAACTACCCACATCTTATTTTCAAACACATATAAAGAGAAGAGGTGGAGGATGGAGATGGCAACAGGTGCTGCAATTAAATGTTCATCTTCCTCAGAAATTTCGAAGCAAAGTCAAACTAAACCACATGCTGTGCTGTCGAGGTTGTGACAGGATTTCTCTACATGATGTGACAATTTAAGCCAGCAACAATGTGTCCGAGGAGGGCTTTGTTGGTGTGTTGGTTGACGCTCATGCAGACAAGCTGAATTATTAATTCTAGCCCCTAGACTCCTAGTGAAGAACGGCTATTAGCCTCACATAAAGAAGCCAAATTTTTATTGTCAGATATTATATTGGCCCTAGTTTGAGCTAACCAATCGTATTCTTGTACTTTATTGCTGTTATTGCCATACAATCACTTTTGGAAATTAGATTTTTCCCATGGCTCCTATTGCATCCTGTCCACCTCTGACATAAGGAGCAGTTATACTTTATGAGCAATATCCAAACAAACAAATCATTGGTGCCTATTTGTTCTGAAGCTACTGTCTCATATAAAGAGGCGGTTTTCAGAGTCTGAGGCCCAATGTGATCTGGTCAACTCCGTGAGGGTATCGGGCTGTCCAACTGTCTAATCGTAAAGTGCTAGAGGATCTCTAAGACACTTTGAGCCCTTTATGCACAATTTCTGTAAGTCCACATTTCTGCTGACTTTGCCTGAGGGAAATTACTCACAGTTCATAGCTTTGTGACGTTAAACCCAGGGTTACCAGGGGAAGCGTGGGGGCATTGAAAAAATGTAAACAGAGAATGGCCCACCGGTGTTCAGTCTGGCATATTACATTGACACAGAAACATTAACATTAAGGATTTAAGATCCTACATAAAACAAAACATGCAAAGATAGTTTATATTGATTAATTAATCAAAATCTATTTTAATATGGCTTAAGAAGCTGTATTGTCAAAAACTAGTAAATACATTATTTGACAGATACCTTACATCTGCTAAAGCAAGACCATGGGAGAAGTTCAAACCAGATTTGCCCTCTACAACGCAACTCCTGGTCCAAGCACTGGTCATCTCCCACCTTGACTACTGCAACTCTCTCCTGGCTGGACTCCCGGCCTCGGGGACTAAACCACTGCGAACGCTGCAGCACGCCTATCTTCAATCTACCCAAATGCATATTTGTTTCTTTAGACAAATTTACTTTTTGTAAGTCTTTTGGACAAAAGCTAAATGCCCTAAAATGTAAATATAAATGTTTATATTTTCAAAAAATTAGATTAGATTAGATATGAGTAGTTCCTGTTTGCAGTGTATTCAGGGATGGACATGAAACTATCCTTGGATTACTTTGATACTAAATGTAATGAGTCTCTGGCATTTCACTGAGCTGTTTTCACTGTGAATAGCAATAGCTGCTTGTTTACAACAGCGGTAACAGCCCAAAACAAACAATTTTGTCGTGATTTAATTGCAAAAAACAATAATAATAAGGATGCCATGATGACAATTTGTACAAAAGTCTCAAGTCACGGTGCATCAGGTCTGTCAGCAAGACGATAAGGACGATAACTTTTAAAATGCTTGTTTTATGAATGGAGTTTGGATCAATCAGAGCTAGGCTATGCTAACACTGTAACTGCTCCATAAACATTTAAAATAACATCAACGGGAATGAAGTTTTGATTGACAAACAAATGTAACGTCTGTTGCTAAGGCAGAAATGAATATCAGTGGAAATAAAGGAGTTTGTTACTTCTGACTGAGGGTTTGAAAAAGGTACTCAGGGGACATTATCCTTCTGCTGGAGAAGCATATGAGCCAGGTTTGGGAAATGCCGTTACAAAAAGTGACAAAGAATCTACAAAGTAAAATACACACTCAGAATAGGGCATCAAAAGAAGAGAAAACTTAAGTTGAAGCTGTGGGATCTTGTCTGTGAGTATGTCCAGGGGGAGATACAGTCCTCAGGCAAATGAGGAAACGACAGTGCTGAGCATGTCAACTGCAGCAGAGAGAAGATACACAGCGGGATTACAGCCACCACTCTGAACAGATCCACGAGGTGCATTGAAGAGAAGCCGGAGTTCCAGGTTTCCTTGTGTGCAGAATTCAGATTAATTTTCGTCTCTGTCTGAGGAACCTCCAGGGACAGTGAAGGGCTCGGAGCGAAGCGTGGTGAATGTAAAGCATAATGTGACAGAAAATGAACTGTCTCGGGTGGTTGGCTTTGCCTCTTAGGGAGGGACGGCGCTCCGATATAGTTTGTTTTTTTTCCTCGACACCAAATCCAAATTCTGCAAACAGAAGACACACTCCCTTAATGCTTGCATGCCATAAATGCTGTTGTGGCATGGTTGTGTGGAAACCAGCTCTTCAAATTCGACGTAACGTAAGTCATTTGTTAAACAACAAGACGGCCCCCTCAATAATGCCTGTCAGGCAGCTGCCTACAAGGGTGTCAATCATATTTCTGCAGTGATGTAACAGTAGGCCATGAAGTTAACGACAATATTTTGATATAATATCTTAATACCTGCTCTCGTTTCAATCGAGGCACCATCTGCTGATCAGACAGAACTTCAATTTAATGACTCTAATGACTACTTTTAATTATATCAATTAGTTAACAACCAATCAATATCATTTTGATAAATCAATCTCACTACCTTAGATCATAGTTATTAAAATAGGGATCTCTGCTTATTCTACTGAGAAGAAATACGCACGGACAACAACGTTATAATATCGGGGTATTTATTGACTAACTCAGGATTAAACAAAGAGAATAAAATTATAACAGAGATGTAACATAAGCACACATATAACACAAGGAGTATAAGTGGGAGGAAATGGTTACCAATAAATCTAGAGAGTTTGGCAATAAAGATGAACATGCTTTCTCCTAAGAATTTGGAATTTCCGAGTAGTATAAAATAATTGCTTCATGGATATCAGATATTAGCAGACACAAATAGTTTCACCAAAACAGTACTCAAACAGTGGTGATTAGTGCTAGTCACCGCTGCTTGATTACTGTTTCTGCCTTACTTTGTGCAGTGTCTCAGCTTTTCCTCAAAACCCCAAGCAGTCACTCCTCTGTTGGGAACGTAGACGCGGCGGGATTCACCGGTGCCTTAGGCTGAGGGATGGTTTGGAACTGTTAGCGCCGCTCTGCGGTGGTTTCGTAGCCGGTATCGTCTTCAGACTATGGTTTTAAGTAGAAATGGTCATTTTCTTAGCTTTAGGAAAATGAAACAAAAACAAAAATGTCTTCTTGATCCGATACTTTCAGTTTCTCCACTAACATGAATCTTGGAGCATGTCTGCGCATAGGTTAAACTTTTTGTCTCATTATTACACCGCCCCAGGCCAATCACGTCCAGTTGCGTCTTTCCATTGATGTGTATGCAACCACCACAATACCACTTACTCTACTGAACGCAGTTTGACTCATGTTTGCTGAATGTCAGGGTCGAACCCATGGCCTGATTGTAAACGCATTTGTGGTGAAAAGTGAGACATTTCTGTTGTATCATGATCACACATTTATGAGCACCGTTACTTTGAGAACAGTGCGGACCCGACAAGGAGTCCAACACTGAGTTGAAGAACAAAGCAGGAGGTGTCCTTCCTCTGTCAGCTTTATGGGCTAGTGCATCCTTGTACCTTGTAGACCTTGTACTTCCTCCCCAGGGTCAGTGCACAGAAGCGTGTGAGGAATCTGACAGTGGAAGGTCTTTTCACATGGTAGTGGAGCGTTGACAGTGCCAAAGCCACTTATTAAGATGGAGGTTTTCTCTGCTCTGAGAGAGGATCAGGGCTGGAGCAGAACCTTTGGGGACCTGATTAGCAGGATTCGGTTTGTGGGGTTCCCTGCTTCACATGGCGGTGAACCAATGTTTGTATCATTGTGTAAATATTCATTTAAGCACCTAGGACAGTTAGTTAGAAGCAGTATATTTGAATAGAAATAAAACAAGAGTAGAACGGATGTTCCCATGAAAAAGAGCATAGCAGGGTGGTCAGAGCGGGGGCCATTTTCATGTGAACCTTTGCTTGATCTGCTTCTGCTTGATGTTGCTTCTCACCATGTGATCACCATAACACAGTACGTAAACCCAACATCATATGACTTGTTGCTCGTATATTACATCAGAGGTCAGAGTGGCTCCTGGTTTGACGTATATCATCAAATGGACCAACAATATATGACGCACAAGACAACCATATGTTGAAGACCATACATCTATCCATCCATTGGGGGGCCTGGAGACAATCCCAGCTGAAGACCATACATTTAGGCCAAATTACTAAAAAATTTGTTCAGTTTGCTACAATGATTAAACAAGAAAGAAAGACAAAATAAGCACTCTTTAAATAAAATATGGTGCAAGAAAGCAGACAAAACAAGGCAGTTAGAAGATGTATACCTCTTTCTTAAACCAACCTACGCAATTAATTTACCTTAAATGATGGCTGCTGTGAAAACTGGGCAAACTGTCAAAAGGATAGCTGGTGAAGATTATCATCCTGGTTTGTGTTCTTGTCTTTAACTTAGTTTAACTTATTTCATCTAAAAGAACCGTAAAATGGGATTTTTTTCCTTTTTTTTCCAACTGAGTTTAGATTTGTAGGTGACATTAAATCACTTAGCCTCCCTAAAGTGTTCCATTTCACCCATCTCTGAACTAAAATGGCATTAAATATTGTCAGAGTTTGTCGACAAAATTCCATTTCTATTCCATTATTATTGACCATTGAAAAATAACTTTTCTAAGGAGCCCAAAGAAACTGCGTATGGCTAAATGGGAGTGGAAGCCACAGAGCACAGCGTCAACGAGAAGCATCGGCCTGGACACGGAAACATGACCTGTCACTGTTTGATACCATTTCCCAAATCAGAATCTTTCCAAAGGTCGTCTCAAAGCTGGAACAGAGGAAACACAAGGAGAGCCAGCCTCTTAGTTAATGGAGAGAGTCTCAATCCCACCAACACAGTTGTGTTGCTCTAGTTCAACAATGCACCCCTGCTTGTGTAAAAGGAGACACCGCTAAGGTCAGCACTAACAGTGTGATTGCTGGATATTGAGCGGACTTCTTTTCGCGATTTAAGTGAGATCTCTGTGTGAACACAGGACTTTCTGTGCTACGTCATTGAGTCACATCACACTCCTCCGTATGATGCTCTGTAACAAGTGTACTTACGATCAAAACCAACTGGTTTCATTGTTCACGTAACAACCTTAACCTGCAAGATACTACGTGAGGGCTTCTGCCCAAGCTGCAAAATATGATGAGGAGGCGTGAGATCACGTTGGTTTTGTCACTCTCATGTAATTTGTTTAATAAAACACATTGAATTAAAGGAATATTGCCTATGATACCTATGTTGTACTCATTGAGAATGAATGCAAATATGAGTGCACAGTTGGCAAATATTATGTTTTATAGAATTATAATTATGGTATTATAACATTACTATAGAAATGCTCTTCTTAATCTATACAGAAACACACAATTCACAGGTCCAGACAAGAGAAAGTGACACTCATGAAAGCGTAAGATGAGCATTTGAGCTTCTGTGTTGTGTCATTATTCTGCACCATCTGCGTTGTTTGCTCATGGGCATATTGTACACGTTTACATTCACAGCTGACATTTATTAGAGGAATTTTTTAATGAAGAAAATGCTAATTCAGAGCAACCAGCTGTCCTGATTTGTACTGTGGCAGAGCAACTACAGGGAATTTACTGTACAAATAAATAGCCTGAGGCTTTAACACATAAACTGGCTAATTAAACGATGTCAATATCACTGACAATGAGTTTCATTAATGTTTGTATCAATTACAACAACTCTGGGCCTGAAGCACTTAGGAGGCAGGGTCACCTCAAAATAATGTAAAATGTCAACTTTGAATAAATGAAAATGAACCATTGTGATGAGCTCGGGGTTTTAGATTCCTTGATACCGACACCAGCGGGTTTGAAAAGATATCCTGTTTAAATACAAAGACCGGCTGTAGTAATGAGACTAGTTTATTATCTGGTTGGGTCAAAACACAGGGATACATTTGATTGTTTTTTCAGTGACACAATCCATGTTTATGATCGGATGAAAAAACAACAGGACTTTAAAAAAAACATTTTGGCAACTCAACAGAATAGAATAAAGAAAAAAAAACATTTTAAAGAGTTAAATAAGGAGATTTGTACCACATTCATCCCTTAAACGCAGAGCAACAATTGTCTTATCTTAGCATAAAGACTGACTGTATGTTACACAAGTATTGTGAACAATAAAACATCGACAAATCTAAGGTGTCCAAATTAACTCTGCATCTCTATTCCCCAAATTGTAATTGGTACATTCCACAAGACCCAGGACCCCCACTGACACGCAGTCCAACCCACAACAATTTTTGCACTAACTGTCAAATTGTACATCATTTATTATTATAATAGAGCTAGGGTATTTTTCATTATATGGTAAGTTTTCTATTTATGTTCTTGGCTGCAGTACTTTGTGTTATTGTTTATTCTTCACTGAACAGCAAGGAAACTTCCTAGTATGTGAAAAAGTACTCGGCAGTAAAAACTCCTCTCTGATTTTGATTTCTGATCTAAAGCTAATTGCCTCCAGACATCAAAGTGAGACGAGTCTCATCTAACTCATAGTAAACATGTTTTCCCAAAGATAGAGGTCATGGTTAGCTTTGGAGAAACATTTTTACTTTTTAAACAGGACGGGACATGAAGTCTGGTCGCTGGCAACAACTCCAAACAGTTCATATAACCAGCTATCAACCCCAACCTGAAAATAGCACAATGTTAATATTGTACCCACTGTTTTCACATTCTCACACCATACTCATCAAATTCACTTCGGGCTATGCCTTTGAGTCTTAGTTTTCAACAAGGGCGTATCAATATAACATTAGTTGCATAGTTTCAAAATCCATTTATATCTTCACAAGAAGTTAGGCTTCACTAACAAAACCTGAGTTAGGTTGAGGAAAAGAACGTGACAAATGAGTCAAAGCTGTCCGTGTTCACTTTGAGTTTGGCCCCGGACACAAACAGCCTCCTGCAGACAGCAGACTCTCACACACTTTATACCCGGCCACGTGGTCTTACATCCATCTGCCATGCTGAGCGGCACTGACCAAGTGGCGGTATTTGACGAGTCGTTAGTTAGAATGTAGTGGTTAGTGGTTTCTGAATATGAAAATACGGCATTTCATTTTAATCGTTAAAACAAACATGCTATGTTGTTTTTCTGGAGAGGACCATCATCTCTGGCATGACCACGAGAGGTTGCATGTCAGGAAATATAACAGTTGCAATCATTTCTTTGTTCAGTTGCATTTATGCTGGTTCTTTCCTCGTAGAAAATCTCAGAGTTAGCTCCATTTGCAACTTAATGAAGAATTTCTTCACAATCCGATCGATTAAAAGGTTTAACCATCTGCTGTTTTTATAAAACAACAGCTTGAGGAAAGCATAACAAGATCTTACTGGTGTTTCTTTCGGCTGGGAGCGGGATCGACTCTTGGGACAAAACTAATAGTAATAAAAGACTTACATGTGAGTTTTAACAGAACTAAAGTAAAACTAAGGAAAACAGGAACCATAAACACCAGATTGGATCAAAGCACACGTCCCTCAATTATCCCATCACAGTGTTGGGATACTTTGAAAAAAACTGTATTATTCTCCAGTATAAGCTTATTTAATGCCCCTAGAGACTATATGGTAAGTGAATATATTTTGCTATCGTTCATATTGGCTTACTGTGTCCCCAGTGGCAGTCTGCTGCCTCCAAGCCGTCTCCTTGTATCTTTACTGTCATGTAGCTGCACAGCTACACTGTATGTGTCCCGTCCTGTCCATCACACATCTCCGGAGGCTTACGTAACCATGCTTTTATTTTTAAGTTGAATGTACAGTGCACATTATTTCTGATATATAGGCCAGACCATGACAAACCAACAAATGTCTAATGTGTGTTTTAACATACAGCTTCTCCAACATTATCCTCTATTCTGTCCATGTTGCCTTTGCAGGCCACACACACACACACAGTCACACCCTCTGATTCATTACAATCCCAATTAAAACTCACGTCTATTTTGTTGAACAGCACGCCGATGAAAACACGTCTTGCTGCAGTGTTTCATAAACAAGAGGTCACTCCTCAAAAAAGGTTGTGGACATGCTTTGAGTGAGCATGTACAATTTCAGAAGAAAAAAAAAAACATTTTAATAGTGTGCCATGGGTTACAACAATAACTGTTCTGAACCTTCCTCTTGTAAATCCTCTTACTTGTGAGACATTCTTGTGATTAACTTCATATTGCTTTTCATATTTTTAGTTTTTATTGTTTTCAACACTGAAGTAATTGTTGCACATAATCTTTAAGCAGCTGGTTTCACTTGAACACGCCGTTGCTATTGGCAACCACTACTGGCACATGAAAAGAGGTCACAATGACGAGGCGACAGTACTTTGGACTGAACCGCTGCCCAGAGAAATATCAAAGTGAAAGCATAAAGCACCAGGTACGTCAGCCATGAATAAACACAAGCTGTAAAACAGAGCCGCTCGTTGGTTTCCCCACAGGACGTTTATTAAACAGTGTTGAGAAGGTGTCAGGGTCAATGATGTAGAAGACGGAAGCAGAATTATTTTAATTATTTATTGAGAGTGAGAGTTGAGAAATGCAGGCAGGGAACAAGAAAATCTAGAAGAGTAGGAGCAGGTGAGCAGGAGGTGATGAGACTGCAGGCCTAACGAGGGACAGGTGAAACTAATCAGGCAATCAAACAAACAGGAAGTGAAATAAGAGGAGAGGTAAATGTAAATGTTCTTTACTAATACAGCCCTTTACAACAACCTTTCTGTTCACCAAAGTGCTTTACAGCCAAAAATACAAAGAAGAATAAAATAAAAATTAAAACAAGTGCAAACAATGAAATACAGTAAAATCAAAGATAGACTAAACTAAGATAAAAATAAAAGTGTCATCACGCTACTAGGCATTAAAAGCCATCCTGAATAAATAGGTTTTAAGCCTGGATTCGAAAAGGCCCAGGTTAGAAATGAGGCACATTTCGGTGGGGAGCTTGTTCCAGAGCCTGGGGGCAGCAACGAAAAGGCTCGGTCACCCCAGTTCTTGTATTTAGACCTGGCCACTTCGAGCAAAAGATGATTGGTTGACCTCAGAGCTCTACCAGGATTAGTTAAAAGCTCAGATAAATACGGTGGGGCGAGGCCATTAAGAGCTTTAAAAACAAACAATACAAGTTAATAATCAATTCTTTTCTAACCTAATTCTAATGAAGGTGAGTAACAAAATAAAACAGGAAACCCTGAACATGAATTAATCACATGATAGAAACTAAACCCTCACTTTAGAAAACAGCTCACTAGACAAACATGTAATGAGTAATTAAACTAGAAAATCTGCAGTTTCCATTTAGTTGCACAATAGTTTATACTTCTGTGGATCCAGTTTCCAGTTTCATTTTACAGCAGCCTAACTTTGGTCTCAGTCACTTTCAGACCTTATTATGACCTTGTTTACTGATAAAAATGGTACATTTAGAAAGAGGTGACGTGCAACATCACAGCCTGTAGACGTCCACACACATTCCTGAGTTTTGATTCACATGTTAATCTATATCCATGAAATGTTCAGAAAAAAAGCACAAGTGACAAACTCTACAATAACCAAGAGGAACGCAAATTTGCAATTCCCAATAAAATGTGTTTCAGACAGTTTTGGTACGATAAAAAATTAGATTCTTGATAATTAAATGCAAATGTTTCTGTTGACCTCATTAATGTGATATATGGAATATATATCACTGCTTATAGACTGTATTTGCTTCACACATGAGAAACTTTGAGAGCTACAACATAGAAAGAAGTACACGCGGCGTATCGGGCAGGAAAAATGAATGAAATGCTGACTCGCATACCGTTTGATCACAACAACCCATCATATGGTCTTTGTTTAGGGGAAATGTTGGTTCCGACTGTGAGCACTTGAGTTTTCTGTTCCTCTGATGACGGCTCCCTGTAGGTCGCTGTCTGGCTTGTTTGCTTTCTCGTTATGCGATCTGGTCAGTGTGTGACGCGACAGGCGTTCAAGGTTGATTCAGACATCCAGCAGGAAGCATCGGATGAATGTTAAAAGACATTCCCACTTCCCATCCGTTTCAAAGGGGCCCTCTTCATCTCCTCGGCCCTCCTGCTGAGCACCCTCGCTGGGCAGAGGAGAGCTCGAGGCCAGCCTCTCCACCAGCTCTCAGCTCTTTCGTCACCTTTCATCATGCTTTTCTCTCTGCTCCTCTGTCTGGTTTCGGTTTTAAAGCTATGGTTCGCTTGCTTTAAAACGAGATAAGAGAAAAGAGACAATTAGCAAGTGATTCTTCCTGAATCCTCGCGGGTGAATGTCTAGCCTCTGCGTTTTATTTTGAACTGTATTTTTTTTTTATGCTTGTTAACCTCAGAGGGTAGAGGCAGACATCCCTTTCCTCCAACTGTGTTCAGACAAATTGCTACACCGATGCATTAGAAACATTAGTGGCAGAGACAGCTTGTACAAAGACAAACGTTATTGCTTTCGGACTGTTGCTGCTTTACTGCAGTGCAAGTAACTAAAAACTGCATGAGGGTTAAACCTCCCTAAACCTAAGAGAAAAAACAAGGGAGAGGGGGGCAATAGTCTTTTCTTGAATATTTCCCCCCTCCACAGGCTACATTTACATTTCTGTATTCTTTTTAAAAAATGTTTATCTACAATGGCCCTTTGCTGCCGTTGTAGAAACCAAGCCGATTGGGTCCTGTATTATTTTGCAGAAATGTCTTGCTTTCCGTTTGTTGTTGACTTGGCCAGGATGTGACCAACATAAGATGCAGGGCTAATACATATATAACGTTCTATGTTGTCAAGGAAACCACACATTCCTACATATATGTCAGTTATGTTCGAATATATGAGATCTTTTTTTTTTACCTCATTGGAGGGAAATGATGGAAGAGGGCTTGGTAGGAGGAGTGCAGAAAGGGAAGAAACATGGCTGGAGGGGAGATAACTGTGGAGAGGGAGGGCAAGAGAACAGAGATGGAGAGTTATATGCACACAAACACACACACACACACACACACACACACACACACACAGCTCCTAAGGTGTTTTCTGCACACTAATTGTTGCACATCGCTTTGTGCCGCACAGCCTGCCTAAATACTAAAGGAGATAGAGAGAGAGAGAGAGAGAGAGAGAGAAACTCGCTCTCACCCACTCACCTGGGGCATCTCGTATTGATTTGCGTCTCTTTTTGAGCGTCTCTTTTATTTACACACAACTTTATTTATTCAGGCTCACATTGGCGCTCAAGAGGAGTCAGCCAATTACCTATGCATTATAGATGAGAATGCCGTCGACCTCTCGTAGCTCCCATCTCCTCCTCTCCTCCCTCTCTCCTTCTTTCCCTCTCCTCCCATTACATCTTCTCCTATTTCTTCCTTCCCATTGGTTTCCTTCCTTTTTTCACGCTCATCCCTCTTTCGTCTTTTAATTCGCTTAAACCTTAATCACCTCCTCCTCTTCTTATTTCCCTTCTTCCTCCCCCTATCTCCCACTCTGCTGGTAGCCCTGGAGGTATTTTACTACAAAACAAAGATGAAACACATCTCCATACAGTGATTCATACACACATTTAGATTTCCCTATTGTTCTCAATTGGTGTTACGCTATAATGTAACACACAGCAGCGTTAATGGTCTCCTAAGTTTGAGAGAGAGAGAGAGAGCGCAACACATTTGAAGCAAACAGGAAACAGGCTCCACTCCAGCTTGATGTGAAAAGCCCAGCGGAGATATGACCACATGACTAAAGGCGCTGGATGCATGCTCCTCCTCCTCCTCTGCCTCCTCCACTTCAAAAGGATGTCGGCTTCATTAAAGAGCCACGCCAGGAAACCCGAGAAATGTACCACAAAGAGATGAGTGTTTGTCTTCACATCTGTAGGCGAGCTTGCACTTAGACACACACGCTCGACAGAAAGCCTCCTCTTACTTCCAGACTCCAACCCAGTGGGAGAATATGTTATGTAATATAATACATATATTACACATGTAATATACTATTGTGCGTGCAGGTATAAACAAATGCACACAAAACAATGCATACACAAGCACCCTCATGGTTGTATGATCAGAGGAAGAACGGGAGCGGCACAGTGCGCTGAGACAAAGGCCAGGGGAAGAAAGGTAATTAGAGCCGCTATACAACAATGTATAAAAACAAATAAAGTGGACATCAGAAAAAGTGTTGTGTGAGTTACATATTTATCATCTCCATGGGCTGGTGGGTATTCAGCTGTGTACATCGATCTCTTCCTGTACTGGTCTTTAGTTTTTGAAGTTTTGATGGCAAAATAATAACATGGATCAATAAAGTAACTGGCGCTGCCTTTTAAATCCACTATTTGTTTCTTTTGCTGCGCTGGTTTGGTTTATGTCTGGATGGAGACTTCGGTCAAAATGAATTGTGGCCCGGAGGCATTTTGAGGACTTTTAAGACTCAAGCTGTGCGTTGCATCTTCACACAACACGTGCACGCGCACTCACAGTCTGTGTCCTTCAAGTGACTCAAGAGGTTTGGTGATCCGGGGTGTGTGCAACGAAAACAGGAAATATGCCGCCGTTGGAAAAGTTCCCCATGTGGTTCCTCGGCAGCTACGCTTAAAGTTTGAAAGTCACCTTGAGAGCCGACGGAGACTTTCAGAGAGAGCTGGAAAACTCACCTGAATATATGATGGTTACTGTAACACTACGCTCCGCCTTCAGTGGCTCAGAATATTTAGAGAAATAGACTTATTTGCATTCTTGCGACGACTTTCTGGAGTCTCCCCGCTGGTTGCCATGGCAAATTCACTCCAAGAAGCAACTGCATCCAAAACAAACATTATCCACGTAGAAACATGCCGTGTCATGTTAAAATGTTGGGTTTGGTACGGATTAAAGAAAAAGATAGACCGTGTGAATCAGTGGGATTTAGAGATGCTGCTAGGCAGAAAGGTGAGCTGATTATCTCTTCTTCCAGCTTATGAACATAATGAATGATAATGAATAATGAACACACTCATACGGTAACAATTTTCAAAACTAATCCGATTTCCTCAAAATGCAGATCTGTTACCTCAATGGAAAACACGTTAGCTCCCTCAACTTAACCACACTTCATTTGCGACAAAGAAAATGTGCTCAGCTTCAATTAATATGAATGAATGAATTCTAATGTGACATCATCACACATTATGCTCGTTGCTATGACATTAGAGCCTTCCTATTGGCTGCAGCCTGCTCTAATGTGCTGGGTTCATGGAGAGAAAGAAGTGATTTTCTGCACAGGGCCTAAGTGCTTTTTTATGATCATTGTAAATATTTCACTCAGGAAGATGGATGAATTGCAGAGATTAAAGTATTCATTGCAATTTGAATTGCCTGTGGTGCTAAATTGAAATCACAGAACGCTGGTGAATAGGGTGACATTTTTCCCACCAATGCAGGTGCAGGTCAATGAGGATTTGATGAGTGATTTATTATTCATGTTATTCTTCACTGGGATTCAGACCAAGAGCAGCTCTGGTTCTCTAACTAAAAACACACACACACACACACACACACACACACACACACTCATCATTAATCGAAGAGCTGTGTATTGATTACGGATGGCCTTACTACTGTTGCGGTTAATTCAATCTGGCTCCAAATAAACCAAAACAAAAATAGGAAGGTGCACCCGGTGGAGTGAAAAAGGCAAAAATAAAAAGGCACAAAATAACCGTGTCTCTGACTGCGGTGCAGCGGCTGGGGATCAGTGATTCACTCAGCTGTGTTTTCACCAGCAGTTAAGAGTAGTGAGTGAGGAGTCAGCAGGCAGTCAATGGCGGTATAAAACAGGTAATGAAACCTTGAGCTTGCAGCCATAACCGCACCCAAAATTAGCTTAATGTGTAATATAATGTTTGATGCAGCGGAATGAGTGATTAGCCGTGGACAGACATGGAGGTGCACACTCACTCACTTACTCACTCACTCACTCACTCACTCACTCACTCACTCACTCACTCACTCACTCACTCACTCACTCACACAGTGGTTTATGACAGTGGTATCAACACAAAATAAACAGATTATTCGGTAATTTAATTGCAATCAATGGATAGAGGAAACCGGATAATTAATGCGTCGTTAGGTCTGTCCTGAAGACCACACGCATGCTAACAATAGAGCTGCTCTGTCAAAACTCAGAATTATTTAATCTAGAAATAAATCTTTGCACAGAGAAGGGTACAAGGTTTTTGGAACATGGTGGTGAAAAGGAGGACAGAGATGTCAAAGATGTGGGACACCTGGACATAGAGCCATTAATTAGGAATGAGCCGGACAAAGGACGCCAACAGTTCACTCAGGTGACTGCAGACTGGGTTAGAGTTTTGCACATGTAGCTGCAGTTGTGCTCGTTTAGCAATTGTAAAAACTGTAATATCTCTGTGAAGATATGGTGTGGAAGTACGACACAACTAACATACCCGGTGTTTGTCATGTGGAATATGGGGATCATACTATTTTACAATCTAAAGGGTGTGTCGGGGATTGGACATCTTTCAGCTTTGTTTTGGGGCTCCACCAACTGTGCTAAGTCTGCTTTTGCACACTGCCCTATTAGCTTTAGCCTTGTTTCCCAGAGTAATACTGGACAGTAGCTGGAGTAAAAAAAACAAACACATTTTATAAAAATACATCGTTGCTCATCCACAAATACTGGACACTAATCTGAAATCTAGTTTCTCCGTCTCCCCTTTGTCACTTGCTCCCTCACTTCTTACCGACAGCTTCGACCTCCGTGTGAGAAACATCAAAGGTTCCTCCACAGTCGGACTGATGGAAATGCAAATGGATGTGAACGGTGTGAGGATCTGAAAGATGGGTGTAGAAGCAAGAATAGCAGAAACATAAGATAGGAAGGGGCCGAGTGAAGACCATACAACATAAAACACACCTCAACACTTTGATTTGTTCTGATTTTTTTTATTTTATTATTTTTCTTTCCATAATAAAGCCTGGAGGACTCTTTAAAAATCCAGCTGAGAGCTCTAAAGGCTTATTTATTGAAAAATAATCGTGTCCCCTTTTTTTTGTCCTCTTTCCTCCTCCTTTCTTTTTGCCACACGAGATGATTGCATTGACCGATGTTGCCTCAGACTTCGGGTTCAGCCTGATAAATTGCTCTGTCCATCATTGGAGGACGAGAGCAAAAGCAAGGGAGATAACTTGGTTGTCCATCATCCTTTGTCCAAGTGCAGAGAGGAGATTGGATATTGACCCAGGGTTGCCTTCTTCAAGCCGAGATATTTGAAGACTCTGTCACGGAATGACACTATAGTCCCAGTTTCTCTGCAGTCACGCGCTTCTTCAAGTTTTCCAACTTATACGCTGTATTTCTGAAGAGATGCAGTTCCAAAAAAATGAAATCTCATGTATCACATCACCGGTCAACGTCTTTTGAAAACGATTATCCTGTAGTTGAAGATTTAATGTGAAGATTTGTCGGCATAGTGAGTGATAACCCAGCCTCTGCCCCTGCTTCCTGCTGCTTTATATCTGCAGCAAGTTACAGTTTACAGCTGTTATAACAACGACAGCCAGCCAATGATCTCTTACAACCTCACAGCTCTTCAAACCCATGCATGCCTGCTCCTCATTATCCTATATCTATTGTTTTTTTGGCGGGGAGCTGCCTCTCTGCACCATCATTGCTTGTCACAGCTCTACACCCAGTTCTGGTCTGTGGGGTGCCCCCCTCAGCCCCCCAGCCCCACCAATCTCTGTCTAATTCTTTTGCGCCTGCCCTTCTCCTGTCCCGTCATTATAGACAGTCTCTGCACAGCGCCACCTGGCCGCGGCGGAAGTCCCTGCACGGGCAAAGACGTCTGTATTTGGGGGAGTATCCTGCACAGCTGAAGAGGAGGGGTTCCCGCTGGAGGCCGCACTCTCGCCGCACCACCGAGAAGGCTGGAAGGATGTGGTTGATCTCGGAGTCGACCACCTCACACTGCACCTCCAACCTGAGGGGTGAAACAGGAGCAGAGGTCTGTGTACGCCCTCAAATAACACTTCACCGGGTGAATGTTCTGCCATGTTCTCCAATGGGGCACTGAGAAAATATGACTACAAGAAACAGGAGAGTGGAATTGGCATATACTCAACATACATGAGAGTAGATACAGGATTCAAGGGAAGTTTCCTCACTTTCATCACACTACAGATGGCAATTTAAAAAGAGAACGGCAACATTGAATGGAGCAACACAACAGGAACAAAAGGACGGCGGCAATGTAAACCGAGACTGAGAAGTAATCACAGAAGTTAGTACGAGGATGATAGGAGTGAAGAATAAGAGCCAGATTGAAAGCAGTCAGTAGGGGAATGTTTGACGGAGCAGGCTTTAAGTCTCTGAGCTTCAACTGCCTGGAGCTGTTACAGAACACAAAATGAATACCTGCTGAGATTTAGCATCACCTGTTCACCGTCAGTGTCAGCTAATACAAGAGAAGCTATCCATCTGGGCGGTTTAGATGCCATAACTTAGTTGCAGAGGAAGTGCAACCACAAGGAGACGTTGTTTTTTCTTTGAGGGACTTTCAAGGAAAAGCTGTTTGTTTTTCAGAAGTGACCGGAGAGGGAGCAGCAACTAAACACTGAGTGAGCCATTTTTAGATGACCAAAGTGATAACTTTCATGAATTGAAGACTGTGAAAGGGATTCAGGTCAGGTACCTGTCAATCACAATGTAATCACGCCCTAAAGCAAACCCTGCTTTATTGTTTATGTTTACTAATGGCTTCATCATTTAATAAACTACTTGAAATGAGCGATTGAGACCATTAATTCATATTTACAATATTTACTGAGGTAAATCATTAAAAGTGGGATCATTTTCTCATACTTCTATACAATAGACTTCTTTTTGCAACCAGAGGAGTTGCCCCCTGGTGGCCATGTGAAAGAATGCACGTTTAATGTACTTCCACATTAACTTCACTTTTCAGACAAAGCAGTTGACAGCTCGATGAGACATCATGCCATCATCATCATTTTGTGGGAATGACAGAAGTCCAAAGATTGCAGTTGAGGGAATGATACTGTTTCAAAAACACAAACGTATCTAAAAGGTAAAAATACCGTCTTATAGACAGGTGTGTTTGGGTAAGAAAGGTTGTTTGTTGGGACTAAAGTGTGTATGTATGCAGCTTTCAGGCATGTGGGGGGCACACCTAGCCCTGATGGGCGTTGGGCTGACTCACCTGCGCAGGGCCTCCTTGTTGTTGATGAAGCGGAAGTGAGCGGGCTCACAGATGAAACCCTCTGAATGGCACGCCTCCACGCAGGACTGGCCCTCTTGAGATACGAGCAGCCGGAGGGAGCTGAGAGGAGGCCAGGCAAGGGGAGTCGTCACATTGGATGCCCAGCCAAGGGCTGTTGAATTGGGCAGGGGCACAAACAGAGGTCCTGTAATCCTGCTGCCACCAGCAGACCCAGGTCTGGAGAGGTTGGCTGGAATGAAGGGGGGCTCTAGGGAGCAGAAGTCCTGCAGTGGAAAGAGAGAGTAACCTACATTGTGCAATCATGTTATTGTGGTAGACTGTTGTGTGTGTGTGTGTGTGTGTGTGTGTGAAGGAAAGTTGCTGTCCTTGGAGTTGTGGATGGAGGAATTTCTAGTGAGATGCGTCTCGACTAGGATTTCTTGTCTTTGTTGCAGAAGCAGGCTCCACCAGCCAGCTTGTTGGCTGTTTTGAGGGGGCTGCTTGGGGACTTGAGACCTGTGGTCCAAATCCCAGGAGAAAGAGGAGACCTCTGTTCAGGCCGAGGTCGCCGGAGGAAGAGAGAGAGATTCCATCTTGGTCTGCTTGGTAGGAAGCCAACTTCCACTGCACTGACCAATCAGAATGGAATCTGGCCTTCACAGGTACGTGTCACTTTCAGTGACACAGGCCTGCAGGCAGATGGGGGAGGGGGAAAGACCCCCTGTGGAGGTGCGTGGCTATGTTTCCAACCAGAGGACGCTCCAATCAGAATGTTCAGAAACAATTCAATCTGCATCCATGAATTGTTTCATAGAACCCTGAGGTCCCAACACCTTTCTAATGCAAACACAATGCAGGTGATGGGAGACAAATCCACTGTCTTTGTCACTGTGCATGAATGCATTAGGAGCGTTTATATGAAGCTAACAAGAGGTTTCAGCAGGGTTAGGGCTTTGACTGGAGTTAGAGAAATCCAGTGGGGATCCTCCCTCTGCCACGGCTCAGCAAGAAAACACTGTCTGAAGGAACCAAAAAGAGGGGATTTGGTGCTAAAAAGGATGAACACTTGATTTCAACTCAATCCTCTAAAATGTCATATTACCCACAACTTAACTTTGGAATGTATTTTAGCATGGAGCCCCCCATTTTACATTGAAATCTCTTTAGGAGGCCAGTATGAACAGGAGGACCCAGGAAGCAGAATCTGTTTCAATCTACTTAAAATAGAGCAGGTTGTATCTTAAAATTGCCAAAATAACCTATAATTAATAAAGGAAGTCAAGAAAACTGATATGAAACCATGTTTATCGGCCCCAACCAGACGACCCAAGATTGAAGCTGATGTTACTCCCCCACAGCTTTTGGTAAATAATTAGTTTGGATACTGCTGGGTTGTGGTAGTAATACTATTTCCTGCATCGTTTTCCTCAATTTGGTTTCTGTGGTTGCCATGGTCACTGGACAAAGCTGCATCAGAAATGTAATTATGAGTACAGGGTCACGAGAACGTCACTAATGTATAAGCACCGACAAATATATTCTTTAGTAGTAGTACTAGAATAAATCAAAACACTAAATAATCTATAAGCATTGGTAATGAATCGGTAAACAGGAATCAAGCTTAAGTTCCTCTTTAGACAAAACACGCTGCAGTAGTGGTTTCCGTGTCTGAACCAGCTGCCAGTCAGAAGCAGCCAGAGGTTGTTAAGAGACACCTCTGCAGTTTGTCTGACATCAAGGGTGGGATTACCGAAAAAAGTAAATCTTTCTTTCATCCAAGCCCTCCATCATCATCATTATCGTGCCCACATTTCTGCTCTCTCTCCTCACTCATCCCTGCTCATTGGTGTCAGGAGACCTTCTGCTTTACAGCTGGAGGGCAGATATGTGGTTGGTAATGAGAGTTAGCGTGTAGATTAATCACAAGTCTACATACATGAAGTATAGGGGCAATGACACACACGCACACTCACACACACACACACACACACACACACACACACACACACACACACACACACACACACACACACACAGAAACACGGTGTTCTGGGTGTTGAACGCACACAATGATGAAATATTGAGCAGAGTGGGGAGTTTGAGAGAGAGTGTAGGGAGGGGGAGGACGAGCAAGTAAAAGAGAGAATCTCTGCATGTGTGTGTGTGTGTGTGTGTGTGTGTGAGCTCTCTGTGTACATGTGTCTTGATGTGGACTGAACCTCACCTGATGCTGTATGTAGGCATGCACTCTCTCCAGCATCCCTTCACAGGTGTACTCATAAGGCAGATATGGCTCAACCTGCAAACGACACACAGACACGCATCGTTTACACACATCAACATGCACGTTTTGTTGCTCTCACACTGATTGCAATAAGCTGGCTCTTCACCATGTTAATTTCAGCAGATGAATGTTTCTAATGTGTCACTGCCTGCATTTGTATATTACCAATAGATCATCCCCAGCTGTGATGTGCTGGTTTTATCACTAAAAGCACACTTTTGATTGGTCTAATTAGAGATGAGCTGTTTTTTTTCCGCTTATGCCAGTGCTCTGATGAATATAAATTGAATTTGCTTTTAGAAAAAAGAAACTGCTTTAATGTGTTGATATCCTAATTGGAAATCAGCCACACTATAAAAATGTCAATTAAGGACGTAGTTCTAAAAAGTGTAACAAATAGGACGACTTTTCTCCACATTTAAGTGCTAACAGCAGAGATCGAGGTGGCTTGTCTTTATGCCTTTGTAAATGATACACGACTCGCTAAATTGCATTTCCAATCTGAAATCAAAGCAGTCGGATGTTCAACCATGTGTGAAATCAGACTTGGCCCATTTCAAGAGAAAATCACTGAAACGCAAGTATGCAGGAATGATGCAATTTAAAAAAGTTACGCACACTGCAAATCTGATCAAAGCCGTATGTTAATGTCTTTTGTCAGAGCAACAGCAGAAAGTCAACACGTCAGGCAAGGTGACTCAGCACTGAGTGCTCATTCACAGCAGTGACCCAACAAGAATTCTACAACAATACAATCCACAAACATTCACCACAAACCAGACAAACCGCCCTACCCCCAAAAAACCCAGACATTTATGTCATTTCCTTCTTCTATTAAGGCAAATACCAATTGAATCCACTATCATAATGTGGCCAAAGATCCAAAGGTTATCCACTGCAAACAACCGGTTAGAGGGATGGAGGGGAAACGACTGAAGGACAGAAAACGAAAGGATGAACAGATGAAGGAAAGGCAATCATTAAATCCACAAGAGAGAAAGAAAGAAAGTAAAGAAAGAAAGAAAATCACAACGAAAGAGATGAAGAAAGGATTTATTGGAACATGAGGACTTGTCAGCCAGCCACAGATTGCTTTGAGTGCATGAGTGAACACGAGCCTCTGCCCCACACACACACACACACACACACACACACGTGTCTGTATGAGTGTGTGTCTGGAAGTCAGTGGCAGTAATGTGTGGGTAAGGCTCTGTGTGCTGATATGCCTGATCTGTGCAACTTTGGTGTCTCTCCAGTTGTGGTTATGTATTTGGATAAATGCAAGGAATGAGTGTGTGTGTGTGTGTGTGTGTGTGTGTGTGTGTTTGCTGCTGCATTGTGCCTCCAGTGAAGGGTGAAGGGGTCCATCAGCTTTCTCACAGTGGCCTGACAGTGCAGACAGAGACAGAGCAGTCAGCCCGGCCTGCTCAACTGTAGCTTGTCTGACAACACAGACGGGATGCCCACACCACCTTTCCTCTAATCTCCATGCACACCGTCTAATCTGCTAACGGCACAGACTATTGCAGAATATTTAAGAGATCATACAGACAGCTGTCTCCATGCTGCACATGATCCCAGAGCGCCCTTCATGCAGTTGAGGAGGATGCTTTGTTTGAGTGTTACTGGGGATTTTCTGATTAAATAGACAAAACTAGAGAAGTGTCCTCCGTAGAGTGCAGATCCCTATCAGTTGGACCGGGTCAACCGCTGCTATATAGTGTGATTGAATGAATACAACCCGCAACTGGCTCACTCTCCATCAAGTGTATCAGACGTGTTTTTCACGGGCTTCAAATCTATTTTCTAAAATGGCGCCTGGGGTTCGGCGATGCTCTCGGCTGTGTTATCACTAGCTGCCCCTAACGGACGTTAAAAGTAGTCAGTGAGGAGTTAGAAGACAGTCAGTGACACAGGCAATAAAAGGTGTTTTGACAAAGATCGAGTCACTGAGACGAAGAGGGTTCATTGAGCATGCAGCCGTAACTGGGCACCCAACATTTAATGCAGTTTGCTGCAGCAGAATGCTAAATTAGCCATAGACATGCATGGGCGCCCTGCCTGAGATGAGGCTTTCATAAAGCCGTTTGCAGAGTAGTAATCCACTGCTTCTCTCATTCCAAGTGTAAATTTCATTCTCTTGATGAAATCTTTCCTAAAAATGCTATAGTTCAGGTTGTGTGTGTTTAAAGTCCTCCATTTTAACGACTGAAAGTTTTGAGAGCGTGCAGACGTTTATTCGATCTGGGCGTCACGCTCCCTCTCAATCTTTCTGTTTCTCTGTCTCTATGTTCATCTCTCTCGTTATTCTCTATTCTTTCCCCGTTTTCTCCCCCTCTGTTGTGATTTCCAGAAAGATTTAATCTCCCTGGTTGACTCCTTAATTAACCTCTCTCCCACTCCTGGCAGTTCCTACCATCCTTGTATTCTATGTCAGCCCACATTTCCTGTGTAGTAAAGTTCAGCAACCTGCAATATCACACTGCTACCCACATACTGGCAAACTCTGGGAAGCAGCACTGTGGCGAAGCTACGATGCTGTTCGTCAAAGTCTAAAAACTTTACTGCAACTTCATCAAAGCGCCTGAAGACAAACAAAACACATACACACGAAATCAGAACAAGGACATCCATAAAGCTAACCTCATTGAGTAAAGCATAGATAGTGATTTATTATCTGATGTCGAAAAAATAAAATATTTCTATCTTTATTATCTTATTGTTTCATGCCGATTCACATCAGGGAATTGATTAACACGACCCCAGCCAGCCGCCAGCGTTCATATTCAACAAGGAGGATTTCACGAGGTATCAGTGCAGATCTTCATCTGATGCAGATGACTGATTTGACTTAAGTAGGAGCTGCATTGATAGAAAAGGCTTTTCAGCTTCAATTTATCGTCCTCGCCTGACAGCTGAGCTTCAATCGGAGAGAGCTGAAAGCTCCGGCGTACAGTGTGCACGCCTCATCTTTCTATCCTTGCAGCGCTCAGTGTGTTGAGAGTACCTTGGTCCTCATGATTTCTCTGATGGCAGAGTCAAACTCCAGGGAGTTGTTGTAGTCCACCGTCATGACGTGAGGTCTGCCGATGTACTGCTCTGCATACGGGTGCTGGGAGGACACCTGCAGAAAACACATGGTACACAGTAAGAGCTCTGCGTCCACACTGTTAAATCATCTTGCTCATTCTCAACCTTCCCTTTCAGGAATAACGATGCTGTCGATAATTATGGTCTTTCTAATTGTGAGTATGGGTATGCGTTGTGTTTTTTAGCCATCATTATATGACTACGAATATTTTACGTATCTAGCACCTAGTGATAGATTTAGAGCACAGCCAGCTCACATATTGACTCTTCGTAGCTCTTTGAAGATGTTCTCCTCAGGGTTACAAAGAATGCACTGGGCCAGAAAAAATTCCGCGTTTTCATTAATGGCAAGATAAATTGTTCTGTAGCAGGAACGCCATGTTCCAGCCTCTTACCAGGCACTAACACAAGCTCTCTGCACCTCCAGTGTGTTCCAGTTCTTTTCAAAGATCAACTGATGAATAAAGTTACTTGGCAACTTGGTCGGGAGTGAGAACAGCAGTGGCCAAAACATTAGCATCAGTGACTAATGTTTGAGGAGGAATGGACAGAATGAGCTTACCTCTCTAGAAGTGGGCTTGCCTCTGAAGAACTCATGATTGAGTGAGCTGTGAGGCGGGTGGAACTTGGGCTGCAGGAAGATGCAGCCATTGGCTATTGCTTCCAGAGGGGCTGGGCCTTCGTAGGGGAAACCAAAGCCAATGAAGAGCTAGAAAAACAACCAGGAATGTTATTATGTAAGTTTTTACATCAGTATCATAATGTGTGATTGTGCATGTATACTAAATTTGGTTTCTGGATAAACATTTCTGGATTTAAAGCTGCAGCAGAAGAATCTGCACTCAAACGACACCAGCAGCAGCGTGCATTCAGCAGTAAAGGATGCATTTCCATCGATTTCTTGCCTTGGCCTTGCGCAGCAGCTGCTGCAGCTCATGCTGGGGCAGAAGGCCATGGTTCTTCACGAAAGCTGGGACCTCTGGAGGTCTCTGGGTCTCATAGTACACTGTTCCGTGGACCTCCATGTACCTGTGGAGAATCTGCAGGAAACCTTCCTTACCCTGCTGGGAGAAGAGGAGAAAAGGATGGATTTGGTGAGATTGGGGACTCGGGGTGAGGAGAGGAGGGCGTATGGTTAAAAAAAGTGTGTTAGAAAAGAACAGCAGGGAGAGGAATATGATTAAAGAGTCCGTCTCCATGTACGATGTGCTGTGTTGTTTCCTCTCCGATCTGTGTGTGAGCTGTCTGTCAGTATGTTTGTACAGTACAGTGTATCCATGGTTATCACAAAATCTAAGACTGCATGTGGGGCAAATAATTCTAAAAGAAAGAGAAGACTACCTTCATATATGAACATAACTAGCATTAATTTCCATAAATATTTCTCCACACAAAAATGCAAAAGGAAAGAGCAAAATTGTATTTCATTTCCCTCCGTGTTGACTTGGCAACTCAGCAGGTTGAACTTCCGATCTCTCACCAGCCAAACTCATTATTTAGTTGTTCTTAATGACATCCTTCTGTTGTCAGATGTGCAAACAAATAATACATGGTTCCTAATTCCTGCACGGTGCGCTAAAATGACGATCAAATCACTTTTTCATGCAGCAAAGTGCTCTGAGTATTGTCTCAACATCCTCCAAACATTGTGCTAAATGTGTATTTGCATGAGGCCTATTTCCTTTTTCTCAGTGTGTGTTTTTGTAAGACAGGGACAGAGCAGTCCCACTCATATAGACCTCTGAGAGAGATAAGGAGGAGTACCTAACAACAAGCACATGAATCAATCTCTACTACTGCAACACTGTTTTACACATTTTATAGTTGAATGCTGCTTATTCAATAACCCAGTGAGAAGCTTCCCTGCACATGATTGACCCTGAGAAGCTGAATGGCAGAAAAGCTTTGACATAATACTAAAGAAAAAAACACATAGGTATACAGGTATATTCTTGGGCTTGTGTGGGTGTGAGATGTGTGATAAAGGCATTGCTTGCACTTAATATATCATTCATCTCTGCTTATTTTGCTCCAGAGTAGAAAGTCAAGGTTGAGCATGATGATTGGGAGAAGAAAAACCAACCAGCATCGGTTAACAAACGAATGTGAACCATGTGAGCGGAATATTGACTGGGCTGCCTGGCGTGGAGCAGCTTACTGTATCCCCGTACTGTGGTGTAGCCCCACGCAGCCCTAATTGGACGCTGTAGCGATCGATAACTTCCTCTGTGAGGATTTTCCCAGCCAATTAGGAGATTAGCTCAAGCGCTAAGTACAGCGGACAACATGAATTTGCAGAAGGGGAAACGTGCAGATTCTAACCCCCCCCCCCCCCCCCCCCCCCTCTCTCTCTGTGTGTGTCCAAGCTCACTCTCTCAACATGCATTGGATTAGGACTGGTAATAAATATGTTCTGCTGTGCCGGTTTTTATAACTCACCTCATTTCCCGCAGATTTAAGAAAATTGAAATTGGCTTGCACGGCATGTTTTAAGCATATAAACCCATATTCTGTTTCGAAAACACTATGACATATTTTTTTTTGGGTGGAGCAAAGATGGATGCAGGCAATTCTCAGGCAATTCTCTGATCACGTTAGTTAATGCAGGCTACCACATTTTGTTGGCTTGTTCTTGAAAATGAATGACGGAAATACAGTTTTTCTCTATATATACTCACTCTCACTCTGGGACTGTAAATGTTACTAAAGAAAGTTAACATTAATCAACGGGACTATTTTAATCGACCTCTGCCCTGTTGGCCATCTACTTCACTGGGATGAGGGCAGACTCTTCCTGGGTAAGTATTCTCCTGACAGGCAAGGAGTGATGCTAAAGGACCATTACACCCAGTGCTGGCCACCAGCACTGGTGGGCTCATTTTCTGCACCATTTATCAGTGTAGCATGAAAGCATTAGGAAGATAACTAGCGAAATAGCCCCCCGCTAAATGAGACAAATATGTGCTATATCCCCACACTCTTGTCACATTGTCAGAACGCCCACTGTGCTCACCTGATAAGTGACAACTTTGTCCGGCTCATTTTCTGTAACCAGAGTGGCATGAGAGCATGGCTGGAACGAGCAAGCTAGATTAATTTCACCGTGCTTTCATGCTACACAGGTCATATAAAACAACCCCACTAGCGGGCCATCTCTTCATCTCTTTACTCGTTAGCCTGCTACTCATGACCGATGAGGAAGGTTAGCAGATGTCTGTGCTAAACTATTAGCAACATTATCTCTCCATCCCTGAAATGCTTCACAGTTAATCATCTCAAATGTACAGTATGCGATATTGATCGTGGCACCCAACAATACAGCAATATGATATTTCCAATGCGTAGCACGACTCGTTGTGATTTTTTTTTATTACAGTCTTTTCTTTGTTTTGCCTCAAGCAAGAGAGACACAATCTTGATGGATACACAAGATTCTTGTTAATCTAGTCCTTCATTCTAGTCAGGGGCAGACGAAAGCAAGCTTCTCCTTTATAGCTCCCAAAGCACAAAATGCTGAAATAATAACTGAATAAGATGGGAGCAACTTGAGCAACATCGGCATTCGTGCATCGAAGCATTAGATAATAAAAAGACAAAAAAAAAAACGTACACCCTCCAAAGTCTGTGTGCCTTCTGACAAATAAGATGATAACGGTTGTAGACAAAACTCTGGAAGAGTGATGAGTGATCATTTAATGCAGCGGTGCATTCGAGTGCACTTGTGACCAACAGCTTCTCATAAATATCTTATCTGGATCCAACCTTGACAACAATTGTGTCCGTATGATGTATATGTTATGTTTTATATGTGTATGTGTGTATTCCTTTACTTGTCAACAGCTCAGAGTAAAGTTGAGTTAAGAGGAATGTGCGGTGAAAGTAGCAGGCTCTTACCTGAAGCTAATGAGCATCCAGACGCATTTGCCACAAAAGAAAAAAAGATGGAAAGAGGACAAGAGATAGGGAGAAAAAGAATCACATACAGATTTACATAAAGAATACAACAATGGGGAAAGCAGAGACGAGAGAGCAGACACAAAAAAATACTCATTACTGTACATTTTCCACTTTATCACCATACTTTTGTAATTAGGTTATTGTACTTTTATTAACCCCCTCTCCCCCCTCACTTCTGTCTCCTTCACATGCCACAACTATAAAGAAATCCAGTGTATTGTAGTCACATGGTGGGAGTTACTGAAAACAACATCTTTATAATAATTATAACAAAGGAACAACTGTGCCACGCTACAATATGCAGAGGAAAAGAGGAAAATTAAATTTAGATTAAAGTTGTAAAATTGTGTACGAAGAGCTGCACGGAGCTACGCTGTAAAGGTGCAAACAGTGGGGGTGTGCAAAATGCTGCCGTTGGGTTTTTCTGTTAACATTGCAGTATATTGTGGGAGCTATTGTGTGTGTGTGTGTGTGTGTGTGTGTGTGTGTGTGTGAACACTGAAAGAGACTGCTGTATGAGGAATTCAGAATAAATCAGCGTGAAACTCTTCTTTGCTTATTTAACAGATAAACCTATTGCAGGCGCAAAACAAGAAGGTGTGCATATGAACGTGATTCTCAACGCTGCCTAGATATACTGCATGTGCAGTGTGTGTATTTGCTACATGCTTCAGTCAGTACCTTCCACATGCTGGCCTCCTTCCCGTACACCACAGCCATGTTGTTGACCTTGTTCTGTTGGATGCTCCTCTTCTCCGTCTCATTCAGCTCCTCTGAAACGAAGCCCATGAAGGAGTTGTCTGGCGTGTGAGCTGAATGTGTGTGTGTGTGTAAGAGGGCATGATAGTTGTTGTTGTAAGTGAGACAGAGAACAACACAGAAAGAGAGAAAGGAAGTTTCATTGTTAGAGAGAGACAGCAAAGACAGAAAAAAGCACCACATCCGCTTCAGATCAACGGCTCAGTCAGTGTGATCATCGGCCCCCCCTAAGTATTATAAATAGTGACTGTCATAAAGCCAGATGCTGCTGGCTATGTGAGGCTGAGATGGTTTTGGCAGTACTAAAATGTACTGACATGGTTTTCAATTTACTGATTTGAACTTTATATGATCAAAACCAACTACGTTCACAACTTTACAGATTTTTATTGCATGCCCATAGTCTATGTCAGTTTTTTTTTGCCGTGCACATTCTTGCAAAATTAAGTCAAAGTAATAAATAAAATATGAAGCTGTTAATAATAAGGTTGAGTCGGTCGTAAACGTGGGCGTCTGCAGCAGGCTGCATATTGACGTTATGATGATCATGCTGTTGGGTGCCAACTATAGCTGAAAGAGCATGACATTGTGGAGAAGTGGATATGAAAGCAGAGGAGAGTTAAGTTGCCAATGTTTCAGTCAGGAGACAGACAACAATGAGGGCTTTGAAACCAGCAGATCAGTCATAATGTTAGCATGAAGCAGAAAGAGAAGAGCAAACACGATGAAGAACGGGAGCAGCTTGATGCTGCAGTGTTGCTGAAAATAGCTGCATTAGACACATTACTCCAAATTAATGTGAACAAGCAGCCGGACCTGTCAAAGAAAGTGAAAACACTGTCAAGACTGGCGACAGATCTGTGTGTTTTGAAGTGATAAAATACAAATGCTTCGGTTTTACACAAATATATGTATAACGGTAAAAACAGTAAAAACAAGCTGGGTGAGGGGTTAATATTTCCAGATAGAACTCAGAGTTTGAGATTAAAGTCATAAATGTACAAGAAAAACACTTGCAAATCTACACAAAACAAACTTTGATATTCTCTGAGATTATTAAATCATACATGAGAAAAAAAACCCTCCGAATAACATTGGTATATATTTATGTGTTTTTCTCAAAACTGTACCACTTTAATTGGGGAATTTGCCGTCATAGACTTGAGATGATATGATATCTTAGTTATAATGTGAGGCGTAAATTAATATTATAATACTGTAAAACATCCATTAGCAAACTGACAGTATGTGTAGTGTATTACAGAAGCTGAAAAGGGAATTCAATGAAGATTTCTGTTCATGGAGCTTTGTTCTTACGGAACATGGTCATGTACTGCCTGGCGTTGAGGTTCCAGTAGCCCCAGTTGGTCCGGTAGCCGTGCAGCGTCGCGTACTCCTCGTGGTTGTAAGCTGGCTCCGTCCCGAACGTATCGATCACTCGGATATGACACCTGGAAAGACACAGGATAACCTTTAGAACAAAATGTTGCTATTGTCTCCCATGTACAAAAAATCTCATCATCAACACCAGTTCTGGAAGCTTCAAGATGGAGTTTGAAACTGTTGACAAAATAAGAACCTAACATGAACATTTTGCAAATAATAAAACAATAAGCACTTAAGTATAGGGGTGTGACGATGCACTCCGCTCACGAGACGAGATGAGACACGATATTGGGTTCACGAGAACGAGACGAGACTTTAAGAAAACTACAATGACAAAATATATGACTGGACCAACAGACTTTAATTTAGCAGAGTTGCACATGCATTTTGAAATATTTTATTATAACTCTTTACATGCATGATGTAAGCATGATCTTTTAATAAACTTCTTCTTACACAAAATTCAACTAAAACTAAAATTTATAAAAGTTAAAATAAAATAAATTAAAATTAAATATTTCTTTTTCCCAAGTGTAAATATGTGCAAAACCAAATCAAAGGTCTACTTTGTCAATACAGAGTGCAAATAGTGCAAACGGAGCCTGACCAAGTATGTCATGAACAACATGCTGCAACTACAGCATCTTCAGCATCTCTGACATCGCAGCTGTCAAGGTTATCAATGCTTCGGGAGTTTTGTCTTATCTCTGGGCTGGTGATGCTGCTATGGCAGCTTGCTGCTCAAGGTAATGAGCCAGCATATCCAACGTGCCCGTCATTAACTTGTGTGATTGTAATTGTAGCCGTTCCTGCTTGGACATTTTCACCGCGGTAGCCGCTGAACTACGATGAAAAAAAGCCGTCACGCGTCTCACCCGCCCGAGTAAACGAGCGACGCGGGAACACCGAGGCTAGCTTGGGTTGCAAGATTTATAGTGTGCGCAAAACAGATGTGCGACTTCAATCCTGCGTCGCGCACGTCCACGTCCACGTCCATATTACTTGCATTGTCGGTAACAATAAGCGATGCCGTGGTTGGGTTTTTTAAGCTCCCAGTCAGTAACAGCTGTCTGTAAAACCTCAGCTATTTATAGCTCACAAATCTCGCGAGTCAGATTTTTACGCAACGAGAAATGTCGTTGACTTTAATCTCGCGAGATCTCGTGGTACGAGATCTCGTCACCCCCCTACTTAAGTACATTATAAAGTATCGTGGATTACCAGTTAGTGTTACATTTATTATACTGCAGCTTTTAAATGGTTCAAATATAATGTTGCTGTTTGTTTTGTGTTGACATACACTGTATGGAAACCTTGTGAATGCAAATGATGCATTCATCATGCATACTTATTTATGATTATTTCATGAAGGCTATTCAGGCCATTACTATGTAACATTAGGGGCCCTAGTTTCGTGGCGCAGAGCAATGCAAGTTTCGACCAGCGCAGCCTTGCGCACCGTCAGTTTGGCAGTCTGGTGGATCGCCTGCGCCAAGATGGGTGTGGCGGAGCAGCAGGGGGAGGCGTCACAGATTCAGCTTGGCGTAACGGAAGTTTCATGGCAAAAAGCCTCGCCGAGACTGCGCTGAAAGCTCGCCAGCTCCGACCTGGTCTACTTTCGGCGCAAGGCGCAAGGCGCAAATGAAGTCCATTCATTCAAGGTGAATCACAGCTGGCGCAGTGGAAGTTTGGCTGACCGGCTGCAGTGCACACACGTCACCGAGACCTCACAGGCAGGTTTCCACAGTTCCAGACACATTTACATGCAATAAATAATCACAACAAACACTATTTAATGCAACTAATGAATCAAACACGTGAATTTATATCTATATAGATTGTCCCGTCACATCTGACGTCAGATCAAAGGCGGATGGCAGCGTAACGTAAACTCAGCCTCTCGGACCAAAACATCTCCCTCTCTCTCTCCTGTTTTTTATAATATCGGCATTGTTATTATTATGATACGCACGCACAGCGCGTGATGCGCGTGGTGGGAGCGGCGGCGCTGCTTCTGTCATTGTGGTTGTCAAGTGACGGAACTTGCACTGAACCTCCCCTAATGCATTAAAGGAGAGGAGAGGAGCTCATTTGATTGGTGAAGATCTGAATCGGCTGTATTAATCCCAGTCCACGCCTCGTCTCCTCCTCGTCTCCCACTCGCGCCTTCTTCTCCTCCCTCTTTCCCACTTGCACCGGTGGGCGAGACGGGAGGTGTGCCTGCGCGAGCCTGCGCGGTGCACGAAACTTGCAAAGTCCAGGCGGACACACCCCGTCGGCGCGGCGCAGGTGCGCTGAAAGCTGACTGCGCCTGGTCTACGAAACTAGGGCCCTAGGTCTTTAGTGCATCATTCTATTGCTGTCTCATTTCCATGAAGGTTGTTCATGTCTCTAAAACAGTTTCTTGAGATAATGAGAAATCTTGAATCTACATCACATCATTCTCTTTTCGGTTCTGAGCTCGGCGACTTCAGAGAGGCGCTGCCTCGGGGGCAGGATGTGCATGGAGGCTGGTGCGAGGTGCTGACTAAATGACACGCTAGGTTTTCGCAGACTGTGAGCACAGACTGAATGGATAGCGCAGCATAAATCTGTCTTCCACTTCAAGCTAGTAAATCTGTCCCTGTGTGGTATAAATCATTCTGTTTCCAGCTTTGGACAAGAGGCTTTAATGACAGCAACACTACTAACTGCACAGATAATATATGGTACATATCTGCAGGTGTGTCATTAAAGGAGAAACACAAAAGCTAACAATAGAAGAGAAACCAAAAACAACAGCAACAACAACAACAGGAACTAGCAGTTTTGTTGGCAAGTTGCCAAGTGCAGTGTGGGAGGTTTGACATGAAAATGACAAGAATGAATAAAATCACTCTGCGCTTTAGAGGTTGGAGTTGTGATAGGAAACTGGTAAGGGTTTCCAGGTGAACGCATAGTAGCACAGCACTAAAGCCCCGAGGCTGGCATATAACAGAATCACACGCACACACACACACACACACACACACACACACACACACAGGTAACGTTATGACTATGGAACATGAATTTGCAGCTGCTCCTCTCATTATGCAATAATAATTGGGAATAATTTACATTATATGACTAAGAAGTCATGTTTACCAATCTGAGACTGATAATTAAACTTAATGTCAGTTAGCGCTTCTTTTCCTTCGTAATTGCCTGCAAAACGAATGAGCTAGCTTGCAAATTACGTAACATTAAAAGGCAGAGTAGGTGACTTTGACTTTGAACGCATCTCGGAACCGAAAAAGTCCTGCCCCCTGCGTTCAGACCTCTGTTCAAAGCCGCTCCCCCAGAACGCCAAACGAGTGATCGAGATCGGCAGAATGCTGCAATCAGGAAGTAAGCATTGACAGACATGAGGCCGGCCAATTATTTTTTTCGGGCCCGACTTTTGCTCAGATTTTTTATTAGCATTAACAGCAATTGATGAGGTTTAAACGAGGCTTCAAATTGGTTTGAAAATACTGACCCTGAGGATTCAGAGGACATCAGTGTACAAGACGCTAACACACACACACACACACACACACACACACACACACTGGCCAGTCTGTTAGCTCAGGGGGATTAACGGGTGCTAAAGGTGGCAGCGTCCTCTTCCTCAGCTCGGAGGCTCTTTCCTGCTAGATAACTATGTGTCTCTGTGTGCTGTGGAAAAGTATGACAAGGTAAAAGAGTGTGTCTTTCTTGGCACACCACTGGTCCTGTAGTTGTAGACAGGTAACAATTTCCACACATTGCTTTCAAATAAGTACATCAATCGTATTAACATGCACCTTCCTTCTCAAACACAACAGTCTATTCTGTTTTATGGTCTGTTAAAATGTTAGTTTCCCTGTCTGTTCAATGATGGATTGCTTACTGTCGAACTTTGATTCCTGATGTGTTATTGCATTCTTGTATTACAGCTGCATTGGAAACAGTTGGATGAGATGTCATGTGTTCTACACCCAAGACACTTATTCTCTTAAATGTGTTGTATCCTCATAACGTTGCTTCCAGGGGAGAAGTCCTCTACTGATGTATTGCTGGTCTTGTGTCTTAGCCACTTACAAACAAGATCCAAACTGCTCTCTGATCTAAGTGTTCCCCAGACCAGCATTTAGCATTGCTTTCAGACATCTGCTGCTCACGCATCACCTTGGGTGATTGTTTATATATATTGTACAGTGTAAAAAATATGTTCCTCTTAGGGCCTTCCAGTCAGAGACAAGGTGAAGTCTCACTTTGATACATCTCAGAAAGGAGCTTATAAAAACGGTCTTATCTGCAAGAGAGTAAAAAAAAAAAAAAAAAAAAAAAAACACATGCACTTATCAGTCCAGGCTCGTTTTATGGCATTAAGTATATGATATTCTGCAGAAAGCGTTGTGTCTCTTTGAAAGGGTCGCTGAGGATGAATTATTAATAATACATGTTAGTTTCACTTGTCTCTGCCATCTCCCTTCATCCTTTGCTCCAACCTGCGCTATCACATGTCGTCGGCTCTGAAATGGTGAAAATGTTTCTGCCCACAGATAAGAGCTCCCCGAAGGGAGGCAAAACAAGAAGGAGCGGCAGAAGAGGGGATAAGCGGAGGAGTAGCTGAGCTGAATATCTATCGGGAGATCAGAGTATGAGGCTAATCTGGGTTAAACGGCTGCTCAGCAAGGCTCTACAGTCCTCTGGGGTGAAGGGAATATGGCAGGGTGGTGTATTGTCACCCACAGTTTTAGCTTTAGTTTTAGGAAAGTAAGAAAAGACAAGTTTTGACAACAGGCTTTCAGTTTTACCATTTTTTTATGTTTTAGGCCAATGTGCAGTTAGACTTTTCCATCAATATTTTTTTTTTGGGATGACTGGCTGATCATTCATAACACGCCAACATCAGTACATTATCCATTATCCACAATTAATGACATTCACTCTGTTTCACCGGAGGATTTGCTAATACCTGGAACAATTGTTAACGTCCCATTAAGTTTTTATGCAACGGAGACGCTCACTTTACCAGTAAATAGGACAGACCGTAGATACTTGGCAACAAGGGTATTTTTAGTCCTCCCACGTAATGCTAGCTTCAAAAACAACAACAGTGCATGTTTGGTGGTTGAAAACAGTGAATATAATTCAACATTATGTTTTACAACATGACCATGAGCCAGGGCACTGCACACAAATCTAGTTTCAGCTAGTGAGAAACAGCAAGACCACCATGTGGTGTTCAGAGGCACTGAATAGGACTACTCGTTGTTGGAAATAATATAAAATAAGATGCCTTTTCACTTAATGTAGCCAGTGCAATCATTTAAACAATGAAAAGACAGTGAAATTGCTTAGTAGGTGTCGATTATCAGGACTTTCTGACACCCTGCGCCCAATCACAATTTACCCTGACCATTGTAAATCAGCTTTAACACAGTAGTTGGATCTCAGCAGATGTAGTCATCTCTTAGTGTTTAATAGCTTGTGTTACAGTAAGTAACAATAAAGGCCACATGCTCTCATAGAGTCCTTTTCAAAGACAGGTAGAATAGGCAGGTGAAGAAACACCCCCGAAATAGAGAAACAATAAAAATGGATATTGTGCTCCAGATAGTTTTGCATTTTTCATGTTACGCGGTGTGCCTTTATCTTAGTGACTGGTTTCTTTCAAAGAGCAGTGATGTGTATAACACTTCCCCTTCCATCTATCATTTATCCCTCATGACTAGCAGATGCTGCTGCAGCTCACTACGCTACACCCAGTAGTGTACGTTAGGACTACTTGAACATACTAAACACTAAGCGGAGCCATGGTGTTTTTTAAATGTTTTTGTTTCAATTGAAAGCTGGGTAAATGTTGGGGAAAACTCTGAATGATACAGGGGGCACAGGGTTGGAAAAAAGCCTCAAGCCATGCCAAAGATTACAGATATCAATTATGTCAGAGGAGCTGTAAAATGTCGCTCAAGGTCGGGCTCTGATTGACACACCAGAGTACATGTTCGATTAAAGTATGTGTTGAGAAAATGTCTGTTGGACTAATGAAACCCAGATATTTTAAAAACAATAATGTATTTAAAACTCGAACTGCTGCCTCAGTTTAACATCTCGCCAAAGGACTGCAGTTGAGAATTAGCCTGCTGGCTAACACTGGCACATTTACAGAAATGTTGATCAATGTGCACTGTCCTTTAAATAATAATAATAAAAAAAAAATCTATATAAAGGTTTCAGTTAACATCCATGTCTGTCCGAATGGCATCATTTCATCATTTCATCCTATTAGGCATTTGTAATTATATGTGTATTAAAATGGTCCTAAATAGCGTAGGGATTATTGAGTTATGACCAAAAACCTGTTTTCATATCACATGACCCTCGGCTATCACATTCTAATCAGTTCAATTCTGAGTTCAGCTGGATGTTTGAGCCAAATTTGAAGAAATTGGCTCAAGGAGATTTCACGAGAATGGGACGGATATTAGGTCAGTGATTTTGACTTCTGACCTCCAAAATCTAATTTGATCATCTCTGAATCCAAGTGGACATTTGCTCGAAATTTGAAGAAACTCCCTCCAGGCATTCCTGATTTATTATGAGAACATAAAGCCCCCGGCCACGGCTTTCTCTGACACGGAGGCATGATTAGAAAGAGGGCCATCGAGCTAATAACAAGGTCTTTTGTAATCTCAAAATAAATGTCATGATGGATGTAGGTACATTTTGATCCGACAGTATAACTCCTTCCACAAAAGTCAATTAAAACCTTTCTTTGAAGAAACATTTTTCGGCCTCCATTAGGGCTGCACGATTCTGGAAAAAATGTGAATCACGATTTTTTTGCTTAGAATTGAGATCACGATTCTCTTGCACGATTTTTTCCACAAAATGTTTATTGCACTGATGAACTTTAACAAAACAAAAAAACGTTTGTTGCTTTGGCAGAGGCATAGTAGTTCTATCATTGGAAGATAAGTAATTTTTACAAAAGTAAAAAAAAAAAAAAACATTTTTAAGTATTGCACCCTTCTGGGCTGCCACTAGAGGATGATTGACAGGCGCTCTCCTTCATACAATCACGCGCACACTTCATGGCTGCACCTGATTGGACGATCGCTTCCACAGCTGTCCTGTCTGCTCCGGAGTTCACGCAGACCAACATGGCGGCTCGTTTGGAAACTTTCTCTTATTTCACGGAAATAGTTCACCGAAAGGTGTTTCTGAAAACATTTTAAGCGAGAAATAAGCTATGCAGTTGCTGAATCTGTCTTTATTTTAGATCGACAACATTCAGTTTAGAAGATTTTTGCGAGCGTTCCCGAGGCGGCGAGTCGAGCCCGGCGCAATGAATGGGCCGCGGGGAAACACCACTGCCTGTGGACACGTACCTTCACTCTTTCCAAACACTCAACTGCAGGCGGCTTCCTCCACTGAATCACGTGTCGTACAGAGTTTTACCATAGGTTGAGGGAGGAGGCAGTGCTGCGTTTGGGGGCGCTTCAAAAAATCCGGAAGGAAATAGGAGCATTTGTGATGCCGCTCGAGATATAAAATGCTTCAGAATCGCCGTGTGTAGAAATGAGATCACGTGTACGTGTGAATCGAGATCGCGATTTTTTAACGATTTTTTTGTGCAGCCCTAGCCTCCATACAATCATACACAAAAAACACATGACATGACACCTTTAGCAGAATCGGAATTAAACCTGTTTTTTTTTAAGTGAAAGATTCAGCATGCCTTTAGGGAAGCTCAGCTACTCTTGGCTTGTTTTGTGTCTTAGTACGGATTTTTTTTCAGGCCTTCCCATCTTCAGCCTCTCTCAGAGCAGTAAATTCAGCATGCAGGGGAAATCAATATGCTCGTCCTATAATCAGATGAGTGGGTGTGATTTAAGACTATCTCCTATTGACGTTCAGCATCTTCGTGCAGTCATACGCCCTCGCATGCACACAATCACACAGAACACAATGACACACCAGACAGCGCAGCATCGTGTTGTCCAGGCGTAATAAATGATTGCGGGTGTCGGCGGGAACGTAAAACAAAAGTAATTAAAGGGAGCTGAAGGGCCCCAAAGCTCAGAGCACTTGATTAATGATGCCTTTCAGCACACACGGCTCTCCTAGAATGGTCTAACCTGACGAGGCGGGAGAGAGAGGGAGAGAGAAGTGAATAGGTGTCATTGACCTGTCCTAAACCTTTAGGTGATAGTGGAACTATTGGGTTAAGATAAGTGGACTAAGAGGTTTAGAACAGATGCCTGAGAGAGGGTGTTGTTTTCAGCACAAAATGTCGGTGCATGCCAACCATGTCATACACTTGCATGTAAATTTGAATGATTTCTGTCAAGTTGGTTGCGTGTTAATAAATCTGCACTTCAAATAATTGAATTTCCTGGGCATTGCTCATCTATTTTCAAATCAGCGAAGCCTCTCGTGAAAGCGAGGATAGATGGTTCTCGTTCCATCCGTATTGCTGAAACATTCAGATGAATTCCCTCACCGCGGGCTTCTGGGCAACAAGACAGCGTCTTTTACAAACACTAAAAGTCACATTGTGTTAGGGAAAGCAGAAATCAAGACTGCGCGGTAATGACGGCGTGGGAGGACTGCTGACCTCAGCAAGCAATTAGGTGCAGACTGCTGGCTGACTGGCATCTTGTCTGGGGGAATTGTGTCTGTGTGTGTCTGTGTGTGTGTGTTTGTGTGTGAGACAAATCATGAGAAAGACAGAAGCAGCAAAACAGGTTGTGTGCTGGGAAAATTGCTCCGCAGCTTGCCCCTAATGCGTTTCTCTCTCTCATAATTGGATTTTAAAAATACATACATGGAGCGACCCTTTATATGTGGTGTCACGTTGTCTCTAGACACCTTCCGCTCCAATCTCTCTATCGCTGCTCTTCCCTTTGTCCTTTGTTGCAATCTGTCCACACACTTTCACTGTTTTATCTCTCCCTTTTGCTTTCATTTGGCCTCCCGTGCGCACGGGCCCTCCTCCTCTTTTATCTGTCATTGTTGTTTCTTTACACTGGGAGCAAGAACAAGGAGAGCAAAATAACAGCCGCTGCCACCACATACAGTGAGGTACACGGAGATGCCAATTTATTGGACAAAGAAGGATGTGGTGGGGACAGAGAGGGGTGGCTCACGCTGTTTTTAAAGGGGCAGGGCTCAAGCTGGACTTTGAATCTTGTGTATTTCAGAGGCAACAACATGGCTAACCGCTGAAGATAATATGAGCTGGTATTACGTGTTATTTTTGTGCTTCGTTTCCGTCTTTGTAGCTGTGCCAAAAGCTATTAAGCACACTTTTGTAGCAGCACAAAAAGAACCTCTCAGTCTGTTTCTTTTTAACGTCTCACTAATCTTTCTTCCTTCTCATGAGGCAGATGTCTCCTGTTTTTTTCCCTTCTTGTCTTCCTGTCTCTTCTTCTTTCTGTGTTTAATCGCCACCCTGCTGCTGACAGTGTGCCTCTGAGTGCATTAAAACAACAGCAAATAATAAGCTGCGGAGCCGGGGGTTTGATCGGAAATTGGTCCACCCACGAACTGATGTACATGTGTCCCGATGTGTTGAGTTTTTTCACATGCCTCCAATGTCGTATGACTTGTGATGGTTTTATTATTCTTGCTGTGAAGAGTAATGGTGCATGGCAGGTGGTGGAGTGCCAGTTTCTGTATGTGTGCATTGTGCAAGTTTTTTCCATTACACCACAACAGTATCATTGTGCAATTTGAGGTGTTTAACTGGATGGAGATGAATGGTTGGAGAGAGATGGTGTATGCATATGCTGTGTGTGTGTGTGTGTGTGTGTGTGTGTGTTTGTCTGACAGATAGAGTGTGAATTTAACAAGCTGAATGAGTTACAGTCAGACATCTGGACAGAGACATGTACGCCTTATTACTATCAATAATTAATCCATAAACACAGCCAATAAATCTACTTGCCTGCCTGGGAAACTGCTGACACACACACACACACACACACACACACAGCGAGAAAGTGGAGATACTTAACTCCACACACAAACAAACAGAATGCACTCCCACTAACTTGTGTTTCTTGAGTGAGAGCCCCATATGTTGCTTCATCTGCTGCATGCCGTGGTAGTCAGTGTAGATGAGGTCAAAGGGCAGCGGGCCGGTCAGTGGGCAACTGCCTCTGCCCGGGGGAACGCCGAGGAACCTGCAACGCACGTCAACAGAAGCACAGAGTTTAGACAAGCAGCACACAACATGAGCGAAAGAGAAGAGAGGAAATTCACTCCAAAAATAGTGCGAGGACATGAGCTGCACTTCAGAGCATCCCAGCATCCATTATAGACTCGGACAAAAACATTTTGTTTCAGAAAGGAACTTAAAGAGGAGGTGAACAAACAGTACAACAGTGTCTGCTGGGAGGCAAATTCATTCATCAATGGGGTGAAATGGATGTTTGTTTTTTTGGTTTGAACTTATTTCTGTGAATTGTTTCATTCTATAGCATGTTCATATAACGCTGGCAGTCTATCAGGCAAAGGACATTTCACAGTATATTTCATTGAGATGTGGTGATAGTTTGAGTTCTTCATTATTAAACCCCAGGTGTGATACTAAGGCTTTTCTCTAAAGTTGGAGTATAATCATTGTTCTGCATTTTTATGGACTAGAATAACACGTTAATGAGCTTGTTTCTGTTTCTTTTACAATTCTTACATACTTTTGGACACACTGTCGAGCAAAACCATTCTAAAATGGGTTTACAGTAGTGTGATAATCGTTGTATTACAGAGATGTAAAATGCATTACAGCATTTAGTGTGAATTCTTCATCTAGAGTACGTGACTTATGGCATCTGCATGCTTTTAAAGCTGACCACAAGGCTAACTGATTAATTGGCTCAGCTGGTAAGTTTAGTAAGTTTAATAATGTTTAAGATCTTAGGTTGTTTGTCTAGTACTAATGAAATAGAAAGTGTTTGATAGCCAGGACACTTAGCAGAATAGACAAAGACTGCGAGCTACGGAGACTAAACTTCATCACTAAAACATCCTGTTTGACTGACAGTTGATCTCTGAGACATGCAGACGCACAGCAGTGAAAAAATGTATTTTGGAAAAATCCTACCAGAAGTAAACATTTTTAGAATGCATGCCCGTTGAAGAAATCAAAGCCCTTAAGCCTGGAGCTGTTAAGTTCAACCCGCCGAGCTCCACACCAAGACAAGGCAGACAAAAGGCTGTAGAGATGGCAGCATGAGGCCAGAGCTGGAGCCCAGCATGAATAGGAATCTGAACAAAAAACAACTGTACTAATCACATTTGAGGGAAGACCTTGCATTGTGTGCCAAAATGATGAAGCCCATCAGCAGCATGCCCTTCAAAAAAACATGACAAAGTAACGAAGATGATGTGAAATAACCAAACGCCCATCACTGTTTATCTCAATTTGCCTTAGGAGATTGTTTCTCATATCAAAGTTAAAAATCGAATTGCCTGGAGTGAAGGGGAAAAAACAAAATAGTGTTTTGAGTGAAAGTTGAATTAAAAGTGTGTTTGTTGATCAGATAGTATCATATGAGCTACGCTGAGTTCAATCAAAGGCAAGCCAGGACACACTGGGGAGGCCTTTGGCAAAATATAATTCAAACAAACAGGATAAAAAGAGCCGAATGGGTAATGACTTGGCTTAATTGAACCTTACAGCAGCAACAACGACAGATGGGAAATGGATGGAGGGAGATAGGGAGAGAAAACAGATAAACTGATGTGTTGGGGTTGTGTGTGTCTGTCAGGTGCTTAATTGTATAAGTGCTTGTGTGTGTATGATCTACTGTATACCTGCTGTGTCAGTGTACACACACACACACACACACACACCACACACGTACAAAACCAAGGAGAAAAGAGATGCTATTTGGAAGTGTGTGATGTATTGTGTCCAGTTTCCCATCCTTGTTTGACTCAGTTTCAAATTATTGATCGACTTAGGGCCTCTCTGTTACCGTGCCGACAGACCTGCTATTGGATATCTGACCTGTGAGTGGTCTGTTAGCTCTTACTTAGCTCTTCTTTCTTTGACAGATGAGGCCAGAGGCTAATGGAGACTGTAATGCAATTCATACCCCCAGTGAGTTTCATCCCGCTATGCTAGTTTCACATTGGAGTCTTTTTGGCTGCGCTGCTATCCAAACGCTCACTTGATAGCGTTGCGAGGAAGCTGCTAAACACAAGATAAAAGAGTTTGATGTAGTGATTGAAGTGAAATATGTGGCGCTTCTGTAAACCAACAACTGCCGTGTAAAAGGTAAGGCACATTTTTGTCTGGTGTACTGAGATGAATGACTACCGTAGAAGTAATGTGACAAATCATTTTAACTACAGGGCCACTTGCATTTTCTGGAGCTTTGAAATGTATCTCCCAAAGTGAAGAATCAACTTTCAGACCAAGTCCTCCCAGTATAAGCATATGAATGTATAAGTTTCCTTGGCAAATAAAAACTAAAATAGAAATGTATTACGCAACCCTACTTGTATGTAGGTTGAGGCTGTTGAAATGCCCACTGAAGGAAACCTAAAGGTGCAGCTAAAATGATAAGGTGACACAACAAACATCACTTTGATGCTATCATTAAAGAGTACAACTTGACAAAAAAATCTAAAACTGCATGACTGAAATTAGACAAAATTGTTCCCATTGCATAAAATATAAAAACAATATTTAACTAAAATAATGTACTTTGTCAAATGACTACAAGTAAATCAAAATAATCTGCAAAAATGTATATTTATTTTAGTTTTATGGTGCTACATGAGCTATTTTGAGCAAATGGTTCTCAATAGGGTGACAGCTGAGCCGGCATCTTGCAGCTAATGGCGCTAACAAATCTAACAGCGCAAACAACGAGAACAGTGCTGACAGAGCTAACACTGTTTGGGCGATACCCTTACAGGACAACACTGTCGTTGCCATGGCGTTGTCCTGGAAAAGCAAGGAGAAGCTCAGATTACAACAATAGTGACTTAATACTCTGCACAGGTAGAAGCATTTATCCACTATATCTTTATATAGGGGCTGCACGGTGGTGTAGTGGTTAGCACTCTCGCCTCACAGCAAGAGGGTCCCGGGTTCGATCCCCGGGTCGGCCTGGATTCCTTCTGTGTGGAGTTTGCATGTTCTCCCCGTGTAAGCGTGGGTTCTCTCCGGGATCTCCGGCTTCCTCCCACAGTTCAAAGACATGCAGGATGGGGATAGGTTCATTGATTACTCTAAATTGCCCGTAGGTGTGAAGGTGAGTGGGAATGGTTGTCTGTCTCTACATGTCGGCCCTGTGATAGACTGGCGTCCTGTCCAGGGTGTACCCTGCCTTCGCCCAATGACAGCTGGGTTCGGCTCCAGCCCCCCGTGACCCTGAATACAGGATAAGCGGTAGAAAATGGATGGATCTTTATATAGAAAATTGTTGTAAGCTGCTTCATTAATGTTCCCCTTTAACAAATTCTTTAAATGATAGGTTCATATTTTTTCCATGTTTGTCCTGACACTAAAAACACCTTTTCCAAATGTGATCACAACGTAAGTGATAGGGGACAAGATCCACAGTCTTACTTGTGTTCATGAAACTGTTTCACAAGTCCACATCTATTACATTTCACCCCACAGTGTTTATAAAACCACAACTGGGATGTTGCCTGTTTGCTGTTTGAGGCCCTGTAACACATTATGGTATAGCATGACAGGGTTTCAAGTGTGCACTCTGCTTGCATTGTTGTGACCCTCGAGTCTCGTAGTTTCCATTAGCGATACAATGTCTGCCTCCATCCTCACAGATAATGGAGAACTCTCGTAGTTAGAGAGGGCTGTTCAAATATTCAATTCAATGAGAACCAATCACATTTCAGAGATGACAGGGAAAAGCAATCTTTCAACAGTATTATCGAGAGTTGTCCCAGTAAAGTTTTGTATTAATTATCTAAAGCAAGGTCCCAAAACTTAACGTTTCGGAGAAAACACTTAAACAGGTGATTAGGATGGACTCATGGGGACTTCCTCAATCACTTCTAATAAAATGTGAAAAATGGTTCTCGTATTAATTAAAGCTGAAGGTCAAAGATGAGCGCTCTCTCTGGTCTGGAATAAAAGAGAGCTCAACACTGAAGAAAATATTTAAGAGGTGGATAAGGAGGCAGAAACTAAAGTATGTACCATGTTTTCAAACATAGTTTTAAAATGAGTAAAGTGTCTTCCTCCCGGTGTAGCCTCAAGTTTCAAGATCTTCATACCAGTTGTTCTCCAAGATTGCATACTAATTTTTGTGACTGCGATCTTGAACATGTTCTTAATGCATTTTACATTTATATATATTGAATCAAAAGGAATAACGGAGATTCCCACACAGTTTGATTATGTCATTCTAACAAGAATGAGCTCTACTTGTTTCAATTCAGACAGTAGACAGCACATCATATTCTATCTTAATGAAATACTTTTCAAAAACACAGAAAATAAGCTTTTCTTTAAATATGTGGAGATAAGTTAGAAATCTGCATTTGTATTTATGTCAATGCATCGACATATGAGCACTGTTGACAAAGTCAGACATTTTATCGGTTTTTCTTTGCCTAAAAAATGCAAATAGACGACAATTTGCTAGTAGTTGGCTTTGCTGATACCAAGCTGAATTTATTTTCATACTATATTAACTTCAACTACAACCAAATCAACTTTGTATCACAGACAAAATAAAGCACATAAACAAACAAACTAAAATGACAGCATCGTGATTGCCTCCACCAACCAGTCATGTTGTAGTTTACATCCACGTCTGCCCAAAATGTCACTTCATCAATCAATTTGTCCTATAAGACATTTATGTGAAATCGTCAACATTTTGTGAGGTCACAGTGACCTTTGACCATCAAATTCTAATGAATATGTGGATATTCCTGAGATAACACGCTCATGAGAATGGACTCGACGGTCGGACAGATGGACAAACTGAAAACATAATGACTCCAGCCACGGCTGTCTGACGCCTGCGCAGAGGCATAAAAAGCTGTAATTCGTGATGATCGCTACACCATCTCTGGTTCTTCATTGCAGCAATAGCATAATAAGTACAATCCATTTTCATTATGGCTGCAGCTCAGTCAGGCCTTTGTCTACAGAAGTCTATCAGTCTCTCAGTGTTGGTCTGACTGCCATAACAGAGAGGAGAGGGACAATGAGGACGGTGAGAAAAGATATGCTAAAAGAATAAAAGAAAGCAAACAAGAAAGACTCAGACTTAAATGAACTAGCAGCTGAGAAACCAGCAGCATAGCAGAATACAAGCAGGTCCTTGCGTCTACATTTTCCAGCAGCAGTCTGTTTCTCTCATTCTTTTCCTCTGATCACTTTCCATTCAGCTGTTCCACCGTAGCGGATTGGCCAAGAGGGAAAATGAGCTGTTGCAATAAACCCGTTTCTTTTGTTAAAGAACGCTGAAGGACCATTTCTATAATGAAACTGCATTGAATCCTTGACCTCTATATCGACTATTTTTTAAAGCTGACCTCAACCACCTGTCCATTAAATTCACCCTTTGACAGAGTCAAAGAGTTTGGTGCAGTATTAACACCTCGCTCACGCTGTGTACAGGACAATTCATTGGTGGAGGAATAACAGTTACATTACTATAAGTACTGTATTAAAGCCTGCAAACTCCATCACAGGTGTTTTCAGTTATTCTGATTGATAAGACCTCTGCTCAGGATGAAGGTGGGCCGGGGCTTGGATGGGAATTTATGAGCTCACACATTTTTGGCTCAACAGCATACTCAGTCAATGCAGTTGATATTTCAAGACAAATTTGCTTGACACTGTGAGATTCAAGGACATACTACATTATATACTACTTAAATAGAAAAATGTGCTATAATCAATTCTAGAAAACAAAGTATCAGTGTGGTATCAGTATTTAATTTATCAGAATCAGGAGCCAAACTTTCCAAATAACCCTGTTTGTCTGACGGATTTAGTTACTCCTTACTTTACAGATAAAACATTTGTATACCCTTCCTATCCAGTGAAAGCCATCTATCACCAGGTTGAGCATGTTTCCACTTCTTAAACTAAATTAAAGAAGCCCTCTTGGGTCAGCTGGCAAATGTATTGCCATGAAGTTGAAAAATTATCTATTTTTCTGAGCTCATGACATTTTGACTATTTAAGGCTTTTCCACGACGGCACGAAATCAAGAATAATTCAGAGGCAAATTTTTACATTGTCAGACATTGATGTCTGACTATTCACATCAAGCGTGACATGATTTTGCAAATGCAAGGCATCATTGCAAAAACCATAATGATTGCAAGGCATCATTATGGTTCTCAAAAAAACATTTCCCTAACCTTACCCTAAGTCTTCACTCAAAAATCTCATGATTTACATCATGCAGACCTGCATTTGGTCTAAAAAAAAGGTGAGTCCCCACAATGTGAGTTTTATTATCAGATATACTGTATGTCCCCACATGATGGTAAAACACGGCCACACACACATACACATACGCACACACACACACACGCACACTTAGAATGGCAGGCAGCCCAGACATCGAATTCCAGTGCCATGCAGTGCCGCACAGGAGTCCAATTACCCAAGGTTCTCCTGTCTCCTGGTTGGCATTGATTCAACAAGCCCTCAGATGGAACACACACACACACACACTCTCACAAGTATATAAGAATAAATATAAATAGATATTTTTCCATCTTTGTCTTCTTCTTTTTTTTTTTTTTACAAAATTGTGTCCAAATTCAGAATTGAAATATTCTAACTATATATAACTACAAAACATCTTGTGCGAAGTCTAAAAACAACAACAACATTGAACTTCTTGCTCAATAAGAATATGAACTGATAGTCTCGGTGAAATGCTGTATGTGTGTGTGTTTGCAATTGTTCTTTGTGTGCGCGTGTGTGAAAATAGTTATGTTTCCCACTGCATGGTGCTTCATACCTATCCCGTTCAATACAAAATGACTGTACTGCAATTTAGCAGAGTGTTATTAGATGCACAAAAGCACAAAATGAGCAATAACACAGTGCATTGCTTGTGAAGGGCTGTCGTTTTGCCCATCCATAGCTGTATACGTGGGTATGAGTGGAGCAGAAATACAGATATTTTATCCTTTTTCACTCCACCTCCCATTGTGGTCGATACCCATTGTGTGAGTTGATGCACAGGTCTATGCCGCTCTGCCCAATCCTAGGGTGCTCCTAGAGAACAGACGATCCATACTGGCCGCAGGGATGTGTGCGAGTAACTGTGTGATGTATACGTGCGAGTAGTGTTTGTGAGTACAAATATATTTCCACGGTATTCCAGTGTATGTGGTGTTTGTCTGCATGACGCAGAAGTTGAAGGTCACAGCAATCAGTGCTGTCAGCTAATGTCATCCCGGCTGTCCTGGCTGACAGAGGGCGAGATGGGGTCAGTGGTGAGATGAGGACGCGAGCAGCCGAGACTGTGAAAGGCGTTGCACTGTTGTCACGGATACCAACATTGTGACTTTGATGCCATGTCTAAATATCTCAATACCCAGTAAATACCACAGCAAAAACCCGACAGGAAAAGTAATGGAATAATAGATGGCAGACCATGGAACTTTTTTTCTTTAGTTAAAATTGGTCAAATAAAACATGTGCACATTATATACTTTCTTTGATAGTGAACTTCATATGTGCAACCAGATATCACATTAAAGAGATTTCTGCAAGGCTTTTTTTGTAACAACTGCAGACGTTACCAAGAATCACAGTCAAACAATACTCTAACATCTGCTCTTTGGTGGATTATGTATTTGCTGAATTACAGGAGATGCTTGGACAGAAAAAAAGGATGGTGAGTCTAATTTCAACTAATTAGAGCCATGTTGTTATTTTGCTTGTTTTTTCCTTGCTGATACAGATAGCAGCTCAGAGTGAGACTATGCTTCAAGTGGTTCAAGCTTTTTTCTTGTTTTCAAATTAATTTGTGGAAAGGACCCACAATTATTTTTGACTGCTACAAAATTATCCTTGTGTGATCCCAAGCCATATTTAAAGACATTCTGAAAGTACTGGTACAAATACATGGGACATCAACCCATTTAAATGGCAGGGTATTACAATAACTTTATAGTACCTTTGTCACAACAAAATGTAGATTTTGTTGTTGTGTCTATGCACACTGTCCTCAATTTCTAATATTAAAAGAACATTTCACTGGGACATTGATCTAGTCATTGGACATCAATGTGAAGGAGACATTTACATCTTTATTTTCACACTTTTCTATTCAAGTCAATGTTAATTACAACAATCCCCTGGACTTTACAGGGCATCTGAATGATTTGCCTTATCAGAACCAAAATGACTATTTGGATGAAGCATATTGTCTTAATTCTTTGTTTTGATGTCTCATCTGAATTACAGATTAATCTAAACTGAATTAGATTAAACGTAATCTACATCTAAATATTATACGTGCATTATACATGATATATATACATATACATACTATATATGTATATATATATATATATATATATATATATATATATATATATATATAAATAAAGGTTTCCGATACCTGGATATTCTACTTAAGTAAAGAAGTATTTGTACTTCGTTACTTCCCACCTCTGTGTGTAATGGAATCACATAAAACTTCCATCGGGATTGTTTTGCAGAGTTTCACACAGAACTGAAAACAAGCACCACAAGAAGGGCCACGCAAACGTGAAATAGAAAAAAAAAGTCTTAGTCTTGAATGTCATGAAAATGTTGCCCTGGTGTTGCATAAGGTATCAAAAAGTTTCTGCCTTGAAAACTTGGTTATAAAGTTTATCACCGTGACATGATGACAAAATTGTGCAATACCAGCTTGATCCTCTTACGTCGACCCTGGAGGCAGCTGAAGGCAGCATAATACTACCACTTTAGGGAGACAAGTCGACTTTACATGTCAAGATGTTACCTCAGTGGTGTGTGTGTGTGTGTGTGTGTGTGTGTGTGTGTGTGCGTGCAATAGATAGAAGGCTTTAATATTTGAATTGTATTGCTTAAAAAGTAAATCTTGTAGGAAATCTACATGTTCTTAATTCTCAGTGCAATCAAATGATTGAGTCAAACATCGACGATGTGTTTCCACATCTGCCTGTGATTACACCGAGGGGAAGGCAATCTGTGTGTTGCCAACGTTTCTCTACTAGACACACACACACACACACACACACACACACACACACACACGGAACAGTGCTATAAGCAGCTGACAGGCCCCAGTTATCTGCCAAGGCAGGGTACACTAGATAAGGGAGCCGCAAGGCATCATAAACACCAATACGAGAGACAGAGACAGAGATAGAGGGAGAGAGAAAGAGAGGAAATCAGAGATGAAAGAAGGAGGAGAAAAAACATGCAACACTCCTGTCAGTGGTAATAAAATGCTCACATGGAGAGTTCCGGTGGAAACGGGGAGAATTAAAGCCACGGGGAGAGACAGATAGGGGAGCGAGGTGAAAGCAGAAGTGACAAGTTGGTTGCAAGGTAAAGGTAGTCAGAGAGAGAGGGAGGGAGCGAGAGATAAATGGGGGGACATCAATATCTGAGAAAGGAAGTGTGTGGAAAAGAGTGAGAAGCGGCTGTACATGAAGTGAAAATAAGAACGGAAAATACATAACCTCCAAGCTCTGACTTTGATCTCTGGAGGAAATTTACAGAAACCCACATGCATGTATGTATTTATTTTTAAAAAACATAACCATAAGGAGACGTTCAATCTTGAGTGACATCTACAGCACCTCTCAAAGGATTAGTATTTTACTGCAGTGGAACCACATTCTTTCACTAAGGAGTGTTATTTTAACCAAAAAGACTTGATATATTGAAATTGATAGCAAACCTAAGCCCACCACTTTTACCTGTAAACTTTGGCTTTGGTCTCTGGGATTTTACATAAACACACACACACACACACACACACACACACACACACTGCATATGCACCCTTTGGTAATAAAGCCCGTTCCAGCTTTGTCTCCCAAGGCATCAGGCACTCCACTCTTTTCCCTTCATCAGCAGCTTTAGATCCAATCCCACTAAATCAAGAAGAATAACAGTCGGCATTAGTTGTGACAGGAGAAGTTGAGGGAATTGAGAGCGCGCACACACACACACACACACACACACACACACATGCACACCCATATGAAAATGCATATGGCGGGGCATGGATGTGTAAATAGACACTTTGGCAGATATACATATCATTATGCTCTCACACATTGTGCAGATCAGATGAATCCACTTTGCAACCTGCCAGTGGAGCTCAGGAAGGAACGAAAACAGAAGCAGAATGCCAGTGAAATGATACGCCAGGCAGATGCCTTTCACTCAAGCATGGAGCGAGCACACACATATGGATGAATGTGTAGGAACACTCACAAATCATCCAAAGTCGAGTGGACGCGTGGATGCGAGTGCCATCACACATCCCACCACACGCATTCAAGCGGGCTCATTAGCACTACCCCGCTGACACGGCAGAGCGCCAACTGAGAACTAATTTTCCACGATGCGTGTTGTAGGCCATTGACCCTCTGAAGCTGCACGCTGCCTGAATTGAGCTCAAGCTCACACCTGAATGTAGACTTTCAAACTGACGCTGGGGTTAGCGAGAAGAGTTTTCCACTGGCAGCCAAACGACCGGAGAGTAAACCCAGCGCTCATCTACAGGGCGCCTCAATAACACGCAGGAAAAGTCTGCAGGGTTGTTTTCTTCAGTAACCTTCATTCAGACTTGAGTGTTAATTAACAAGTTGCTTGTTCACACTCAGAGCTGATATGATTCTGGAGCAGCCATGCAAAAGTTTCAAAACTGTTAAATCTGATGGAGAGGAAAGAAACGACAAAGCTGCCAATTTAGTTGCACGCTGAACATTTTCGACACTGCGGTCCAATCAAAGAACGACAGCATCAGCTTTTTAAACGAATGCCCCCAAACTACACCTGTTTACATTCAAGTGACAAAGCTCTCTGGCGGCTATGGGATTATGACTCTTGTCTGATGGGAGGAGGAGAGGTTGTGCTGATTATTATAAAGCCAAAAAGAAGGAGAGGTTATGGTGGTAATCTCTGACAAGGGTTACTGCTGTTTGCTTCCTGTTTTTTTTACAGTCAATGTTGCTTTATTTCATCCATAATCACAATTGATCTTAACCAAATCATCGGTCAGTCCAACACTTTGGTCCAGATTAACATAACTGTTGAGAAAAGGTGGTGGTTTCCATGGGACATGGATGTTGTGGACATCTGTAAGTTCAGTATTAGCCATTTGCTTGGCCTAATTTCAAGGCTGGCTGCCCTAAAATGGCCAAATCTCCTCCTCAGAGACAGCGCGGAGATATCAAGTGTATTGACATCAGTTTGAGCCCGGCTTTGACAGCCCGTTGAGTTTTAAACCATTAGGCCAAGGAATCACAGACGGCATCATTGAGCAAAATGTTCTGGGTTCTCACGTTAACTCTGAACAACTCCAGGGAGGCCTGAGTGAGGTAGATGTATCTGCACCAAACCCAATTATGCTTGACTTTGCTCACATCAGCTGCACTTTTCGATGAACGTGGAGATAACAAGGGCTCTGATACAACTAACAAGCACTGTCAAGTTTGCTAAAAGAAAATGTGGATAATAAGAGGTTCCCGACCCCGTTTTTAGCGGTGCTTGGCACACACATGATAAACTGGTTTCTGTGGTTTGAGTTTCATTAAAGATACAATTACATACTCTCATGGGCAGACAAAGAATAGCGACACAACACGGACCAACTACATCACGTTCTGTTCAAAACAAATCACTGATAAGGGTTAAAATAAAATAATTTGTTGGAAAAATGAGGACAAGAAGCTAGAATGTGAGAACACCGTGTGCTGTACGTGATTCGACCGACCTTAGTTTGGGATGCACATAATTGATGATGAAGCTATTGATATTTCCCTCTTGACTCATGACTGCATATTTTCCCAATATCAAAATTGATGACTATGTGCTTGCTATGCAGGTGCTGCACACCAATTTATCACTTGTGGTCATGCACCATTGCGCCAAGAACCAATTAAGAACCATTATGATGTTGATAATCGTTCAAGCCAGGGCTCATTATTTTGCTGAACCACAAAATGCATTCAGTTCTTCAGCATCAAGCTACAGTATCTAAGTAACAGCCTTTTTTGGTGAAATTTGATGGGACACTCTTCAAGACGGCTGCAGGTTTGGTGACACATCATCTAAGTGGTTCAACATTCATATTTTACAGTTTGGTTTACTGAGAGGTCAGACAAACAACATTTCCTCACTAGATTAGATTACATTTCATCCAATTTCTCTTTTTAGGTCCTTTCCCCCATTTCCTTTTCTGTCGGCCTCAGGCAGCATCAAGTGAATAATAAAGCTTGTGATGGAAAGGTGGTTGTTGAATGGCTGATGGCGGCTCAATGTGTCCCCAGGCTTTGGAGTCTATTCTGCACTAAAACTGCCCTCCCCTGCTTCCATTCCCTGTAAGAGGAGTTTGAAAAGCCCTCAGCCCCTGGGTCTGGGAAAAAAACACTCACACACACACACACACACACACACACACACTCATGCAACACACATAAGGCTGGGAGATTTTTTCGATTTAATTGATTCATTTGCATTTTTACTTTCCTATGGTCTGTGAACTGGTTGAACCACAAAATCACGTTTTAAAAACAGTTCTAGACTTCCAAAAGTTTGTGATTTCCGTTAACGGTGCCATCCTCTCTCTTCCCTCTCACGTCTTCCCGCCCCTCCTTCTTAAGCCCCACCCCCCTGGGCTCTTCCCGCGGCCAACCACAACAGATGACACTGACAGATTTTTACACAGTTTACCTTACTGTTACAAACATTTACAATAATTTACTAATTTATGATTAATTTGTCTTAATCTCTGGGTAAACCATTTTTACTTTATTAATCCAAATTAAGTTTAGCTATCTTACGGATTTATTACTGCACATATTTAAGAACTAATTTATTTGAATCCCTGTTTTCTACACATGGGCTACATATTATTATTATTTATTGTATTTCAATTTACAAGTTTTTTCAGGGATGGCCTAGAAGAGACTTTTTTTTCAATTCAGAAAAATGGAAAAAAATCGATGCTCAAATCAAAAATTGTCCAATAGTTTGAAAAAAATCGAGATTGTTTTTTTTGTCCAAAATCTCCCAGCCCTAAACACACTTACCTTATCACTCACACATCCCCTTAAAGTGCCCTTCTGTCTAACTTTCCCCCTCACAGGCGTTGTAGTGAAAACACCTCCCATTGATATGAATTCAGCAGTTGGCACTGTAGTGGGTGCCGGATAAACCCCCCAACAGAAATACATTGGCCTGCTGCAAAAAAGTTGAAACGTAATTAACTTTTGGAGAAACGCAACCCAACATGACAATGTGTTGGCCAATCAGGTAACTTCCATCCCAGCCACGAGGGAGGACAATACATTAACGAGACGAAAAATTGATCACTGATCAGCAATCATTTAGAGATTAAAGATTAAAAATTAACAAACATAAAAGATTAAGATTTGATTGACGTTCGGGCTGGGTGGCATATGTGACATATTGTGCTGCTCAAACTCCACATGAGGGAAGTGTGTATGGCGGTGGACAATCTTACAGCCCCATATCTCTGCAGAGCTCTGTATCGCACAGAACTTCTTTATTCGCTAATCCCACTTTTTTCCATAATCCAATCAAATTTCAGGGATTTAAATGCCCCACGTCACTAAACCCAGTTCACATATTCGGTTTAACATGGACATATGTCACATTAAGGAAGCTAAAGATGCTTTGACTACTTTTTTGGTGTGATTGTAACTGTCTGAAGTCTTTAAGTAAGACAAATACAGTATTTAACATCACAAAAATCACAAAAATTCCGGATATTATAACACAATATTAAACCTATATCATTACTCATTTCATTCATTCTTTTATTCAAATTAGAAAACTGACCCAGTGCTATAAGAGTAGATGCACTAGCACACACAGACACACTCATGTAAGTACACCAAGGATTGTGCTAAATCAGCTAAAGAACCATAAGCAGCAACTTGTCCTATTTCTATCTCAGAGTCCCAGTTGTGTCAAGCAGACCAATTAGAGGTAATGTCATGCTGAGATGTGAGTCAAAGCCACGGCAGTAGCGAAAGTCACCCATGTGACACAACATGTTTTTAACCTCAGTATTTAGATCTGAAACAAAGGATGAAGGAAATCATTACCGTGTGTGTGTGTGTGTGTGTGTGTTTGTGTGTGTGTGTGTGTGTGTGTGTGTGTGTGTGTGTGTGTGGGGGGGGGGGGGGGGCGTGTCTGTAAGGGGTTAGAAATAAGGGTAGGGGTGAGAGAATGCTGTAAAAATCTGGGGAGTTGCTAACAAGCGCATTGATTTTAGCTTAGAGGGGAACAACAGAGATACAAAGAGAGGAAATCAGAGCAAGAGAAAATAAGGTGAGGAGACGGCAAGAGAGGAGGAGAGGGGATGAGCTGAAAGGGGAGGAGCTGAGAGGGGATGAGCTGTGAGGGAGAAGCTGGGAGGGGGATGAGCTGGGAGGGGAGGAGTGGATAGGTTTTGGTGTGGTTTTCAAAAGTCCCTTTATTGATCCACTGCAGGGAGACACCCCATCACTGTCACGTGATCACTTGAGATATAAGAAACAAAACCTGTTATCCAAACACAGAAACTGTTCCCTGTTTTATAGTAGATGTATTCCACCCTCAGTCAAACCTTCAGCAGTCCCTCCAGATCTGGTACCAGCTCAACACTGCCGGCACTCTGAACCCCTTTCCTGCGTGTCATTTATGGCCAATTTAGCATAACCAGACAAGAAGTTAATCAAATAGTTGTATGTACCCCCCATACCCCAGAGACCACCTTTTTAAAAGCTCAAACAATGCTTACAGCCGAGGACACTGAACAAACTGAGGTACTAAGTTCTCAGTCTGCGAGCAGAAGAGACACCCTGCCCCCAGTTCAGGATCAAGGTTTGGAACTATTGCCCTGTGTACAAGCCTCACCTGGAGGTCTGCTGTCCTATTTCAACAGGCAGCTTGTACAGAGACCGCCAGCTGCCTTTCGGGGAAACATCTGGACCAGAGAACTCAGTCCACCTCGACTCCTTTATCTGTGCCAAAGAGTGTAGTTTCAGGACCTATTTTTTTTTTTACCAGTGGCTTGAAATGTGTCCAGGTGAGGCTTGGTAAAGAGAGCGGCTGATTTCCTCCTTCCTGCAACTACCCCACAGCTGGGTGATGCACAGAGAGAGGAAGCTGTACTCCAAGCCTGCGCTCCACTGGTCACACGGTATAGCTTGTTGTGGAGGCTGTAAGGGACTGTGGCAGGGCAGCACAGACCACCCACATATTGTTTTTTCCTTTGAGCACATTCAACGTTTAAAATCTGCCATGCCCACCTCTCAACCCGCACAGGGCTCAAAAGCTAGACTATATTATTGACCCACTATAGGACTACCTTGTCTTATCCCTCACCAGACAGGGATCAGTGGACTCAGCCAGGCCCCTGTCTGTACAATAAACCACCCAAGCCAGAAAACTATCACCAATACCAAAAGCCCTAAGTGCAGCAAACAGATAAGAGTGATCCACCCGGTCAAAAGCTTTCTCCTGGTCAACACCAAAATTAACATTATAAAATCTGAGCACATCCAAAATATTGCACATGAGAAAACTGTTGTAAATGATTGTTCTATCAGGTACACAGTATACTAGGTTTGGTCAATTAGCTCCAGAATACTGTGAGGGAAGAGGAGGAGCTGGGCTGAAAGGAGAGGAGCTGGGAGGAGAAGAGAGGAGATGGAGGGAGAGAAGGGAGCTGCGAGGAGATGAGAAGAACCGAGAGGACAGAAGCTTAGATGAGTGGAATTAAGAGGAGAGGAGCTGAGATGGAAGGTGCTGAGATGAGATGAGAGGAATTGAGAGGAGAGGAGCTGGGAGGGGAGGACCAGGGAGGAGAGGATATGAAAGGAATTTAGAGGAGAGAAGCTGAGAGGAGATAAGAGAAGCTGGGAGGAGAGTAGCTCTAAGGAGACAAAACGATGCAGACGGAGCATACTATTCATTTGGATGCTCTAGTTCTTTAACAAAGAGACAAGCTGATGTTATATCTCACATACACACACACACACACACACACACACACACGCATGCACGCACACTCGGAGCTCCCACAACTGATTAATCTTGATGTGCAGCAAAGGATATTTTGATAGGAGAAGCATTTCCGTGGTTTGCAGCCACATGTATCCTCATGTTGGGAATCATTTGGTTTCCAAGTTATTTCCACTAAACCTGCAAAGTTTTTGTTGCACAAAAGGACAAGTATTAAAGTTCTTTACAAAATAAGAGTAAGCAGGGGTGTAAGAAAAGTGAGATCAGCTTAATATTCATGGAGAAGAAAGGGAAGCATGATCAGGGTTTTAAAGAGGACATGTGTGCATGTGTGTGCTTCTGCTTGGGTTTAATAAGGCAGCTCGTAGCCAGCCTGTCAGAGAGCAGCAGGTGAGGCGAGGTCACCTGCTCCAGTCTCTCTACAGGCTTCACTTTAATGAAGACGAAAGGTGAGGGAGTCATGTTGATTGGGGGGAAAGAGACATAGGAAAAAATATAGAGAAAGAAGAGGGTTTATGGGCCGCACACAATGTGATTAGGATCATGGACTAAACAGAAACACATCAGAACGAAACGAGGGAGATTCACATCCACCTCCTTATTGCGCATATAGCGTAAGTAACATTTCTGAGAGGAAATGCATGTTTTAGCTGAAGGTGTGCAGAGAAAATTTGTCGAGCCCACACCTTCACTTTCAGACTCTCGGAGGTTGCTACACAAATCATTCAACAAGGTCAGAATACATTTAGTCCACTGGTACTGACAAACGGATGGAAGCGAGAGAGGATATTGTAACGAGAAGCAACCGGAGAATTCGTGAGAAAACTGAAAAGAGAAGGGAGAAACAGATTAAAAGGATGTGAAGTGGCTACAAAGAGAATTGAAAGCATGCACAGGACAGAGAAAAAATACAGAGAAAACCAAGTGTGCAACTAAGAGAATCTGAAGACCAATCCAATTTTATAAGGTATTACGTAACCTCGGTGGACAGCTCTTTTCGCATTAATCTCCTGGGTTACGCAAGTCGCTTCCGGGCCAAATCGCTAGACTTATGGCAAGGAGCTTATGATGCAAACTAGTTCTTTTACAGCACACACTCACATGCTGAAGTAGTAAAAGTACAAACACGGCTTCACGAGCACATACGAACCTCTCACACAAGGCAGGAAGACGCGTCTGGACACTGATATTCCTGTGATGATGTGTGAGCATGTATGAAGTACAGAAGGAGGTGAGGTCTATTCACCCAAAGAGCTGAAAACAACCGGATGATTTAACTCTGAAAAACACATGACTTCAATAATTTGAGGAGTCAGGAGAATACCACTGTGGAAGCAGGAGGGGAATTACTTAAATGCACAGAGAACGTAGCTGGCAATGTACACATAAAAACTACCTAAAGAGTTTTAATGGCACGGATGAAACTTGAAGTGCAAATGATTTGTGCACAGATGGCCTTTATAGCAACTATAAACTGTTACTAAGAGTAGTGCCACTACAAAGAATTGAACCATTATAATGTCAACTGGTGACAAGGAAATGTATAACACATCGTCTTTGTGTGATGAAACAATGATTAGAAAACAGCAGCATTACCGGTAGCAGTAATTCAGAACAATAGCATTAAGACATAACAATATTACTGCAACAGATACTGTAGCAGCAGCATTAAACAGCTCATAATAGCAGCATTGATTCATGATTGAAGCATTAATAGAGGGGCACAATGAGACCACAGCATTTTGGTTTAAGTTGGTCAGTGATTGGTAAATTAGTCAAGCTTCAGGCTCTTTTTTGCATTTCTCATTTGCATTTGAGCTAGTGCCCTGAATAACCGTTACATTGTGTTGACCAATGGGGCATTAGGGTGGATTCTGAGTGCTCCATGTGTCCATCAAGTGCCCTCAGAAGTGCACTTAAGGCCACGTGGATGACTAGATAAGCACTGGGGCACTGAAATACCCTTGCACTGAATCGCACCATTTGGGTCAAATATAGCACAATTCCACATTCAAATTCCATTTCAAAGGTCCCTTTAGCACCTTCCTTCTGCCCTCTAATTTACATTTTTATGCACATTTTCTCCCCAGTCACAACATCAGCATGTTAATTTGGGTGGTAAAAACATGAATGGAGTTTGGAGCAAATTAATAGAAAAGAAAAGGCAAGTTCAATTGGTTAAATGCATGAGCAGTGGAAACTATGGCTGTAATTGTATTGTGTCTATTATGACTATCCGTTTAAATGCTTTAATGTTATTTGGAGAGATGTGAAAGCTGACTGAAATACAAAATACAGCTCTGCAACTTTTGCAACTAGTCTGTGACTGTGTCTATTGCTACTTCACAGTACTGTAAAATATATTTTGGCATACATAACTACTGTATGTTTGTACATGCTAATGTTAGTAGACAGGAGATACAGTAAGAAGTAAAGAAAACTTGACCTGAAAAAAGTTTTACTGTGAAGAAACAGAACAGAACTGAACACCTCCTACATCTGAATGGAAGATTTGATGCGACGTGCCTGTCTGCTGTAGGCCTTGTATCTGTCCAGTCACACTTTCCAATTATCAGCACATCTCAGGGGCAAAAGAGACTTGATGCTTTTTGATTCCCAACTTCCTCTCTGTCCTTTACTGTATTTGAGGTGTTGATTGGCTGTAAGTCTGTGTCTTTCCACCTCCAACCCCCAAAAGCCCTGGAGTCTGATCTCCATGGCAACTGAGACTTTACCTGCAGTTGGGATGGGAGTGTGAGACTTGACACCTCCATTTAGAGGAAGAGTAGGAGAAAAGGGGATGCACGACACAGCAAGAGCAAGAGGATGGGGAGAGACTGAGAATGTAAAATCCGTGGGAGCTGAGTTTGAGAAGAAGAGAGGGATTTGGGTTTGAAATCGGTAATCAAAACAAAATCCACTTCCCTCACAAAAATCTATGCTGTTTTCCAAAAATGACCACATTGAAGGAATGCTATGTCTCTTTACAGATGTAACAGGATCAGGTATTTCTAGGGGTCTCTTTACAGATGTAACAGGATCAGGTCTTTCTAGGGGTCTCTTTACAGATGTAACAGGATCAGGTATTTCTAGGGGTCTCTTTACAGATGTAACAGGATCAGGTCTTTCTAGGGGTCTCTTTACAGATGTAACAGGATCAGGTCTTTCTAGGGGTCTCTTTACAGATGTTACAGGATCAGGTCTTTCTAGGGGTCTCTTTATAGATGTAACAGGATCAGGTCTTTCTAGGGGTCTTTAGAAGTTACGGGACCAGTCACAAAAGGAGCTGACCGTCCACCTTTACATTGGCAGTAGCAGCAGTCAGTGAGCTGCAATGTAGAGCAGGCAGAGCCCCGTCTTTTCTCTCCTCACACTAATGCATCTCAGGTGCCTTGCCAATCTAATTGGCACCAAATTCAGCTTCATTTCCATCAAGCTACTCGGTTAGGCCACATTGTGAGGAGTGCACACTCAGCAGAGACGGGGAGATGCAAAACCCTGTATTGAATTAACTCAGGTTTGTGTGCTGGTGTGTGTTGCCAAGTGAATGGTGCAAGACAAATAACTGCTTTGTGCAGAAATGAAGGACAGTGCAAGATCCAAAACAAAGAGATGGAATTCATCAGGGAGCCTTCAGAAAAAAGAAAATCCATGCAAAGAACCATTATTTGCATATTTGAATAACACAAGTCCCCACCCAAACTCCACAGATGCCAACTCAGCACTCTGCTGTTCTCCCCTGTACTCCCTCTTCACCGATCAGACCATCCGCCCACACAGCGACCGGCTTCATACGAAGACAAAAGACAGATTATAATGTCATAAGTCATTATGACCTGCAGGCTTCAACACGGCATAAGTATATTCATATAGAGAAAGCACAACAACCCATTATAACTCTGAGTTAAATCAATAGAAGATGGTTTTGTCCATATATTCTGGTTTATTCTCCCTTGCTTTTGTCTGTGGGCCACACTATGTTAGTGAATCTCGATGTGCTCTGATCATGTCTCTAGTGAATCGATTCCAGCCACCTCAAAGTTGTACTAACTGGAAACTCCAAATTGGGGTGTATGTTATACACACTAACACAACCGTAGACCAAATCATCCCCTCGGTGACCAATTACAGCTACCTCCTTCTTCCTCCGCAGCCAACTATAACTCTCAGATATGGCCATGAGAGCGATGTATCATAAACACACACAACCCTGCACACATACAAAACCATTGTGGAGTTCTGGAGGGACCCTGGGCGCTTTTTGTTCAGTGTTGTTCTAATGCCGCTCAGTCTTGCCCAAAGAAAAGTGAATAAATGTTTCTGAATCTGTGTTTCAACTCAACTTCCACTAAGCAGCCACTTTGGGGGAATTGTTGTCTGTGTGCCTGGTTTTTCCATTTGTCTCGGTAGGCCTGCTTGTCCGGATTGCCACCATTTGTCTGTATTGTTATCTGTGTGACTGGCCCCAATTTGTGAGCCTTCCACATTATTAATGACAAAAATGGACAATACTGGGAGCTAGTGAGAAAAAGTAGGGAGGGAAAATCATTATTTTGAAACTATATGGGAGAGCTTTAAGAGACAAAAAATGTATATAAAGAGATCTCAACTGAAATAGGACAAGTGTCCCAAACAATGTAGTAGGACATCGTTGTTCTGCGAGTATGTCTCTTTATGTCCTTCACCCCAGCAGACAATAGATCAACATCAGCCATCTGTGTGGAAATACTTGCGTCTGAAAATTTGCATCAGGGGGATATTCTGTATGAAATGCTGCTTATGAGCTGCTGACGTTCTTATCATTATTGCTTCCTCCTTTCCTGTTTGTTTACTGACAAAACTCAATGATTGCATTTTGCTTGATGTGAATCTACACAAAGCCGATGTGTGAGAGTACCGGGAAGCAATATGCAAATGCATCACATTGTTTTGTGTGGAGAGGAAATTGTCTTTTCATCTTGTGTGTTTTACGGTGTGTGCAGCTTAGTAGCGAGGCAGGACATCCTCTGTTTGCCCATTATTGATTTTGTCACTGATGGTTTAACTGAACTGACCCTTTATAGTATTACATTATAATCTATAGCATGTTAACTGTAAGGTTTTCCAAACATTAGCCAAAGAGCAATAAAGCCACCACAGTATGTGTGGGGAACACGAAAGACTCGGGAGAGGAGAACACTGTATTTTCTTATTTTTACAACTCCATGGCAGTCAAACTGCATTACCACCTTAGTTCAAGCGTAACTCTCTCTCACTGAAGGCAGGGACCAAGGGAAATAAAAGGTGTGAGAACAAAAAGTTGACACAACAACAAAAAACGATTGGACACACTGCATAACCCTTCTCTGTTCCACTTTACTGCAGCAAACCGTGTGGAAAGATCGACATCGGGAGGCAAAGTTGATGTGCCATTTCTCACACCACTGTTTTTTATGGACTGAGTCAGGAATCCAAATGCAGTTTGAAGAAAGATTAGACTACTTCTCCAAGGGATCCGAACCTAAAAGCTATTTTTCCTCCCAAAGCCATTCCATGTGGGCAAGGTGGACACAATAATTCTTCATGGCGGTATGTAAGATTACGCTTCAGCGTCGCCTAAAACACAGCGTGGCCCGGGTTGAAGAAGAAAGACCAATTTTAAAACGAAGGTCCCGAGACGCTACAGTGAAATGATCCCGCCATCTATTTCAAGTCCGACGACTGGGCTCAGCCTTGTGGATGTCCCTGTCATCTTAAAGCTCATTTCTTAAGAATACAATTCCTCTCACTATTCCTACTCTCCCCTGCTCCCTGCAGAGGTGTTATATTTCTACAAAACGACTGCCAAAGGCTGGGGGTCAATACAATACGGGGTCTCTGCAGACATAATTATATTGATCTATACTCTATACGCGTGTCATCGTGGTGATCAACGCTGGCAGAAAGACAAAGACTATTGGCCCAATCAAGGCTGAACAAAGACATCGCCCATCTGCAGCGTGATTCAGTTGTCTTCTCAAACTCATACCTATTCAGAATTCCACTGTTCGACATTAGCCATCCATCTTCACGGGAGCCTGACAACCTGTGTGATTTATTCAGTCTCGACCATGAAGTGCATATTGCATAGACTGGACAGAAAAAGCCTGAGGGATCTCTCCCAACAGGGCTGATTTACATCCATCCACACGTCTGCTGGTGTGTGTGTGTGTGTGTGTGTGTTGGCTTTATAGCTGTATCCGTCAGCAGAAACATGCAAGCGTGCTGACGCAGGGGATAAAAAGACACACACCAACGCAGCCACACTTACAGGAAGCTGTGGAGTGCATCGGTACGGGATCAATAAAGCAACAAATAAATCAACGGGGCCTTAGGGCCCTCGTACATAATGTGAAAGTGGGAAAGGGGTCTAATTAGAGCACAATACTCTCTTAGACATACTGACTGTGATGTGTGTACGTACATGAGCACTTTGATAATGTGGGGGGGATTGTAAAAAGGTCATCGGTTCGTTGTCACAGCTGTCACCAGATTCATTTTGTGTCCTCCGTAATATCCGTGTTAGATGTAACGGTGACAGGATCACATTAGTGATGGTAATTTATACAGTTAAGATGTTTGAAACGGACATTCCTTGGTTTAAGTACTCAAAGGGTTTACTTATAGTCTTGACCCTGCCACTCGATGACCTTGTTTCCTCATCTGGATAATCCCTAGTGTGTATTGATGCAATGCAGTCGGCTAACTGGAGGCGTATCACCTACTGGCTTCTCTGAGAGAAAATTGCATTAACATACGGTCAGCATTATCACCAGCTAAAAGCCGACAACCACTATCGAGTCAAACACAGCAACTCACCCCTGCAGCTCCTTGACGGACATGGAGATCTTGAGGTTATGTCCCAAAACGTGGAGGGCAGTGAGGATGTCAGCCCACTGCACCATCTCTCCCAGAGGACCGCCCTTCAGCACTTTGGGGCTGAAAACATCTCCGGACTCCTCCGTTAGGAAGCCCACATGGACCAAGATCTGCAGGAGGACAGGGACACATTGGGAAAGCAACTTTAGACGAAAGTCTTTGTGGAGAAGCTCAACAACAAAAGCTCCATTAGAGAAGAATATCAGACGTGACAAATATCATAGCTGTTAAATAAATATTCAAGCGGTGCAAAAGTATGGTGCTTTGAATTCTGTTGGTAGTGCCTTATCATCTCCATCAGCCTCTAAATCATTGAAACTGTTAAATAAAATTCTCAATTTGAAAGATTCAGCCATAATCAATGAGATCTGGGAATGTGGTGACATTGCTCCACTGACAGAAAGATGAGTAGCCGGTTATTATATCTACTTTCCATAATCCATTCTTCATTATGTACCCAACATCTATTGAAATTACATTCTTTACAGACAACATGTCACCGTGGTGAAGTAGTAACTTATTCACAAACAATACCATACATTTCATTTAATCTGATTTATATTCTGTCATGTGTGTTGTACTGTATAGAACTAAGCTCCTTAAAAGTTAAGCTTCTGCAGAGCAAATTGTTTTAATGAGTTTGAGGATTAAAATCATTAGAATTCCAGACTCTCTTCCAAAAGAAAATTATGGAAAATGAAAAGTAATTCTTTGAAATCCCCAAATTAATTATCTCCTCATGCTCCAATGGAACAACATGCCCATGTAGAAATCCATCATTACGGACAACTCATTTCACATGCACAGTATGCAGATACAGATAGCTGCTGGAACTAATTCCTCAGCACACGATGGGAATCATTTTTGTTTCAAAAAACATTGCATAGCACATGTGAGGGAATTATCACTGTTTATATGTTGCACATTTATATAGCTTTGCTTTTACAGGCTACAGCCCTGTCATGCATGTCCACACAGCTCCTGCATAATCAGTGCAACCCACCAAGGAAAGAGCAACACGTTGCCTTTCACGGCGGATTAGACGCCGCCGTGTCCAACCGCTGCTTTGCTGAGTAATCCTCATTAGCCTACGCAGCATGAACACCATGCAACATACATAATGAGTTTAAGGCCAACTGTGCAGAGTTTGCCAGAAAGTTTGGACGCCAGGTGCTTGCTATGTCTCTGCCTCGCTCTCACTCGGCTTGCATGTAAGTGCATGCGCATCCTGTGTTTGTACCTCCAACGGCTTTGAACTGTAGAGGATATGATTAAAAGCCTCCAAGAGCTTTTCAGAGGCGTGCCGCAGAGCACTCTCTTCTTCCTCTCTTCCCCTCTCCATCTAGCCGCATTAGCCACAATGCACTAATGTTTGAAGGTTACCGTATGAAACCAACGCAGACACCAGCACACAACAAACAAATGTGGTACTTTTTATGAGAAGATTACGTCTGAATAACAGAAGGAGAGAAAAAACCCACAGAAAAAACCCCACCATATATAAAGGGATGAAGGGTTCTTTTGTATTATAGCTGTATACATCCAGTGCAACTGTAAAGTTATTCTACCAAAGTCAACATGGACAAAATGTGTGGACAATGGTGTGTATGCAGCGGAGTCAGGCTCCAGCGAGACTCCAGCTGGCGTGAAGAATCCTCTGATTTAATAAGCCCGCTCTATTAACTTCTGCTTCATAAAAAAAAGATAAGTGAAATTTAATTACAGTTTGGGTGGCAGATGGCAAGAATGAGAATTCATGGCGCCAGTGCTATTCACTCTCTTGGCTTGGTGGCAGTCGCTGGTGCTGCTGGTGAGAGCGTATCACGTAAACACTGGCAACCACGGCGAAATGGAAGTGGAAGGAAGCGACGTTCACATACTGGCAGAAGCAGAGTAGCGGCACATACGAGAAATATCACACAGTGGCAGCGGAGCTGAATGACTGTGGATTGGATTCTGTGAAACTGGCATCCAAACACAAATGAAAAGTTAATAGGGAGAGAGGTAAGGGTGCTTTACAAAAACCTGGCATCCATGATCTAGACTGCTAAGGGGGGATTGCACTTTCTCTGCAATAGGCAGGATTTACGAAATGCTAATTCCACTGAATTAGAGTGGAGTTCAATGACACGTATCAGAGCAGCGCTGGAGGTGTAACCTTTATATCACAGGATAGGAATCAATAGCTAGAACAGAGAGGAGAGAGAGAGACTAGTGTGGGCGCATTTCGCTCTGTCCTCTATCGTGTAGATCGCCACTGTTGCAAACTAGAAATACATATAGACAAGATAAACAAGGCATCTACATTAGGACAGTATATATTTATCATTTTTGCTGTATTGTTTTGCCTTAGTTCATTATGTATACAGAGACAGAGGAAGACAGACAGACAGTATGATGGCAATTAAGAAAATATGCCATCAGTCTGCTCTTTGCCTCTATAATGTAACACGTGTGTGAGATCCGGCTGCTTTGACAAACTTTTACCAAAAGATACCCGAAGCCCGGGGGGAAAAAAGTTGCCAAACAGAAGACGGAGTCCTGCAGTTCTGAGGGTGCAACACCACCACCACAATCTTGCATTCTTGCTCATGCACTCACTCGAACGTGAAGATGAACGGATGGGAAAAGCCCCACAGTGGGGAGTTGACAACAGAGGGAATTGCTGTGAAATTAAAGCAGCACTTCCTCATAAACTCCTGCATGATGGCCAGCTGCCCCTCTCAGGAATCAGATCTCAAACGAGAGAGCGGAGCTTTTTATACGGTGGACTTACGCTGCTCCCAGATGGTGTGTGTGTGTGTGTGTGTGTGAATGTGTGTGTGGGCGGATGGGATGCTGAGGTCTGTTTATTTATGTTTGTTTTCTTGCATTTGTTTCACACTGACATTCATCAGTGATCGAGGTGTGTGTGTGTGTGTGTGTGTTCAGTGTGCATGTTCTCTCATTCACCGTCAGCTCAGGGGATCTCAAAGGGATCTGAAGCTACTCTCTACTGTTAACGTCCCGTGGGGATTGAAAACAAAGACCCTCCAAACCCAGTGAGACAGTCAGAGAGGTACCATGACAACGCTCTCATGCTCAAATCTCCCGCTCACTTTCACGGCGTTGCGAATGCCGGACTCTTGTCACAGCGTCGCCCCTGTTCCGGATATTTCCTGAATCTATTGTCTTCCATGTGCTGATGTTAGGAATGCTTTATGTAATATGTATAATCCGTCAAGTCCTCGGTGTGCAGACATGAGAGCAGGAGAGGAGAAGTGGCTCTCAAGTATGTGCAACCACTTGCTCTGCCCCACTCATCACTAACTGGCTAACGGTAGAGGAATGCTAATGCTCGTCTCGGCATCTGTTAACGCAACACTTAGCATAAATGCATGTGTGTGAGACCCTGTTCACTCGTGCACTGTGGCCCTTATGAAGGTTGCAGCTGTCTGATGGTAGGACACGGGTGGCAACACAAGCTGGCACTGCCAACCATCACTACTCTACCCTTAAGTTCACCTTCTCCATCATCACTATCACCTTATTTATTCCTCCTCACGTCTTCCCTCTTCATTGTCACGTTCCTCCAACTTGCCTCCTCCCCCATCCCCGTTCCTCCTCACTTTTGCTTATTCCTTTCCCTGCCTCACCCCCTTTTCCCCACTTCAGTGGTCTCTCGTTCTGTACTTCATCAGTCAGAGGTCAATTAACTCTCAAGAGGGCAGACACAGGGAGAAGACAAATTAACAGTTTTGCATATGCTGACAAACAGTGAATGAATGTGCATGCTTTGATGCACACCAAGTAGGAACAGATGCACACAAAGTTGCTGGGTAGTGAACGCGCCTCGGCAGGTTAACAGGATGTGCTTCCCGTCCTTGAATCTGTACTGTCGTCCCTTAAAAGCCTCTCCATTATGCCGAATGCGTCTCCGATGATGTCGAGAAAAAAAGAGAAGACAATGATTTGCTCGACAGAAAAATATTCCATCAGCTACGTTATAATTGCTGAACGGTAAAGGTATAATTGTTGACCTGTTTTTTTTTTTTTTTTTGAGTTTGATAACATGGCTTTCATTTTTTTTTTTTTATAAGTGGGTTCTCTCGAATGTATACCTGCTTCGAAAGTGAAGTACAGCAAAAGGTTGATTGTTTCCTGTCTGTGCTCCACAATCACAGAGGAAATAGACAGATTAATCACAAAACAAGAGATTTCCTAGAATAGGAAAATAATGGTCAATGTGAGTCAGTTTCCACGGTCAATCTCACACACACACACACACACACACACACCTCTCCCTGTTTCCCATCCTTGTGTCGGCCGAAGAGAGTTCAAAAGAAGTGCTTGCTTTTTCCTCTCCCTCTCGATCCTTTCTCCCTCCATGCTTGCAGCTCCGCCGTGCTAATTTAATCTTTTTCTGAGTAAACATCCACTCCGCTTACAATCAAAGAGAAAGCCAAACAAAGAAACAGAACCGAACCAACAGAAAACCCCATTGGAGTTTGTAAAGAATGCAAACTGCAGCAGAAACCTAAAGATGCTATTGGTACCGAGGGGATTTTGTCAAAGACAAAGGTATAGCGAGTGCAAGGCTGTAGTCATTTCACATCAGACAGAGTTTTTACCGAGGTCAGAGTTAATTAAAATCAAACAGTATTCTCCTTCTCAATGATAAAACAGGCCTTTTTATAGAGTTGGAGTGAAAATGAGTGTGGGCAGGGTAACAGTCCAACAGTCTTTCCTTAAGTGGTTTATTTGACTGGTTCAGACTGAGATTTAATTTTCAAGTAAAATGTATGAGATTCTGCCTTCGGCTCGTATCGGAATGATATCCAATTAGCAAATCATGCACGCATGCTCATTTTTTTTAAACGTCCATTTCTAATTTTTAAACAGCTTTTGACAGCTGAGGCTAACTCTTCCAAACAGCAGGACATCTGCTGTTCAGATAGCTGCAGCCCGCTTTAAGGCCTATAGACTGTTCAAACAGCCACGGAGCCATGATAGAGGATAAAGAATCCCCTCAGTGCACTACAGAAGAGGAACACATCAATCTCAGTGACACAGGACTATTTCCACTCTTGTTAACTGGTGGAGAAGGAGCAGAATGTGTGCTCAATCAGCCTCCTTACATTAACTCATTCATTTATCATTATTTTCTCGGGCAAAGGATTATAGGTCGACTAGGAAGGGCAGGAAATGTAAAAGGTGGAGGGGCTCGAGAAAGTAGTGCAGCGAAAGGTCACACGCAGCAAAAAAGTTACAACTTCAAAAGTTTTAAATTACGTATTGCTGTCTTTGCCTTTAAACGACACCCTTTTATATCTTAACCCAAAAAGACCCAGCATCCACAGGCCCCTCAGCCTCCCAGTCTTTTGTTCCTCGCTCACCTCACGACGATCCTGTCTTAATCCATATTCTACAACACCTTCCCCACCACCATCCATCTGCTTTTTGTCCTGACTTTTTCCATCTTATTCTTCTCCCTCTGGCACACGCTTGGCATTTCATCATAAACCCAATCCTTCATAATCGTCATTTCTCACCTTTCTGTCCCCCCTTCCATTCCTTCTCTCTCATCCATCCATGACTCTCCTCCCTCCTTCCCCTCACACTACGCCCTTGGCATGAACGGCTCCTTGCAGGAAGTGGCCCGTATTTCACAGCTTCGACCACAACCAAAACGGGGTTCAACAATTTAACAGTACGACACTGCGGGGGGTTTCTTATTTTAGAGTATACAGCTTTGAGAACTATCTTTGAACGGGTACATAAAGATGCCAATTACAGGAGTAGAATGCAGACTGTGGTGATGGATGACAACGTATCATTACCTCCTCTATCATTTTTCTCCCACCATCATTCAAACTGAGAAGCATCTGAAAAGGCTTTTTTATGATCAGCTGCTTGAGTGGAAAGCAGCGTTTGCCATGACTTGGATCTTTGAATTTAAATGCTTCTAGTTAACCATGAATCTTCATTTTACTGTAAGGCATTCGTAGATCCCTTTCAGTCTCTACTACTGTATCATTCCCACGGTTCCTTTTTTTTAAATAGACAATCATTCCTCACGGGTGCATTGGTGTGTTTTGTAACACTTTTCTCTTGATCATTCTCAGCTGCATTTTGGCATAAGACAAAACAAAAGTTATTACAGTACCTGATCACAGTAGAATAAACACTCCCTCTATCATCATTCATCATTTTGTTTTCTCGCCTCCTTCTCTCACCTTCTTCTGGTCCCTCCATCGCTGCTCCAGCTTGGCATCCAGGCGGTTGGCAGCTGTTGCCCACTGCTGTGCAAGGCGGCGGATCCGGCGCTTCATGAAGCTGAGGGACTCCTTCCCTGCCCCGACCTGGTCCAGTAGCACGGAGAGGTCTGTGCGGAAGGCAGCCTGGGAAGGTAATGGATTCAGAGCAAAAGGAGAGAAGAGATGCGAAGAGAAAGTGTGAGAATGCAGAAATCAGGCAGGAAAAGTACCACGGTCATTATCTCAAAGCTTTTAGCCACGCTAGTGGTGTAACTCTCACTATTGCAGTGGGTCCACCACTTTGGTCCAGATGGAAATATACTAATATTGTTAGTATTATACTATTTGGAGAATTTGATTCAGTCGCACCAACTCCAGAGGGTTGTAAAGTCCAAAAGTCAAAATGTATTAAAAAAAAGACACGTGTTCTGATTTCCAAAACTCAAAATATTTTGTCTACTGAATAATTGGCTTCATTCTATATTTCTTGGCATTAAGCCTTTCAAAAATATTTGTTTTTTCTCAAAACCGGTGATGGTTCAAAAAAATATGACAGATATTCAAAAACTAATATACATTTGAATACATTTGACCCACACATACGTAGGTATAAAAAATATTGTTTTTTAATGGTTGTGGTTTTAATGTGAGATACATTTAGTTCAGTTGAGGTTCATCATTTGTACGTTTGGTCTTTAAAAACAGTTCTTAATTAGTTTGTAGAGTAAGAACAACATCAAGTGAGAACTGACTCATGAATCCCAGATTATATGTAACACGTTTTTATGCAAGGTTTGAGCATGGATTGAATTTATTGATTGCTGTTGAGCTGTAAAGTGGTTAAAACAAATAGAGCAAAATGGTTTCTAAAATACATTCCCCACCTTATAGCACACTGGAGTGCAAGGCAACCGGCAGCAAATAAGTTAAGACGTGGAAGGAGAGCATCTGCAAATATGTGCATGTAAATCTTTTCCCAAGATTCAAGGTAATTTTGTGTTCTCAACAAATGCAGGGAAACACATACTGGTTTATACAATACTGTTTTGCAATATTTGCTATAACTGAAGAAAACCTGTGTCCTAAGAGAACCGTGTTCATTTTGCCATTTGTGTTACGACAGTAATTTGTGTCTGCCTTTACTTTCCCCACTCAAAGAAAAGCTACAACAGCATGCCTATTCTAACTAATGCTTTAAAACACTCAATACTTTTGTCCTCTGAGAACAACCTTGGCTCAGCCCTGTTTGTGTGCAAAACACAGAAAGACTGCAATCCGCAAATAGGAAATTTGGGTCACAGGGTAAGATGGAGATATCAGTCGTCATTGACAGGGACATTCTGCTTTACTTCCTGAAAGGTTCACTGCTGTCACACATAAAAACCAAGGTGAAACACAAAGACATAATGTGTACACATTACTTTAACAACCGCTTTAAACATTCAGGATTCTTTTGTGATTGGCTTGTGATTAAAAAAATTGGAACATGTTTCTTTCCTTTATGAAAGCCAGCAAGGGGAATTAGGGTCCTTCACTGCTCAGTTCATCAATGTCACAAATGATGGTGCTGTTTAGAAGCTAGCGAGGGAGAGACATGGATACTGCATCGTATCTGTATCAGCCGAGAAGCAGGAAATCATTATTGAGTCAGTTACCTTCTTGAAACCCGACAAAAGATGCAGGTCGACACAATAGGTATCGGCTGAAAAAAACCCCATCCATATCGCTCATCTCTTAATTCAAGTGTATCTGTTCCACAATGTCAAAAATAAAGGAAAATAGAGGATAAAGGGTAATGATGAGGGGGATTAGGCCTGTTTTAATTATTCAAGAGTGAAGGGGGTCAGATGAAGGTTAGCCATTATGTAGTGATGGGGCAGAATGCTCCTTTTACTGCATAGTATCTTTGGAACAAAAGGACTGTTGGCACTTTCATTCTCCTGCTTTGGATCGGTACTGTGGACATGTGACTGACAAATTAATGGCCCCAGTTCATCACTCTCTCCATTTGTAATTTTCTGGTTTGGAAAGCCAAGAGCTGAAGAAATGAGAATTTATGTTTTATTTTTCATTTGATACAAAACTGCACAACTATGTGGTATTTGTCAACTGCAGCAGCTAAGGTAAGACAACACTGCTCGTCCACAGTCATTTCCTCACTCTCTTTCCTACTCCCTTGACTCGGCTCTCTATCTATTATGGATAGGGCTGTCAAAAGATTAATTTTTTTAATCGCGATTAATCGCATTTTGTCCATAGTTAACTTGCAATTAATCGCAAATTAATCGCATTTTTTGGCACATTTTTTTTTTCTTCTAAATGTACCTTAATGTATTTTTTTTCATATTCTTAATACTTTTAACAACATAAGGGCAAATATACTTGATTTATGAAAATGTTTATTTAACACTTCAAATATCCCCTTAAAACATGGGATCAAAACAGGGTTATAAGGATATATCACAAACAATTAAAGTGAACATGTCACAGGAGAGAGTGTAACAGGAGATAAGTACAGTTAGGATATAAGTGGCTTGCAAGTGATATCTCAGACTGGACGTACTTGTATGGTAGCTCATTTCATACCCACAGTACGCGCAGATGACTTTGGTCTTATCGACTGAATCATCTGGCAGTCTTTTGAAGGTGAATTTGCCGTTCACAAATCGCCCCTGTGGACACGCACCTTCAAGGTACGTGTCCACAGGGGCGATTTTAAACGCGTGTGGACGCGCCGCTTCCCAGTATTGCACGCTTGGTGGGCTACCACTAGAGGATGATTGACAGGCGTTCTCCTTCAAACAACACATTTTTGCGAGCGTTCCCGAGGCGGCGAGTCGAGCCCGGCGCCTCTGATTAGCATAAAGTAGATTCGACTTATACTTTAGGCAAATGACGAGCGGCCAACTCGCGCGCCGTCTCTCGACATTCGCCGCGACGCTACCAGAATGCATTGCACGGCTTTTCACATAGTATGAATGGGACGCGGGGAAACACCGCTGCCTGTGGACACGCACCTTCCCTCTGGATCAAGACTACAGGTGCCACCGACGGCCATAAATCATACAATGCGCATTTTTTTTTTTTTAAATACCGAGCGTTAATCGCGCGGTAAAAAAATTAACGGCGTTAAGAGGATGTTGCTTTGACAGCCCTAATTTAGGAACTAAGGATTTCAGTTTCCTCAAAAACATGAAGCGAGCAATTAACATTCAAAGTCACAGGCTCCTGAATAGATGTTTATTTCAGCACCAAGAGCACAGAAAAGCTTCATGATAAAGGGTTTCTGAGGTGTTGGTAACATGATTAATTCATGTCATGTGATGAGAAGAATCATGATTTCCTTGATTGGTGGCTGGTCTACAATTTAAAACCTGTACTTTTTTAACCCAGAATGCAATGGAAAAAAATTCCACAGTCATGGCAGCTTCCACAAATGATCTACAGTGGGCGAACGTTAATTAAATTCTGTCTTGAATACACGGCAGCCAGTGTGAACCTGGTGTGAGCTTGCAGCTAAAAGTATTGGTATCACTTTAAGGGTACTGGTATTGATGCTGGCATCAGGTTTTTTTGAAACGGCACCCAGTCATACCTGTGCATGTGCATTTCTCAGGACAGTTGTATGTTCTTGAGTGCTCCTCTCACCTGTCTCCTGGGGGCCTTTGGCTGCAGCACATACTGGGTGGGGGGGCTGCTGTGGTTCCTCCAGACCAGTGGGGGGCAGAACCACTCCACCTCGCTCAGGTAGACGAGGAAGGAGCAGTCTGAACCGTCGACACCGTAGAAGGCATAGCAGGGGTCTGATGTCCAACGTGCACGCATCCACTGGAAGGTATAAAGACAGAGCATGCATAAAGTGCACGTACCCACAAACTCATACAAAGGGAACATAAACTATTTCCTATGACAGTGGTTCCACAACTTCTGGACCATAATTACTTTAAACAGTGTATCATTACTGTATCCATCCTCATCACGCCATGTGGCACCTCCCACCAAAAGGATAGTACATCTGAAGTAGCACCTCAGAAGTAGGGGAGATGAAAGGGCTAACACGTGTGTTATAGTATCCTTTTTAGGTTGTGACATCCCTGTTAACCCTACCTCCACCTACCGGCCGCTCCACAACAACGCTGTCAATGAAGGAAAGAGTTAATAAACACCTGCTGCACCATCATATTCCAAATTCACACTCACATCTACTTTTCCAGGACACTCTGGAAAGCGTGGGTCTCTTGGCACTTCACACTGGCTTGACGTCCCGTCTCTCACTGCTGAAAAGACACAATGAGTGACATTTTACCTTCACTCAAACACGCATGTATTTTCTCTGTAGGCTGGGCGCACCGGCATTTTTAAATATCATGCTGAATGATACATCCATGTAATGTCGTGTGAGTAGAACACTTTGCTTCCACCCACGTTTGCTGCTTCATTAGTCTCAGGGTAGCTCACTGAATTCAATTGGCTTTAATTGTGGATATTTATTCTACGGTGAAAAATAACTACTCCAACTGCAATCAACCGGTGTATTATCTATCAGCTCATTTAGCAGCATGTGGTGCATGTCAAGGAAGGTTTTATTCTTTAATCATTTCCCCAAAGCGCCTACACACATGAACTTGTTTGACCAGTGGGCTCAACCCCTCATCACCTCCAGGTCACCGACGTCAACAGCTTTGTTCCGCTCGGCTGTGGACGTTTTATGGCAATATTCGCCATCATCGTTAACATCATCACCTCCAGCATGTGCCATATGCGCCGTCGGTGCCCATAAATCCCTGCGGTTTCCCCTTTGCAACGTTGCACCGTATCTGCTCTACTGCGTTGCACACTATTCACAGGGCCTGACAAAGCAGCACAGCCGTCTCCTGCTGCTGCCAACCATCCTTGGGTTACGCTAGCAAATCCGTCTGCTCACTTAGGCTACACTCACTGCATTAATTGCTCCACTGACTTAGTTAACTGATTCTCTGCTGCTGATGTGAGGAAAAGAATGGAGGAGAGTGAAAGAGACAGAGGGAGAGAAATGATGCCGTCTGAGAAGAAACCAGCGCAGCTTCAATCTCTCATTGTTTTTCCGTCTTTGCACCCCCCTCCCCTCCTTCTCTCCCTCTTTTCCTCTCTGGGCCAATGTATTTGCCTTCTCCCTAGGTTGTGTCTGTTTCCATTTGCCTAATGAAAAAGAGACATTTCTCTAGTAAGTCTCATAAGTCCTCCCTTGGGCTCCTTTCCATCAACTGAAGCACACACACACACTGAGACACACACACTGCTTACAAATATGAATACAATAGCAACCACAGTAGCAACAATTGGAAATGTGGTCAACTAACCCGCAAAAAAAAACTTGACTACTGTCCCTGCGAGACAGACAATAAACGCCCGGGCGGTTCTTGAGGGGAGAGATATTCTAAACATGTCCTCTTTTCTCTCGCGCTCTCTTGTTGTTGCCTCTCGCACATGCCTGACCACGAGATAAATAAACCGCCACTGAGCCGTATGATAATAAAGTCTGCCGGCAGTGTTTCAATTCATCTGTGATTAGAGAAAGCAGCAGTGTTTTCATTTTGGCGTGTGCCCTCATCCCTGCAGATGCAGCAGGGAAAAACAAAAGGAGATGTAATGCTCATTTATTCCCCTGTAAAGAGTTGGGCAATTACCCTCAAGAGAAAAAGTGAGAGAGGAGAAACAGGGGGACAGAATGATCATAATGAGGGTTATATTATGTGTGTGTGAAAAACTTAGATTAAAAAACGTGCCAAAGCAAGACAACAGAGAACAACAAGGGTGAGTGGAAGCAATAAAGCACTGATGAGGTATACGGAGATGACCATAGTGCCCTGCAGTCACAACAGAACAGTGCTTCCAGGAAGAAGGACTACTCACATTTATCTCTCTTACTTTCCTAAAAATAAAATCAATCTGCTGTATAACTTTCCTGGTTTTGATTCATGTTGAGATAGAAAAAAAAAGCTGCAAAGTTTCAACTTTCTCATCGCAATGTTTTCAGATTTTGGGCTGACGTTTTCGATAACCTAATTTGAACTTTACTGAAAATTGTTTTATTTGTAATTTAAAGAGAAATTAAACCCCCAAACCAATGTATTTGTTCAACTGAAAACCAATATACTGTTATAGGTATTTACTAGGGTTTTGATGGATTCAGGTCTAAAGCTTGACATTTAACTGCAATGCATTTGAATTCAACATATTGTATTATGTGTAAATATAAATAATGACTGGATGAAACCAGTGAATTGCTATTGCAATTGAATTTCGCTTTGGATGATCTGGACGTATACGCAAGCAGCTTTTGTCAACCAACCTGCCCTCCCATCCCTTTTTAAAAAAAAACAATGTCTCCCGACCATGGAAAGGAAAATAAATGAAGAGTAGCCATTATCCTTTCAATCAGCCTGTGAATCGCTTATGCTAATCACTAGTGAAAATGCTAATCGCTACCACCAGAACAGACCCTTTCTAGCACTGTTACCTAACCATAATCACAACAATAGTCAGCACATGCTAATTGAAAGGGGTAACGGCCATCATGGATGGTAAGTTAAAAACAGTGAAGTCCAGCAAAATGTCGTAACGGAAAACCAAGGCATGTTCATTACTGTAGCATGAAATCATGTTGGAAATAACAAGCCATCTAGCTCACTTGTCGTAATAAGTAATGAGTAAAATTATACAACTAAAGACTTCATCGACACACTGTCACAGAGTAGGAAAGCACATTGCTTTCGCCAGATAACATTAACATTTCTAATGATGGAGCGGGTCATCCTCTAAACGGAAGGTCGGCGGTTTGATCCCCGGCTCCTCCAGTCCACATGTCACAAGTGTCTTTGGGCAAGATACTGAACCCCAAATTACTCCCAAAGGCTAAATGTGCGCCTGAACGTTAATTCTCTTAGATCCTGATGGGCAGATGACACCTTGCAAAGCATCCATCAGTGTGGATGCATGTGTGTGTGAATGGTTGAATGTTGATATGTGGCGTACAACGCTTTTAAAGGTCGGAAGGAAAAAGATATATGAATGCAAGTCTTTTTACCATTTAATGTCAAGTCCACAGACAGAAAAGACTGTGTGCTGTGTTGTGATTGTAGAAAATGAGCCGACGATGGATGCGGCATGTCGTAGCTATTAGCTAGCTGGACACCTGAAGAAGTCTCGCTTTTGGCGAGTGTGTCCCTGTTACTCTGCATGTGTGTGTCTGCAGATCGGTTTTATATTTTCTACCGAGGTTGTGCAACAGGATTTCAACGTCGGTTGTAAATGTGCACGTTTTGTAATGAATGGATCGGATTACATGGTTTGGTGTTGCGGGCACAACATTGTTTACTTATTTGTTGTTCTTGTGATTGAATTGTGCTGTATATTTTTACATGGCTGTTTGTGATAAGAGCTGATCTATGACTTTAGGTTTCCTCGCAGGAGACCCACCAAGTGTGTCTTACACTCATGACATCACACTTTATATCAAATTATATATTATGCATACAAAATGTAAAGTAAAAGGAGGGGAAAAGGCATTTTGCACCAACGATGATGATGATGATGATGATGATGATGATGATGATGATTGGTATTGTACCTCTTCCTTGCAACATGCTGCTCTGCAGTATCTGCTCCACCCTGGTGGCCATGTTGGAGACATTCTGGGCTATAGCTTGGATCTTCTCCACCAGGCCGGCTGGTTGAAACCTGCACACACACACACACACACACACACACACACACGACACACACACACAGAAACAAAGAGTGAAGATGAGATTAATACGTGTGGAAATTAGAGGGAACCATCACACCGTCTATTTGGAAATAAAACTGTAATTCCCAAGCTCTTATCACCCATTCTTCCTCCCCTGATGGTCTCCCCCTATTCTCCAGTGCCCCTCTTCTCTGCGTCCCCTCCCTTCCCTCCTTACATCTCAACAGATGTAGAAGTGTTAGTGGGAGATGCAAATTGTTAGACACTTGGTTGGAGCGTGAAATAGAAAAAGACCTGCGCTGTTAATACCACTTCCTCTGTAGGGCTAGAGACTTCCCATTCACATAATAGGATTGGTGGGAACTGTGTTTGTTCTGTGTGTGTGTGAGGTGTGTGTGTGTGTGTGTGTGTGTGTTAGCATCCGATTGCATGCTCATTGCAGTTCTGCATATTTCCGAAGCATCTGACTGCATGATTGCACATCATGCAAAGCCAAGCCTGCGTACCCACACATGCCCTTACTGCTGTGCCCATTATGTCCATTCAAATGACTTGATTTCAGTTCAGAATGTGTGTGTGTGTGTGTGTGTGAGAGTGAGAGAGAGAGAAAGAGAGACAGAGAAAGAGAGGGCGTGCCTTCCTGTTTCTCTGTATTGTCTCGTCAGCAGATGGTATTAACCCTCATTAAAGTCAGGATTATAATGCAGCACAATAACACATCATCAGATGATCACAATTATTGACCGTGTGTGTGTTTGCGTGTATGTGTGCGTGTGAAGGATGGAATACAAGGCTGCTTAACCAACTAAATGCCAAAAGCAGCTGCATGAAAAAAAAAAAAAAAAAAAAAACGCCACGGGCCCGAAGGAATAATGCGATAAAAGTACGTTTTTTCGCTTTGTGTGAACCAAAAAAAAAGGAGGCATTCATCAAAGTTGCAGGCATTCTCTACGCTCCATTAACAGATTTGTAATTGTCACTTGCGGGTTGCTAAGTGTGTTTGCATCCTGTTTCAAACCATTGCAGCGTATCCAGAACCCTGCAGCATGCCTTATCTTCAATCTACCCAAATTCTCCCATGTGACCCCCCTCCTCCGTGACCTCCACTGGCTCCCTGATGCAGCACGCCTCCAATTCAAGACGATGACACTGGCCTTCAGGGCCATCAATGGAACGGCACCCATCTACCTATGTTGAATATTTTATTCATAATTTAATTCATTTTAAAACCATTTTAATCTGTGTAATTTGCGATTTATATTTGATATGAATATGATGTTTTTATGTGATGCATGTTTCAAACAGTAAATCAAGACATTGCTTTTGACGGTCTGATGCATCGCCTGCATTTTTGCTGATGCATCGCCGATTGCTCTCCATCTTACCCTCAGTACTGAACAAGACTATGAGAAAATACTCTAACTCCTTCACTTTGGGAACTGACCCTCTCCAAAGTCGGATCCACTTTTGTCCCAGCAGAGTAGCGAAACCTCATTATCATATAATGTGACACATAAGTGACCTCCCATTTTCATACCAGGTAGGAATGTATGACAGTGTAGTTGCACCTCCCGTGTCTCGCCATGTGACTTCATTTCATAGTTCTTTTTCAGGATTGTGTATCTCAGTTGTATGGGAAGAATAAATGAACTTGCTTTGTTAGTGTGGTTATTTAGTTCCACAAATGGCATTCTTCTCATCTGTTAAAAGACACCAGCGGGGAACGTCTGCACAGTGTAAATAAACCTTTTCAAATGTGCTCGGTGTGAAAGCACTCTTAAACAGAGCTACCTCAATGAAAGCATCTAACTAATTATAGTTTCACTTATCCATTCTGAGCAACTGAAGCAAACACGCTTATGAAAGTTATTACCTTATACTGTCTTATAATGAGAGTCTGTGTTATATTAGGCTATACAATCAGATATAAACAATATATGGAACATTTTGAAAAGTTCCCAGCTGTAGAGGATTACAGCTGCCTATATGTGGGAACGTACACTATAAGTATTCACCCACCCATCCAAACAACTGAAATTAGGTGTTCTAATCACTTCCATGGCCACAGGTGTATAAAAGCAAGCACCCAGGCATGCAGACTGTTTCTACAAACATCTGTGAAAGAATGGGTCGCTCTAGGAGCTCAGTGAATTCCAGCGTGGTACTGTGATAGGATGCCTCCTGTGCAACAACTCCAGCTGTGAAATGTCCTCACTCCTAAATATTCCACAATCAACTGTCCCTGGGATTATAACAAAGTGGAAGCGATTAGGAACAACAGCAACTCAGCCAACAAGTGGTAGTCCACGTAAAATGACGGAGCGGGGTCAGCGAGGCACATTGTGCACAGAGGTCACCAACTTTCTGCAGTCAATCAATACAGACCTCCAAACTTCATGTGGCCTTCAGATTAGCTCAAGAACAGCGTAGAGAGCTTCATGGAATGGGTTTGATAGAACACCTTTGGGATGAATTAGAGTGGAGACTGAGAGACAGGCCTTCCCTCCAACACCACAGTGTGACCTCACAAATACGCTTCTGAAAGAATGGTCAAAAAGTCCCATAAACACACATACCTTGTGGAAAGCCAGAAAGAATGTCATTTAAGTTCATATGCGAGTCAAAGCAGGCGAGCGAATACTTTTGGCAATATTGTGTATTTGGCCTACATGACAAAACCTTTGCTTGGTAAGCTGAGTAACCCCTGTTACTATAAAGCTCTCTTTGGGGGGGCTTCACTGTGCCTTTGTTGGCCTCCATAAGACTTGACCTTTTAATCTCACCCCCAACGTCTGCTACAATGTGAACTCATCCCTCGAGATGAACACAGAGAGAAGTCAGAGGAGGAGAGACAAGGGCGGCGAAACGGATGAAAGGCTCGGGAGGAACAGAGAGGACTGCACAATGAGAGCCAAAGAGTTAGACGGGGAAAAGAGACAGACTGAGAAACATACGGTGTGAGAGTGAAGGAAAAATGGAATAAAAGCAGGCAGAAAATAAAGACGAGAAGATCAACCATCCACAACAAACAGACCAAGAATACCAGGGGGAGCTTTTTGTTAAGAACGTGAAATGATAAAATAAAGATCTGCGCCTTCGTGTGGAAGCCTACAAAACAGCTTGAGTGAAACATTAAACGATGATTACGATCAAAGAATACAAGGATATACATATTTGATGGCCCACTGTTGCACGCTACTTGCAATGAAGCTACCTCCCTTTTGATGAGTGAAGACAGTTGGCTCTTTTACAAATGAAGGGAACAAAACAGAAAGGAGGAAGAGCAAAGTAAAGACAAAACGAGAGGAAGGTATACGGGGGAGGGGGGTCGAATTGGAGAAGGAAGCAGAGCAGAAGTAGAACAGTCTGAAAAGGAGAAACTGAGAGAGGCGGTAGGAGAATCAATGATAACGACAGGGAGAGTTTCTAAGGGTCGAAAAATGTGTTCTCATCCTCTCCTTATCTCTCTCTCCCTCCGTGTCGATGTAATGAGCTGGTCCTCTTCAGGAACGACGAGAGTTCTGGCAGCATCTCATCAACAGAGATGCGTGTGACAAAGCCGCCAGCGGGGTGGTTTGTGCATTTGTTGGCCGGCGTCCTGACTCCACCCCATTGCGCAGAATTAAAATATCACACTGCAACGATTATTTCCACACGTTCACAAGTACCAGCACGCGCATGAATGCACATACTTTTAAATGCTCTTATTACAAAAGGATGTAAGAAGTGGAGAAAAGAAAAAAAATTGAAGCACTGATGTGGACTGAGCAGTTTTCATTTACTGATGACATATAGAGGTTGAACTGGCCACGGGGCCATCACACTCATCAACTCTGTTTTCTTCATGAAAGGGGAGATATTTCCCACTGATCCATGCAGAGCAACTGAAATCAGGAAAGTAATAAATAAATAAAATAATTTCACACTCGAGCTGTAACCAAAATGATATGACCAAATTTATAAAAATCGTTATTATGCGGTTAATAATTGCTCAAAATGCCATACTGTCTTAAATCAGCCCTAATCTTTCAAGGCTAATTCTTTGATAGAGTTGACTGTTGTTGTAAACTGGCTTCTTAGCTGGCAAACGTGGGCTGGTTAATTCCACCATGTTTTGTGCAAATGTTATCCCGATTAAGGAAAATGAGCAGAACAATGGGCAGGTGGTCGGCGTGTCCCGGCTCATCAGGTTGCTCCGAAGATGGAGGTTGTTGGCGTGGGCTGAATTTGTGTTGCTACAGCTGTGACGGTTCTCTCCTCTGGGTGAGGTAGTCTCCCAGCGGCAGGGAGTGAAGCGTAGGGTCCACAGGGTGTAATTCTTGTCTAATTTGTGGTCTGACAAAGGGTAAATTAATCAATTTCAATGCCTCATACCAAATGGCTGTTTTCCAAGTTGTTGAGGCGGCGTTGAGGCTTTCGTCATACAGAAGTGGGCGTGGGTTCATCTCATAGCCTTTTGCCTATAAAAAAAATTATTCAGTGGGTGGACTAATACCTGGGGGTGAAGTTCTACCTTAAGTCTCCTTTGCTTTGCTGACTACTTCGTGCAAAGCGGCAGCATGACATTGACTTGAGTGCTGTGGAAACGAAGGCCTCCTGGGATAAAGGTTGTTACTGACAGAGCTTAGGTGGGTGCTTAAGGAGGAGAAATAGGTAAAGCCAAGCGAGAGCCATGATCCTTAGAGAGCCTAAGGGGAGATTTCCCAATCTCCCTCCTCGTACGCTGCACCGCAAAGAGGAGTGAATCACCCCTGCGTCCTTTCCCCTCCTCCATACCCCCGCGCTGGTTTTCTCAGGCTCGCCTCCCTCCCTCATTATATTCCCTCCGTTCTCTTCTGTAACGAGTGGCTGCCCCGTGGGCGAATCACAGACGGGGGCCTCAGACATCAAATCCCATTCGCTGCTACATGGGAGTGTGTCAGCACCAATGACGCTCACATGGAGATGAGACTCCCGCCCAGTGTGTGTGTGTGTGTGTCTGTATGTGTGAATGCGTGCCTGGATTTGGGATATGTTTTTATAAACCTCTCTTTCCCATTTGCTCTTCTCCCCGCTGGCTAAAATCACACTTAAACACGTCACTCATGCTCAACTACATTTCTCACACTCCCTGTCTCACTCCTGTGTTATAATATAATATGTACCTGTGCCAGTGCAAGAGGAAGATGATGGCAGGAAGCAACACATGGATGGAGAGAGCAAGAAAGTAAAGGCGAAGAGACAGAGACAGGAAGAGGGGAAACGAGTAATCAAATGGAGATCATTGGACTGTAGAGAGACTGGTCATCCCTCTGTGGTTGTGTGTGGCCAATAATCCTGCAGGCCATGTCCTGGGTCAGGGGTCAGGGCCTTGGTCCCATGCCCAGACTGCTTTTAACAAGTGAACTGATACATGGACACAGACATACGCATTTACACACCAACACTCCAGCACACGCACTCATTAAACACATGATTCTCCTCCTTCAGCGGGGAGCTATTAAAGAACATCATAAAGACAAGAAGTGCGAGGATGTGTGTGTTTGTGTGTGTGTGTTTGTTTCCTGAGTCGATACCCTTTTCATTTGGCTTCCTGAATGGAATTTTACTCCAGCTATTAAAGCTGCTTGGCTCTGAGGATCCATTCAGTCCAAACAAAGCAACGCAGTTCTTAGAAATAAAATGTATTTGTTGGGGGGTTGTGATTATCATTTCATATTGTTCACGGAGCACCGATGTCGAAGAGAACACCTGAATTACAAAGGAAGGAATGTGAAGAAGCAGAGGTTTATGTGATACGTCTCTGAGCTCGGAAGGTTTTCTTTGGCTTACTGAATGTTTGGTCTCTGCGGGGAGTTGGATGTTTAGAATCCATCTTGGCGAGCATCAATTTGTACAAACATCGTTTTAGACGAGCCGCCACGCGTTGCCTTGCTCAAAGCTTGATTTAAAAGTAGCAGAGAAATAATTATTCATGCCAGTGAGTGAGTGTAAACAGAGCATAAAGTGGTGTAGAAGCTAAATGTGGGAGCTTCAGATGGATTTTGTTGGTGTGATCAGCCATTCTATCAGAACCAAAACATCGATCCACGCTGCGTTCTGCTTTCACCTCGTCATTTCAGGAGTTTGTGTGTTTTTCCAATAACCAGTCATTATCATTTCCATATGGGTAATACATATATGGGGTTATTGCTGGGTTAGCAGCAATACAATCTCATAAAGTAGTAAATAGGTTGCATGCCAGTAGTGTGTAATGGGGTGTCTGGCCGAGCTGAAGGCACTGCTGTTGGGAATTAAGCCTCTGCAGTGGTAGCTGCCCCTGTGCCACCCCAACTAAAATGCTATTTTGATCATTACTGCAAAGACCAACTCTCATCAATCATGCAGAGCTATTCGTTGAATATGTAAAAAAAAAATCAAACCCGGCTAATGCAAAACACTGTCAATTGACATCTAATCCAAAAGGCATGAATACTTCAAAGTCGTAACCATGGAGATTACCATCTCTAACTACCACACAACATCAACTTTGGTAATGAACGTATGCCATACGTTCTAACTAGCGATGGTAGGCTACAACTACCATACGTCTGTTGTCGGTATAACTACTTATCATGTTAAGATGTGGAAACTAATTGTGTTAAATTGCAAATAACTCTTTTTCACTTTCTCACACACACACACACACACACACACACACACACACACACGCAAACAGTTTTGGAGCCATGTGTTGGAGTTGGAATAAATACCTGTATGTATTTTTCAGGAATAAAAGCCAATTGCTTGCTCTATTTAACAGGCCTGTCATTTCCGTTTTGCATTATTTGGTATTGTTGTTGAATAATGCTAAATAATTTTTTTACCTGATTACTCCATTTATAGATGGGATCATCGGTAGAATACTTGATTCCAAAAATATTGGATAGCTGCAGCTAGTGTAGAGACTAACCCGGTCTGCTTTTCAACTCATTTTAAGAGACACTGCATGACATCTGTCTGTCATTTATCAAAGTTGTAGGTAGGCTGACAGGAAGTCTAGTCCCTCGGGGCAAACGGTTCATTAACCATATATAAAACATGGTAGTCACACAACATTGATTTCAGCTCTTGTGTTTGACCCTAATTACACCCTGACCATAGCCCTGAATCCACCCAAACTACCCCCTTCAAGGCAATAGCTAGATATTGATTTCTGCTACAGTAACACACGTGTATATGCAACTTAGAGTCGGTGACAAAAGACACCTTAAACATGACACTTCTCCCCAGTCGTGCCCTAAGAGCCGAGCAGCTTTTCTCACATTAAACAGCCCATTACTAGACATTGATTGCAGTTAACACCAACGCCAGGCCGCATTAATCGTCCCATCCTTCCGCTCTAGTGCCTCGGCGCAGATCTGAGCCTGAGCGCTTATCGGGGATCATTAAACAGGGTTGGAAGAAGTGGAGGGGATGTCTGTCAGTGTGTATCACATCACCCCTCTTGCACCGCGTATAGTCAGGCTGTTTGGAAATGAAAGTGGAGAAAATGAGGTAAGAACGGAGTGAGTGTAGATAGAAGAAGACAAATTGGATGTTATGGTACGAGTGGGGCAATGAGAGGAGTTGTTTGATAAAAGTGGAAGCAGCAAGGTCATACGAGGCTTGTCTGTTTGCAGTAGCGATTTTAAGGTAATAGGCAGCAATTTCCACAAGCGGCCATAAGAGGGGAAAAAATGAGAGTGAAGATCAGAGCAAAATACACTAAAGTGAGGAGTAAAAAGAAGGGGAGATAGAAGACATGACTACAGTAGAAACAGAGAGGTGTTGCGCAGTATGAATCTTACACAGCTCTACCAGCTGCTCTCTCTATTTTCCTGAGCTGACCAAAGCACTCCTGACACTGTATTATAAAAGCTTTATCTCTATCTCTATATTATATTTCTCCATATATGAGAAGACAGAGCTTGGCTTACACTATTACTGCCCAAGTATGCATGTTGTATCATTAATACTAAATACTACAGCTTTGCTTAACCCTCCCGTTTACATCTGTTATCCGCTGGGTCAATTTGACCCCAGCAATTTAAACCTTGGAGATGAAGTGAATTGATTATATTCAAAACTGTTCACCAGGTTTATGATTCAGGTAATTAATGTTACTTTGTTAACAACCTAAATAACCCATTAAATAAAACCTATCCTTCATACATCCAGAATACATATTGTGTGACTATTGAAAAATAGGCAAATCATGAAAAAAAACAAAAATCCATTAACAGCAGTAAGTCAAACCCCTCAATTAAAAATCACCCCTTAGATTTTAAGCACTGAAGATTTTCTGTCAATGCTTTAATTTCACATCAATGATCTCATAAAAAAATATATTTTCTTCAGTCACTTATCTCTTTAAATTGAGTTAACCAGCACAGAAATGCTAAATACTCTCAGCGAATATTATAGGTCTAGGTCTTTTAATGTGAAAATTAAGAAGTGGATCCGGTGTGCGACCCGGTTCATCACGGTGCAAAAGCACAGAAAAAAAAATCAAACTCAAAGGTTGCTATTTCGCCACATAATATTTGTATTATAGTTTGAAGTAATGTGTTGACAGGCAATTTAATCGAGGAAAAAATATGCCCCTGGTGTGTAAAGGCATTAAGATGAGACCGTTGAGGTGAAAAAAACATTATGACAAGTTTGAAATATTGCCAAATATTGCAAAAAGATTGCCCTATCTCTTCAATATCACAACAGATATTTTCAATGTTGTTTGTGTCAACAGATGAAGACTAACTTACTCAATTCAGAGTAATGTTTTCAATGTTTTCTGTGAAAAAAAAGTAAAGGAAACTTGAGACAATAAACAATTTCCTCACCTCTGTTTGGTGCAAGTCTTACTATAACCAGTTATATCTCGGGATATAAAAGTAATTTAGCTAATTACCAGAAGCAGTTAGACACAAAACCAAAATGTCAAAATGAAGCCAGCATACCTGTTGATAGCAGAGCTGAGTTCATCCAGGCGCCGTGCGTCGGTGGTGGAGGTGTTGTCCAGTTTGGACAGGCTGTCCATCCTCTTCAGAATCACCTCCAGCATGTCACTGATCTTCCTCAGCACGCCTCGAGACTCCACGCCTCCCAGCACTGAGTGGAGACGCAGACATGGAAGGAGAGAACGGGACATGAGTGAAAAGCCGGACTGCATAGCAAACTTGCAGAACACATTAATCACAAAGCCAGCAGCTATTTTGGCTCGCCATGCTGTTGTTGATTTTGGCCGTGACCTTGTTTTGGAGAACTGTCTCTATGCACTTCACTGATATAGATCAAAAACAAAGTCCCTTCTGTTTTGTGCCAAACAATGAAAAGGTCCTCAATTTGATTTGTGGTAAAACACTTACAATCTACCTTACTTCTGTATTCACTACCCATGTGCAGCTAGCTCGAGACATTTTCTGAATAGAAAATGGGCCATTCCTCTAAAATTAAATAAACCAGCTGGGTCAGGCTGTAATTTCTCAATATTCCCTTTGGTTGGGTTGTCATCAATTTCGCAGTATTTTTCTGTTGTTGGAGAAGAATATCGGAGATGGTGTTACAAAAATCACTCTTGTTGACTCATGCTTGGAAATTTGTGTTTTTACTTTTTTTTTCTGATTGCTTTGGGACTACCTTCGAATCTATGGCTATATTTATGAAACTCTTTAAGGTCATATTGATAATATTTTTATGTAAACGAATAATACAAAAAAAAATACATCCAAAGAGCTTTTAGAAAGGTTGCAGAACCAAAAGCATCACTTCTTGTGAAAAATTGTTGGCTGTGGCTTCTAGCAAGGCTTGTGAGCCAATAGAACAACGACGTTGGTATCACCTGGTATCTGTGCGTAGTCAGGGGTCAAGAGTCTTTGGGGTTGCCAGTTAGTAGGAATAATGGCTGAGTTTGATGGTAAGCGGGCGGCATTTCGGTACCAGTTCCAAGTGCTAGGTGACAACAGGAGGAGCAAGACCAGAGTGAACATTGGTTCAGTGTTTGATCGTCGGACTCAGCTGAAGGAGTTTCAAGGACTGAAAAGCCACGTCGAGCTGACTACTTTTCTTCGTGACCAGTAAGATATCATTGTGTAAAAGTGTTTTTAGCTAACACGAACACTGGCAACCTATAATGCGCCTCGAGCAACAGCTGTGTTGTGACGTGTATTCAATGGAAGGGGGGAGTGGGAGTGTGAAATCTAGTAGCTGGATGTTATCAATGTTAAAAACAGTATACAGTACATCTCTTGCAAAGGCAAACCAGTCTTTCACAACTCTTCAAACTCTTTAAGAAAACTGTGTTTTTGCATCAAAACAGTAGACACAAACCACCATTTGAATAAGCACACAAAACTGCACACTGATAGTATAGATAAATAAAAAAAAGCTCAGACATCCAAAAGTGAAAATTCTATCACAAATAAGGGGGAAAGGTCTTTGTTTTCTCAAACACTCCTTAAACAACAAAAGTGCAGTAGAAGAAACCAAATGTTTACCTGTGGAATATTTATAGTGACCATGCTCTGATTTGTGAAGTGAACTCATTATCCAAAAGTGTTTTCATGTGTGTCTTTGGGAAGGCAAATGGCAAAATAGTGAAGGAAAGTGGAGAACAATTTTTACAGTTTTGTGAGATGTGTGTCATTAAATTACAAACTGAGCATAAAGCAGTCAGTTTTGCAAAAAAAACTGTTTGAAGCAGAGAACATGCATTCAGTTTGGCACACTTGGTTTAATGCTTTGAGAACAAGTGTTAATGGTTTCAGAGATTAGTGCATCAAGAATCACTGTCACCGCGTGGGTTCCTGTATATTGTACATTGAACACCCAATGTGTGTCATTTAGACAGTCTCTAAAATAGAGATAATTTGGTGTACTTGACAGACAACCATAACATCACTTTAACCTTGTGAGAGCAGCTCTTCTGTGTAATTCCTCATCTTAAAGTCAACAAGCCAACATTGTGATTATCTCAGTCTTTAACCCGCACATCTATTGCTTGATCTCTCATTTCCTCTGCTGACAGCGGTGCTCTTTGCCCAGTGCTGTATTCTGATCTCTTGTCTTTTGTTCAGGCCAGACTGCACACTCTGGAGTGAGATGGCTGAATATGTGCTTACCTTTATATCCTTTGATACCCTTTCATATGAGGATATCTTTCACCAAGACTATGAGCTATGAAAAGCCAGGAACTAATTACGCGGAGGCCCTTTTTTTTCTTGCCTATTTTTCTGTCTGTGTCTGTCTGTATGGCCAATTTCTTTCTTTTACCCAGCAGCTACAGCTCCTTTCTGTGGATGGTTTCCTGTGTGTGTGTGTGTGTGTGTGTGTGGAGACAGATGAATATATCATTGACCATCAGAATTGAGAAGTGAGTGTTAGATATGCACTGACACACAGATGCAGCTCCAGTGGCAGACAGGTAGAATATAACTAGACAAGATAAAAGGTGTGAAAGACCTCATTAGGATAATTATGGCGACGTTGCTGGGGTCAACGTGTCTGTGGATTCAGTTATAATGGCCCAGAATGAGGAGGTGGCTGAAAGGTGGCGACACAGATGGAAAGCTTTCTCATTTAATCTTCTTGCAGAACTGATCTCCACTACACACGCCTAACTCATCATTTTCAACTGCTAGGGGAAAAAAAGCAAAAAGGTGAATCTTGTATAATACAACAATCGGTTGGTGAGAATGAGAGGGACAGAAAATTGTGGTGAATAGCTATTTTCTCTGAGCTAGACTCCTTTTTAACATGAGTAGTAGGCAATTTATTCTTTTTTTTCCCCATCCAACCTGCAGGACACAGATTATATAAAAGCACAAAGCAGATAAGTAAGAGGTGCTTGCCCTTTACAGCACCAGAGTGACCTATCTTAATATCTCTATATAAAACCATCATTTTTTATTCACTAGTATTATCATTTATATTGCTACTGTGCTCTGCATAATTGTAAGGCTGCCATCTGTTTGATGTGCAGACAGGAAAAACGCATAACAGCTCTTACATAGTTGGACCGGCCATGTATCTTACTGCATGAGAGTGTGCATAACAGGCTAGTTCATGGCTGCCGCTCTGCACTGTGGTCCTACGGCGATGACAGCATAGCACCCACTCTCTGGTTACCCATCAGGTAAACATGATTAGCTTGCAAGGGTTAAGTTGGCAAATTGATGTTGCTCTATGTTAACTAAGCCAAATGAGTGCAAGTTTACAAGGCAGGGAATTCTTGATAATCTGTTTTGCTAATAGACATCTGATTTTAGTGTGTTCACTGTAGATGCAAGTTTAATCCAAGTATTTGATAAATACAAATACTGTCACACACAAAGTCATTCAGTTACCACACAGTAACGTTCAGTAAACCCTTTGGGACATCAGGTAAACACAGGTCAGAATACCTGTCCTAAAAGACTTGCTAGGGCCCACATTGTAACTTCAAACATCTGGATAACGCTGTCCGACCACTCTGTCAAACCCCATGTCTGCTGCTTGACAGGCAATTATAGCCGATGGGCTCTGATGCCTAACAGCTCTGGTGCAAGGTCATTGTCTGCCTCGATCTCCTCCAACAGCTGAATCTTAAGTTCAGTGACTTATCTCCTCAGCGATAGATGTATGCGTCTCAGACAAGCAGTGTCATGTCCTTTGTCTGTGATGGCTCGCTGAGTGTGCCGGTGGGTCGCTCTGGCAACATCTTTGTGATTGGCTAATAATGGATAATATCCATGGTAAGGGACAAGCAAATTAAAGCAAAACATAAAATGCATTATCAGCGTTGCACAAATGTATTCAGGGTTTCAGCCATTAATGTCTTGGCAAAGCCTCTAAAAAGCATTTAGATGAAATACCGTTTGTTTGTTTTGCTAAGATGATGTTTAATTTGGTAGTTGGGTACCGTTTAATATGGGTGAATCCCCCTTATACTTAGCTCTTAATAAATATAAGACATGGAATAAAAAAAGTAATAATACAATACCCTTGCTGATAGATTACAGCCGGCTGTGATGTTCAGCAGTGTAGCAGAGGGGGAAAATGGGACCCAAGGGATCCAAAAAGTGAATGAATAGATATCTCATATGTTCCAATGGTCCAATGTATCAGACATAATTTTGAGTCAGGAGGCTAATTAACCAATCTGGAAGGAAGGTCAAATTCATGCCACTGCATTTGTGTGCGCACATCGCGGTTAAAACCGACCATATCTTCATATCTAAATGTTTATAGAACACCGTCGTCGAAGACACCCTTTCAAGCAAAACACAGACATGCATGGTTGCAAGCCATTAAACTGCCTGGACTGATCAAATGTCAATGGTGTAGTTAATAATGACAAATGAATGACAGAGTCAACCACAAAGCTGGTATTCTCACAAAGTATATTATAATAACAAACACCACAGATCAACCATAGCAACATTAGTGCGTTAGCAGAAGTAGCATGTAAACACTTTAGCTAGCTGACGTTATGACAGCATTGAATGACTGAAGGGGGCATACGGTAATATTGTAACACTATGACTGAGCACAGCTAAGCCCAAAATGTAAGCATCAAGAGATTTATATGCCGTGGGTTTTATAGATATACGAAGATGTCGTCCACTGTGACTCCCGCCATTTGGTTGGATCTGTACAGTGAGGACGGATCAGGAAACTCAGCCTCTTGCTCATTGTTAGCTAAGTAATGTAAGACAGCAATGCATACTGCTCTAGTACAGAATTGTCACTTTCTGCCGGCAGTTCAGCTCCGCCTACAAAATCCGACATCGCTGTTTAGCCACATATAACAAGGTTTATCGCTCTCTGTGACTTTTTGTTTATTGATGAATCTCTGTGTTAAAGGTGTGACCGCAGAGGTTGAACCCGAATGGATGGGAAATAACCAGCCATAACAAATGAGGTCTGCCTTTCAAAAGCTGATCCTTGTCGCAATTTCATTGTTAACCTTGATGAAAGATGAAAAGAAATCACTTTAATGTGCTTGACTGTGGTGACCAAATGCCAATTTAAAGGACAAGTGCCAATATTCTCAATAGCTTGCTTAAATGATACCATTACATAGAAAATGATCTTCCCTCACAATTCAGATCACAGTGGTGTAATGTGCCTGCAAGTGAAGGACACTGTGCCCACAGATACTGTATGTAATGGACACGAACGGAGGGAAGATAAACAACTGATGAGATGGTTAGACTCGCTCGATCTCAAAGGGCAGAGGAGTCAAAAACAAGGAAGTGCGTGACATTGGCATTTCAGACAAAATAGCACCTGGAAAAAAACTGATAACAGAAATACGCATATCAATATATGAAATAAAAGACGTTACGAGATAAGGATGAACAAAGAACCTGCACAAGAATCAAGAGTAAGAGCCAATAAGTGTCTGCAGAGTCATTGTGTCTTTACACTCATTCTGATTGGTCTTTCACCGATCATCGATAATAAGGACGTAAACACCACAGCTCTCATTGGTTCATCGCTGTAACAGGAGTGTGCCCATTGTTTCAGTGATATTGACCAGTTCTGACTGCTCAGCACAATAATCTTGCATGTCAAAAAATCAGCTTGAATTTTGCAAAATTCATTCCATTGCTGGTCATTGCAATGTTAATTAAACCGAGCACAATAGCTTCTAGATAGGTTACTGGTCCAGAAGCAACAAAATCTACCGAACACAAAGGAGCCGAAGGTAAAATTAAGCAGGTTTCTGACCTGCAGGAAGCAAGGACCTCTGGGAATGTAGGTCTAATATGCTTAACTCACCTGAAGCATATCTGGTCATGCAACAGGCAAGAAGTGAAACTGACAGTATATGGGAGAAAAAGCCAGATGAGAGTTCCCTGATGAAAAACAGGTTTTAAAGTCTACCTCCACTACGGTTAATGCCGACGGCACTGATCGTATTTTCCCTACGTTAGAAAAAACGTCCTGATTAAGAGCCAATGGGGATATCCTAGCTTTTACCCTCCGCTCAACCCAGCAAAATCTCATTCAGCTTCTATGAATAAACATTTTAAAGTACTTTTGGAAAATTACAATTGCAAATGTGATCATAAACACGCATGATAAATATCCCATTAAGTTGTGAACAAGACGGCTAGTTCACGTTCACTACAGCACACCCAAGCTTAAGTTATATTAAGGTCCCTGCTGAAATCCAATTTAAAGTGTGACTTGGATCAGCTGTTAATGGCGATGGTTGCCTCAAGGACTAAAATGCCACATTTGCAGAAGAATCCTGCCAAAGGTGCCAATTAACAGGCTGATGGAGAGAAAAGTGTGTTGTAGTCAAACATATTTGTGAAAAGTAGGACCACATGCATTTTTCTGTAAAAGCTGACTGATGTGTCACTAGCCTTCAAATCCAACTACGCTGAACATTATGTAAGATTTAAAATAGGTAGGAAAGACTACTTAACTGAGCCCAAAACAACCAAATATTGACTGTTGAATTGAATTGTACTGCAAGTTATTTACTTTGCATGAATAATTATCTCAAGAGATAAAACAAAAGTGTTTTTTAGAGCCTCCAGTCACGACTCCAGCACAGAGTTGCTCTACCGACTGAGTGACTACCTGTTTGTGTTTGTGTAAGATAAATGCAGACTTAAGATTCAATGGGAGTCAACGCAGTGCGCTAACAGGACAAAGCTGACAGCATACTATTTCATGCCATGTTTGGCTTCCCCCACTGGCACGGGGTTGAATAAATCAACACAACACAGTACACACACAACATAATACAATACACGCACACACACACACACACACACACACACACACACACACAAACACACATTGCCCTTCTTTAGCCACCATATTGGACTGAATATTTAGTGTCACGGCACATCATATTTCTCCTGAGGACTGAAATGCATGAAGCGTGAACAGAATCCTTGTTAGTGTCTCTAAACGGACTACTGAAAACTGAGAGGGAGACTGTATGTGTGTGTGTGTGTGTGTGTGTGATTCTCTGATTCTCAAAGAGGGAACATTGCACTGTGCCATGCAATCAAAAAGTTTTAAAAGTCATATTTTACTTAATAATCGATAATAATTTAGTGATAAAGTTCTAATCCAACACATTTTTAATTCTGAGCATGTGTGCAAATATGTTTAATACATGTTCTAATAGAATTAGCTTGTGTTGTTCTTTCAGATTAGACTGTAGAAGTGCAAAAAATAGACCTCCATATTGGTATATTCTCTTATATTTAAGGGGACCTTGACTAAAAAAAACACAACAGAATCCATCCATTCATTGTCTCTTTATCCTGTATTCAGGGTCGCGGGGGGGCTGGAGTCGATCCCAGCTGACATTGGGCGAAGGCAGGGTACACCCTGGACAGGACGCCAGTCTATCACAGGGCCAACATGTAGAGACAAACAACCATTCATGCTCACATTCACACCTACGGGCAATTTAGAGTCACCAATGAACCTATCCCCATCCTGCATGTCTTTGGACTGTGGGAGGAAACCGGAGAACACGGAGAGAACCCACGCTTACACGGGGAGAACATGCAAACTCCACACAGAAGGAGCCCGGGGCCGACTCGGGAATCGAACCCAGGACCCTCTCGCTGTGAGGCGAACTTTTAACGATCCTACTCCAATTGATGAGCCCTTCATGCAGCTCTACGTCCTCTCATGCTGGACTGAGAGCAGACTGGATGTTACAGTGACTGACTATTGCCTCTTGAGGTACAAGTGGTAATATAAGACAGGATGACTGAGGCTAACAGTTAGCATGCTCATTTTGGTAGATATTTATGCAACATAATATTTTAAACAAAAAGCCTACACATTGCACCTTTAAAGCATGATATTGTTCTGGCATCATTGTTCTCTGTGAAGTTATTTGGTGATGTAACGCAGCCTCGGTGCGTTTTACATGCAGGGAGAACTGCGCTGGATGCAGCATTAATAAAGCCTTTGTGTTCGAGCACCCCCCTGAATCCTGTTTACACTATGTATGCATGTGATTGGAAAATGAGTTTATGAAAAAGCATCAGCGTGTCAGCCTGCTTGAATTTATTGTGAGGGGAATGACAGCAAGGATAACTTAATAGAAAATAGCGATGACTTCCCCTCGTCAAATTCCTTTTTCATGTCACTTAGAAAAATGAAATTTCACCAAGGCTGGGAATAATATTTCTTGTGTCAACTGCACCATAAAAAAGAAGACATTTCATATCTCAGCACAGGAGGGTGCAACACTTAAGCAAACAGCACCGGCAGGGGTGTATTTACAATATGGAATTGAGTCTATAGTCTATACACATGCAGTCCATCCTTGAAATGTTCAGCGCAGTTCCTGCGTGGGGTCATGTGTGAATAGGAGCAGCGAACTCTACCGCTACTCTCCGGATTGAAGCAGAATATTATATGAGATTAAAACATTTTGGGAAATTTGGAAATGATAACATCTATCTATCCATCACGCTGTGTGCGTGTTTGAGAGAGACAGTGACATAGAGGGGAAGAGGATATCTGTAATTTATTATTAAATAAAATAAATAATAACAATTAAAATGTCAACATTATGACTAAATCTTCAAACTATGCCGCACAGCTCTAGTTATGGATATGATACAGTTTCCATTATTTTAAAGCTTTATCAGGCCCCATGCCGATTGAATCTATCAGATTGCCTATCAGCGATCTCGAGTAACCACGAATGGGTAAAATAAAAATAAAAATGATCACTCCACCGTCGTTGGGAAAATCACTGGCGGTGCCTGAAAGCTTACCCCAGTAATTTACCAGGAACTAGGTGTGAAAGAGGCCTGCATGTGTGCAGGGGGGATACAATGGATTTCTCCATTATGGTTGAATGTAGGGCAACAAAAAGGCTTTAAAGCAGTAGGGTTCCTTCCATAAAAAAGCGTGATGAGGGATTGTGCCTGGAGGCGTTTGTGTGAGAGTGTGTGTTTGTGTGATTATGTTTGTAAAAAGAACAGAGGTCACAGAGAGGGCACTCTACAGCCGGGTGAGTGGTTGGGGTTTTGCTCTGCTTTTTTTGCAAGGCTTATCGAATTAAACTGAATTACACTGCACAAATGAAGGCATATATCCATAGTATCACAGCATGTGTGTGCATGTGTTTGCGTGTGTGTGTGTGCACGTGTGTGTGTGTGTGTGTATGTGTGTGTGTTTGTTTTCGTGAGGTGTTTTTGGATTAGCAAAACCCAAGCGTACGGAACAATTTAATATTGACGGCCTAGAACTACAAATCATGAATGGCATGATCCCATACAAAAAAAAACATTTTCAAAATGATGAAATCTGATCTGGAAAAACTCAGCTGAAAGAAGAGAGGAATGAGTATTCACCTGCAGTGGAGTTATGGGGCTTTGAAAATATTTCCCTGTCTCAATGTATCAAGCATGATCGGGCTCTCTCTGTGAAAATGAAACGTCTTGAAGCAAACTCTCTATCATTTGACATGTGGTGGGTGTGTGAGACAGCTCTGAACTATAATCCTTCCTACGGTGAGTCAGCCAATCATTTGTGTGGGTGTGTGCGTGTGTGGATTAGGAATGCAATGATCCGGCTTTTTCAGTCCTGATACCTGGGCTCTGGGTAACGTCAAGCTTTACTTAATAATTACTGTCCTCACTGTGTGTAATGAATAATTGCATATGCATGTACTTAATTGTTACTGACTGAAATAATGTTATGCGATACCAGATCAGTCCATTGTCACCGATACCCGTACCTGTCGATGCATCCGTAATTTGGACGGACGGCACGCCACACGAGAGCATCTGTATTCAACCGCCTCTTAATTGAGCATGGTAACACACGCACATCTGTGTGCATGAGGTATTGTGAGTGCCAGAACAGAATAGAGGTTTGCATATTCATGAGAGGAAAATCATTTGTGGTTTGATGAATGCCAGCCAGAGGACCTTCCGGATATGAGTTGACACAGCTAAATTAACTGGAGACCGATGTCATTTTGTCAAAGGAGTCTGAAAACACACACTGAGGGCCACAGTTTCGTAGACCAGGCGCAGTCGGGGCGCAGCGCACCTGCGCCACGCCGACGGGGAGTGTCCGCCTTGACTTTGCAAGTTTCGTGCACCGCGCAGGCAAGCCTCCCATCACTCCCACCGGCGCAAGTGGGAAAGAGGGAGGAGAAGAAGGCGTGAGTGGGAGACGAGGAGGAGACGAGGCGTGAACTGGGATTAATACAGCCGATTCAGATCTTCACCGATCAAATGAGCTCCTCTCCTCACCTTTAATGAGCCAGGCGAGGTGCAGTGCAAGTTTCGTCACTTGACAACCCAATGACAGAAGCAGCGCCGCCGCTCCCACCACGCGCATCACGCACTGTGCGTGCGTATAGGCTCCGCCACCCTGCACCACCTTGCGCCACCCTGCGCTGCGCCACGAAACTAGGGCCCTAAGTGGCAAACAGTAGTGAAAGCTATGGAAATAGTCAAATCCACCCGCAAAACTAAAACTGTGACATTATTGCACACGTTAAAGTTAATATCTGAAAAAAAATAAGAAAACTTACTCTGGGCTGGAAAGCTGAGACTTGCTGATGTCACAAGATACATTATGGAGATGTTTCCATGCTCAATAACTCTGTTGGCTCATTCATGTTTTGTTTGAGATACTCCATCCCAGTAGGTATAACCTGAATGCACGGCTTCCAGCTGTGGCTTGGAAAATGCAACCAGTGAAACTACCACTATGTGTGCTGTCATGGTTCTCATAATTCACTGCGTTTGAGACAAAGTCATCACTGCAGTCTCTCCTGGCTCTTTAGGTGAGTTCAAAAAAGCCCTGAAACTGAACTGTGTGTCTCTTCCTCACTTCTCCCTCCATCGTCCCCCTTCTCTCTCTTCTCCTCCTCAACCCCCGTTCTTACTCCATCACCTAATTCTTCACCCTTCGACTTGTCTGTAGTAAAGGAAACAATGCCGACAGACAGACAGTGCTTAATGCCCCGCTACCACTCCAATCTCCAGTACATCTCCACATCCACATTCAATTACTACAAATTACATGCAGTTTAATTATTATGGCGCAGGAGCTCTACTGTTCATTAGCTAAAGAACGGCAGGACTGAGTTCAGACAGAAAAGAGTGGGATGTGTTTTTGTTTTTTCTCTCCTTTAACTGCACAATGAGAATGGACGTACACAGTGGGAGCAGGGTTTAGGCAAATAGAAATGCAGCAAATGATGCATAAAGGAAGTGAAATATTGTGCTGGCAAAAAAGTAAACACAATGAATGCCAATTATCTACAAGACAATTAAATAAGATGTAAGACCCCATATGATGGAGATGATCAATAAGCTATTCTGTACCCTACTGAATAGAATTATTCGCTTTGCTCCATCTTAATTCCCCATCGCGGTTGAGCTTTTGAAATATTTATTGTTCATCTGGTTTGACATTTTCTCACCATTTATCCAGCAATGTCAAGGCAAATTGGATTCCATGAAGGGAGATGGGATAGATGAGAAGATATTAAAAGACACGGAGACAGACAGACAGCTAGAATGCCTATTAATGCTGGCAGTTTCTGTCACTTCTCTTTTGAGTGCTTCTCTATCTCGAAGTGATTGAGAAGGGGCAGTCTATGGCTGTAATCTAGCTCTTTGTGTCTCAACAGTTCAGCTTCAATTCAACCCTCATCCTTCCTAAATTTGGTTTGTGTACATAAAGCCTCTGTGAGCTCTTGTTGTTATTTAATTTACACTTTCTGTTTGGAAGGTCACATTCACAAGTGGACAAGATCTCTCTCTCTCTTCTTAAAATGTTCCACCCTTCATCTATCTGTAACGTCCCACTTATTATTCCTCTTCTATTCTCTATCACCCTCATTTCCTTGATTCATCATAGTTTACCTCATGATGACAGAAAATGAAAAACTGGCACCACGGAGCTCGCCGACTCACACTCAAGCACTTGAGACAGACAAATAAAAAACAATATTTGAATAGAGACCAAATCGCATACAAACACAAGCCGAACAAAAACAAGGCTAATCTGTTGACAAGTGCAGTGCAATGTTTTCTTGATGAAATTGTGATGAAATGGGGCGATAGCGAAGACGCAATTGCTGATCCAAACCACGATTTAAAACAACGGAATACAAAATGATGGGTTTCTTCATGAGGTAGAAACTCTCTCATTCTTCTTGGAATTACACGTGAACAATGCAATGTGTTTATCTGCCGAACCGAACGGTGACATTTCCGTCCTCCCTGAGGATTGCCAACCCACGCACACACCATGACAACATATAAGCACACCCGTCCTCGTGCACCCTCCCGACCAGCTTGACAGACGTGGCCCTCATTACCATTTCCACCACCTACTGCAGTCGCTCTCTCTCTCTCTCTCTCAGGAAGAATTCCTCTGTTGACTTTCACGACTTCAGCACTCTGCTGTCGGGAGCGTACAGACACACAGCCACAGGGCTCCTTTCACCACAACCACGTCAATGTGTGTTAGTGTGACGGAGCGTTGTGTTCTACACCCAGACTGGCAGACATCGAGTGTGTTTAGAGTGTGATTGTGTGTGTGTGTGTTAGATTGGGGGGGTATACAAATAGAATTTAGATGGGGAATATGTGTGACGTGACCTTTTCCACTCTACTCTGTGTGAATGTGTGTATTCTGCTACGGTGTGTGAGAGTCGGACAAATGCGAGGTTTAGTCTCACAGGGATTTCCTGGAAAGAAGGGGTCGAAAAAAAGAGAATAACAATGCAGGGATGTGCCTGCCCTAATGGAGAGTGTGGTCACTCACTGGGTAAATATCCACAACATGGGAAGGTCAAGTCACAGGAAGTCAATTATTATTAGGTCAAAGTTTCCCAATCGTAATTACAACTTGGATGTCAATGGAAACTAGTGATAAGACGGGGACTAATGAAGTAATTACTGTAACTCAGACACAACACGAACAAGACATACTGGTACTTCCTGCACCATTAGGACAAAAGAAGACAGTAAAATGTCTTAATTACGACTCTGGTTCAGTGATTTATTTCATCAGATTAGGTTTAAGTTGTCTTGATCTTTACAGGGTCAATGATTGATGCCTTTTTTTTTCAGCTAAATAACTAACAACCAATGTTATGTTATATTTACATTATTCTATGTCCTCAATTTTCCAAACTACATCTTTTCAGGTTTATTGAGATGCTTGCATTGTGCATTTATGTGAGAAAAAATTACTACTTCTCACTTGATTATTAACTCAGTAAACACTGTCAACATGAGTTTATGGTCTCAATCGCTACCCTCAAGCAGCATGATGTTCATTGAGTAAATAATGTTCTCATTTAGAGTCAAATAGACCAGAAAGCAGGGTATGCTTTAGGGCGTGGCTACCTTCTGATTGACGTGATGCTGCTACGGCGATCAGGGTGTTTTTGTCTTACAACTTTAACCCTTTCACAGTGTGTTTTCAGCTCATGAAATGAATATGATGAATACATTAATTTTAACCCTTCGTGTTACAAATAGATGGCTAATTCTGAATTCGGTTGTCACTGCAAAACCCAAGATGGCGACGGCCAGAATGCCTATTTCGAAGATTTGAAGCGGCATTCCAGAGACCTGATGACTCCGCCCATTTCTTATATATGGTCTATGTGCACAAGCAAAGCAATAGATGTCACAAGAATGAAAATGGCCACATTTGACTGCCATTCAAGTCAATAAGGTACTCACAGAGTAACCAATGTATTTGGACCTCATTTGACTTGAAAAACACTGTAATATCAAAGTCTTAGTAAGGAACAAATACATGCATCATAATTAGATGGTGAGCTAAGCCTTAGGCCGTTATTGCATGTACTGGATCTGCTTTGCTCCTCCATTATCTTTCACAAGATCACCTGAAGGCCTCCTTTCAATCAGCATCACAATGAAACATGGTTGCATTGCAGCCCTGAGGGAAGGAAGATGGAAGAGCAAGAGAAGGACAACAGTAAAACAAGTGGATTTCAAAAGTCATCCAATGGTTCTCGAGAATAAAAACAAGATACATGACAGAAGCCAGTGTCACATTTGCTGTCATCATGCTGAAGACATACTGATTTGTCAAATTGGTGTTAATGGGACCTTTTCCTAGTGCCATGCTTTCCCCCACATTCGTCTTCTCTTCCACTTGTAATATATTTCATTGCAAGGAATTTTAAAAATACACTGGCCTCGTGAAAAAAAAAAAGCTTTGATTGAACAACTCCACCTGTGACTTATTGTGCTATCTTTAGAACATCAGTATCGACCTGATATCCGACTCCTAGGAAAGGTTAGGGTTTGTGTAATTACAGGGTTTCATTTGGATTTAATCCAAAGTGGCTCACTATTCACGACTTCATGCTTTCCCTTTGGACACGACTCACTCACTATTCTCTTAAAGTCTTATCCAAAAGTCTCTCCCTGGTTCTCCCTATAAATATTTTTCCCTTTAAATCAGGCGTCAGCAGATAAATTAGCATCTGTCAAGGCTTTGCTCTGTGCTGAGAGCTTTGGCAGAAGCTGCTGCCTTTTCTTTTTTTCTTCTTTTCTTGCTCAATGGCCCACCTCAGCACCCTGGCACATTCACTCATCCCGTTAGTTACTCTGACTCACAGGTAATGGAGCAAAGGACTGGTGAAACCGTGTGAGAGGAAAGACATAACACTCCTGGAGCCAGAATGGACATCTGGCCTTGTGATACTGGGAGGCTGGGTTGGAAACTAGGGATGTACAAATGTTTACGGTCGAAATGAACAGCTGGGCTCAGGGCAGATTAGGTGTACAGTGCAAAAAGGTGTTTATCTGGAGGCTTTTAGCCAATGGCAACAAACTGTGCCCTGCATTTTAGAGAGCCAAAACAGAAAACGAATGGCACACAGTTGTTGCCTCTACTATGGGAAAACACGAGTCGACTGCACGTTTCATTGTTGTCATACTGAGTTTGATTCATTCACACTGGGAAAATAAGATTTCACAACATCCCAAGAAATGTGTTGTGGCATGCATATGTCTTGTTACGAGTGCAAGCAGCTTCGATGCTGCTCATAAAAAAGGGATAAACAACGGCATTTTGCTGAAACAGCCATCGATGCTTTTTGCGAGTGCAAACTCCCAAACCTTTAGTAGCTGATGGAATTTTTAAGCAGCAAATGCTTTTCCCTCCCAGGACAAGTAACGCAGAAAAATGGGGGCATTGTTTAAATTTTCAGGAAACAGCAGCTCCAGTAGCTCAAAAGTACACAACAAAACACTTTCACTGAGTTTATGCATGAATGATTTCCCACCTTATTATGGCAAAAATAGTACATATGCAAGCAAGGTTATAAAGTCGCTTGTGCATTTAATGTGGAGTCAGCACTGTGTTGGACCAGCTTTGAAAATGGCAGTTTCTTTTAAATTAATGCTGTGCAATTGATCTAATTTTGAAAAGTGACTGATGATAAATATTTGAAAAATCAACTCATAAATATGGCCCTGTGATAGACTTGTCCAGGGTGTACCCTGCCTTCGCCCAATGATTGCTGGGATCGGCTCCAGCCCCCCCGTGACCCTGAATACAGGATAAGCGGTAGACGATGGAGGGATGGATGGAACTCATAAATATAAAAACAACATGTTGGTTTTGCAATTCATTAATACCTTTTGTCCTCCACAATGACAGACTGTTTACATAAGGTGCTGTTAGTTCAAGAAATAATACATAGTAAATAAGTTTACATATGGTAGAGAAGCTGACCTATAGTCTTTAATAAGAGCATAGTTGGTCTACTTCTTAGGCTATGAGATTTTCATTCAGACAGAGTATCAATAAAAGCATTGTTGCGGTATATGTGTCAAAAACGTTCGGAGAAGTACCAGATTTGTATCTGTTGTAGATTTTCTACTTTCTCCAAACGGCTTCAGACTTGCATCCCTTTCTTTATGTATTTTAATGGCCTGCTTTAATCTTCTTATTTTTTTCACTCCATCCTCTAATGAAAGCTAAAGCCTGGGAGCCTGCAGTTTAATTTTTGCAATAAAGTTAAAACCGTCCACTCCCGCGGGATTTGTGCTGGGTCCCGCAGGATTCCAATCCCAATGTAGTCCTCTGCTCTGTTGTGTAATCTGCAGCAGGCAAGAAGACGTCCGATTGTGTAAAAGTCTGAAAAAACGTCCCGTTTGTTTTTTCACATCGCACACACACAAATCAACGCATGTATGTATGCTAAAGCACAGACTCTGATCGCTCTCCCTCCCTAATCTGACAGCCGTGGCAGCTTCAATTAACCTCTGTTTGCAGCTGAGGCACTGCAATCTCTGCCTCCATGCATTATCTTCCAGCTACCTGCTACCTAGCTTCCAGACACTTCGGTGTTTCATTCTGCTGATACCGATGCAGAGATGAGACGTGCGTTATTGTTGAGATATTACAGGTGGCCCAGTAGAAACATGCACACACCATGCCACACCGTGCTCAAATCACACAAACCATGCATGCAAAGAACACACTAATTAAATCCCACAGGATGGCTAATTCATTATTTAACAATTCCCCTGTGCTGAGGATGTTGTTCTTATGAAATATTGATGACAGCGACTAGACAGTTCCAAGTATGTTTGTGTTGTTCATATGTTCGTGAATGTAAGGCTCATAAATATATATTTGTATTACCAGTTCTTTCTATGGCAAGATTGATAAGATTCTATGTACTTGTATGATCTCCAATATATGCATCGTATGCAAAGTTTGTTTTCCTTAAAGCCGTTAATCTGCTTGCTTGAGTGCTATTAATGACTGACCTACTTTTGTGCCATTCGGTCTCATTGCTTTACAGCAGCCTGACTGGTTGGTCAAAGACATTTTCATTTCCATCATTTGAAATGCTTTTGCTGACTCAACAGTTTTACAGGGACAGCTCACCTCAAAATCAAAAGTATATATTATCTTCTTACCTGTAGTGAACTAGTTTTACATGAAACTGCTCTCAACAAGGTCTGTGGATTGTCTTGAGTAACCATGTCATGACTTCTGGAAAGAGACATTGCTGATCAGTTTTAAAATGTATTTTTTTGGCGCTTTGAGCACCACAAGCCAGGTGGCATCTAGTCCCATTATATTGGACAGGAGGCTGACATCTCTACGGTGGAAAAGTCCAAAACGAGTCAACTTACACTTAACAATCTAGATAAAATAAAATGAAACCTGTGTTTCTAACTTCGGTGTCCCCCCCTAACTCCTCGCCTTGCTGCAGTGTAGATGTGAGCTGCAGGGTGTGTTAGAACTGTTTGGTGAAGGTGCAACAGACTTGAAAAACTTCCATCAAGAGAGTCCAATGAAACACTGCTTTTCATTCTTTAAATGTATAGTAAAGCAGTGGTTAATTAGCCTATTCCCTCCCAGCTATCCAGTATAGCCCAACCAGTTATTTTTATTTTGGCTCAAACCAATACAAATACAATACACAAAATTCATGGTTTATACAGTTGGACAAAAATCATGGTCCATTGAGCTGGCTAAACTAATGATGCTATAGCTGACAACTGGTGCACTGCCAAACCTTCCAAGTAAAACTGTTGGTGACAACAGACACAAACAGCTGTTTGGGTCACAGGACTACTGAAAAGATGTTGCATACTGAATCAGACGCCCTGTACCATTGCCAATTAAAAAAAAGTTGAATACATATTTATAGCAGCGGATAGTAATGTCTTTCCAATTATCGTTGGATTTTTTTTTTTTTTTTTTTTTTACAGGATTCTGATCAAGTTACCAAGTGGTACATTTTTCAGTTGAAACATCAAGTTGCCAGCTGTCTGTGGTGGACAAATGTTGCAATAGTGGCACTATTTATTTGCCGGCATATACACAATAGATCTGTGATAAACTAGCACCGTGACTCTTCTGTGGTGTAGATTTGGCTTTAATGCTGGATACAACATAAGCTCTGTGCACAGGAGAAATAGCTGTAGCTAAAGTGTGACAGAACAGCAGTTAAAGTCATTGATTCTTTCCACACCCCACCTTTGCCCAACAAATGATGACACGTGGTCGCTTGGTCACGCGTGACGCAGCTTAACCTAAACAGATTTTGTCTGGCCGTTGACAGCGGTGACACTGATTGGTTTGGTAATGATGGTACGGTATCGATTTCTTCAGCTGCAGACAGCAGACGTTTAGTTTAAAAGGTAGAGGCAGTGGTCTGCTTTTTTTTTACTAAACGGGGACACAAGGAATAAGAGCTAAGTGAGAGAAAGACATGGGGCGAACTAATGTTTGGAAATATGGGTCCATCACAACTAGACACTGTAGTTTATGTTGTAGAAACCATGTAGAAACATGGCAGCAACAGACACCTCACTGCTTGTACAAGACATTCAGTGCAGATGTTACATGGCAGATGCCAGCAGAGACACCACCACATACACATTCATCGTGAGAAGACTGAAAGAGAGGCTTCTGTATCCTTAAAGGAATAAAAGGATGGGCGTCATGGACAGGGGGTGGCTTACGCATAATGTACACAGGCAAATAATCTCACAGGATCAGAGAATAACATACACCAACTGCTCTACAGCTGGGTGCATTTAAATGTAGATGTAAAGTATGGTTAATTGCTGTTAACATTTTTTTCCTCGAGATGTGAATAGCTACAGCAATGGATTTTATTTGCAGAAAGCTGTGCTAAGGGGCTCGAGGCAATTTTCTCCATCGACTTGCTAAACTGTCTGAGCTCAGCTGCTTCAAAAGCTTGTGGGTGTAGTGAGCATGCATGTGTGTGTGTGTGTGTGTGTGTAAGAGAGAGAGAGAGAGAGAGAGAGCAGGGATTGGTGTGTGTACATGGCCTGTGTGTGACCCAACCACTGGTTTGTACAGTATGTGTAAATAATCTAGAGCATGGACTACAGGTTTGCATGTATTCCCAGACCGTCTGACCACAGGATGCTGAGACGGACTCATTTCATTTTTCTCAGATTGATAGCTTGACGGGAGCCACGGAGACCGATGGCGCCTTGAGCGGGTCCATTAAGGAAATGGGAGCGATCAATCAAAACGGATTAATTCAACTTGATCTCCCAGAGGCAAGTTTCAAAATGCAAATTGAGACAAACACGCCCACATGTAAGCAGGGCCAAATACAACATGTTGGCACACACACACCCACGTACGTACGCGCTCCCATGAATAGTTAAAGGCAGCGCACAATTAAGGCACTCTGAGACTGCAAAAACAAGCCAAAAGCTATAATTAGTAACTGCACAACATTGTTAAGTGTTTCACGCTTCGCCTCTGTGACTCCGACTCAACTTGTGCTTGAAGTGAAAAGCATTAAAATCACATTATTATTTGCGAATCCCAGGGAAGCGACTGTACTCCACTACGTCGACTGTAAGGCGATTGCTTCTGACAAGGAAAAATTGTTGCGATTGTTAAAGCCGTTTCCATTGAAACAAGATTCTCAGTAGACAAATCTGCTGAATGTTACCTGACAGAAACAAAGAATGAGAGATTTGGAAAAAAAACGTTTAGAATTTGCTTCCTCCCCTGTTGTGCTTCAGCACATCTTTTATTTACTGAGAAAAGGATGGGCCCTATCATCTGAGCTGACAGCTAATGCCATTTTACTTTCCCAGAGAGAGGAAGAGCCCAAGGCCTGGCAGCACAGCACAAACGCTAGATCAGCTTGGTAAACTGCTAAAAAGATGCTTGAGTGAAGGAAAAGGTGTCAGCAGGCAGCGTGTACGTCTAGGTGAAGCGCTGACGTGTTACATTCAATATGTGGCAATGGAACAGAAGACAATCAATCTTTCACTTTATGCATAGTTGTTTCCTGTATACAAACAGACAGGATATGTATTGTGTAATAGTCTATGAACATATCCGTTAATTACTTTCTCACCACAGCGCAAGGAGCTCCTCCCCGCTCACGTCTCAGAACACACCAGGGGTTTAAAAAATTGTTTTTCCAATTCATGTTGATCTTTGTTTCAAACACGTGATATTGAGTCACAGAATGTAATTTCCTTTATTCCTGAAGATCTGTCCATGTGAGAGACGGGTGAAGCAAAGCATGACAGAAAATGCTCCACTGAAAGCACCGTCGGGCCTGAAGGCAGATGTCTGACATCATTTTGAATTTAAAAGTATGAGGAGAGCTGGACAAAAGCAAAGCCATGTGCAAGATGTGCAAACTATAGAGGTACAATGTTGTGGAAATACCACAAATGTTCGAAACCTTTTAATCAAGCATCCTACAGAACGGGCAATCATCTAATAGTTTTTACACAATAAAAAATGTTTTTCTTTTTGTATTATCGTCGGGCAGATGACTTGCATGTCCATTTAAATGTTGTTCTGAAGTTTGGACCGGCACTCTGCTGCCAAACTGGACTTACTGGACTCTAAACGTGGGATTTACCGACCCTGAAAGCACTCGCCTCAGCGGGAGGGAATCCCTCGCCATGAGCTTGTCCTGCAGCAGTAACCCTCCAAGGTCTCTAGTCCATCAAGATGACTGACAGTTTTCAGATTTTTCCATCATTTAAAAGAAAAACAGTTAAAGACAGAACATGTTCGAAGGAGGGCCGCTCTCTCTCTACCTCTCTCAAAGGTCACCTTTTTCTTCACAAGCTCACCTCGGCCTTATGCCGAACCCAAGGCAAGGACGCAACCGCGGTAAAGTTTTTCTATGCCATGTAACAATGTCGATCAGGCCCCATTTTTTAATACCCTGCCCGAAAATATTACATTGATCAACAACCAAACAGCACACCGTATCGGGGTAAAAACAGAAATCTGTTATCGGACATGGATGCTAATAAGACAACCATTAGAGAGAGACTTAACATTTGTTTGGTGTCAAACATCAACGGCATCCTGACATTATCATGCACAGCTGACAGATGTGCAACATAACAGCCATTATTGCTGCTGCTGATGTGATCATCCTGCCATGTGATTATTGGAAGCTTGAGAAAGAGAGAGAGAGAGAGAGAGAGAGAGAGAGAGAGAGAGGGAGAGAGAGAGAGAGAGAGAGGGAAAGTAAAGAGAGATGAAGTTGAGTGTAATTTCAACTGACTGGATGAAGAGTGCGCAAAACAGTATCAAAACACAATCCGCTGACAGACATTACATTTACTGCTCTCAAAGTAAAATGTCATCGCGTCATCATTTTATCCTGCTTATTCCATTTGTGAGAAATTTACATAAAGGGCATATGGATTAAAAAACTTATTTCGTGAGCTCTGAAGTCAGTTCAACATTGAAAAGCAAGTGGGCGTTTGTGTTAAATTTGAAAAAATTAGCTCCAGAGAGGAGGTGATGGTCTAACTCTGAATATAATGTGTTCATGAGAATGGGATGGACGTGGGGTCACAGTGAACTTCATCTTTGACTTCTGACCACTAAAATCTAATCAGTTCATACTTGAGTCCAAGTGGATGTTAATTTATCTGACTGGCCAGATGAATTGTTACACAGAATAATCTGTGAGGCTGTCATTGGAAACTGTCCCTGACACGGGGAAGGCACTTTCAAATCATACTTGATAGGTGACTGGATGATTGGACTCTTGCCAAAGCCAGTCAGGAAAAGATCCATGACATCTTTTCCAGTGAGAAATAGTTTAATTTGGACGTAAAAACCAAGTTACAAGACGTAAGGACCAAAGTTGACTCAAAATCAAATCAGTTCATCTTTGAGTCCAGGTAGACGTATATAAAAAATGTGAAGAAATTCCCACTCTCAGATACGGCATTCAGGAGAATGGACCAGACGGATAGACGAATGGACGGCCAAGCCAAAAACCATAATGCCTCTGGCCACTGCTGTCAACAGTGCGGAGGCATAAAACAACCCACAAGACTAAAGCCATAGTGACATGGATGAAAAGAGAGCTGCAGTGCCAATGCAGCAGATGATGCAAATCAAACAGTGCACTATGAAAGCAGAGCAGAGTTTATTGGAGCGATCGCTCTTTCATCTATTGTTTTCTCTGCATCTGTCTATCTTTACTGCATCTCTGCTGCCCTAAGAGACATTCCACTTCCTCCTCGCAGCGTTTCCTGAAATAGCACCAGTGCCCTCATAGGCATTGTGCTGCTACATAAGCACCGTAGCCAACAAAGCTCTTCACATAGCACTGTGCCACCAATCTAAAATCAGTGTTGGTAGCTTAAATCATTTATGGTAGCTTATGCATGCACTTCTAAACGTAATTCTGCTCTCTGCCCATTTATACCAGGGGCACTTTAATTTTGTATTGCATACAGATTGAGTGTGGCATGTCTTATGCCAAGTTTGTAGAGGTCGCCTGTCACATATCCCACAGTGTACATGAATGACTCTACTCGACGTCCATATTTGACAGTTTGCCGTGAGTTGCATTTCATTCATTTCATTTTTTTAACAACTGATACCATGATTAATGGGCATATTGCAGATGCTAACAACTTCCAATTGAATCCCTCTTTTCTGTGATAAACTGAATGTTGCCACTTTGTGACCATGGCGGTGCTTTGTGTGCAGTGTTCTCTCACTCGTTCCACCAAAGGGTATTATAGGTATTCTCTCTCAATGCTCAAACAGTGATTCTCAAAGCACTCTGAAACCATTAACACTTGTAATCAATGCATTTACCAAGTGTACCAAACTGAATGCACGTTCTCTGCTTTGTTTTTTAAACACTGATCACAAAACTGTAAACATCATTCTTTACTGTCATTACTTAACAGTTCAGTTTACAAATTGGAATTTGTGCACTATTAATAGACCACAGGTAAACATTTGGTTGGTTTGAACAACACAAGCCAATATTGGACAGAGTGAGAGGGGTTGGAAATAGAGGAGGATGAGGAGGATGAAGAAGAGGAAGTGAAAAAGAGATGGACAAGAATGAGGAGAAATAGACAACACAAGAGGCTAGATCTACCGCACATGAAAAACAACTAACTTTCTGATATTGTCTCCAACTGACGGTTGTCTGCTAACATCCAAACCTTCATTATTTAGAGTCAAATCCGTCCCTTTGAAGATTAAAATGGTTCAGAGAGCTTTATTTCTTCGCCTTTTCACCACCCTTCTTTGTGTAAAATGAATGAATACCTCTGCGTGCTCATTACTGTCACTTTTCAGACAAAGGCAGAAGTGTTTTTTTTTTGGCCCTTGGAAGAACTGTCCAAATGCATTCAACACAGGCAATGTGAGAGCAGGAGGCAAAGGAAAAAGGCAAAAGTGAGCTGAGGATATAAAGAAAAGTGCTACAGCTGCTCTACAATTATTACTTCTAAATTACTGGCCATGTCTGAAGGAGAGGAGAGAGAATGAGAAGTAGGAGTAGAAGGAGAGAGACAGAAAAAGTGGTAACTCGAGGAAAGGAATAATCTCAAGTCACGCTGTTCCTTTATCACCTTATCAGCCCACACCAGTAAAGGAACTAGACAAATACTGCTCCCTTTTTTTGTCAACACAGACAAAACACAATTGGTAGTCTACCCAAAACTGTCAAGCAACAGGGCCCACGGCGTTGTAAACACCATTAGTGCATATCTGCAGAAAGGAGGCAGAGTATGACGCTATCAGGACCCGAGGAAATAACCAGCTTGTGGCAGAGCAAACGATGAGCTAGCGACCTGTAGACAAAGCCTGATGCAGGCTGGGTAATTGAGACAGCATACTGCTTTGGAGTAACCTTCCCAGAGACAAAACCATAATATAATGTGCAGTGGAGAGATTTTTCATTTGCGGTCAGGTAATAGCACTTAGGTCAGAACAGTAGCCCTCTCTACATGGATATTGAATAGGTTTTCTCATTCATGTACTGATGTTAGGAACGGGCTTAAATCACAACAAAGGACCATGTAAAATGCAAACAAAAGACTGTATAAAATCTAGATTTTTTTAATTACTGTGTGTACATAATGCTGCAAAATGTAACACAATATATACAGATACAATCATGAGATAAGACATAAGAACTATAAGAAATATGTGCAAATATGTGCATCAAACACATACAACCACAGTGTAAACAGGGGAACCAACCTGCCAACCCGAAACCAGTCAAATAATATATAATATACTAATATACAGCAAGTCCAGGGTCCTGTCCTCTCTTGTTTGACACATACTGGAGAACTTGGGCAGGGTTATTTTCATGGTGAAAACCTGAGATTATTATGAGGGCCCTCATTGCGTTGCCATGCCAGCTGGATTCACCACGATCAGCTGATCCCTGGTACAAGCATACTGTACTTGTGGGAGGTAAAGACAAAGAGCCCTCAACCGATCATTTTCACTGCCTTTTCTTGCCCAAAGCCAGGTTTTCTGGTATTGGTATTTTAACTCAGACTAAACGTTCATACATGTTTTTAAGGGGATTTTTTTTTCTCACAGCAGAATCCTAATTACCTCACTGATTCTCCAAAGAGCAGAGCCTTTTCTGGAAATGAAGCTGTATATAACATTGGCTGTGTCCAAAATCCCTCTCTACTCACTCTCAATAAGCTGTATTTTGTAGTGGTGTCCGAATGCATTGTGATTATTATTATACCATTAAAGTTAACTCAACGTATCGCACAATGCTTCGTGAAAAGGATTTCACTATCTCAATGTCCATTCTCGGGATGTTCACTGGTCCAGGAGCGTCCACCCCCCCACCACCAGCAGTGCAGCACATCAAACACAATCAGCCACAAAGTACCTTGGATTTAATAATTTAGGAAAATATGCTTATTGACAACCACAGTACACACTGCTTACTCCTTCTGTATATGTATACGCTGAATCAATGCCTACCAGGGGTAACTTAAATTCACTCGGACTATTTGGCGAAGAGACGTCTGAACAAAATAGCTTACAATATGTACTAATAACAAAAATGCATGTCAGTATTTATTAGGGATGGCCCACCAGTCAACGTTGAACTGGCGTGTTTTAATTGTACAACAGCAAAGATGTAATTAATGATGCAGACAGAAATTCCTAAACGTGTCTGTACTTTAATTTTGCCAATGAGCTCACTGTATAGACTGCTCACTATATAGAGGGATAACATATTTTTCTAGGCCAACCTCAGTAGTTACCACCACACTGCTTTCCTTGACAAAGAGCTACAGTAATTATAATTTTCCCGTTGTATTTTGGGTTATTACAGAAATAAAGCTCTGTGATGAACAGAAGTTTATAATACTTACACGTTTCTTTTAGCAAGATTATCTTCACAGATCAACACCACTTTTCTATTTTTGGATGCGTGAGTGAAAACGCCAGAAGTAAAAAGCTAGCTTTGGGCTATAAACGAACATCACGTTCTGTAGGTACGTTCGAATGAGCACAATTATACAGAGCGAGGCTGTTCAGACAGACTGGTCTGCGTGATGACGTTTTCTAATCTTGTTCAGTCAGCCTTTTATAACTTTAACATTTCATGGGAGGGGTATTTACTGTATTTCATATCATAGGACAAAACATTAAAATCTTTTAAGCTTGTGTTAATCACAGACCTTATGTCCGTGATCTAACCAAAAACACATTTAAAAAACCCATCACGTTTAAGGACACATTCCTGCTGCACTCTATAGTTCTCTATGTAGAACTCCCTGGATAGTGAGCAGAGTAGTGAATGAGTGAATGATCAACGTTGTGCATTTACACAGCATTGAATCAGCACAGTTCAATAAATGCCCTCCTTTTTAAAATCAACATCTCATGTTGTACTGCCTCCTTTTCAGCAAGTTAAGTCACGTTTCATATCCAAACCTCAGAGTTGATAAGTACAAACACAATCTTCTATCCCCCTGTGCAGCTCTATTAGAGCAGTTGGAGGTTGTGTGACTCTGTTTTAGACCCAGTGAAATGAAAATTACATTATCACAGTTTTAATTCAGTTTCCCTGTGTTATGTCTTGATTTATCTCTGTGTGCCACTGCCAACTATATAAAAACAATCTGTATCAGGGTATTTTATCATTTATATTTATATTTTCATCAAAATCCCCCTCAAATACCTTTTTCTCTTCTGTAAAACGGTTTAAAATGTTTGATAACTAATCATGCACACAGTGGCATTTACAAAAAGTACCCAATCAAATTAGACTTTGGGTGACCAGTTAGTCACGCTGGTCGTATAAAACAGCACTTCATCGTTTGTGGATTGTCATAGATAACAGAGCAATAAAAATTAATCTCTGTTTGAGATCAGTGGGCAAAAACTTTCAATTTCGGAAAAGATGTGGCTGAGGTCTGATTCATTCAATTTTAATCAACACAGAGCCAGTTGAAAGTCATTAAAACAGCCCTTTAATCTCTCCATTTTCCTCTTGATCTGACAAAAGGTGACGGAGGTGTGTGTGGAGGAAACAGTCAACTGTAGCTCTGCATCACGCTTAAGTCTAAACCGCCCACTTTTTTAACGGCCCAATCAAACGCAAATGATTTCATTTCATTCCCTCTTGCACTCAAATATTCCGTTTCACTGTGAAATACTTCACAGTACCGAAACCACAGACACGCTAACTTTGTTTCCCTTTTTTTAAAGACACACTGAAAAGGGTGGTGAATATAAGTGAATGTCCAATCTCCAGTTTCCTATCCATCCATCCATCCATCCATTGTCTACCGCTTATCCTGTATTTAGGGTCACGGGGGGGCTGGAGCCGATCCCAGCTATCATTGGGCGAAGGCAGGGTACACCCTGGACAGTTCGCCAGTCTATCACAGGGCCGACATGTAGAGACAAACAACCATTCACACTCAGATTCACACCTACGGGCAATTTAGAGTCACCAATTTACCTATCCCCATCCTGCATGTCTTTGGACTGTGGGAGGAAGCCGGAGAACCCAGAGAGAACCCACGCTTACACGGGGAGAACATGCAAACTCCACACAGAAGGAACCCGGGGCCGACGCGGGGATCGAACCCGGGACCCTCTTGCTGTGAGGCGAGAGTGCTACCCACTACACCACCGTGCAGCCCCAGTTTCCTATCCATTCAGGGAATTTATAAAGAATGCGAATAAAACCATAACTTCACCACTGAAGGACTGCTTTCTGTCCCCGGCGGACACGATTTTGTTCCAGGCCTTGAAACACAATTGGCACTCTTCACTCTTCTCAGGTGGGAAGCTGGTGAGGGATCATCATGTCACAACAATAGTCTCCTGGTGGTCTGTCTGTGCGCAGTTTCTCTCCAGGTCGACTGTGGGAAACAGCAACTAGCGGAGGACTTTGTATTATGGTCCCTTGAGTACATACAACAATTGCTCTTTTAAAGGAAAGATTGCAGGGATAGAAAACCAGACCTGCCAGAAAGAATAACCTTAGTGTAGGGGTGTGCGATATGGACAAAAAATAATATCTCGATATTTTGGGGGATTTTGACGATAACGATAATTAGACGATATTCTTTAAATGTGTGTTTTTTACAGCCTGAGTTATAGCTCATTAATTGTTTCTAGTGGATGATATTAATGGACAACGTTTTAAAGGAAAAATGCTCCTTTTTATTTGTATTTGTCTGCAAGAACAAACAAAAGCAATAAACACCATTGGTATACCATACCAAAATATTCCACATAAACAAATCTAACTTACAGTCATATAGAACAATGACTTCAAGTTCAAAGTGCTCCAGCATGTTCTGCAAAATATTGCACACAAACAAATCTAGCTTATAGTCATATAGAACAATGACAAACTTCAAGTTCTGTCCAGTATTGCACAAAAATCAAAAAACAAAAGAGGAATATTTGTCAAAAATGTTCACTTCAAATCAGATTCTTAAATACTGTACAAAAACGAGAGAGAGATTTGTAAAAAAATGTAATAAAACAAATGTGATTTTCAGACAAATAAAAAAAGAGTCATTATTATTACACTTGCATGAACCGATGCTGGAACTTTACAGAGAATATTGTAGGCCAAATGTTGACTCTTCTTCACATGTACAGGTAATTTACTTCAAATTGTGAGCCAAAAACACCAGTCTGTCCACAGCGTCAGGCTTAAGTGCAGCCCGGTGACACGTAACAACATTCCCTCCAGTGCTGAATGCCCTTTCTGAAGGGCTGCTTGAGGCAGGGATGCATAGATATTTTTTAGCAAGTTTCCCCAGTCTGGGGAAATTTACCTCTTGTGATTTCCACCACTCAAGTGGATTGATATCACTGTCCACCTCAGGTATCATCAGGTAGCTCTTCAGCTCCTTTTCAATGGCAGTGGCCAGTGAGTCCCCTTCTCCGACTTCTTGCTTTTTGAAGTAACTCCCAAAAGACTTTTTGGCCTTTTTGGCTGCCTCCCTGGTGTCATCATCGCCACTTGCTCCACCTACTGCAGCTGTACCCTGAGCTGCAGCTGTTGAGGGGCCTGGGGTAGGACTGTCTTCCTCTGTTGCCATTGTCATTAGTTCAGTGGTAATTTTTGACGTTATGGCTGTGATCTGGTTATCATCATTGTAGCGGTTTTTGAAGCGGGGGTCAAGGGTTGATGTCAAACTTAACAGGTCGCCCACATTGTCTTCTTGGTACTTGGTGTTCAGGTACTGCAGAATGGTTTCTTTGATTTTTTTGGTTAGGTCTGTGTCATTAGGCTTCACTGCCAGGACTTCCGAGTTGAACAATGCCAGGACAGGTTTTAGGTAGGAGACTGTTACAAGTTGCTCACCTGAAAGAGCATCTGTGAACTCTAACAGAGGACCAAGCGCTTTGCTCACTGATTCCAGCACGTCAACATCTTGCCATGTTGGGATAAGATGCCTGCGTTTTTTGTCTTCACCCAGCACATGACGAACGGCCTTTTCTTGCTCAACAAATCGCTCTATCATGCGCTGTCTAGAGCCCCATCTTGTCGGCGATTCTGTGATCAGTTTATGCTGTGGAAGCTTGAACTGGTCTTGAGCCTCACAAAGTGCTCTCTTCATTTTCCAGCTGTTGGAAAATGCTCCAACAACCTTCTTGCAAACTCCAATGGCTCTGTCTACTCTAGGATCCCGCATGCTCCTCTCTGGAAAACATTTAATATATAGACAGAACAACATCATTTATTGTGAGTCAGTTTAGTGATGTAATGTCATTATCAGGTATCTAGCAGAGTTATTATAGTTTTGTGTTTTTCCTATTTGTTTTTTATTTTTATTTAGTTTTTAATGTGTTTTCAATTCAGTTTAGATTCCAGCGTCTGTTTCCTCACTTCAGTTTAGTTATATATGTTTGAAAACCTGCATGTTTGGCAGCATACACAAAATTGTTTGTTAAGTTTTGTTCTTTTCGAAAGTCTAGTTTTTTGTTTAATTTCAGTTAACTGATATGTCTTTTCACACCTAGTTTTAGTTTTTAGTTTAGTTTTAGTGAACTATAATAACCTTAGTATGTAGGCCTTAGAGTACCATCACACTGTTAATGTATTCATTAGTTTATTGCAGTTCAGTATTACTTACTGTAGTATTTGTTAAATTTGTCAATTTAATATGCCTATAGCAATGTTTTGCTTACTTTCATTGTTTCTCTTTATATTTTTGTTGTTCCAATAAACAATATAACTATTTAACATCAACTGCATTTAATACTCAAATTAGGCTACTCACCAATGGCAATGTGCAGCCTGTGGCCAAAACACGGTAGCCTCATCCAGTTGTTGATTCGGAGTGCACTGACAACGTTTGCTCCGCTGTCTGTCGTCATGCAAACCACTCGTTGTTCACTCAGCGACCATGACGCGAGGGCATCCTTCAGACCTTGGGCAATAGCGTGGCCTGTATGGTCATCTGGGAAGTACGAAGTTTGCAAACAGTTGCTCTTAAGTTGCCAGGATTCGTCGATGAAATGCACCGTCAAGGAGAGGTATGGCTCAGATGTCCTGCTGGACCATAAATCCGTCGTTGTTGCAAAGTGTGGCACCTTCTGCAGTTCATTCATCAGAGTTTGGCGACATGAATCATACAGGTTGGGCAGAGCAGTTTCGCTGAAATATTTCCGACCAGGCACTGTATATCTCGGGTCCAGCGTATTCACAAGCTGTTTAAAGCCTTCTCTTTCCACCACCTGAATCGGCACCATTTCTTTTGCTATGTAATTGGTGATAGCATTTGTTACGTCTCGCCATCGGGTGCTTTTTTTGTCATAAGGCAGTTTTCTGTTGATTGAGTCCGCTAACGTTTGTTGGCTGTGTTGTGCAGCAGGTAACGTTACCTTCGCCGACTTAGGTTTTTCTTTGGCAGCTAGCTTTTGACATTCTTCGTATTCCTTCGTGTGGTTAGTCCGCAAGTGGTGAAACAGGTTGGTTGTCGAGCTGCTTTTAGTGGCAACGGCTTTTCGACAAACTTTGCAGATAACGGTCTTTTGGGTAACATCAGTCTTTTCAAAGCCAAAGTACTTCCATGCAACTGAAGTCGATCCACGTCTTGGAATTAAATCTTCTGAAGTTGGAGCATCCGCGGGCGGTGTGGCCATGTTGTCTTTCAAATGTTTATGTTTAGAGGCATGCTAACCTGCCGGGAACACGCCAGTGAGAGGTCATGTGACCTGCTGCGATGTGCTGCTTTACGCAAGTTACGTAACTCTTGTTCAGTGAATGTGAGGGGTTTCAACGTGTGTTTTTAGTTGTTTTAGTGAAGTAATTTGCATACTCGATAACGTAAATTTGCACATCGTTAAAACAACAATGACGATATTATCGTAAACGATGTATATCGCCCACCCCTACCTTAGTGTACTATGGAACTGTCCCACCTGAACAGTATCAATATGTATGCATTTCCAAGAAGGCTGAATGCTTCAAATGACTCTCTCATGACGACCAAATACAACATACCATGATTCACCAGCTTCCTCTGTGCACATTCATCTCAATATTCCCTCAATCTCAACACGTAAGCTAGAATTTCCTGGGGTCAATGATAATGATTGTTTTAGCACAAATAAACACATTTAAGGTTTCCAGCATTTTTAGGTGATGGAAGTGCAAAAGTGTCTCTTACTTTAACATCTAAACCCAAATGTTGGCTCCAGGTGTTTCGATGTGAGGTTACTTATTGATAATCGATAATATTTTGCTGCCCTTTCTGATAGGGAAATCAACTGAAAGTGAAACTTATCCATGCCCTCTTCAAGCTACAGACTCCATTTGTAACAACAATATAGATAAGACTTACTTTCAGTTCACTTACCTGTCAGAAAATATTCTAGCTATAGCATACATTATACTGTATATACATTAAATAGATTTTTTTTAGGTTGGCCTTTCTTTTTAGGAAGCTAAAATACATGTTTCTGGTGACCCCGTCCACAGCAGTAACTTGCGTTGCTTCCATGCTGGCACTCTAAAAATAAATAAGACAGTATAGGGCTGGGAAATATGGCCTATAAATAAAATAGCAGTATTTTAGGTTATATCGCGATACACAATATATTGCAATATTTTGAGTTTCAGAAACTGTTCAAGTGCGTTACAAAGGATGATAGTCCTCTATGACAAATTAGTTTCAGCTAAATTTCAAGCAACTGACGTTGCATGTAATGCCACACTAAGACAGAGAGCGGGAGAGAACAAAAATGCCAAAGCAAGTCTTTTGCCAATTGCGATACATAAAATATATTTGAGATATTGCCCACTCCTACTCAGTAGAGTGAAACTTCTCTAAATTGCCTTTATATAGAATTTGGAAGATTTTTTTTTTAATTCTTTTATCTTTGGATACTAATGAGGACACACGTTCAGGAAACACAAATACACGTTCTAAAAACAGAAAGACACAGGCACACTGAAACCATTTGATATTTTTGGCACTGATGTTATCCAGAGAGAATCACAAACCCATAATCCACCATCACCGCTGCCACCATCACCCACACACACAGTCCATCCAAACTCCCAAGGCTATGAGTGCACTGATAAAGTGTACTCCCCGACTGACTCCCCTGCTGCACCTAGCACCAGCGACATGCAGAAGATTGTCATGCCAGATTTGTTCGACATGAAGCGAAGGGAAGGAAACATAACTGCAGGGAATGTGAGAGAGGGATGAGCATCCAGTGTAAAAAAAACAAGTGTAAAAAGGGACCACAGAGCAGAGGAGTGAGTGTTCAACCGGTTCCAGCTGCCGGTTCCAGACTGATGTACTGAAATACAAACCTACTTTATAATAATCAAAGAGATGCGTATGTAGGTAAGATGCAGATAGTCATTAGTAAGTATTTATCTTATCTGATGTCCTAGACCTCTGAGACACACTGGTGTGGGTCTTTCTCTGACTGATGGTGTGGAAACTTTCAGGTGGGAAACCACAGCGCTGACCTTAATGCGAGTCAAGCAACCATTTGTCTCGGCCCATGCTCAGATCAGATCACAGCAGCATTTCCAAAAGGAGTGCTCTCTCCGTGACGATTAAAAGTCCTCCATCTCATAAATCACAGTCTTTGATTGACAGTATCCTCAAGCAGTTAGCCATTTAACCTACAGAGATGAGAGACCTGCAACTGAATCAGTTGAGGAAGCCCTGAGTCTTTCAGCTGGATCAAACACTAGTGAGAAACACTAGTGAGAAACATGTTTAGGGTGAAGGGACTGTCATGGGTCCTTGTTAATGTAATAAACCAAGTATTAACAAGCCCCATAGGGAGGGCCTTTGATCAAGTTAGTATCTCCCTTATAAATGATGTATTTGAATCTAGAGGGGGGGAAATCTGGTGATACACCTTTTTTATCCTGCTTTTTCATCATTCTCTTTTGTGAGCAAAGCAACCTCTACAAATCTCATCCTCTTGTTTAATCACAGATGCACACACACACAAACAACCGTTATTCCACTTCCACCCCCATCTTCCTCCCCCACTTTCTCATTTTCACTATTGAGCCCCTGCCTCTCCATCACCGGCTCACAGCTCCTGATGAGTTTGTGAGTCACTGAGGAGAAACGGGGATTTGAGCGACAATCCTGTGCTCTGAACCTCCAGCGGGAGCTGGTAATCCACAGAGGCGAGAGGTGGCGACGAAAATTCAGCTAATACCCAAACAATTGCCATCAGCGCAACTCCCACTATGGTGACAAAGCCCAACACACATTTAGCTGGTATTGTGTGAAACAGAAAGCTAATATCTGTGTAAAAATGACTGAGGCACGATACAAGATGACATCCTGTGAATTATGATTTATATACAGGAAAGCATCTTGTCTGCATGCATTCCTGATGGCCTTGTTGTCAACACATCACGCATAATGATTAGCCTTAGATGAGATCTGCTGACATCCTAAACTCAGGATATAAAAAACCCTGTTATATAATGACATCAAAACACAGTCATATTTTGAGATAACAGAAATGGACAGTAGTGACTAAAGGATTGCTGTGGGCTATTAGGGTCAAACTGTTATGGATATGTTGCCCATGAGGACTGAGGGCTGTCTTCTTTAGCTCACGCTTGTGTATGAAAGAGTTATAGTTCATCGTTATTAAGGAAACACTGATCTTTTTAATTAATACACTTTTCCCATTATTGCAATTTAGGGGTCATATTTGAGAGAGCTGAAGGCAACAGACAAGACAAACTGCCTCTGACAGTTTGCTGTAATGATGAAGTCACTTCGTAATACTAAGGCTCTGTTTTAACTTGCAAATAAAACATTTACAAATATGTAATGAGTTGGAAAAACTATAATAAGGGCGTTTTAACACCTGGATTCGTTCAGTCGAATCGAACACTTGAGCGTTTACCAACTTGGTGTGTCTCGTTTGCGAAGGTCTGAAAAAAGTAATCGCACTCGGGTACGGATCAAAAATGACCGGACCAAGACTCCGGTTCCAAATTAACTCTGGTCCAGTTTGGTACGCTTTGTTTGTGGTGAGAACATGATCCACCCTCGATATGACCCTACTGGAGGAAGCTTATAATAAGATAATAATAAGAGCATTATCACATGTTAATATATCATTAATATTGTAAAATAAATGAGGCCAATGCCATTTCTGCTATTAAACTTTTTTTTTAAAAAACCCATTTGTTTATTTAAAAGTACTTATTACCCTGACGTTAAATGTAATTTGGACAGCTATAAAACAGTTAAATGACTAGTAAACAGAAGGACTCCTCTCTTCTTGTTACTCATAAAAAGACATTAATATCATAAAATTAAATGAGAATTTTTAATCTCATGCTAATATGTCGGGATGCAGACTCACCCTCAAAATGACATTGTACAACATTACAAGAGATTACATTACATTTCCCCTCACTATTTCCATTAGTGCTTAACTGATAGAGGCTGCCTTGAAGACCACGGGCGGATCTACAGAAAAACACTCGGCCGATGAGCATGTCACAGTTCAGCAGGATTAATGCACGCCTCCTCCCGGTCTCGTTATGCCCCTTTGGCGACTCCAATGCATCAACACATTGTTCTCCAGCTGTAGCTGCGCCTCGTTTTCAAACTGGACCGTTTGCCTGAAGCGATTAACACAGACGATGTACAGTCACCCGGATCAAGAGCAACTCACTTCTTATCCATCTGTTGCTTATTTGAAAAGTAACGTGTTTTGTTTACTTCCTGGAGTTTTGTATCAGTGACTTCCCAGCTTTACAGGAACAGCGTTGTTCCTAATTTAATTAATCGACCAGGTGATGTTCCACTTTGATCTGTAGAATAAACCTCAATCTTTATCTTTTTAGCCTGTTGTCGCTGCTTAATCACTTTAATTCCAGGAAATATCCTTCAAAGCACATAGAAGACCTTTGTGTCTGCTTCTCTCTGATGTGGTCTTGACAGTGTGGGCTCCACTCTGACAGCTTGACAGAGTAGCAGCAGGGGACGGGGCTTGGCAGAGGGTCAATTATTGATTACAGCTACATAGTTGATCATAAGGGTCCCTCAGTATTAGCTTCATTCGGTCGCTGGCAGGTGACTATGTTAGTGCTAATGACGCTAGCTTCTCAGGCTGACAGGACAGACTGCTTCACAGCCCTGAAGCTTGGAGGTCTCAATCCACAGCTTTCAAGGTTATAAGCTTCAAACAACATTATTATGTGCTGAAAACTTTAGATATTGCGACAACTCTACCTGCTACAGTAGCTACTGCTCTGAAAATGACATGAAGCCATCAAGTAGATATTTTTTATGGAGACGCAGTCATGCAGTGAGAGAATAAACCTCGCAGAACTAACATTTGCACCAGCATTAGTTGCCATTATAAATAAAGGTGTGAATCACGATTCCATTACGATTTTAATGCACAATGGTCGCAATAATGGTCACGATCGAGCCAAATTCTGCCTGGAACATGTTAAAAAATCCCAGTTTATTGTCAAAGTGATATGTCTATGGCAAATTAAAAGGGCCGTGGCTAACGGCACCATTCAATAAAGTAGCTATGCTTTGCTGGTCTGTGTGAAAAGTCCATGGGCCGTTTTTCTTTTTAATTTGGCAATGGTGCGCATTTTAACATGGAAGGTCAGCAAGATTTGACATGTTGTTAATGAAATACGGGACTGGACGTGCGTGTGCGTGCGTGCGTGTGCGTGTGTGTGCGTGTGTGTGTGTTGCTGCTGCTGCTGCTCTGCAGGTGGTGACTGGAGGCTTAATGAAAGGGCCAGTTGTTTTGCAGGACTGATTTGCAGAGAGCAGATGGATCAGTCTCTCGGTCTCTCTGGTCTCAATCTTGTCCCACATTGCTGCTGTCGCCCCATTTAACAGCCAATTTCCTGCCAGCTCATCACAAACACACATACGCACACACAAAGGCAGAAAGCAGCGAAAACAGTGTGAGGCAGTAGACCACGGAGCAAACACAGGGAGAAAAGAAGGTGAAATAGTGGGGCGTACACAAATAAATCTGGCCAGGCACACTCCATGATGGAGACGCGGGCATCCCTTGCATAAACACAAACGTATTTGAGCGCATATATGGATGCACTCAAAAACACACATGCACGCGCAAAGGAGCGCGGGTGAACACTATACAGTTTTTAATGAGCTTGCACCAGATGTCTTCCCAGGCTGCGGTGAATGTCTACTTGATTAATCAAGTACATTTTACGAAGAAACAGCAACATATACCGCTCTAATCCTAATTTATCACACAAACACAGAAATCTCAATTTATGGCTAATGCACTAATCCCACATGACACTCCCCACTATCTCTCTCTCTCTCTCACACACACACACACACACACGCACACACACACTGGCTGATTTTATAAACTGCTTCTGCATCTATGCATTCACTTAAGTCCAGCTATTTTTCCGTTCCCATTTCCACGGCTTCATCTTTCTTCGTTCTCTCGGACAGATTACCACTGCACACCAACACCTGCCTGATTCACGGGACTGAATCAGACACTCATAGTAGCGCTTGTTCTGTTCTCCGCTTGCCCTCGCACCCACGCACGCTGACACACGCCATGCTCCGTCTGCTGCTGTGCATACACACACATGCTACACACATGTGGAAGCGCATTCAGAGCACAGGATTTCTTATTTCCACTGCAGCAGGAGAGAGAAGTGGCCGGCCTCCACAGAAATGGCCTCTGACTTTTCAATCTCTGCATCTTGTACAGCGGGAGATCACAGTGGCACTCTTTATTTTCTGCCTCGCCACAAGCAGTCAGCCTTCACTCCGGGTCATGTGATACTTGCCGGCTGGCCAATGTGTTAATGACATCTCACTGGTGAGATATGGCTTCGCTGGACCAACGCCTCAGGGTTCGTGCAACACAAGTGTAGCAACCAATGTGCAGTGTGGAAATTCATGGAGTAATTTGAACAGTATTTCACAGTTACGTCTGTGGACAAATGAACATGCTGAGAAGTATGTCAACACTACTGTCTGAAAATATGATGCTGCTCCTGATTTTCAATGTTTCTCTCCGTTTCAATTTGCATGCAAGGTCACAATTCTAACCTCATATGTTCTCAAATTTGTCTCTGCGATAAAAAATCTGTGAATTTTCAGATCTTAATATGGAGACTGTTTAAGGGCTAAATTAGGTTATTATTATTCAGTGAAGTGCAAGAGAAAGACGACGCACTCACCTTAATTCAATTACGCCTATTCATACAAGGGGTGTCTAACCCCTTTCTCTCCCATTTGTCTCAGTTCTCACAACCCTCTCTCCCACATGCTGTTCCTCCTCCTCTCAACACGGGAACCACAGGGGGAAGAGCCCTCCATACCCGATCCTCAATCAACCCGTCAAAACGCCACGCCTCAGTTGGTTGAACATTTGTTTTGTGCTTGCCAGTGTCTAATGTTGGTCTCAAATCAACCAGTGACAGTCTCGGGAAATGTAGAGAAATTCAATGCGTCATGCCGTTATCTCCACTTGTGGTTACAGCCAAAGTATATAGGCTTGCTTTAATGGACTTCCATGTGATGGAGGGCCTTGAATCCTGAGAGCATTCAGTGTGGCTGTAAAAAGCATTTTAGGCTAAATTGCTATTGTTCCTCTAAAGTCATCAAAGATAGTGCAAGAAAAAAAAGTGATATTTGCTGTCAGTATATCATCATTAAGTGGATAAATTCTTCTTTGTCTTATGCATAACTGTTTCTTTTGTTGCGTGGTAAAGTACCGAGCAAACAGCATTTCAGCAAATATACATATTCAAATGTATTTGCATAATTATATAGGTCCCCTGCATACAGCCCTATTATATAGTGTTGCTGCCATCAGTGCAGAATCCCTGAGAGTAGTGACGGTGAAACCCACGGCTATAATATGAGCCAGCCACCCACCCCGCTGTCACTGCCGGGGATCAGACCAATAACTCCATGGCTGTTGTCTCTCCCTAATGTCCCACCCACATTATCAATCTTTTTGTTTCTCTCACCACTTGACCACGACTCTACCAAAAGAAGCTTTTCTGCTGAAGGTTATATGAATTAAATGTACTTGTTGTACCGATTCTGCAATGTGATTTACATTTTCTCCGCCGTTTCTTCACCTATACCTACTATTCCAGGCGTTTCCGGTGACAGGTGGTGCAGCTTTGACGGAGTGGTAAACGACAGTGAATTGCCAGCAGGGCCACGGAGAGTTATAGCACAGCAATATGGAGTGACATTCAAGCATTTCAACTCGGTGAAGGAACTGTTTACACGAACATACACACATGCACGCTCTCTGTCTCACACACATGCAGCACATGTCAGTACCTTCTGTGCGGATGGTGAAGGGGGAGTCCCCCAGTCTCTTGGCTGAGAACTGCCCCCCCAGAGAGGTCATTAGAAAGCACAGGCTGAAGAAGCCTATCCCCACCACGAATATCCTGCAACACAAGGGGAGGAGAGAGGGAATAGATGAAATGGGGGTTGAGATAGAGCAACATATGTATAGGGAAGGGCAGGTAAATAGATGTTTTTGGGTGAGTAGTTAGGAAAAGATGAAGATGAAATGAAGACAGAGAAGGGTTGATAATGAGATATTTTAAGGCAGCAAAAGAAGGAGTGGATGAAGAGGAGAGGTTTGAAGAATGAAGGTGGACGAACATGCCAACAATTATGGGAGATGTTAAAAATGATGGTTTGCAGGAAAGGATGAGGAGGAAAGAAGAGGGAGGGAAAGTAGAGGAGGAGGAAGCAAACGAAGAGGGGAGAAGAGAGAGAATTAAGAAACAGCAGGCAGCTCTTCCAGAAGGCAGAGCATAAATAAAGAGCAGTGATCACACGTAGAAAAGTAGAAACTCAAAGCCAAAGGGCACATGAAACATTTTAGTGTTTTGATGTCATCGGTTGGCATTCACGTCGCACAACTGCCAAAATAATGGTGAGCAGTTTGTCGCTAAGTGCAGGCAAAATGGATGCAGTTATTTATGTCACATCAGACCTATGCACAGGGGACGGGAGGAACAGGCAAGCAGAGGATGATGACAGCGGAAATCATTAAGGCTAGAGTGTTAAGGTAGTTAAAATGACAATTAAAGTGTCTGAGGACACAAAACTGCTCTCTCTCTCTCATGCCTCCCTCTGAAGCACGAAAAATTAGGTCAACAAAAATGGGCTATGCAATGGCATCTTCACCGAGTGACTGAAGGCACGGTGGTCCATTGGCGAATGCAGGCAAATCTGACCATCGCCTGCTGAGACTAATTATATATAGTCCTGGTGAGTTTTATTTCCAAATCCATTTAAAAAAAAATGCCCATACAGTATTTACAGTTCCTACACGAAACTGCTCACAACAATCTCTTAGGATTATTTGGATTAACCGGGTCGTGATTTCTGGAAATAGACATTGCTCTTGAGATTCAAATGTATTTTTTTGTCGCATTGAGCACTGCAAGCTCAGTACCATATAGTCCCATTATATAAGAGAGAAGGCAGACATCTATATGGCCGATATCTCCAATACTAAGCAACACACCCCAAAATAACAATACCTGACGTCTTTCTTTCTAGAGCTTGTATAAAAGGCAATGATGTCCATGAATATGAGAAATTGAGTTAATAACAATTGCTCACAGGGATTGAACAGGATGATTATACGCGTTGACTTCTTGCTTCATCATGGTATATTTTGTTGTATGATGCTTCAGATGAAACAAACAGCGTGTTGAACATAAACGCCTTTGTGCTCATAGCTTGCATGCCATCTCGTGTGATTATAACAAAAACCTCAGTTAATCTGGCAATATGTTCTTCTGCCATTATCAATTAGAATTCAGGTTTTGTTACTTTAAACTGATTTAGACTTTGTGATTTAAAAGCTAAATCCTGCTTCCCCTATTTGCTGGTCACTGGATACCTTTTTTTAAAATGTGGGCTGCGATCTGTAGTGGAGATCTTGCTTTGAAATCCTTTTTTTTAAACATTTCTTCCTTTACTCCTTTGTGACACAGATCTGATATTTGAAACGGTACCGTGCCTCAGAAGGGAAAATAAAGGAACTCCCTTTTGTTAGACAGCCATGAGAGATTCAGATCTTTGAAGTAGTCGAAAATCAGGTCTTTTGTATTTGTGTAAATCCTGCCCTAGTTAAGCTACTCGGTTCACAGTATACGGATCAAAGGTTATCTTATACTTAAATGCCAAGACTCTTTGGGGAACCACAGAGGCAAAGCTGTGATTCTCATCCGCTGGACTAACAAGTCCCACGCTACAAATGCTTGCTGCTAACCCCCACAAGATAACATTTTAGTAGAAGTAGTGTAGTACAAAGGCAGGTTAATATGTGACAAGGAATGGCTAACACTCCAGAACGTACTGTACACCACATATTTTAGCTGCTGCTGAATCCAGTTCCCCTAATATCGTCATTATGTACATTTGTTTGGGTAAATGCATTGTATTTTTGTATTTTTCAATCAGCGCTCCTGGAACAAACAAGCAGTTAACAAAAATCATAGCGGCAATTTAATAAAACAACAGGAAGAAAACAAACTTCTGTGATACAATTATCACAATTCACTTCATTATTTAAGGCGTTGCAACCTTTAAACTGTAACTTCTGCACCAGAGGCTGGAAAATTGAGCGTTAACACAATAAAATAATTAATTATTCATAACTATTGCTTTCGCTTCAAAACCAAGCAAGAGTTGTTGCCTGAAATGCACGGCCCAGTGTGAAACCTGACAGCACTTTCTGAAATGGTAAGTAGCTCCAGTCATGCAAAGTTCTGCAGGAAACCTCTTAATATTGATGAGACTGGAAGACGTGTTCCTATCAACAGCAAGGAGGAATGGCCACTTAAAAGAACATTTGCCGGAGTGATCTGATTGACCCAAAGGGATCAAGATGATGTTGAATAATCTGTTAAGTATAGAGCATGGCGGTTTGGCAAGCTCCCCCGGGTGACTTTATATTCCAAGACAGAGCCAATCCTGTCCTGAGTCTAAATACACCGGCTTCAAGGACAGACAGGGATGTGGCTCCTTGAGGGGAAACTTTTGTACAACACAATAACATATTGACAGTGAATAATCATCATAATCATCATCAAGGCTCTTTCGCATGGGTGACATCAAACCCGATTATAGCCATTGCAGTTAAATTGGTAATTTATCTTTGTTTTCCGTAGCCTGCATTTTGGAAGCAAAGTAATCAGATAACATTTTAAATTGGGTCTAATGAATTCCTGCACTGATTACACTTAATAGAGATGTACCGATCGAAACCGGACAGTTTTCAGCTGATCGGCCATGACCTGCTGATCAATCCCATATTACTGATGTTTTTGCCTGTCACATTTACACACAGCATGAAGCTGTCACATCTGCATGTCCAAAATAGGCCAAGGAGGAGCAACCTTAAACACATTTGGAACAACTAACTTAATTAGACACTTATAATATTGTAATTCATTCATGCATGTTGCTCAGAGTAACCACAGTGACCAACTCGGCCACTGACAGCACGGAGACAAGCACAGGAGGTTACAATTATGATGTGTTCAAGGTCAAAAATCCTAATTGACCAAGAAAATCGGTCCTAATTTATGTATTAATGCATGCATGTTGAAATTTAAACTCCCCAATTATGATAATCAACTTGATTTGCTGATGGCGGAAACTGATTATTACACACTTGTGATGATCACTGTGATCATCAGAACAAGAAGCCTCACAGCGAAGTGGCAGCATGTCAACGACCGCTCCCGCATTTACCATTTTCTCTATTGATTTCCACTGAAAACATGGGAAAATTCGAATCATACTGTATTTACATCAGAGTTCCAGCACCTGAGCAGCTGGCACATGCTAGTTCCTCATTTACCTCTCTGTGTCTCCCAGGATACAGTTATATTATGAAATAATTAAACATTACCCCATCTGTTCCAGGCATATTGTGGAATGAATTAGAATAGCTCAATCACTGTCAGAGGATCACAGAGCAGCAATACGTTAAGTGCAGGCAATCCAATTGCAAACAATCATTACGGTGACGGGATTATTTGTCGTGATGCCGTGACCCAGAGATACTCATACCTGCATGGATTGCATATACTATACCATATAGTCAGCAAGCCAAGAAGGTGGAGGCTAAAATCTGATGTAGTACAAGTATACATTTCCCCTGGCATTATTTGATTTTTATTGTCTTCCCCTTTGCCTTGTCATATTACAGTCAGGAAAACTGAAGAGGCCCTCATGGTTTTAAAACATGAAAGGGTTACACAGAGGACAAGGATCCAAATTGGCTGATTTTACAGCTCACCGTGAAGTTTTCTAATACACTTCATCTATTATCTCTGTGATCTAAGAATAATCCGGTGTGTGTTGTGTGTGCGCAGGAACAAAGGGAGCAATGCTTGTGAGCAACACAATGATTGATGGGAAGAGGAAGGAGGAGAGAGAAAAAAAAGGAAAAAATATTTAGCTCAAGTGGGTGTGCAGAAGCTGGCCTGATGCTGTCCTAGGGCGATCGTTTCCTCTCTTATCATTCAGCCGTTTTCCAAAGTGGCGTTAGGTGGGTGATATGAGAGGATTAGGCCCTGGTCCTGCCTGACGAGTCTTTAATTAACAGGCTTAAAGTAAATGCTCTGCTCCCTGTAATTGGATCAGAAGGAGAGATCTGCTATCAGCTAAGTGGCTTCTTCACACATATAAACTCATCAGATTTTGCCTCTAGGTACATGTAGATGATTTTGAAGTGAGAGGAGCTTTTCCAGGCGTTGTGTAAAAGATTGTAGTTGTGGTGTTTTCCAAGAAACTTCTCCTGGCACATGAACCGGTCTAAGATCAGATGTGTCCGGCTCACTCAGATTCTGCATTCATAAGCAGAGGTGGTGAGGCTTTTGGCATCGGAGCTGTTCTGGTTTCAGTATGTAATTTGAGTAGTGTAGACAAATCATGTTTGAGCGAGCTTTGGTTGAATGCAGGGAAACAGTCCTTGTTGAGTTTCAGCCCGGCCCAGGGCCCTTTGCTGCATGTCGTCCCCTCTCTCCCCTCTCTTTTCTGCCTGCATCTCTATCAAATAAAGCCTAAATGGAAAAAAACTATCTTAAAAAACCCAGACTCATCTAAAAATCTGTGTACTGGTGCTATAGTGATCTAAGATGCATATTAACAATATTCATCCTTTAGGTCTGGCCCGGCAACTTTATATCTCCCAATATTTACTTTATACTTTTCCCTTTCAAAACTATCCAATAAAGGGAACATCCCACCAGTAATCTACTATTTATGGAAAATGACTGAAAACCAATGTCTGACTCTGCCAGAGATCTCTTTTAATTTTGAACACGATAAGCACACAAATACACACTGTGAAAAGCTCTGTGTGTCTGTTTTGTCAAGGCCGGTGTTGCTTTGCCACAAAGCTGCTTAATTGACTGGGTTTGAATAGGATTGTTGATCTACTGAGAGACAGCAGGTGAAGTAATTCAGTGCAGCATGAGTGCAGCCAAAACACGCTGCATCATTGTCTGGGCACCACTGGAGGGATTGTTTAGAAAAGCCAACAGCATTAGCAGCCGGAAAGTGTGTAAAAGGCCAACGTTAGCATCCACAGGAGGAAGATCCGCTGTCCTCTGTGCCACTGATAGTCTCTGCAGCTTCCGAGCCCCAAATTACAGCAAAAGTGGAAATCGGGTGGAATGGATTGAAAGCCTGCAGTTATTCTATAAACCTAAATAACATGAAGCAGGTTGGCACCTCTTGGCTAAAGGGACTGTGCAGCATCACATGTTGAAGTGATTAACATGTGTATAAGCACTGCTACTCAGTGATAATGGAGCTATGCATGCAGGAAGAAAGTAAGTTAGACCTCGCCTGACTGGTAGTACAGGCTCATTTACAACGGCTCTTTCATGATTTATAGCTGCGTGTTGTCCCTTTAGCCATGTGGATCGTAATCCAATTCATTTAGTTGGGGAAACATCTGGGGTGTGCGTGCATGTACGTGGTGGCACATGCACGCGCATCTCGGCTCCACATAATGCTTGAAATCAGTGACAAAGAAACACGTTTAATCAACACTAACCTAGCACAATGCTACAGGCTATACCGTTAAAAGGGGAACACAGAATCACGTCGTCAGCTCTTTGTCTCTTACCTGAACGGTTTGAACGTCACTAGACATCTTCTGACCATTATTTTACCGTCGGTGCTGCCAGTAATCATTTCCCAAAACGAGCGACCCCTGACATTGTTGCTAACCTCCCAACCTGGAACTTGACGTGACCGAACATGTTTGTTATCTGCGTCCCATCCAGCGGTACACAGCGGCGGTCAACTCGGTTATTATTACACGGACACGGCACCTACGAGTGTTCCTTTACCCCTCCTGGGGAAATGGTGTAAAGTTTCATTCAGCAAGTCCCCTTTCCCCGTGGCCGAAAAATGCCAATTAAAGCGTTATTCCGTCGTCAGGCGAACACTGAGGCGAAGTCGCTGGCAGGTTGTTTTGAGTCATATCCGACGCGAGTTATTTGCAAAAAAATGGCGTTGCTGTTGTTGTCAAACATGAGGGGACGAGGTGCGTGTCGTTGGGTATCTACGTTGTCCCCGTGGAGGATCCCACGCAGAGGAGAGCTAGCCTCACGGACGTTTGAACTTCTCGGCGGAGCCAGCGCGACTGTGGCAAGTAGCCGTATCCCACTAGTTCACTTCTCAAGAGTCAAGCTAGGGTTAGGGGAGTCGGAAACGACCGGCCGAACGTTTCAAAATAAAAGTAGTGTCCGTCAAGCGTTATTTCTGATAATGTGTAGATGCATATTAGCAAAACAATCATGCCAAGTGGTGTGCTTTTTTATTCATTCAAAAAACACAGAGAAATGTACAAATAGCATGTTTGGCACAATGTCAACCTACAGTATGGTGTCCACAAAAGAAGAGTAAATGTAATTTAATTAGGGGAAAGCATCCTGAAATACATTTTTTGTTATTTGTTTTAGTACTTCTCATGAAATATTTGAAACACAAAAGATTAACTTATATTAAAATGTCCTACTTTATGGGATTATGAAAAGGAAAATTTAAAAAGTGCACATTACAAATAATAAACACATTACTTCAAAGCAGGTCTAAAAATTGTTTTATTTGGGAGGGAAATCCCCACTGTTTCCGGCACGGTTGAAGCTTCCTCCAGCTAACTTGATTCTGGTCCAGGGGCATTGATGTACAGATCCCGATGATCTGAAGCGTCTCCAGACGCATTCACCTCTCAAAACTTGTTCTGCCTTAGTACAAGAAAAAACATTCGCCAGTTTAGTACAGCCTACGTTTCTATCAAAGGGGCATTTCTCTATGGGGGTCTTTACCGAAAACAAAGTTCCTTTGACGGGGATGGGGATGGGGTTGAAGGGGTTCTTTGAGTGATTCGTATTGATTGAGACACTTGCTGTGTGTCTGTTTGGTGTTGGGTGCCAGGGGAACGACATGTGAAGCCCTGTGTTGAGCATGACAGTAAATTATTTCAGCACCAAGGACAGAGAATGTCATCAGGATGCAACAGCGGCACCCTGCGGCAGGTGTTGGTAGCAGCTGTCACAGCAGCAGCAGTAGTAAAAGTAATAAAAGTAGTAGTAATGCTACTGAAACAGCAATGCATTTAAGTCTTTTTGTTTTGGTATTTTCTCAGTTGCCACTAAAAATACACTCACACAACACAGCACTTATGGCACCACATATAATTATGAAACACATGGGGAGAGCCCCGAGCTGCTTCAAACCATTTTATTTGTTCAGTTAAATCATTTGCAGTCAGTTTTAGGAGGCATGAGGTGGAAATCAGCAGGGCACCAGACAGAAGATGACAGCAAAATTTCTAACTCCCTTCATGCATCGCTTGCCTACATGTGGATTTGACTGACAGCCCACCGCCCATGCAGACTGTCCCTCTCCGCAGGTTGTGGGAATAGTTCTGCTCCATCAGCCGGAATCCACTGAGCCAACAGGGGATTTTTACACCTTTTGTGTGTGTGTGTGTGTGTGTGTGTGTGTGTGTGTGTGTGTGTGTGTGTGTGCAAGGATACTTGCACACAGACAGTAGTAGAAATCACAGAAATGTAAAAAGTATTTTGTCAGACAGACAGAATACCCAAAGGCACAAGGCTACAACTTGCACCAGACTCAAAGCAAATAAAGACACCATCCCTGGCTCACTTCTACTGAATCATTCAGAAAATATTGCATCTGTATGATGGATGGATTTTAAAAATGGCAAGAGCTGCCCACTGCAGCAGTGTATGGTATTATGTCATTTAAAGAACTGCAGAGGTATTAAGTCCAATTCTCAGAGTCGAGAAAGTGCTGCAGGCCCTGTCACAGCTATAATATGCAGCTATTTTCTTCTGCTGGACCAGTCCTCCTCCCCCTCAGTTGGTTAAGTTCCCTCCACAGCACTTGTCACTATTCTTAATGAGCTGTCTACCTTGAAACAGCATCCAGCCTGAGGCGGTGCTAACCAGCATCTGTAAAGCCACCGCAGGCATAGAAGAAGCAGGCAATATGTAATAAAAACAAAAGGCACTCCTGATGTTCAGTGTGTGTGTCACATATTTTGTGCTTTGCATTCTGCCGTTGTTGTACCTTCTTTTTGTGTCACTTTGTTGTTGTTTGTATTAATGTAAGACATTTCCACCCAGCTCATTAGTGGACACAGCAAATCTTTAATACCCTAAAGTGTACTGATGATTTAAAGCCACAGCGAGGCAGGGGATGAAAGCATCACCACAAAGTGTAATATGTGACATTAATTTATTTTTGTATGTGCTTACAAACTTTGCTTATTGTAGCTTTACAGTATCATAGAGGGTACAGTCTTTCAGATTCACCCTAAACTGGCACTGTCCCCACTGTTCCTGCAGGCCTACACACCTCGCCACACGGTTGTAACAAAACTAATCAATCATTTGGGGATTGGTTGGCTAATCAATATGGCATTTTGGCAATGTGTTCAAAATATTTTAGCAACCTGAGACCCATCAATACTGTCTTTCAGGAGGAATTCAACACAAGATAAGATAGCCTGACTGTACAAGATGATAGCAACCCATCAATGGTCACAATCTCACCACAGTTCCTCTCTGCTGCGCCTGCCTTTTCAAAACAAAACTAATAGAATCAAAATATGTTTGTCAAAAAGCATGCCTATAAAAAAAAATGCTGCACAACAGCACACATACTGCATACAGTATATATAAAGGCAATTTACCACAACACTGCACATTGCAAAGGGAACTATAGAAACAGAGACGCAGAACAAAAGATGTAAAGATGGAGCGATTTACAATCTCTGGTGTGCTTTACCAACGCGCTCTCATTCCAACTCGTCATTAGTCAGAACCCTTGGCGTCACTTTCTAGTGCAACTGGTATCTCAGCACACGGTCGCAGTGAACACGTGGCCAATGTTGTGAATTCAAGCCAAAACACATGAATGGGCTTAAGGCAACAAATTGCTTTAGGATTATGAAAATCATAATGTTTTTTAATTTTCTCATCAAGAGAGAGAAATAATGTCTCACATAGTGTGAGAGTTACTGGTCATAAGTGCAGGTTACTGTAGGAATTTTAGTGTCACTGTAATATGTTTGATGATTTCCAAAGCCACTGGGGCGTGTGTGCTTCTTTTTGTTTGTTTGTTTACAAAACATTTCTGTTGCAGAATCCCATTTGCTTGCAAATGTCAGAGCAGCCCACAGGATTATCTCAAGCATGTTGGATTTTTCACACATTAAATTATGTAAATCAATCTAAATAGAGAGGGAACACAAATCTGAGAATGTAATAATGACAGATTGTTAAAAATAAAAAAGAATCATAACAATTTAATGAGTGATTATAGAACTAATCAATGCTCCAAAGACTTGTGTTTGATAAAGTTGCCCTCAATTAATCTCAATTATCCTACTTGTCTCATTTGCTTAATATCTGATTAGTTTGTAAAGAAATAAATGAAGTCAAATGTTTCCTCCAGAAAAATCAGGAACTTGTCTTCATATTCCATAGCTCTGTGTTAAAGGAGCAGTGTATAATTAAGTTGCGTTTTGCAGATTAGGACTGACAGAATAACTCCCTGCTCACCCCTCCCTTTCCAAGCGTGCCTCCAGTTTTGGATTGTTCATTCTGGGCTCATGTAGAAACATGGCAGTGCAACATGGTCTCCCTGTGTGGATTTGAAGGGCTCATTAAACTAATGAAAATCATTTGCATGATGTTGAAATTAAGATTTGCATGCAAGGTGCCATTACATGTTAACTGTTATTCATTCAAAATCGTAGTATAGGATAATGAATTACCCCGCAGGAAGTTTTTAATGTCAAATATGAACAGATTGGTGGCATTCATGGAGTTTGTATGCAAAAAGTATATTTTGACTACTATCCCTAAGTGGTGTAACAGACATCATGTGTCTGGATAAAGCTGGTGATCCTGGTTTGTGAGCCGATAGAGGAGCTCTTTATCGGGACATCAGCGATGGATTTTCTGATTGTTGTGCCAGCAAAGATCAAAGCCACTTCCTTATTTTAATGCATCTGCAAAGTGTAAGAGGAATCAGCTCAACAAAATGTGATTCTAATTAAGTGATTTATGCTGGTTATTATAAAGGCACATGACTGTCAAACTGATTATGTAGACAAATCCCATGTCGGTGTCAGACAACTGTGGTAGGAGATCTAATTAGATTTTCTCTGGTAACAAAGAAATTGCAAATAAGGAAAATTAGGTTACTGTAGCAGTTCAAAAATCAGACAACACTTAGATGGAAAGGTTCATCAAAAGATGTTGTTAAAGGACTATGACAAACAAGCCAATTGTACGAGTCCAAACATGAGTTCACATTTCAAAGCCAGTTGTACTTCTGGCCACAACCAGAGGTATCAAAGGTACAGACATTCTCTACTCAAGTAGAAGTACAGATTTGTCTCCTGATTCAACTTCTTTACTCAGGTAAAAGTGAAAAGGTACAGGTACAGGCAGGAGTATAAAGTATGAAGTAAAAAGTATCCCTATGAATGACATATCTAATATACTGCACTGAAGAAGTGCTTATCTGGCTGCAAAATGAGGTCAAATGGAGATCAGATCATCATCAGATTTATTACCTCAGTAAACACTGTCAACACGAGTTGATGGTCTCAATCTCTAGTTTCAAATCCTCTTCAATGCAGCATGATGTTCATTTAGTACATGATGTTTCATTAAAATAGTAAAATAGAAGCTAAAGCAGGGAAAGCTTAAATGACTACAGTGTGATTGGCAGGTTGCTAACATTGTGTGTGTTTTCAGGTCATGAAAGTTAATTGTTACATATCGGTTGCCTTAAATGACTCCAGTCATCGGCCTTCAGTTGTACCATCAGTGTCACTTCTGTTTGCGATAAAAAAAATAATAAACAAATAATAACTACGACCTACTTCTGGTCTACAACACAAATCCTTAACATTTCAATGGCATGGCGTCCTGCTGCTCCATCAAATATGACAACTACTGTTGATCAATGCAGGTTAAATGTGTGTGACAGGGTCAATATGAACTGCTTTCTGTAAGTGTGCTGCAATCAAGTTCAAACAAAAAAGAGGAAATTACACCAGGCAAAAAGCCTCCCTTTGCTAATTAAGACCAACTCAGTTTTTGTATCAATCTCACTTCTTCCTCCCTGGTCTCCCAAACAAAGACGGCCTAATTGGGAGTTTGGATTGGGCCACAAAACGCAAACAAACAAACAAAAAACCAATCCATTACCTATGAACTGTAATTGAAAACACAGCCTGAGGTTAATTACTAATCGTTAATCATCCCTTTCACCTTCAGCTACCTTTATCGTTAAAGTAGCCTTCCTTTTAAACCAATTACGAACCCTCCCTCTGCAGGGTTAGCTGGAGGGAAGCTGTCGAAACGAGGGATAAAGACAAAAGAGATCAGATAAATGGAGGGATGACAGAAATCGATGGAGGAATAGAGAGCAGACATGAGGAGAGAACACAACAATAAGGGAGATTGATTTATCTGTAATGAATGAGGGAAATGGCTCGGTGGAGTGATTTGTCCCAGTCACGTCCGGGTTGATTGCAGCACATTTTTTTGCGAGAGGTTGAAGAGGCGATAGAGGATTGTGATGCTGATTGACAGCGCAGGTCGACACAAGAGAGACCATTTGCATTTTCATTACATTGAGATTGACTGCCTTCTGCTCTGTGGTTTGACACGCACAAACACACACGATAATACAAACACGGACGAATCCTGGACGGCTGCATGGTGGTCCCTCAGTCGGCGTGAGATTTGCAAATATTAGTAAAAGAATTGCTCTCAAAATAAATCAAGTGGAGTCAAATTATTTGCTATAAACAGTTTTGCAATATGATGAAGACACACACACACACACACATGCGCCTGTTGGATGGCAGGAGATTTTATTCTGCTCACCGAACAAATTTGCAGAATTTAGTCTTTTTTTCAACGTTAATATCTGCAGTACAGCTTTGAACAACATGAATGTGTGTGTATATCGTTAAAGGCTAGCATCCATTCTGTTTGTTTACTGATGGGAGGAAAACACAAAACTTCACCTTAATTTAGATTTAAATGTAAAGTATGTTTATTGTTTATCTGAGAGGACATGAAAAGAATTCATTGGCCTGTTAATTATCCCCAAATGCTTTTATTTGGACTACTTTTCACAGCAGTTAAGAAGTGGACAACATGTCAAAAACAAAGCTGTGATTTAGCAATCATCATCATCATCATCATCATCATCATCATCATCACCTTCCAAATGGTTTAACCTTCTCAAGATAATACGAGGTGATGCAGAAACGGCAGTAAAATGGTCAGGAACGTTGATTTATGCTCATCGCTCCTCTCATGATTTATAGATCAGGCCGATTGTGAATTGGGTTGGATTGGTTTGTTGTATTGGGTCCCAAGAATTTCAGAACTTCTCTGCTAGAAGGGCACCCAAGGGGGCACTTTATCATATCTATCCAAAAGGGCTTATTTTTCGAACATAAGGGACCCAGGGGGACCCCCCCCCAAACACACACACGTCAGACAAGCACTTTTGTCAAACAGACAGTCTTGACAGCCAGCAGCCCTCCAACTGAAAGGAGCAGTCATCTGAGTGTGGCATCACCATGAAACGCCAAAGGGGAAGAGCCTTCGGGGCCACTGAGGGCCCTGAGACTGACACTGTGACTGACAGACCTACAGTCTCATTCTGTGACAGCAGGGCATGGAATACACAGAGATGACAAGCTCCCGAAGGCATCTTCCCAGAGACAGAGAAGAGCTGATCCCTGCATTGTCATCCAAAACAGAATTTCTCTCTGCGGCTTAGTGTCTCACACAAAACACACCAACAGCCAACAGCAACAACACAGTCTGTCCTGGCAGAAGAATCCACTGGTGGCACACAGAAAGTTAACATTTGATTCTAAAGTTCTGCACACACTCAAAGGCACACCAAGGCCCTTCTCCTGTTCACTCTGCTCGTTGTCCTCAGTCCTTCTTTAACTCAGTAAGTGGGCACTACTAAATAAATACTCTAAAGGAAATTACTAATTTCATTTTTCTTCTTCCAGTACTTTTCTTGTTTTCACGGTGTTGTCTTTGCTGTCATGGTTTTACCGAAGTTATGTTTTCTGTTTTTACATTTAAGGGAATGGTATAAAATTACACTTTAGACAATAGTGTGCTTACAAATGTGTGGCAAGTTTGCCTCTCTTTCAATGGGATGGCACAAAGTCAAGCCCATAACAAGATAGATTCCCATCTTGGTGTGGGTGAGCTTGACTGCACTCCATGAAGTCCTTGCCTCGACCTCATCAAACACCTTTGGAATGAACCGGAACACCGACCCAGTCAAGTCTTATCGGCCACCACTAATCTATACCGCTATCTAAACAACTGATAGCAGACAATTACAATACATTCAATGTTTGGGAGGAGACGTGTCACATATGGATGTATGTGACATTTGACAAATGTACTTATTGTAAGTCGCTTTGGACAAAAGCGTCTGCTAAATGACCTAAATGTAAATGTAAATGTATGTTCAGCTGCTCACATTCTTTTGGCCATACAGTCTATCAAACCAGTTTAACTGGATCCCACAGGATGAAAACAAAGTGAACGCTCCTTTTGAGTCTCTCCTGGCTGAATCTCTTCCTGTCAACAAGCCCTCCAACTCATACGACCAAATAGGTCGTGTGTCACGTCCTCAAATACGACCTCTGGGAGCGTACGTTAGATGAGCACTCCTACTGGTGACATAAGAGCATTGCATATTGCGTGGATTAATCCTCGACGTGCGTATTGCGGAGATTCTTCCGCAACGACGATAGTAGTGGCTGGAACTTCATTGGACTAATGAAGGTAAGTACAGTAAATTGTGTTTAAGGGTTACGGTTAGATCGACGTGTGGGGGGGGTCTCTGCCGATGATTGACGGTGGGCGATTGTCCACGCGCGGGGGGGGTAAGGTCGACGTGTGGGGGGGGGGGGTCTCTACCGATGATTGACGGGGGTTGAGGGGGGGGGGGCAGTACACATTACATTAGTATTCTGTGAAAAACGTCACCGGAGTGTCGATATTTACTTGACCACTAGAGGGCGTGCTATTTTGAAACGTAACATATGGTCGTAATTCAGTGCTTGACACACGACCTATGTGGTCGTTTTCTCGAGGAGGACAGTCTCCTTCCTCTCCTCGGTGGGAGCTGGTCTCTCCCCCACAACACCGTGGGTAAACCCCAACGCCTCCCAGCTGCATGCCCTACTTGCTGCCATTCTTCCTCTGGAGGCGACATCTCAGCATGATTCCCACGGGCTCACTGTGATGCACCGTCACATACGAGTGCAGGAGAGGACAGTCGTGGGAAGTTGGGCAACAAATGAAGTGAGGAAAGTGAATTGAAGACCTCAGGAGTGGGAGTGAATGAGCAGTCACTTGCGTTTGGAGCTGATTTGAGATGAACCTCCTATCTCTGTGTGACATTTGAGTTCCAGGACGACTCTCTGAGCCAACAACCATCCCATCATCATGCACTCTGAGAGTGAATCATCTGTGAGGTCTCTTTTCTCTTTAGTTTCTCACAGGTCTCCATAAAATAGTTGTGACTGTCCCTAATGCCTTAGTTTCACTCAACACTCGACTCAGTTCACATCTGGCATGTATTGTGACTTTACCATCCACCGATATGTCTCCACTGAGGTTTCAGCAGGTGGCCAATGGAGAGAAGAGGAGTGATTGAGCTTATCTGCCCCCCCCCCCCCAAATGTGGCAATAAAAAGACAGACCAGGAAAAAATCAATAGAGGCATATAAAGGTTGCTGCTGCACTGTGGACATAATGTTACGACCACTGTGAATTAAGTAGTGTGAAGTGGAGGCAGAGCAAGAGGGGAGGAACTAAAAACGGGATGACCTGGTGAACTGGACAGTTTTGAAATGATGCTCATCGATAAGTAGCTGGAATATTCTTTGGCCCGTTATACTGTATAGTGTTCCAGTGATGGGGTCAGGAGGTCAGTGATGCGCTCACAAGAAAAAAAACATCATCACCTCCAATGAAATCGAAATGACCGGGCACCGATTTTCACACCAATTAAGTTCTGCACCGGCTGTGCTGTATCTCCCCATCTCCACACAACACTGTATCTCCAATTTCTAATTGTCCAGAAGGGGAGAGGCAGTGTCCTAAATAGGACAAATGGTGTGAGTTTGCCGAGAAGGCAGTGATGTGTCAAACCCTGCCATGGCTGGTAAAAGGGTGGAGAGCCAGAGTGATTAAAGCAATGAATCACCAGCGGGGAGGTCTCAGCTGCTGGCCTCATCTCACACACAAGCTGGCAATTCAGGACACCCATAAGCGGAGACAGCAATTCTTCACTAAAACTAGAGAACAAAGTGGGTGTGTGAGTGTGTGAGTGTGTATGTGTGAGAGAGAGAGGGAGAGATGTTTCAATGTGGATGCATTGTTTTTCATGCTGTTGTTTATACAGCACTATATAAATGCGTCCAATTTCATTCTTGTTCCTCACCAGCCGAAACAAGACCCATAAATCTAGATAGTGCACGAGCGCGGAGGGCCACAATCACTTTGTAATGCTGTGAGCGAAATGAGTTCAGGTGTGACTCGCAGGTGCAGAGTGGAGCGGAGAGGGAGAGGCCCGACTGTGTTTCATGCTCAACAGAGCAAGATGGGATCAAGACGCCATTATTCTAATCTTAAAATATCACCAAAAACCTTGTGGCGTTACTAAAAAAGCGAGCGCATGTAAAACTGCGGAGAATGAGCGAATGCTTTGAGCTAAATGCTGGCGTTACACAATGCCAATGCTGATGTGCTGACCGACACTGTCGTCCCTCAAGCCAAATCCTGTCCAAGTCTGTGCAATGAAGTAAAATAGAATAAAACTTCCAAAGCCATCCAAAACAGCTGACCAAAACAATTTAAACCTAAGACACCGCTAAGAGTAAATCCCACAGCATGAAGAAGGAAAAAACGCTCGATAAAAAAAACAATAACAAAGGCAGCCTATCTAACCGTGGCCCTGTTGGCCACACTGACAGACACCGGGCCAATCCATCCTTGTTCTTCATTTCACGCCTCTGCTTGCATCGTTTATCCTGTTCAAGCGAGGCGTCAGTGCCAATATTTAGCAATAGGAACTGTGATGGATGACGACACCCGCAGTCTGCCACAGTAACTATTCTCTCCACACCAACAGGATACTCAACGTCTGCTTTAATTGATGGAACAGAGACAACACAGCCGTCCTGCAGCTGTTACTCTGACACCTGGGAGACCAACAGGAAGGATTATGGTCCACGAGGAGACACAGCTCTTATCAACAGGCAACATTAAAATCTCCATATAAAATGCCAATGAAGGCAATTAGTATTTCCTTTTAAGACTTGATTTTCAACCTATCACAACAACATTTCTTTTCAAGCAAAGCCAGTGTCGTTACCTTGCTGATGTAAAGTGATGCTTGAGTCTCACGTACATGATGTAAGACTGAAGAAAGAGGAAGGTGTAACGGAAACAGTGTTCTCGGCCACCTGCAGATAGTATCTGATGCCATGCCAAGCGAGCCTGGTGGTTGATCTTGGAGATGGGAACCTACAAAGAGCTGCAAGGCTCCTTGATCACAGCAGACGATCGCAGACTGATACTGGATCTGCAGCAGAGTCTTATTCTTCTGTTGATATAGCCCAGAATTCATTAGATTTAGTGTGACGCAGGATTAAAACTGTCTGTCTGTCTGTGCATATCCTCGCCATATCTAGGGATCCGTATCATCAACATACTTCACACTTGCTGCCGGGTGTATTGCTGGGGACCTAAGGTTATTAATAAACAGGCAATGGAGCTCTGTGCAGCAGTGGGACATCACGTCATTCTCTCACTGATTGCAGTTCACTGTTGCTGCTGGACGCTGGATATAACGTCACCAAGTACTCGTCCTCATTTCCCCTGAGTCAACGAGCGATGGGCGGTTCTACAAGCAGCACTTCCAGGGGTCAAGCAAGCTGCACTGGTAACTTTAAAGGGGCCATTGTGATGAAATGCTAATTGAGTCCAGAAGGAGAAATAGAAAAGATACAGACTGAGGCCATTTTGTTTCAGTAGCATATCTTAGTAGTTATGATGCTCAAAGTAAAACAACTGTGCAAAGTGGCTTGGAAATGCATAGGGCCTGGTGTGGAAGTGGGACAGCTGGTGTAGATTTAAAGGTAGAGTAGGTAATTTGGAAAAATCACAGAGACTTTGAACGCATCGCCGAACTGAAGAAGTCCCGCCCCCTTCGTTCAGACCTCTGTTCAAAGCCACTCCCCCAGAAACGAGTGCTTGAGATCAGCAGAATACTTGCAATAAGGGAAGTAAACATATCCAGACAGACAGTCCAACTATATTCTCCGGCTTAACTTTTTTGAATTTATGTGGTTTTTACAATCATGCCTTGGCCATAGATTTTTATTGTTAGAGCATTTAATGTATTCATTTCTATCCGTATGTCACAAGGATTTCAAGTAATATAACAGAAAGTGATTCTGAATAGAATCAACCACTCAACCTTTAAGTTAAATGTACTGAGCAACACACTTAACTTACTTAGGAAAATAAACTAAAGATGATTCAGGTGAGATATCTGTAAAAAAACAAACATAACGTTCTCAACTAATTGATCTCCTTTTGGGACAAACTGAATGTGGGTGAATGAATCTGGAGAGGATTAACAGTAACAGAGACGGAGAGGAAGAGAAACTGATGGATGGATGGAAGCAAACCAAAGCCGAAGTTGTTTGAAGTCTATATGGTAGCAAAAAGACAATTTCAGTTTTTATTAAATTCAATTGTTTTCTATTACTTGGTAGTCAGTGAGCTGTAGGATTATAGTTAGCACAAAACAAGACCATTATGTTTAACACCATTTATGTGTTTCCAATACAATGTTACTTTGACAGAAAATGACTTGAAGGACTTTTTGTAACGTAACCCGTTACCCACATAATACATTTTTTTCCCAGCCCGATATGTTTATTCCTGGCCTTGGAAATGCTCAATTACTCCTGAAGCTAAGCAGCTAGCAGGCATGCTAACATTAGCATGTCTTCCTTATGCTTTTGATCTTGCATTTTTGGGTTTGTGGGAAATAAAAGACACCAGCCCTCCAAACTCTTTGCATGGAGTATAACTCTAACTCGTCCCATCAGTACTGTTTTAGGATGTGGAGAAATAGCTCACCAGGCCTGCGGAGCCTATTTGTGATTGTTATCAACAGCTATGATTTGCTTTGCAATCTCTCTTTTGTCGGTCAGAGAAAAGAAAAAAAAAAAACACTGTCGCTCTTAAGGTACTACTTTACTCAGATGAGGACCTAACACTTGTTCTATTTTTAGCTCTTACTTTATCGGCAATGATACGTTGTGGTTTCTTTGTTTCTTTCTTTTGACAAATGTACTTATTGTAAGTCGCTTTGGACCAAAGCGTCTGCTAAATGACCTAAATGTAAATGTAAATGTGAATGTAAATGAAATACATCAAAAATATGAAATTGAATTGTTCTGTAAACAGTTTAGTTCTTCAAGAACACGTTTATTGCATTTTATTCATACCATTGACTTTAATCATGAGTAGCTTCACTGAACAATTCCTTTATATTCAGTATGAAAGCCAGTATATGAAGGTATATATTTAAATTCCTCTTTTTTTGTTTTTGCTATTACTTTCTCATAATTTAAAGTCACTGTCTTTGGTACGTGTTTTTTTTAATTGACTGACCACAAGGCCATCTATTATTTTTTACCTCTTAAAAAGTCTTTAATCTCAGCTGTTGAAATCAGAATAATGTGAGATATGAGCCATTCAGCAGTATCTTGAAATATCATATGTGTGCTAAATGGTCTCTCTCTATGTTAAATAAAATACACCATATCTACCGTTTGAAAGCGATCGGACTCAACTCTGCATTTTCACAAAACGTATTCAGTCCTGGAGGCTGCGGTTGAGACAGCAGCTCTGCAGCTCGCTCCTGAGGGAGGTTCCCTGACAACAGTGATCGATCACTGGGGGGGCACCCTTCAAAAGGTGACATTGACAGGTTGAAACAACTCTTTTTTTTCTCTGAGATGAATGGAAGTTTGACTTTATTGACACTCAATGTACAATGTGTTCAGCGCCCTACATTCAATGAGGAAAGGCATTTCTGTTGCATTCAATCAACATATTTTTATTTGATCACGTTAAAGTGTTAGTTTGGCATACTGTATATATGACTATCTGCCATTCAGTATTGTTTGGCAGTACGTTTTGGTTGGATGTAAACATTCAAGAAGCCTTGGGACAGAAAAAAAATGGATTATATTTCCGGACACCTGCTGTGTCTAGACAACCTAGATATGCCAATACTTCTGGCACACAGTCACTGGCTGCCTTTACACCTAAATATCTCTCTTGGCCAAGAAAGATTGTACTTTCGCACAGAGGTGGATGTTTTGTGTCCCTGGGGTGTTTGATTGAGATGAAAAGGAATTCTCCCCTCTCAGCTTTTAGAAGTCTCACATGCACAGAGAGAGAAGTGCCCACTCTATCTGGGCATTGAGGGGGTGTCGCCACGCAGGAATACTCCAAATCCAAACACTCTAGGCTTTGCTTTTTTTTAATGTGAAGTGTGGAAAATACCACCTGCCGCCTTATAAAGCTCATGCATGTCTCTTGGCTCACAGCTATCCTCTTTCCTCTGCAAGAAGTTTCTTTTGCCACTCAGGGGAGGACCGGTTCTCAATTGGCACTGTTGTAATAAAAAAATATCCATATTCCTACTGACACATTATTCTGCCCAAAAATACTTTCAAATAATACTTGAAAATATTTTTGGGTAGAATATTATTCTGGACAGTATCAAAGTGCATCAAGGACTCAACCATAATTAACTAATATATCCTGCCTCAATGACTTCAGAATAGTTGCCTTAACAACTGTGGTCATGAAGGTGTTTGACTCCCTGCAGGAGCTGCTGCTTTTTCTTTAGATTATTTTGAATTATTTGCATAGTTTTGCTTTAAGGATATCTTTTTTTCTTTGTCTGACTTAATTTGTCCTTTCTTTGCCTATTCTTTTGTTGATTTAAGCAGGCATTAGGCTGTTTTGTGTGTATGTGTGTGTGTGTATGTGGGGGGGGGGGGGGGGTAGTCACATGGTGGTAGTTTCCTTTAGTGCATGCTAATAGTAGCCTATAGGCTATACTTATTGCTGTATCACTTTTGTCACCTTCTCTTGCTGTACGTGTGTGCACACTTAAGGTTGGTGTGGGTCCTGGAGCTCTTTTATTTAAAACTCTTTTTCAATATACCAATGACTTATGGGATCTACTTCTACTGTGTGTGTGTGTGTGTGTGTGTGTGTGTGTGTGTGTGTGTGTGTGTGGAAGAACTGTATGTTAATGGATGGTGCCTACTAGAGCATCTAATATATTTTTCTCTGGGGGAATTTCCCAAAGTGGCGTCGTCTGGCAATATAGTAAACATTATAATCCACTTTACTGCTCAAGCCACAAAGACATACACATCTCATCCGTGACGCAGCACAGACAATCACAGTCAATAAATCATCCAAAATGATAGAATCGCTTAATTACAGATGCACAAATGTGATGTTTTTATCTGGTTGTTGCATGTTCGGTCGTCAGAATTGATATTCAAGGGAAAAAGTCAACAGGATCATGACTTTCAGTTTAATGACTGGCGACTTTCACCCGGATGCATCTGTGGATCGTAGTTACATAACTGGTTTACATAGATAATGAACACAGATGAGTGTAGATGAGTGAATTGAAGGCTTTTATGAGGACGCATTCAGCTGAGTTATCACAGTCACTCATTAAAGGAGTTGTTTTTAACATGCAGAGCATTAATATATCAGCAGGCAACTACTAGCAGATATCTAGTGGACTCTTTGTCTACTTGAGCAAATAATCTAGTCACTCTCCTCTGTGTGTGTCGTCAGAGCTGTGTTGCTTTGTTTACAGAGCTGGGTCAGACGCATGTGCTTTTAGTGCATGTTCGTGCATACATACCCTACTGGTTAGCTCACAGTAGCACTCTGCACTGCTGTCAAACCATCTGGACCAACAGCGCACCAACAAGTCAAACCTCTGAGTCTCTATCGTGGTATTGGACACTCTGTACAATTGTAGACTTGCGTCTACAATAATTCCTGACAAACCCTCCGAGTAAGTATAAAGGGACATTTTTGCCATGTGCATGTGTCATGATGCATTGTGCATATGTAGTGTATTGCATATGGGAACCTTTCTCTGTTTTCAAACAACCTCTCTTATACCGTATCTTTTATCTTTCTGTCCACCCATGGACTATGGGGGTGGGATAAAGTTAATTAAGTGAATTCTGTTCCAGATGAACTATCCTCCTGAGAGATTGGGAAGGAAAGTAATTTGCAGTGTGTCGCCAGAAAGTCATGAGTCATCCCCCACCTCTCCAGACGTAATCGTGTTTATCACCTTCAGCCAGTTAGCAGCCGGGAAAGAGTGGAAAACAAAGAGAAACCCCCCAGCTGCATGATGCTGCGGTGCCCCGTCTGCCTCCTCTCTTTTTAAAACTCCCGTTAACCATTCACACTTAATGGCTCTGGTATTTCAGACAATTTAAGGCCCCTCTTGTGCAGAAAGGGCTGCGCGACTGAGCGTGGCAGAGAGCTAATTGAAGTCCGCTGACACCATTAGCAAGCTGCCATCCGGCTGATAGCCAGTCGTATAACGAGGAGCTGAGGGCCGAAAAAAAAGAGACAGCTGATGATGAACAACAACAACAGTGATTTCTTTCTCACAGGTCAGGCCACGTCTCCCTTAACAAGCTGAAAATATGCATAAATAAGTACACATTTACATTTGCTGCTCGGTTATTGAGAAGCACACCGGTCCAGTGCTCCGCTATACTAACAGTAGAAAAAGCTACATCAGTCGTATCTAGAAAGGTCATTAAATGCCGCGACCCGGTAGCTTCTGCCACGCGTTGGCCTTTATCTCTATGGCCCACCCTAATGCACCATGACTGTTGCCTTGGAAAGACTAACAAGAGGGCTATTCCTGGAAAACAGGGCTTTGTTGTGGAGTGTTTGTGTCATTTTGCTTTCTAAGCACACGTCTTGCAAATGCAGGCAATGAATAAATATTCATTATATTTGGTTAAATCATTCTTTCTTTTTTTAAATTATCTTCCGGCACCATCTTCTGGCATCTACCCACAGTGGAAATCACACGTGCAGCTCTAGAGGCGTTAGCAATCGTAAACCATTAAACTACCCCCCCAAGTCTGACTCACGAAGCGCCACAGAAGGAGCCTAAACAGGCCGGTAACATGCTGATCATGGCATCGTCTACCCCCACTGTGCTGTGGATTTGATTTGGTTGCGACTATCTTTATTTCCCCTGGGCTGCACTGCTATCACAGTGAGGCGAGGAGGTGAGCCATCTTGCTGAATGAAAATGCTCCCATAGAGTGCAGTATGTGAGAGACTTGCCCTTGGGAACAATACGGGCTAATGGTGATCTGATTGACTGGGCAAAGAGAGGAAGAGAGGCGAGTAAGTGAAGTCGGGGGGGGGGCGACAAGCCTGTCTGTCTGTCTGTTTTTCTATCCAAACACTCAACTACAATGTAAAGCGTGTATATGCATGATTATCAATCTCTGGTGTATGTGAGTGTTGGTGTGCTCCGTCCTATGCCTTTTGGTTTGTGGATCTAATGAAGGCTGGCTACAGTATAATGAGAGATGTGGTCAGATAATGGAGGAGGTAATTACTCCAGTGCACACCAGCCTGCTGGTTAAGAATCCCATTATTGATCGGCCAGATGCAGCAGCATGACAGACCGGCGAGGGAGTCGAGAATGGAGGAGGGAGAAACATCAACTCCTAAAATAAACAGTCCGTATGTCTGGCTTCCAATCAAGGCTGAGGCGGGAGGCATATAGGTGAGCGGGGAGCGTGCACACACAAACAGACTCCAGCTGAACAACTTCCCTCGGCGGGGAACATCTGCAGCTATATGATTGTTTTGTGATTCAATCGGCTTCACTGGGGAGGGAAAATGTCTGTGCTGCGAACACAGTTCTACGAGCCTGACTTAAGAGTTATAAATTCATAAAACATGAATTGAAACCTGATTTAATTTCCTTCGGGTGGCATTTGAGGAACTACACTTTATCTGACAGCTTTGCCAGGAGCTACGGCGCCACCCCGAGCAGCGATTTGCACCGGTCACATACAGGACTTCTGCGCGTGCTTGCTTCATAACAAAGTTTAACTGCAGTTACTGTCAACCAAAACTGTGGAGTTCCCTCTACAGGCACATTTGCTTGTTAGAGCTTTAAAAATGACTCGGCAGACTAAACTCATCGAATTTTATGGGAATAGAATCCAGAGTCTTCAAACTCTACTGTTGGTAACACCCCGCCTGTATATGAATACTTCAGACAACCTCTCTTCAAAACTGTAGAACTATGCCTTTATGGCTGTGGTTTACAACCTGTTGGTTTTATTGTGAAGCTGACTGCCTGTTTTTATTAGAGTTACACAGCATTTCAATTATATCACATGTCAGCAGTAAACGGCGAACGCACAGACACATTATACTGTACACATCTTGCTTCATAAGCCTTTATCCCCAGCACTAATCGATGCATTTTATTGATTCCCTCTTCAGACAGCAGCGTGAAAGGCATTAGGGTCTTCCCTGTTCCTCTGACCCCCCCCCCCCCCCATGTGAGAGCGCCAGAATGTGACACTGAAAACATCAGCTTACCATTCACAAACAATTGAACTTCCATAGTTCTACCTAAACACACAAGTGACCTTATTTTCACCACAAACAATCTCGACCACCATAAGGCGGCATTGGCATTCTGACATAAATCTCCCAGTCAGCAGGAAAACAAGGTGGTAACTCCAGTTGTTAAATGCCAGCGGGACTCCACACAGCATAGGTAATTATGGACCCAAGTCTGCCCGTAAGCTAGCTGCAGTATGTGTACGTGTCTGTCAGTGTGTATGTGTGGCAGTATGGTGTTGTGTATGTAGGCGTGTTTGCTGGGGATTTCGCTTTTCATTAAAACAGAGAGCCTGGCAGGCCAGCGCTTCGATGTCTGTCCCCAGAAGCTGCCTTTTCCCACAAGCTCAACACAATCAATTTGGCAACCTGGAATGGATGGATGGATGGATGGATGGATAGATGGATGAATGGCAGGAGGGAGGAATGTGCATCTCTGCAGAAAAGAGAAAAGGGGCACATACGGTGTATTTATGCAGGTTCATGCAAACGAAAACTTTTTTGAAAACGATCTGGTGTGTACGACGTTATTATTGAAAATCGAGGGGGGGGTATTTGTTTCTGGAAATACCCAGCTATGTGTAAATGTGACTTCAGTAGGGGGCAGTATTTAGCCTTACACTGGGTACCAATTATGTTGGGGCCAGCAAGGGGACGAGAATTGGAATAAGACTTTTCAAAACTTTCCAAACTCACTTTGCACTACGTCAGTTTCTCTGCCTGTAATGCAGGTGGGGGGTCACATACACATGGTACAACGTTAGGAACCTAATTTGACGCATTAGTAGTGAGAATGCGTTGTGTATTTACACCCACCCATCCACCTTCTTGCTCTTTATGCTCCGTCATCTGTCCTGGGTCACATTTATGTGGATTACATACAGATTATAGAGCAATACTTTTAGTAGGCATAGCTACAAACAGTATATTAGAACAGCCTGCATGACGCACCATGTAAAACTCTGCATCAGGCAGTGTTGATCGACACTTGCTGTTTCAAAAACTCCAAAGCACCTGCTGTAGAGCATTAGTTCAACTCTCTTCATAAACACAACGTACAGCAAATTGTGGCAAAGTGTTATTGACAGAAGCCCATTAAAACCTCATTACATTCCCAGCCATACATAACAGCAGCACATTGTGGCCAAGTAAATTGTGCTACAGCTTGCTGGTGTGGTTGGAGGCCTAATGGAAAATCTCAAAAAGCTTTTAGCCCTGAGAGGAAATCAAATCTACGTTGAGCGTAGCCTCATCTCAATCAATCGATCTCAACTCATGTGGTAAAGCATCTAATGTACCTGGAAAGTTATTCTGTACCAATACCAGTATCCAAAACACCTCCAATACAGCCCAACATGCTGGATCGGGTATCAGCAAATACGCAAGTCTATGCTCCGATGCCATGTGAAGTTATATGATTTACAGAGTAACAAATGATCATTTCCTTAATGCTCTGCATGTCAAACATAGCTCCTTATACTTTTGCATCAAAGGGAATGCTAATATTTGGGATGAGTGAAAAAATTGTTAACTGTTGATGTTGAATGATGTTGACTACTTTGATATGCTTCACAAATTATTTTTAATTGCAGTTTTAGCATCATCTTCTTTTGTTGTACAATTTCCTCTTTACTACCCTGCCTTGGGCACGTTGGATCACTCTGCTGTAGCTCTGCAGGGAATTACATTTCTTCTTGGCAAGGTGTTTTTTCTCTTAATCTGAATGATTTTACCATAATTGGACCGTGATCGTGGATGGCGGCGCGTAGACACAGACAGTACTTTGGCTAATTGTGGCACAGCGCATTTCAGCAATGACTCCTTAAAACAAAGGACTTTCCTAAACTAGTAATCCTTCTTGCAACCCATGACGTTCATCTTGTGAGACATTGGGACTCACAAGTTTGGGCTCAAAAGTATTTGTATCAAACCGTTTGAAGTTTGCTTAAATACCAAAACGCAAAAATGCACAGTGGTGTAGTGGGTAGCACTAGTGGGAGGGTCCCGGGTTCCATTCCCGGTTCGGGTTCGTATTCCTTCTGTGTGGAGTTTGCATGTTCTCCCCGTGTTAGCGTGGGCTTGCTCCCACAGTCCAAAGGTGTGAATGTGAGAGTGAAAAGGAAGGATGAAAGGAAGGAAGGAAGGAAGGAAGGGAGAGCACTGTGTTTGACACCACTGAATGTATCATTAGACTTGAGGCAGGAAGTGAAAGTATCACAGAGACAATGGTTTTCACAGAAGGAAGTGACTCAGCAGTCCGATTCATTGATGCTATGTAACAGATGCGAGGGTTGGAGCTGTTAGTGAAATAACAAGACCACAGACCAGGAGGCAGGGAGAAAAGGTAAGAGGAAAATTGCTTTTGTAATTATTAAGCGGGTGTTACCGGAGCAGATAAAACCTTAATGATAAAAGCAGATCTTATTACGATGCCATGTGTATACAATATAACCACAAATCCACTGACAGCAACAGCAGTTTTTCTGTAGCATATAGAAAAAATCCTTACTGACAGTAAAAAGATTAAAAACGTAATTTCTCCAGCAACAACAAGCAAGGAACTAACCACGATCATACAACGAAAACGTCCTCCCAGCTGGTTAAAGCTGTAAATGAAACTGGCATTATTTCATTTGTTGTTTAGCTTTAAGCACCGGTGCTAAATCGTTTGACAATGGTAGATAAGCATTCCTCATTTGTTGGCAAACTTTTATCAAGCCCTGAAGCCTTATAAGAGGACTTTCTCAACTGGATCAAAATGACATTTCTGATGAGTTTGTTTTGGCCCAAATGCCCGTGGATGTACTCCCATGACACCAAAGTAATATAGCCGACTTGTCCTAAATTGACTGCCTCAGCATGGCACACTTTCCAGCTTTATATGAAAGTAATTTTAAAGCTGTATTTGGTCCAACCCTGGTCCAATTTTCTCTAAAGGGTAATCAACAAGAGAAGTTTCAGGAAAAGAAGCTGCTGGGCGTTCTCTCTGGCAACACAACAACATTCTTAATAAATAGCAACGTTCTGTAACGAGCATATGAGTGTTTTTGTGTGGAAGCAGGAAGCTCTGTTGTAAACATACTGCAACATTTACCCTCACTTTGTTATTAGCTTCCCCCCTCTCCCTCCCATCTAAACACAGTTGTTCCTCATCCAAAGGTAGATAACAGAACATTAGAGCTCCAAGGGGAAAACATGTAGGAAATATGGGCATGAAAAAGAAACAGTTAGAAAAACAACATCAAGCTTGCATTAGCATTCTTACATTGTTTTTTTATTATAGATCTATTATGATTTCTTGGGAAGAGAAAATGTTTTTTACCTTTTGACAGAGATCTCAGAGCTCGTGTTTGATTTACTGAATCTAAATCACATGAGATACACCTAATCATTGGGGGATTTCCAGTAGCGTGTGCAATTGTCTTTGAGGTGGCGTCGAGAATGGTCATCCAAAGCCCCATTGAGTTCTTGATGAAAGCTCTTAGAGTCCTGTTGATGTTGTACAGTTCTAAACCACTCTGGGTCGGTCCCTTCCATCAGCAGCTGGTTCATTTGTGCTGCCAGGCGTTCATGGAGGGCAGTTAGTTTCTTTAGCCAGTAGGTGTGAATAATATCAGGGCCAGTTGCAGTCCAGCTCTTCATACATGACTCTCTTACTCTGATGTCTGCCATGATGGTTATAGATAGATCCATGTGCCTTTTAGTGCATGTGTGCGTGCCCCACTGGTAAGCTTACAGGTGCCGCTCTGCAACGCTCTCATTTGTGGGTTACAGCTGATCACGCCATTGTTAGCACTGTTAGCTGTGAGTTGAACTGTCGCCATTGTTGAGAGCTGTGGGAAGGCAATAGAAAAACAATGGTTTCCATATAGAGCAGTGTTAATTTTATGAATGGAAAATACATTCATCACCAACCTTTTTTCTCGTGATGAAGATGAGATTGCATGAAGATAAGTCATTAAATGCTTATGGTTAGGATATAAAATATGCAATATCATTGACGACAAAAGATGAGACTATAATATAGTCTAAAATGACAAAACTTTTGATTTTGGCTAGACTAAATTGACTGAAATATTCCGATAATCTCATGACAAAAAAAGACATTTAAGAAGACAAATTAAGAAAGAAAACATAAGTTTCATCTAGACACGAAGACTAATTCTAAAATATCTGCCAAAAATGAATACTGGCATAACCTGTTTTCATGTATGTTTTCGTGTTGCTTCATAGTGAACTTAAAATGTGTATGAACAATTGTGAACTATTTCTGCTGTTTCCCAAAGGAAATGTAATAACGTGGTCTTTCCTGTCTGTGTTTCCCTTTGTACCTCTCTTAATGATTCTTTGTCTGAGGTGAGGTGCTTTATTTTCTGGCATTTCCGCAGACTGACTGCTGCTGTGGCTGTGAGAGGATAATGTAAAACTCAGCAGGGAGCATAAGCACTAGATTCAGGTTCAGACACGCTTTTATGTTTGAAATGAATGAGCGTTAATATAAAGAGTGCATATACTTCTGGCATTTGTCAGGTTGGTAAAGTAAGGACATCCATATTTTAACATTCTTTGATGTGAGAATTATGACTGGAAACCAGACAGCAACCTCCAGTTCTGAAAAGTGAAAAAGTGCCTTAACTTGTTTTATCTACTGGCCATCAGGAGGATACTCCTCTGGTTGCCAAAAGAAGTCCAAAATAGTTTCAAGGCTTGTTCAATACAGGATGGTGTCCATTTCGTAAATTATGGCTCATTTAAATGGAATTGAAGGGAAAACAGGGTATGCTTTAGAGCGGGGCTACCTTGGGATTGACAGGTCGCTACAACAGCATTACTATGGCGTCACTGCCATCACTGCCATCACTGCCCTGCTGCCAGTGCAATTAGCTACTAAGATTACTTGAACACTTAGCTTTCAATTTTTCCTTTAATTACGGTAGCTAACTTTGTTAAAAGCTTTTCAAAACTCCAAAATGGTGACGGACAAAAATGCTTAACTCGAGGCTTCAAAAACGTATGTTATGACATAATGACTATGTCCACTTCTTATATAGTCTGTGCTGCAAACCCTACAATGTTACATGCATACACCTGTGTCTTTATGTGTTGGATGGAGGGGTTTTCAAGGAACATTTCTTGTTTTATGCTTTTTTCCCCTCTTTAGCCCGTTAACCAGCTTAACACTTTAAATCTGCCGGAACATGCTATTGATGTTTGTCCCCATGACCTAAATTGGAAACATAATGGAGGACAGCTCCTTAGCGCCTTCTCCCACCTAGGGAATGATACTAAGCCGCTGGGTCAATCGAAGAGTGGGAGTATTGATGGAGGCCATTTCCATCAGCAGTCGAACAGCTCATTGTATGCATCACAAATGGACAGGGTTATCATTTATGAAGGGTAATGCCTTTAAAAGGGACATCAGGGGAGGCTAATGATCTCACCTGCACTCTGTTCGAAGCCATCCTTTTCTAGATTATATTTACACGCACACTTTTATGAGGTGCTTTCACTGACGAATGGTAAGCTTTTCAAAAGGATGCTGAAGGCTAAATATTCTCAAGAAGTTTAGTGCTGATGGAGATGTGTCTGCGGCAGGCGAATAAAAACACTATAGTTTCCATAGTATAGTTAACCCTAACCCTAACTCTAACCCTTGTTGCGAAACTTCCCTCTGCTTAACATAGCATCTTACTGGGAGCACGGCGTGTGGCGTTCAGCTCTCCTATTGTACATGAATGCGTCTCACTTCAATCTGTGATGATGGTCTCCCCTGTGAATTCTCACTGTTGCAAAAGACCAGGTATACACACAGATACGTCCTGCTTCCATCCTCCAATCCTGCATTCCTTCTCTCACGCTTTTAATTATTCCTTAGAAATCACATGATCATTATAGACACACCCTCTCCCCGTCTCTGCCGGATTAAGGTCCCTACAGCCCCTTGTAAACAAAAGCGTAAATCACTTGCACTTCTCCTCAACTGCCTGACTCAAATTCATGGTCCTCAGCTCCACTAAATCACAGTAGGTAAGTGCCCAGGGGAGGCTAGAAGGCTAATACACACTGTCCATGAATACCATCGGCTGCAAGGCCAGTACTACGTCTAAATAAAGTCAATTCAAAGAAGGATGGGCCGAAGCTGAGCAGCCATAGGGGAAGCAAGAACCTATACCTTCCGAGTGTTTGATAGTTGTAGTCCAGTCAAGTCAAGTAAATCCTATACAGCCCAATATCACAAATGTGCCTCTACAGCACACAACAAGCTTGGTTGTTAGACTCCAGATTCAGATAAGAAAAACTCCCGCCCAAAAACCCTTTAAAGGCACAGTGTGTAGGATTTGGTGGCATGTTGCCATTTGACCTCGCTCAGAGGCCATCCTTACCATGACAAGGCTATTTCAGGAGCAACAGTAGTGCTTGGTTTGTCCGTTCAACATAGTGGAAACTGTGAAAAGGCTCCCTATGTAGATATGGAGGGCTCATTCTAAGCAAACGAAAACACAGTGATTCTCAGTTTTAGGCCATTATTCGCTAATGAAAACATATTTATGAATATTATATTTTATTCCTGCAAATAGGTCACTCTCAGTAAACACACTGGACCTTTAATAGGAGGGAATGGAAGAAACCCCAGAAAGAGCAACAGAGGAAGAAACCCTTTTGCAACATGATAGGATTTCTAAACTTATGGACAGAATAGACCAACCTATGCAGTGGATTGAGCACACAATGAGAGGCAGAAAGCTTCCAGTTTTGAGTTACACCATTTGTGTTCCAAACTCCTACAGGCCTGCTGCTGAGTGTTTTCCCTCAGTAACACAGGGTGTAGACCTTTTTGACCTGTCTTGTCTTTCTTTTGGTAGAAAGAGGGTTATCTTAATCCAGGAGGCTGTGTGAGGATGTTAGAAAATGTATTGACTCTGAAAATCATGAGCGTATTCTAGTCCTGCTCAACGTGTTAAGTGTCCTGAGATGACTTGTGATATGACACTATAAATAAACATTTTGAGGGAGCATGAAGAAGGATGGCACCCTGCTGGTTAACACACTTCCTTCCGTCAGGCTTAACAATACAAGGTTAAAAGAAATATGTGTTCCTAGCGAAGGTCTTTCCTCAACAGAAGTGTTGTTGTAACTGGTGTAGCTGCCACTGAGCTGAGCTGTGTGTTTGTATGTCAAGATTACCATGCTATACCCCCCTTGGAACTGAACTTAATGCAGTCAGCATGTGAAGCTTTACATCCCTATAGCTTGGTTGCAAAGTAATAATATTAGAGGGGCTGGGTGGATTACCATGCAATACGATGCAACATTACTGATCCCCAGCTCTTTCATCTAACATCATTACCAGATCAAGATTTGAATCCGACCAGTAGTTTCCATACAACCCCATCAATACCTGAAATCTTATTTCAGCCACAAAATCTCAGGTGATTAACATGTTGACTTTTCTAAAATCAAACTATTTATCCTTTCAATATGATAAATCACTCTGATACAGTTTGTCAAAGACCTTTGGGACACTGCCTTCAGGCCATTACATTTATTTCACTTTGCACCGTGACAGGCCACAACAGATTTTACAGCCTCACAGAGCCTCTTCCTAGTTATAGAGCCTAGTTACTGTATGGTTCCTCCTCCTGCTTCAATTTGTTTGTTGTTGTGTTGCAACTGGGATGCAGGGCTCACCTTGCCCCAATTCAAGATGGAGCAGTAAAGCGTCATTAAAGCACAGTACAGTCTTATTATTAAATAAAAAAGAGTAAATGCATAGATATCGTTCTTTCTTCCACTCTGATGATGAAAGTGAATATGCCCACTTGAAATGCTATGCAGTGAAATAACTCTCTCTGTAAGCCCTTCAGTGTGAAGTGGTCGGCGAAGTGTTAATGCCACAGGGGTCATCTTTTAAACTTCGACAGCGTGAACCACATTTAATCTTCCTATCATAAAACACCTTTTTGAAGCTAGAATCTCATCTGGGAGTCAAGCCAAGAGGAAGGATATCTTTAGGCCCAGTGCTGCTCCAATAGCCCATCAGCAGCTGCAAAGTGCAAGCAAACAGAAGAGGCTAATCCTCCGCGTTAGCAAACATTGGCATCAAGTTTGAACACGGCTCTGCGTTCGCTAAGAAGGTAGGCCAGCTACCGCGTATGCTCTGAGCCAGATTAGCCTCCTGATTCTGCGAAAACATGCCTCTGATCTCCTCAGAGCTGCTTCCTCAGTGATAAACTCTCCTTCGAACATAAATTTGTCCTGCGTCAAAGCTGCTGACAACACAACCAGGCTTACAGGAGACATGGGATGTGTATCCAAATATAGTATTTCTCCCATTTACAGTCCAAACAAAAGACAACAGGGATCCCTGAGATGGTTGTTCCTTTAGAGATTAGAGAGATTTATGACTTAGTCAGATAAATCTGATTATGGAGGACAGAATAAAGTTGAGCTGGTCAAGAACAACAGCCGGAATATGATGAAACCATAAAAAACAAACATGCAGCAAGAGTGACAATGCGGATTGGGTCCATTTACAGTGCTGTGGTATTGCTTGTTAAACTAAATGTGATCAAATAGAATTGTGTAATCATCTTTAAGAGTGTATGGATATCTGTTGTGTCATGCACAAATTGATTACCTGACTACGGCCCTTTCACACAGTCTGTTAAAGGTGGGATAATTTCTCTGTTATTCTGCCTCGCTGTTCTTCATAAAAGGGAACATGGAATGCGTCCACAGTGTTGTTAAGCCGTTAAGCTGGCAGCTGCGGTAATTACAGAGCCGAATCAGCATCTGTGTGAGCGGGACTGGCGGTGCGGCGGGAGGCCGAAGCTGTTGTGTTATACAGCCTCCTTTGCTTCCGGGATATAACGGCATGTTGTCTGAAATCACACGCTGGGGCAGCACATTATAGCATTGTTTGGTTCGGTGTAGGGAAGCAAATCAGGCGTAATGGAAGATCTTCTTTACAGCCAGCCTGTTCTCACTCCCGACTCGTCAAATACTGATGCTCAGTGCCCCTCAGGGTGCGATGCTGATGTACCGAGGAGGCACTAACTAACTACAATGTAAACCCATCCATGGTATTACAAGATGGTCAGAGCAACTCATGGTGTATTGATAGCATGAATCCAGGGCTGGTGGAAGGGGAGGTTGGTCAAACAAACACAGGAAGTTCACCTAAGAGACTGTGTCCATGTAAATACCAAGCCAACATTAACTTAGTCAACCTTAGTTTTGTTACATAACGTACTGACTTAACTAGAACCAGTTACGTAACAAGCTTACTTATTTATCGTTATTTAAAGTGTCTTCATTGGAGCGGCAGGGCCTCCTTACGAGGCTCCACCTGTACTTATAGAACTAGGGTGACCTTTGCAACTCATGCAGGCTCCGCCCCACACTGGACTGTGGGTACTATGGGTGGAGCCAGATAAATGCACGCCCTGTCCACTGTTGAGAAGTAGGGGGCGCCACCCAACCCAGGTAGTACTCTTGGTAGAGCCTAACCCTGCAGGGGCCAAAAAGACAGTAGGAACCTGCTGTTCACTGAAGAGTAAGACGTTGTTGTGCAGTGATGACATGGAACATGCCGGCTATGATTACCTAAATAGTCCATTTGAGGGCAGAGCCTGTGTCAAATAGAACTAAGTGAACTACGTTTTAAGTTTATTTTGAGAAGAAACTTTAATGGAAACATGTTTCTTGTGAAAAAGGGAGGTTTTGAAAGTCAAGCATAAACTGACATGTCATCCCTGGCATCCCTGAATAAAAGGAACCAAGAGCGCCATCATTTTAAACGTAAGGCTACGGACTGAGCATCAGTATTTGACGAGTTGGGAGTGATTTAAATTTCCAATTGCCTCCTCTGGAGGCCCAAAATGCTTAATGCGTTTTTACTTCTTTTAAACCGCCTTTGGTGCGAGACGTTGTCAGTAACATGGTAGTTTTCTCTCCAATCTTAAAGTCCTGTTCCTACCAGCTGCAGCAGGCAGCTGCACTGCAATCAAGATTATTCAAGTGCATCTTTCTTTTGCCAGTAAAAGCCTGTTGATTACAGCGACATTGATGTATCAGGAGGTCACAGATGGCAAAACACAATTCTTCTTAATGCCTCAATGTTCACGTCGTTGGTGCAGCTTTCTCTAACCACATTAGGGTTTTTATTTTTTTTACTTCAGTGCATGGTAGCTTTATGTAAATCAACATAACGACAGGCCATTTTAAACAGCAATGTTCTCCCTTTGAAACGTATAAAACAGAATGACCTTTAGTGTCACATGATCCCAGAGAGCGAACTAATTATCTGCATTCATGGCTTGTGCGTTAAAATGGTACGGAGAGCTAGAGAACTGACCAACAATCAGCAATTAACCTTCTCTGTCTACTCTACATTTTCTTTCTGGTCTGTCACTTGTCAGCACTCTTAAGTCTTTTTTTTTTTCATTTCTTTTCATTGAAAAGGTCATTCATGGCTGTCAGGAATAAAGGCAAGGGCATAATAAATCATTTATGATTTCACCCCATCTTCCTTTCATAGGGCTCCCAAACTATATTCTGAAGGAAAATATATTTAAAACAGTAAAAGAGAAAAACATGAGATATACTCTAAAGCCGTGTAAGATGTGTGAGATTATGGCTTATATAGTGTTATATGAACCTAATCAGACTGTCCTGCCTTATATCGTTTGGTCATGTACAAATCTAAATCATGGTTTTGCTCAATAACTGCTATTTCTAACTAATAACCTAATTGGTTTAAATGTCTGCAGATGCAAAAAATGATATCAAACAAAATAAAAAAGCCTCATATTTGATCATGCAATGTGACAACTCACATTTGTTTTTGTTGTGTACATGTGTACACACACGTTTGGGAGTTTGGGATGCAAGACCAACAACAGGACTCAGCAGGGTTTGCTGTGCCGGCTCAAACCGCTGACGCCAAACGTCTTTCACACTCGTCCCATTAAATTGCTGGATCCGATTCGCGGGAGTTCAATTGTACTGAACTAAACTGCAATTTGTATTTCAGACGAGAGCTGTTTACGTGAGCTTGCGCGTCATAATCATTGCATTATACAAAAAACGATTGCCGTCTCCAGACCAGACTTCTTCAGGATCCTACATGTCATGTCATCTTTTTTTTTTTTTTAGTCCAAAACTGAGCTTAGACAGCTCATCCTCATCCACACACGCTCATTCTGCACCGTCCAACAAGCCTTCCAATAGACACTAAGAGCGTGATAGCACTCTTTATGGTTGGAGATTGGGTCGGGTTGGTGTGCTGGAGTGCAGCACAGCTTCTAGAGCAGCTCATAAAGGTGAAATATGATTATGTTCGATGGAGATGTCCTCCGAGTTTAAGGGCTCAAACAGAGGGCACAGAGATAGAGGGGGTAATGTGTGTTTTTATCCAGATTGTGTTGATTATCTGGTAATACAACTCTGAACTCTGCTTCCCCTTCTCTGCTGTGTTTGGTCATGTTTGGACTATAATGTGAGAGGTTATGAACAGCGTGAGCTTGTTTCAGTAACAGATAATTGGTATTCTACAATAACACCTCAACATCTTGCATATTAAAATATTCTGGCAACCCAGTCTCCCACAAAATGATTTCTGCATTCAACTAAGTTGCACTTTTGGCAATATTATGTTTTGAAGGATTCTATTTATCTTTTTACAGTTTTAAATAGTTTTAAACATATGGTTAATGAACTGGAAGAATAATTTTAAAAAGTTAGGTTTAGGCAAAAAAATGTTTTCCTTGAATGTGTTTTTCTCCACCTGCTGTCAGTAGTTTGTACAACATGAGTGTATGCCTTTTATAACCATATTTCATTTGTACCATGTGACTCAGTCAGGAAGTTGATTGTGAGCAGTACAACACGCTTCACTCTTCTACGTTCCGTGCCTTTGGTAGCATTCTGGTACGTAAATGAGATGTTTGACTTAAATTGACTATGAAATTGAAACAAAAAGCAGACTTGTTTGAAATAATCTGTGATGCGTTAAAGACAATGTAATGTAATGTAATCCACATCAAAATACATCAAAATTGGAGGTGGTGGGTCAAAAAAAGTTCTGCGTGAAAAGTGTTACATTTCACTTTCACTTTAGAACAAGCTGTTTGTGTCTCATATTCCACATGTTGTTTGCTGTGTTAACAACTGGTCATCTACATGTTATGAGTTTAATTTTCACTTTTAGTTCTTTTCACCCAAACCCAAAAATGGTGGTTTTCCTGAACCTAAGTGGTTTTGTTGAAGAGAGAGCGAGCAGGAGGAGGCGCGTTGCTGGTGTCACTCAAACCACCGCTGCTCTTAGGAGTAACGTAATCCAGGAAGGTCATAATTATTTATGTAAGTTATTACATTATTATTATTATGTATGTAAGTTAAGTAAAGTACCTTTAATAACATGGGCAACAAAACATTAAAAACACCAACGTGTATACATCCACATGATTAAACATGGACAATTAAGCCACATGTATAATCACATACATTGAGTGGATATGAATAATTCAACCCACATCACCCATATGTGAAGCCACCTACAGTGACATAAATAATCTAGCAGCATGCATAACCACAACGAGGTAATAAATATGAATAAATAAACCACATACAATCACATATAGACAATCTGCATGTAAGAACTCTGGTTGGAAATTAGTCTAATAGTTTATAAAGTGAGTAAATATGAATAATTCAGCGAAACACATAAACACGGAGAGGGAATGAATATGACTAAATTAGTCGCATATCCAACATTTACATTATTTTCAGTTTGAGGCCTGAGGGCATTACAAAGAGATGACATGGTTTCCTGACAAAGAGTTTTTCACAATATCACCGGAGAACCTCACTTTAGAAAATCTGTAGCAGAAGAGAAGCATTGGTGCATTTTATTTTACATTCACTGATGTTGCATTTGAGCAGCAGTCACAAGCACATTGTCTTGCAGGTCATTTGTTCGTTCTTTTAATGTGATCTTGATTCGTCATACCAAGTCAACAGCATGCATAGAATAAGACTGACTGATCCGTAGAGAGAGAGAAAATAAGTCAGAGCTCCATCAATCGGATTATTTTCACCTTCTCTAATCTCAATGATGCACCATTAAACACTTTGGAAGTTCACATTTTCATCTTGCTCAGATATATAGATAAATATTTCTACATTAAAACTATAACAGGAAGCCAATCAAGGCTGTGCTGATTCAAGCATTCAAGTCCATGACTTCAGCAAGGAAGTCTATTGGCTTCACTTAACATCAAAGCATGACTCTGGAAATGCAATACTCGATAAGAAAACCATATTAAATCAAATGATGCACGACAATGAATGCTGATGTTCTAGGTCTCCGTAGCAGGTAAATACAGTAGAACTCAATCTAACCCTGTATCACATAAATCAGTAACTTTTTCTGTCACCCATACGTAATGGACGTATGAAGAGTGCTGTATGTTTCTAGTCTCTTCAAACTTTTTACTCTAAAAGAAAAAAAAAAGCCTATAATCATCGCCTGGTAGATCCACGGAGCTGCTCCGCTTTACTGTTTGGTAAAATTGGCTCAATTTTATTTGAGTGGCAGCGAGTCCCTTGGTACTTACGTGCAGCCAGCAATAAAGAGAGGGGTTTTTGCTCAAACTGCTCTCCTTTACTCGTAGAACTGTAGGATTCAGAGCCTTGCTTCACCCCCCTGCTCCCCTCACGGCTCAGGAGGAGAGGGTATAGCATGGATCGCATCCTGCCATTTTCTGAATGTCACTAGTTGTCACTAATGGCTGTAATAAGCACCACAACCACGCCGCTGTTGGCTGGAAAGTCAAAGATACTGACAGGGGCATCAGCAGCATTTGATATGTGTGTGTCAGCTACTTGAATTATCCACGCCACCCATTTCTTTCTCATCCCCGCCACCTTTCTTGGTTTCAACATTTTCTCCCGACCCCCAAAAAGTTTGTATTGACGACAAAGATTGCTTTTGTGATTCATTGTCCTGTCACCTGGTCCAAGTCCCCCTTGAATACTGAACTCTATATTCCATACCTTACACTAATGGAGAGAAGCAACTACTTCATAAAGTGCTCATTAATCTTAGTTTCTGGTATTAAAAACAACAAAGTCGTTTTATATTTGTGGCAGGTTTTGGCAAGCTGACAAAAAGCAGAATGTCTCAAAGGAATATCTCAGCACTGACCCGTCGCTCCGAATGGAATAGAGCGCTGCAGGGATGGTGTACTGCTGTCGGCCAGACCTGGAAGTTAGCATCATACTGGTTCCCCAGACACCAGCAGGAATTTTTCAGATCATTACAAAAATAAATTCTGTCGTGAACACCAGTTTTTGATACTTACACATTTTGTTCAGCAAGATAATCTTCACAAAAGCCACTTTTATGAGTTCTTGTCAGCCATTCCCTCATCTTTTGTATTCAAGCACCTAATCACAAAAACCCAATGACTTCGAGACGATGGTACAAAGTAAAAGAAAAGGAAAGCTCATGTAATTCCTTTCTGCTACTCTTGAAAAGTAAACGTGGGACAAAATGTGTGTGTGTGGAGTTTATTTGCCTGGTGTCATAGTTATACCCTGCATCTCAATGGGCTTCACAAGGCACACAACAGTGGTTCCCAACCCAGTGCAAACCGGAACAGACTGTCACACTAAATAATTACAGCATGATACAATGTTTCTCACAGCATGCTGGTTATTAAAGAAGCATTATTCGTTGATGGTGTATGTATTTATCCTATATGTCAATGAGCCAATGAGTAAGAATATCAAATACTGACTTCAATATGGTTAAAAAAAATAGAGATTCTGTTCCTATTTGCATTAGTTGAAAAACAGAGGCTTTAAGTATTAAAATAGTTGTTAAAATGTTGTTCCATTGACATATTATTATGCACATTTTGATTCACATGAGAAAAGCTGTATGGAAATGGAAACATTTCATAAAATGTCCTCAATTTCGCAAAAACGTTTCCACATTTGCTTAAGGTGGATTTTGCCTTTGGTCGAAGAAGAGTTGATGCGCAAAAATGAATTATGGAACTGCCTTCGCTGAATACATTCTGACATAGCGACCATTTAACTCGCATGACTGATCCCAATGTCAGCTGTCGACAACTTCTTGGATATTCCCAAGAAGTGCTTGACTTCGTCTCCAGACAGCATACAGCAGCTGAAGGACTGATGTTTTCAACAGGAACAGGGAGTTATGAGTGCAACTTGTTCTGGCGTCTTCAAGACCAATGCAATGAAAGAACAGCTGCTCGTGCACTGCAGCAATTTAAAGTTTCCAGATTTGTAATTCAATAACCTCAGAACTTGTTTGGTGTTGATTTAGTCTCTGAAAATAATTCATGCATCGAGCTCCATAATTCCTTGCTCCCGGGACCCGTTTTTCCCCATTAAAATATATTTTCCACTTTCACTGAGTTACAGCTTTGAACCAACTTGAATGGTCATCATCACTTCCAAATATGCATCACTTTTAGAATGTTAACCTCATAAATGCCAGTTTGTTTACATGATGCCAAAGGTTTGTATCAAATAAAATGAATTATTTTCTACTAAATGATAATAAAATAAAATATCCCCTTCTGTATACTATATATTAAAATCATTTTCCATTTTCACTGAGGTTCCATACCTGGCTGTCAAACTGGCTCCGTTGGAAAGGAGTGAAAACTACACTTGAAGCCAGGGCTCTAGATTTAAAGAGGATTTAATGTAATTATGGCAAAGCAATTAGTGTACTTTTGCTGAGTACAATGTTATCATTGAAATGGCAGAGAGCAGACCCCAAATCATCCTTACGTGTATTTTTATTATATAAGGCTCTGGGTCATCCACTGTCAAAATCTATTTGCAGGTTTGCCAGCGACTAACTCTGCCAGTCAAACGTGGTTTTCCCAGCAGACATTTTGACCTGTCATAGAAGGAAAAGCAAAGGTGTTACTAAAAACACAAACAATGGCTCTGTGTAATTCAGGTGCTGAGTCATGACAGTGAACCAGCACAATGCCAGAGCCCTTCTACTGAAGTAGCTACATGGAGTTCAGTCAAACAGTTTTACTGTTTACTCATGTGTGTTTCCTGCTATCAAACACTCACCCATTAGTGTTTAGTGTTGTTGTATTGGCCACTTAAATATGACCGTATAACACTGCCTCAGCCTCTAGCCCTGCATGGCCATTACATGCAAAACACAGCAAATCAGGAGGACAGGTAGTATCAGCCAGTTTGACATGTGAGGTAAACACATGTGTAATTAATAACATTAATTATGGCCCTGTTCCATTTAAGTGGCCTGGGACCCTGCTATTGTGCATACTGGCTCACTGTGACACACTACAAAGAACAGGACAATGTCATCAATTACCCCTGTGTTGACCCTGACATGTCAAAATGCTGCTGTGAAAAGGTCGGAGAATGAGGAGCACCTCACTTTGACCTGAGGGCAGTACAGCAATGAGCAATATTACAAGGGACAAAATACCCGCTGCACAACGACCACAGCAGTGAAGCTAGATGACATAAACATTCCTGGAATAACACTTATAGGAGGGTTGAATTAGCCATTAGATGACTCATACAGGAGTGAAGGCGTGGACGCCATCCTGAATGAATACCACGTGGCTGATTATGGCTGTTGATAGAATAGACTCCAGAGAACTACAACAGCTGGATCAACAGCTACAGGAAACTGTAATGGTGGTTAATGTGTTTTATCAAGAGCCAGGTGTGATTAAATGATTGTATCATACATGAAGGGCGTTAAGAGGGTGCTGAATACACACCGTCAGTGGAGCTTTTGAGGAAAATATAATGAGCTCAGTGGTGTTGAGTGTGACAAGGCCCAGAGACTGTTGATTCAAGATTTAATACTTTATTGCTATGGCAACGTTAACCCACCTCATAAAACACATAGAAACCTGCAGCCAGGGCAAAATAACAAAACCCAGAATACAGAATGTATTTAGCATGATTAGATGCTGTAGCAGGCAGGGGATACACGCTGTACATTACATTTAGATTTAGGGCATCTGACGCTTTTGTCCAAACCAACTTACAATAATATAACAGTACAGCAGATTCTGCATAAAACATGCATACAAGATGTGCATATTATGTACACAGATGTTATAACACAAGATTGCAAGATTCATTGAATTCTCCACTTTCTTTTTCTTGCCTTTTTTCCAGTAAAATGCAACAACCCTGGTGAAGGGATTCAGAACCTTACTGCTGTGGCATATAACTGCATTTACAACTCCATCTGTAAATAATGACTGTGGTCTCCGAGAACTAAAGAAGCAGCGTGGCTTTGTTAGAGTGCCACACCGGTGGGTTGACTTTGTCTCCTGATGCCTGATTTATACTCCTGCTGCTGTGCATCATGCTCCATAGAATAAATATACTACATCGGCATATGTACTGCGGCAGATTGCACGTAGCATTCAATTACTTTTCATTTGGGCCTGCTGTTATCAAATCCTTTCTCAGACAGTCTTTGATTGATTTGATAGGCGTGATTTGGATTCCAAGTTTGGTTCAAACAAGTTCATAGGGTGCACTATTAGCTAGTAGCAGCTAATGGAAGCCAGAGTCATTAACTGTTTTTTAATTAACCCATGTTTTTTCGTTTGTTTTGTTGCTCAACGTGGATTCCAAGACGCTGCTCCTATTTTGAGAGAGGAAAAGATAATTGGACACAGCATCATCCAGAGCCCTCTAGCTGGTTATATGTGTAAGATTTCTGCATTCAAATATTCATGTGTTCTACATACTCAGCAGTTTTTGAAAGAACCCTCACCAGGGTTCCCAACAACCTGCAGGATCTTCCATCACATGTATTATTCATGTACGATCCAAGTAAAGTAGCTGCGATCGATAAATCTTCCATTACTTTTAGATTGGAACACAATGAACCCATGTAAGAAAAACATGTTTACACAGGAGGTCACATGGTAAACAAATCAACCCTCGAATAGGTCCGTGATACATAATAATCTTATTTTTGCAGAAGAACACTGTGACTGTGACTGAGATCTCTTCGGCAGGCACTGCTCTGTTCCCTGTCGCTCCTTATCTCATAGTACTTCATTAAGTAAATGACTCTCAGTTACTTAGTCTCTGTGCAATCAATGCTTGTTATGATGGGACTTTGTTGCTAGATGATTTTAAAGGATAACACTGCCATCATATATATATATATATATATATATATATATATATATATATATATATATATATATATATATGATTCCAATCACTTCCATGGCCATAGGTGTATAAAAGCAGCACCTTGGCATGCAGACTGTTTCTACAAACATCTGTGAAAGAATGGGTCGCTCTCAGGAGCTCAGTGAATTCCAGCGTGGTACTGTGATAGGATGCCACCTGTGAAACAAGTCCAGTCGGGAAATGTCCTCACTCCTAAATATTCCACAGTCAACTGTCAGTGGGATTATAACAAAGTGGAAGCGATTGGGAATGACATCTTAGCCAACAAGTGGTAGTCCACGTAAAATGATGGAGCGGGGTCAGTGAGGCACATAGTGCACAGAGGTCACCAACTTTCTGCAGTCAATCACTACAGACCTCCAAACTTCATGTGGCCTTCAGATTAGCTCAAGAACAGCGTAGAGAGCTTCATGGAATGGGTTTCATGGCCAGTGCAATGCAAAGCACGCCGCCCCTGGACTCTAGAGCAGTGGAGACACGTTCTCTGGTGGGATGAATCCCGCTTCTCCATCTGGCAATCTGATGGAAGAGTCTGGGTTTGGCGGTTGCCAAGACAACGGCACTTGTCTGATTGCATTGGGCCACGTGTAAAGTGTGATGGAGGGGGGATAATGGTGTGGGGTTGTGTTTCCGGAGCTGGGCTTGGCCCCTTAGTTCCAGGTAAAGGAACTCTGAATGCTTCAGCATACCAAGAGATGTTGGACAATTCCATGCTCCCAACTTTGTGGAACAGTTTGGGGATGAGCCCTTCCTGTTCCAACATGACTGTGCACCAGTGCATAAAGCAAGGTCCATAAAGACATGGATGGGAGAGTTTAATGTGGATGAACTTGACTGGCCTGCACAGAGTCCTGACCTCAACCCGATAGAACACCTTTGGGATGAATTAGAGCAGAGACTGAGAGCCAGGCCTTCCCTCCAACACCAGAGTGTGACCTCACAAATACGCTTCTGGAAGAATGGTCAAAAAGTCCCATAAACACACTCCTAAACCTTGTGGTCCCAGAAGAGTTGAAGCTGTTGGATTAAGACTAAAATGTCACTTAAATTCATATGCGAGTCAAGGCAGGTGAGCGAATACTTTTGGCAATATAGTGTATATATAGTTGTTTTCTCAAGCTCTATGTTCTAGTCCAAAAGTAATATGTGTTGTATTTCCCTCGGCTCGTCCAGGTGGTAAAGCAGTGTAGACACAGATACCCCGGCATCCCTAGTGACTAAGTTGAGCTGAAATTGCGATACTCTCTAGAGATGGAAAATATAGCGGTGGGCAATTTTAAAACAAGCTGCATTGGTCTTGTTGCCTGCAAAGAAGGAATAGGTCACTTACTGCAATAGGATAGCTTTTTTTGTGTGTTTAACAGTTTTTTTGGACAATGAGGCATGTCTGTGTTAAAGGGCGGGTAATAGCTGTTGTGTAGGATCAATTCAGAGCAGATTTTGGTCACGTCTGGTATTTGCTTGTGATAATAGGAAATAGTAGTATCCTTTGATAAAAACATGTAACTACATCTGATTCTGGACTGCATTTACAAATAGCATATTGTGTTTCAACTTTCATACCTCTCGCAGTTTTACGCTTTGCTGTGTGGAGGTCACAAGCATGAGGCAGTGTTTGTTAGTGTTTGCCATTTGTGTGTCTCATGAAACTAATAATGTTTTGACATTTTGATTTGTGTGTGTGTGTGTGTGTGTGTGTGTGTGTGTGTGTGTGTCTGTGTCTGTGTGTGTGTGTGTGTGTGTGTGTCCACAACACAAATCAATACAGTTTAGGGTGAGGACTTGGTTTAAGGTGAGGATAAAGTTAGGTTAGGTTTAGGTTAAGGTTAAGCGGATCAGGCAAACAGTGATAAATCTCCAGGAAATGAATGTAAGGCAATGCAATGCCCCCCTTAACTGATGGAAACATGTTATGTGCGTGTTTTACTGACAATCATCTGACATCTAACAAGATCAGATGACGGCTTCCAATAAAATGACTAATAAAGTTACAATGAGACATCACAAAGTTGTCAACGGAGTGAAAGTGACTCTTTGGATAATAATAGATTAAAGCCTTTCAGATCGTCACAATGACCTCATGGGAAAAATCTATACGAGCATTGAATTCAGTGAAAATGGCACAGACTAACACTGCTGCAGCACTTCAAAAGCCGACATACAAGTCTCTGATTGTGGCTCCATCATGAATAGGCCTTCACTCGCCGCACACACACATTAAACACCACACTTCCTTTCCCTTCGCCTTGTTGTTCTGGGTCCAGCACACACCCTCTCCTCAGTGATAAGCCTTCCTGGCAATTCCTCTTTTTATGCTGTAATCATTAACGTTGCTCCCTCAGGGACTGAGGGACGGTTGTCATGCACCAAACGGCATAAGGAGGCAGAGAGGAGAGGAGCTGAGGAAAAGCACCGGTCCTCCTGGGGTCAGTTCCAAGAGGCTGCAATGGGGTTCACATTATTGCATAGACTTGTCTGGCTCGTAACCCACATCCTTTTTACAACACAAGGTATGTGGAGCTATTTTAATCCAGTTTAAACTCATTTGTTCAGTAGCAGGATTTGCTTAAAGTGATCGACTCTCCAATTAAAAAGTTTAAAGGAAGATCAGGTTGTAACGTGGTGGTAACGTGAAGTGGAAGATTGTGCTGAGGAGCTTTTTGTTTCCTTGTAATCTCGGTACTGTATTTGTATTTTCTGCAGAGCTTGTGAAGCTAAGGGTGAGCCCTGACATCACTGCGGAGTGTGGCCAACAGGTTACGCTAAATTGCGACGTGTCCTCGTCTCTGGAAGGATTGGCCGTGAAGCACATGAGGTGGTTGCAAGACAACACCTCTCTCTGCTCTGTGGACGCTGAAGGGAAGATCACGCACCACACACCCACTCTCAGCGACTTCCATTGCGAGTACAAACATGGAGGGTTGACCCTCACCTTGAAACAAGTTGGGCCACTCGACAGCGGCGCGGCCAAGCGCTACATGTGCAAGCTGCAGTCCAACAAGGGAGCCTCTCACGATTATGTGAGAGTGGAGTTACAAGGTCAGTGGACACTTGGCTCACAGTGACATGACTCACCAGTGTTTGTACTACTCTCATAAAGGTAGAAATACAACAGCTACTTCCTCATTCACAGCGGTGGCAAATAACGTGATGTTTTACAGTCAACAAACACAAGTTTTAATAGTCTTACTCACCAAAGTGCTTTGTGTGTATTGAGCTTCAACAAACGCTGGTTTACTTAGATGACATGAGTTTTTAAATGATGCAGTATATGAAGTTATTCATATTTGCTCCACTTTTACCTGTGAGTAAAAGTACTAATACCACAGAGTAAAACATACTATTACAAGTTATTTAATCCAAGTTAGTATTCAAATTCTTATATATAACATTTTACATAATAACAGCAAAATTAACTTAAATGTCAAAAAGCTTTTAGAACGGTACAGCATTGTTTTTTCACATGCATCGAGTATTGGACTGAAGGTGTAAAACACACTTGTAAGTAACATATTAATGTTTTAGACCTTTAAATAATCATATAACATACGAGTCATCAGGTTGTAAAGTACATTTCTCTGCCTGGTTGTTATCCTCCGACAGCAAGGGCCAAAGGCCATTTAATGGAACTGTAGAGTTACTGAACCCAAATTAATTCTCACACAAACTGAAAGGTCATTATTTACTGCAAAGAAGGAAATGAGAAAATCCACCACCCTTTCCAAATGATGAATTCACGTGTGGTGAGATTATTGCTTAAAAACTGATTGAAGTTTTCTGCTTTATTAATGACTTCACTATACTTGCATGCATTTTCTTACTACAGACCTGGAGGCTTATTAGAAACGGAGCCTTTATGAAAGTTAATGGTTGAACCAGCCAATTAAAGGATTTTTAGCGGATCTTTTCTGATGAATAGCTCAAAAGCTAAAAAGTTGTGATGACCACCAGCAAAATTGATCTTTTACAACTTGGCAACCTAAAAGTTGTCCTTTGCTAATCTATAAAGCTTTAAATAATGTTTTCTTAGCTGATAAAGACATTAGTCACAACTTACAACTCCTTTTGAATTAGCAGAATGTCTAATTAAAATTATTAATGCAGCTGCTGGCTGAGCTCATGTGAACTTCCTTTTATACTGTTGGGCAGTTTTATCGATTCAAATAACCCCCATATCTTATAAACACATTTGATCCTCCTCTCAGACTGCTGCGGGATCGTGGAGGGTGATGCGACGAGCAAAGGCCCCATCTGCACCTTCAGAAATGTTTCCCCAGACGGAGACGTCCACTGGTTTCAAGGCTCCCACAACCTCTCAGACGGGACTGTGAGGCACCACACTACCAAACACGTGGACAAAGCGGGTTGGTTGACCATCCGCAGTCACTTGGAGTGGAAAAGTTCCCACGGGCCCTACAACTGTTCCTTGTGGAGCGCCACTTCTGGAACATACATCGCGAGCACTTTAGTCCAGAATTCAGAATCCCTGCAGGCCGTCAGGGTCGGAGCATCGGAAAATACAGACAAGAATGGAGTCGGATCACAGGGACCCGTGTGGACTTGTTTCTGTATTTCAATTGTACTTGCTGTCACACTGAAGTAATGGATTTGCTTCATCCAAATAATGGCGAGTGATAAGACATCAGGGTGGAGCGATGGTTAACATTGATTAAGAACAATGAGGTACTGTGTTTTTTTTAAGTGAGTCCATGGTCTAAAGGTTTATTATTCTTCCTTTGAACTCTTCACTGAAATGAACAATGAAATCACACACTGCTGAGGCCAATAATCATTATATTGCATGTAATACCTTTGTTGATTTGTTTCAATAGAGAATTGCAGATGAAGGAGCAGAGAGTTTAGGCTTTATTCAACTCAAACAGTATAGAAACGTTCAAAGAGGACTTTTGGCTACTGGCTCCATTTAGCTTTAAGATATAATCCTAGCCACCAGATTATTATGGATTTAGAGAGTGTGAGATGAAAGTTGACTGTCCTCTATGTGTCCACATCTATGTGTGACTTTCTGAACGAGCACCATGAAACAAACATCTGCCCTTCTTGAACAGAACGCCAACCTCAAAAGATGAGCTCTGCTGTGATTTCCCCTCAGACACACAGAAGCCTTTGTTTGACAAATATCAAAGAACTGGCCACAGGAGCTCTCGGCCCTGCTACAGCTTTGTCTGTGGCTCGTGGATAGATGCTGCCCTCTGGTGAGCCAGCTGGGATCAGTGTGAGATGTGGCTGCTACAAGACCCGCTGTTTCAGTGGCGGCCGACCACGGAGGGTTAAATAGGTGCATTTAAAGGGTTAGTTTTGTTTTTTTTAATGAACAGTTTTCAACATTTTTTCATGAAAATAAGTGCCAATGATAACTGTCTGTAGTGATCTCTGTTGGGATGGTGTTTCTGGTCCAAATGACTTGCATGGCTTCACTTTCCTAGAGCTAAGAGAGGAAATACTTTTGAGTTGTTTTGTGATTTGGGTGAACTGACGCTTTAAGAACGATTATATGAAAAAGGGACTGCCCTTGTAGCATTTATTATTTTTTATTTAATTCTTTATTGAACATGTTAAAAAATAATAATAATAATTGACTGGAAACAGATGTTCTCTAGCTTGTCAGAGTTGAAAATGTTTTGTTCCTTCCAATTTAAAATCACAAATCAAGTGTATAAGAAGATGGATACAGATAATTTTGCTGCCATTTACTGCTGCAAGCTTTCAGAATAGGTCCTTCATCAGACCGAAATAAAGGACATTTTTGAATGAAATGATTTGCGGTTGTTGACACAATTTAAATAATACAAAAGCAAAGGTAGCCCCGCTTGATACACAAAAATACCATTTCACCATCAAATTAAACACCCAAAAATATTATAATATATATAGAATACGTTTCTTCTTAAATAATGCTTTTAACATTTAAAACAAACAAACATATATATTATTTTGTTGTGTACTCTGATTTGGGAGTGACTTTCTGTATATTACAGTATGAACTGTTGTGGTTGTAAAATAACCACAGCAGCGTGACCTGATGAATAATTGCGTGCATGTCCTCTATAAGAGAGTTTTTATTTTAATAAAGGGAAGCTACTGAAAGGATGTTGAGATAAGACTGTTTTGTCAACTGTTCTATTCCATTTTCTCCTGCAGGTCAGAGGTTAGACAACAATCTGCATCAGCGTCTCTGTCTGTACTTGTAGCGTGCACTTCTCTCCACAAGAGGGAACAAGTTCCTCACTTAACAGTCATCCTCCTTCCAGAGCCTGACTCCACACTGCTTCATGTGGATGTGGGGCTGCAGGGTTCAAAGGGGCCACGGTACTGATGCGTGAACTCAGAGAACCTTTTCACTGCACAGCAAATACTTCACTCTCAGGTCGGTGTACATCTGTTCAGGGCAGCAAAATAAAGCATGCTCAGACTAATTTACCCTAAGATGCACAGACTGAAACTCTGTAGCCATATAGCATTTCTCATAATGTTTGGATGTCGTGACCAGTGGGATCTTCTCTGCTACCTCAGGAAACACCCCGCTGCCTTGTTACATCACGTCTCAGTGTTTGAAGTTTGCTCCTCCTGTGGGTACCTCGTCTGGGCAAAGTACACAGTGAGGATGTTCGGTGTATTCACTGAGATGTGTGTGTAAGAGTGTATACAGGGGCTTCAGGTCAAGTTTCCATGGTTACTGAGAGGTGTCTCACTGTGCGCTCATGGCTTCATCTGTGTGTGTGTGTGTGTGTGTGGCCAATTATCCCAGTGGGCTGTTATCTCCTCTCAAAGAGGTTTACATTACCACCCTGGCAGTCAGGTGGTCATTGGTCAGGTGAGCGGCCACAGATGGTTATATCATACACAAGAGCAGAGGGAGGGGGAGAGGTGCACAGATCAAAAGACCCAAGATAAGAACCTGACCGACCGACAAACAGCGCAGCAGGATGGATGGGTGGGACGGGGAGGGGAGGGGAGGGGAGGGGAGGGAGAAGACAGCGGGACGGAGGAATGGAAAGAGGAGATAAAAGCCAGATTCTGTCAACAAACAGGGGACTTATGTGAAGCAGTGATAGCCTGTTACCTAATGTTACGGCAAATGGGAGTTGGCTGGGGATTAATTACCCCAAGAGCTGATGTACACAAGGATCAGTGTTGTTGGTGACACAGTTCTGCCTGTTTTTTCTTCCTGTCTCTATAGACCGAAGTCAAAATTCTGAGATAAAAAAAAAATTACCCTTTTCTGTAGCATTAACAGTAAAGTATCTCAAGTAAAAGTACAATATTGCAGAGTGGCCCTTTTTAAAGTGGAGGATAATACATCACAGTACTTCACAACTGGTCCTAGGACTGTACATGAGTACATATTTGTACAGTTCGCGTTTGTAGGTCACGCCTACAGAGAAAGCATCGGTGACTCAAACACAGACATTGCTGGATCTGCTTAATTACACACTTCATCCCTCCTCCGCGCCACAAACATCCCATAGAAGATCAGAGAGCATCGGTGACTCAAACACGTCCATCGCTGCCTTCATTTTAACGCCGCCTTGTTATTCTCCTCTAAAGTCCTCCACCAGGTTAATCCAGACTCCTGGAAGGTTGCTTTATATAACAGCTGTTGCTTTTACAGAGATCAATACGCCAGCAGCCCAGTGGGGAGGCTGTGCTGCTATACCGAGAGGACACGGCGCCTGGAAATGTTCAGGTTAAAGCAGGAGAAACAGGAGCGTTGAAGGGAATGAATGAGAAGAATATGTGCTGTTTTTCTTTGTGCCAAGGCAGACGACGACTGCATGTGAAGGAAAGATGAGCCGCTTCACCGAAGACACCGCCGGTGGAAAAAGCCTCACAACAAACACAGTGTGAAGTCTTCCGAGTGTCATAATAACATACGGAGACATTAGGGCTAATGCTGAGATGTGAGTGCTCGGCTACACACTGTGTTGAGCCTGTTAAGTCTTACTTCAGGTGTGACAGCTCAGATGATGTGTGTCAGTTTGACAGACTAAGCTTGAAAGGTGTGTCCTAGTTTCATCTTTCTACAGGGCTTTTTTTCTCTCCATCTGCATCATTTTTGAAAAAGTTCATTTTCAAAAGAATTTAGCTGACATTAACGTTTACAAATGTAATCAAGCCTTTCATTAAAGAACATGTATGGATGTTTTCTCTGTAACAATAAGAGACCGTTCGACAGCACACACTCTCCTCCATGCTCCTTGCAATAAGCTGTACGGAAACTACACGCTGAGAGAGAACCACTGGATGAAAGCTGGAAGAAGAAAGGATGAGAATTTCCCAGCAGCATGCTCCAGATAGCTGACATCGTGTGGCTTATGTGTCCCACTACATCTTACATTTAACCTCAGGCTTTGTTCGTCCACGGTTCACATCGAGCTGGTGCATTCATACAGCTCACAGATAGCAGCCAGGCGTGTTTGTTTAGTTGTGTGTGTGTGTCGTAAAGGGACTTTTGCCTTGGTTGCCCCGGGAGACCATGCACAGTTATAATCCTTACTCAAATCAAGTCCTGAGTAATGGTACATTTATGAGAAACACAGTAGAATGACGATTGTATGTAACAATGTATTACAATTCCACCCCAGAATGAACCCGTCGGAGGCTCCTGTGTGGTTCAAATCATCCTGAGGGAATAACAATACTTTTTAGGAGGTGTAAAGGACTGCAGAGCGGATGTCATTATCCAGGCACAGATCACATAGTTACACCAGGTGAAAATGAGAGATTTCAATCAAGCTGACACTGTGCTGAGAAGTCTAATCAACCAAAAATGATTAGATGCACCTGTGCCTTCCATCTGTAGGCTCTGAATACGCTGCAGAATAAAACTCTACGTAGAAATGCCTCCATGGTGAAGGAAGAATTCAACAAGGCAGAAAAGTCATAAATGAGGGATCACATTTAAAAGCACCAAATATATATATATATATATATATATATATATATATATATATATATATTTTTTTTTTTTTTTAAGTTTACAAAGTCTCACACAACTCGTGCACTGCAATCCAGTCTCAAGTATCCAGTCATTTCATCTCAAACCATACTATTTAATGAACTTCTGCATAAAAAGCACTCACACGGTCACATGTCGTGTCTGACCAAACCCGCGCTGAGATTCCACCTGAAAGTAGACGGATACTACGGCTTGCAGTTCCTTCAGATTGATGTTTTTTCCGTTAATGTGAGTTTGATGCTTGAGGCTGTTTTTACATGTCTTTGCGCTTACCTTAAACCTGAGACGTAACAACTAAGCACAGACACAACAAGCCTGTTAAGCAGCTCTGTGTATTATAATAAACCCCCGTAGCTTGTTAACACCCTTGATTTTGCGATGTTTGTGTCCAGGGGCGGGGTGGCCACAGGGAGGTTCGGGAGGATTCCCGAACGGCCGGTCTGTTCTGGGCCGAACCGGCCGGTGGTCAGATTTTTTTTTTTTTTTTTTAATGTAAAACGGGGCCGCGGCCCGCGATTAAACAGGCAGCCTGCCCTTACAGCCCTTGTAGGTGGCAGATTGGAACGCCAGACTGGGTCACTCTAATATCTTGCATTTTAAGGGGGGATACGAGCGGCCCCCCCTCTCAATTTGAGCTGATCCTTGTTCCTATTGACATGTGATTGGCTCAGCCGCTCAGTCAGAAGAACGGCTGGTTTTCCTGTTAAAAAAACAGAAAAGGAAGGAAGGAAGAGGGGCAGGATCGCGATGATGAAAAGAAAGAAGCCAGAGAAAGAGATGGGTGGAGCAGAGAAAGTGAGGATGAAAAAGAAAAGAAAGTTGATAGAAGACGCAGCAAAATGCGCGAAATTAACTGATATGTTCCGTCGTGGTGGGACCAAGGTCTGCCAGGCCGGTGATGACGACACGGGTCCGAGCAGCACGGCCACAGCAGGTTAACAAGCACCGTCTACACCGCGCCATCATCCCAGACCCAGACAATATAGTGTTTGTGTTTCAGGACACAGACAGAGCTATCAGTAAAGTTACACAATAAATAAATCATTAATTTGCTTTGTCAATTAAAAATAAAATCCATAGGCTACCAACTGACCATAAAACACTAAAAATCATTGCAATAATAAATAAATAAATAACATTCTGTTTTAAAGATATAATTTAAAATTATAAATATATATATAATATAATACAGCTATATTTCCTGTCCCTGTGATAGACTGGCGTCCTGTCCAGGGTGTACCCTGCCTTCGCCCAATGACAGCTGGGATCGGCTCCAGCCCCCCCCCGTGACCTTAAATACAGGATAAGCGGAAAATGGATGGATGGATGGATATTTCCTGTTATGTTTCTGCATTAGTGTGTGTGTGTGTGTGTGTGTGTGTGTGTGTGTGTGTGTGTGTGCGCGCGCTGCACTTTTCTTAAATTGAATTTTAGATTTTGTTTGTGTTCTAACACTGAATTATTTGCAAAAGTACTATAAATGTTATCATTGTTGCTGTTAATGTTAGACACAGATAATGCCAGTCATGAGAGTGAGGAGGAGAGAGGGACAGATGAGGAGGGACAGGAGGAGGAGGAGGAGGAGGAGAAGGAGGAGGAGGAGAAGGAGGAAGAGGACGAAGAGGAGGAGGAGGAGAAAGAAGAGGAGGAGGAGAAAGAGGAGGAATAAACAGGGAGAGGAGATAGAAGAGGAGGAGGAGAAAGAGGAGGATTAAACAGGGAGAGGAGAAAGAAGATGAAGAGGAGGAGAAAGAAGAGGGGGAGGAGGAGAAAGAGGAGGATTAAACAGGGAGAGGAGAAAGAAGAGGAGGAGAAGGAGTAGAAAAAGGAGGATTAAACAGGGAGAGGAGAAGGAAGAGGAGGAGGAGGAGAAAGAAGAGGATGGGGAGAAAGAGGAGGATTTAACAGGGAGAGGAGAAAGAAGATGAAGAGGAGGAGAAAGAAGAGGGGGAGGAGGAGAAAGAGGAGGATTCAACAGGGAGAGGAGAAAGAAGAGGAGGAGAAGGAGTAGAAAAAGGAGGATTAAACAGGGAGAGGAGAAAGAAGAGGAGGAGTAGAAAAAGGAGGATTACACAGAGAGAGGAGAAAGAAGAGGAGGAGGAGAAAAAGGAGGATTAAACAGGGAGAGGAGAAAGAAGAGGAGGAGGAGGAGAAAGAAGAGGAGGGGGAGAAAGAGGATGATTTAACAGGGAGAGGAGAAAGAAGATGAAGAGGAGAAAGAAGAGGGGAGGAGAAAGAAGAGGAGGAAGAGGAGTAGAAAAAGGAGGATTAAACAGGGAGAGGAGAAAGAAGAGGAGGAGAAGAGGGAGGGAGGGAGAGAGAGAGAGAAAGGAGGAGCAGCAGTTTGTACAGTATATTGAACAGGTATTTTTTCACACACACAGTAGTTTTGTTGGTTGAAAATAAAGTATTTGTGTTTAAATTAAATTACGGTTCTACTTGTGCCCTTCGTGCGATCGGATAAAAGGCCTCTCCAAACCAAGCTCCCGGGCTGAATTTCAACCCCAGCCCGCCCCTGTTTGTGTCACAATAACGGCGAGGACAGAAATATGAGTTTTTAACTGAAACCCTCGCAGTAGCTGAAGACTGACGCTCTTTTTTAATCAAGCCCCATTGTGAAGAAGACTGGGGGAGGGGAGGACCGACCTCTTGTTCTGGACGTATTGATTGGTGGTGTATCCTTGTTTTACACCGCTGCATCCTGAAGGAAAACAAGGGTAGCACAAGGGCAGCGAGAGACGGTAATCGACAGCCTTTCATCTTCTGGGAGATGGTTGGTAGTTTAGTCATCGTTTACATTTTCTGATATTCCTTAAAAGAAGAAAAGAAAAGAAAAAGCACACAGGACAAACTGTTAGTATCGGCTCAGTGATTCTCTGTTCCACGGGGCTCTTACTCACATCGCCAAAGCAAAACCACTCCATTTTTACATCAAAGTCCAAATAAAGTTAATTAACAGACACCTGTTGCACCCATCGCATTTCATCAGCACATGCAAACTATTAGACTCCAACACTGACTGCCTTCCCCTCATATGAAGTGTTATTATCCCCTATTCTGAGTACTGAATCTATATCTTCACCAAGGTGACACATGATCAGTGTCTAAATATAGGGTTACCGATAAAGTTGGAATCATTTGCGAATGTCTTGTCTTTTAGAGCGCCAAACAAATGTTTGATCAATTCATTACACCTGGGGAATTGTGACACATAATGTAATCATTTCATCTGGTCAAAGGGGGTGACTGATGCATTTCAATAGGAATAAAGAGAGGATTGTGTCTGAAAACAAAATATTCCAACTTTATGGGCAACAGTGTTTGTCCATATCCATAATGTGAAGATTTTAATCAAGCCCTTTTTGAATGCGTATCAATAAAAGATCCGTCCGCCATACTTGTTACATAACACACCATCTCTGGAGGATCGCAATCACCTTCCCCGTCTGGCATCAATGGGCTGCTGATGAGCTCAGATGAAACATAGTCTTCTCTGTCTGTTCTCTGTATATATTACCTCCCCATTTATCTCACGTCTCAGCTCCGAGGAAGAAGGAGAAGAATTATGGGTCATTTGTGCTCATTCTCCGTGATTCCCTTCAATCTGCAGGTCTCACCGCCCTTCTCCGCATGAACGCACGGGTCAAAGCACTAGAGGCAAAATGGTCTGATTGACACGGTTCAATGTGCTCCGGGGGAATAACGGCCAAGTGGTCCCCAGCAGCTTTACATTATGTTTCACAGCCTCACTTTTCCTTTCACTGTTTGCGTGTCTGTGAAATTGTACAACCTGGGGGCTTATGAGAAACCTGGCAACTCTGGCAGCCTTTTCTGCTTAACTGCTTGAAAGCTACAGAGAACGCCGGCTCTGCTGTATGAATAAGGAGATTGCCATATAATTAGATCTGAGTGCTGTATTCTTGTGTTTTCCAAGTGCAACAGATGTGACCGAGGCTCTGGGAGGAGGGAGCGGTGGTGGTGATGGTGGGGCTGTTTGGGGACTAATGTAGTTCACAGTAAGGGTGGGGGAGCCAGGAACCTTAAATGGAGGCTTAATCTTCAAACGGGATCATCTTAGATGACAGAGCCAATTTAAAGGCTGCTCTGAAATGATTCTGCTATATATTTATTTTAAAGAAAACTGTCTATTCACTTTCTATTCACTCTTAGTGTGGAAGTTGAAACGCTAGTACGGGAAAGGCAATTAAAGAAGTCAAGAAGCAGGCAGTGGGACTGTTTCCATCTCCTCAGTGATCATGTAATCACCGTGTGTTTTGACACATTTTGTGCATAATATAGTGCGTATGTGGTAATTGGTTCATGTGGTGCGTTCTAATCGGATCATTTCATTCTGATACGTGAAAAGCACCTAATCAGTGGATGATGGAAGATGGGTGGAAGATGGATTTATTTCACACTTTCAAAATGAATATATATATATATATATATATATATATATATATATATATATATATATATATATATATATATATATATATATATATTAGAGCGATTTAGGACAAAAGTTGAATATTGATTCAAAGTAATTAAATAGTTAAATGGGGTGAATTCTATCTAACCTGTCTTAAAATAATGGGAATTGATGTCAGTTTTGACTTTTTACTTATTGTGAATGTGACCATTGTTGAGTTGATTAACTTGAAGATATTTGATGGATACAAATCTGATGAATCGCAAAAAAAAATGAATACCATAAATCAGATTTATTTTTGAACACTCAACAGAATTTCTTTATCATTTCTACAATTCACTTTACGGATCAGAAAACCAGCAGGTCTTAATGAAATGTGATTGTAAACAGGGAGAGTGGAGGTGATTTCACACCATCGCAACCCCAGAAAATACTTCTTCTGTCCTCGTGAAATAGATCACACATTTGGTGTTCACACACATTTTCTATTCTGGACACGTCAAAAGAAAACCATCTGATGGAAAAGACACAGGGAGTGCAGAACGCAACGACAGCACGCCAGACAAAATGTTCTTTGCCAACACGTATGTGACAAGCAGCGCACACGACACGTGCAAGTGTACGAGCAGGCGGAGACACATTCGAGTGCACATGCATGTAGAACACATATTTCACACCTTTACCAGACGCTGTTTCTGTTGAGGAGATGTGTGTCTTTTATTTACGCACTGAACACATACACACACACACACACACACACACAATGCAAATGTACACCTGCACACACATGTCTGTAGACAAAGCATTGATTTGTGTCAGTCAGCCATTAGTATCGTCGCTGCATGTGCTTTTACGACATTATCTGACCAGTAACTGGTTCACATCGGGACACGTGATATCAGCCCATGATGTTGTCTCAAGATAAACCTCCACATGTAACTAAATAGGTCATTGAGCAGAGAGGTGCGTTCGGATCGCGTTCACATCCTGTGACAGTTTATGATTCACAGCTAAACATTTGACACTCGAACACAAAGACAGTGGCTGAAAATGTAAAGCAGACCAGAACTGTTGTATCCCCAGAAACGTTTCATACGTGCGGTGACATGGGGCACCTGAAAATCTCAGTGTGGCACACCCAAACAAAAATCCATGAGTGAATGTCAGGAATTCCATCATGCAAGACAGAGCACAAGTCAAGAAATATGTCCATCTTTGTGGAAAACAAGGAGATGATTCTGCTATAGAGAGCTGGTGTGGATTGGGGTCAAAGGTCACAACTCTTTTGAGTTTCAGTCTCACAGATGATGGATAGTTGCTGCTTTTTATGCAATTAAGATTTAAGGTCAAATGGCGTATTAGGGCCACTGTAGGGAAAAGAAAAATGGCGCCAATAGAGGTTGGCAATATTCAGAGAAAAACACATTTGCAAAATTCCTCTGTGACCTCCATATTAACTTTTTTAAACAATGAAGACTCTTGCCCCCCTCTCTCGCCTCTGTTTCCTTTTGGCATATATTCATGTGTATATAAAGCCAAAAAAAGTTGCTTGGATCTGCTAACGTCGGATGTTTGCTGTTGCTATGACAACAAGTGAAAGCTAGCATTTACCAATTAACCAACAATAACCATCAACAGCCATCACCCTAAGGAGCATAGCAAGGCATTGTCACACGTTTTGATGTATTAATTAGAAAAAGGAAATGCCACATTCGTGGGATTTTAGCTAGCATAAATGCTGGTTGTTAGCATTGTAATAAAGTAGCAGATTTTAGAATTTCAAAACTGCGAATTTGCTACTTGCCCTAATATGCCATCGTAAGAATGTCTATTAGCAAAGCAGAAACATATTCATTATCTATATATTGATACACAACAGGCGACTTCATATGACCATGAAATGTGCGCTTTGTTCTCTCAATAAAAAGACACATCTGAATTACAGAGGAGATTTATGCAAAGTCACAGATCTGATCTTATTATAAGCCAATGCATCAGCATACGCCTTGGTATTGCAGGCAAATACCAGCTGGACAAGGGACAGGTGAATACCAATAGCCGTGTTGGTGTTGGGTACACCCAGACCAACCCATCTTTAATGTGGTTAAAGCAGAAAAGTCAGTAAATCATGTGTATTGATCTATGATTGAATGTGGTTGATTCTTGTCCACAGCTGCTTTATCCTGTATGCAAAGCGGCTCCTTGACTTCAGGAAATCCCTGCAGCATCTGAAGGTAGCAGGACACGAATGCTGATAAATCCTCAGTGCCGAGCCGTTACATTCACTGTGTTAACTTCATTACATCGACACCAGGCATTCCACTGTGTAACAGTCCTCTACACATATAACTGGATTTCCTGTTCGTTTGTGAAGGAGACCTCCATCAACTCATTGTAGCCTCTATCACAACTGTGGGACCAGTAATGTGACTGGCTGAGAGAGATTGATGATTGATTTAATTATCACCACACCTGCTGATCGATGTTCACCTTCATGCATGCTTTTGTTTTCTTGTAGAAGCTGGCCTGTCTCTTATTCTCTCTCTTAGATTAATAACTGTTATTACTGAGTAACAAATTAGGGTGAAGTATTCCTTTAAGGTAAAAGGTTGTCGCGGAAATCAGGTACATCTGGTGGCTGACGCACTTTGACAATAACTTTAGCATTCAGCAACGTTAGATTTCTGCTGGGCTGATTGGTTTATTGAACTGTTTTGTACCAAAATGACACGCTGCAGGTTCATTCTGATTCTGTCACTCAATAGCATTTATTAAATATTTCATAATAGTAAGGTAACTCCCACGTATTTGAATTTACATTCATGTTTTCATATCAGTAAACAAGGATTACAGGAAAATGGGAAAAGGAAACATCCTCACATTTGACATCAGTTGCAGATTCATTGCTCTGTGAATTATACATTAGGTCAAAATGGAGGTCCAGTTAAAAGCGTTGGTTGCCACACCAGTTATTTAGACGGAGGAGAAAGGCCCAATATCAGTCTAACCCTCCCGAACAAGAAAACCCACGTCAAAGCTGAAGGTGCATGGCCAGCGAGAGACGGTGCAGCAGCAGGGCAAATGAGAGTGAAGAGGAAAGCAGGCTGATCTGTGGTGAGTTATTCTGACCTCGCTCCAAACAGAAGTGTATGCGACGTGATCAATCAGGTCTGCTTCTATTTGCAGAAGCCCTGCAGAGCTTTCCAGATGAATTAAGACCTCAGAACTACAGGTCATCATCTCGCACACACGTATGGACGCACATGAGCACACACACACACACACACACACACACACACACACACACACACCAACACACAAGACCCTAAAAACCTCTGTTTTTCTTTTTTTTCCTTTTGAACCCACAGTCACAAGATCTTGTCTGTTTGTCTGACATTTGATATTTATGTTTGATTGATGTTAAAGGACATGCAGGCTGACAGTGAAAGAGGATGTGAGTATTTAAGCTTTATATTATTTCTATTTCCTATTTCAATTTGACACATTTCTGCCATATTTTTACGAAAACAAAGTCTATTTTTATACAGGTATGTTATTTTAATGACATTTTGTTTCTGGTAAAAAGCCATGAAGAAAGTGATATTAGAATCATAAACATTTTAACATGGCATATCTTGTGTTGTATTTTTTAAATATATATTCTTTTATCAAGTGGGAACAGATATACAGGCACAGTATGTACTGTTGTGTGTGACACAGAAATCTTCCAGAAAAGAGCTTACTTGTTTCTATGCTCCTATGAGTGCTACATATATATTGGCAATTAACTGAAGAGATGACACTTGTCACAAACATTATCACTGGCAGGCCCAGCATCTTAAAGAAATACCAACATTAACTGGTGGCATCAAATAACTGGTGCCGAGTGATTCCATCCCAATGACAGAAAATGAACCAGAACCAGGAGTTAACATGGCATGTGAACTCTTATCTGTGTGTGAACTGACGTGTTTGCTTGTTTACCAGAACAAAAAAGGGACTGATGCCAAACTGCTGCCGTTATTGATTTTCATCCTCAGCTGTTCTCCGTGAGCTGTTAGCTGGCACGACAGCAGAGAGGACAACCTGGGGCGAAGAGGGCAGGCAAGTCAATCATGCTGAGCTGAAGTCACAGAGACAGAGAATTCCATTTATTTTGACACACCCCTCCCTGCCAAAATCTCAAAGCTGACAGAATAGCAGGGGATGAAAACTCCAAGGTAAACAAACAAACATAAACTAGTGAGTTCATGTGAATCCTGTTTACAGGAACATCTGTTTGAGCAAACCTGCAGGAACTACACTTAATGGACCGCAAATGCAAGTTTACAAAACACAAGGGAATGTAGAAATATGTATCCAGTTGAAATCGCACCCATATTTGTGTGGATCTGGGACTGTGACGTGCTAATAATAAGCAAAAGGCTAACACGAGGTTAACTTCAGCATCACTTTTTGGTGTTGTCATGGTACTGCTCACAGAATGTTTTCTGTATTTGGTTCTGTTCTCTCTATTTTCCATTATAATTTTTTTAATTGGTGACAATGTTTTCTGCATTTCCTATTATTATATCTATTTGCATGTTTTTGTTTTCTAAATGTGCAGTCTTGACTTCTCAGGGTCAACATATTCATATTATATTAGTAATTTCAACCTTCAACCAATTGGTGGTGTCATGTACAGTGAAATCAGGGGATCAATAAATATGCTTCATCCTCTGGGTACAATGAATGTCTTCACAAAACCCCATGCCATTCAAAAGTTGTTACGATATTTCAGTGTGGACCAAAGTAATCGTCTCATTGACCAACCGATACACATTGTCACCCAGAGACTGCAACAACAACTTAATAGAGACTAATATAGTATAAATCCTGGGAAAACCTCACCTCGCCTTCTCCAAACAAATACATTTGCAAACAATACCAAGCAATTACTGAATAGCTGAGTCATGAAGTCCATCTAATCCTCAGTACCCTTGTACCTTCGCCAGTATGAGTAGACTTTCATTATTTGTGTGTCACAGACATGTTAAGCTGTTTGTCCCTGAGCTGTTCAACCCAGGTGCATTTCTCAGAGTTTTGATTCACTTGACACATTGCTGCACACATTATTGTTATACTACAGAGAAGATATGTCCCATTTACAGTGACTAATACAATAAATGATTGCCAGTTTGGCCAGATTGCTAATTCGGTGGAAAAGGCCATTCCTGGATCAGAGAGAAAGACAGCATCTTAATTTAAAGACAACATGCCAGTTAGATCAGTGTTATTCTCTGATTCCTTTCAGGTGGAGCAGCAGAGATTTTGATTTGAACGCCTCCTCTCTGTGGCCGTGAAAAGCTTGCTTTTATCCAGTTTCACAGAGATGTATTATTAAAATGCATCATCTCTACAGCTGAGGCAGGCTCTTATCTTCTCGGTCCCACACAGATAAGTTGTGTCTGCAGGAAAACTTCGATACACTAGATTAAAGACCTGTATGTATTTATAAAAACACCTTGGAACAGGAGGTACTGTATAAATTTGTGTTTACTTCCTCTGAATCCAGGACTAGCCCTCAGTTTGATGTATTACTTTTGATACGCTGTAGACATCCAACTCTGATGAATCCATTGTGTTTCATGGACATCCACAAGAGTCTTCAATATTGAGAAATATTACTGTTTTGGGGAACCTGAAGACCCTTTAGGGTGAAGGATTTGTCCACGAAAATAAGATTATAGCTCACTCTGGTACAGCTAATTTGACTGAACCCAACAGCTGATATTTCCTTATTCTGTTTGTGCTTGTTGTTACTATCTGATAGTAGCATGTCCTTATTCTGTTTGTACTTGTTGTTACTATCTGATAGTAACATTTCCTTATTCTGTTTGTGCCTGTTGTTACTATCTGATAGTAACATTTCCTTATTCTGTTTGTGCTTATTGTTACTATCTGATAGTAACATTTCCTTATTCTGTTTGTGCTTGTTGTTACTATCTGATAGTAGCATGTCCTTATTCTGTTTGTACTTGTTGTTACTATCTGATAGTAACATTTCCTTATTCTGTTTGTGCCTGTTGTTACTATCTGATAGTAACATTTCCTTATTCTGTTTGTGCTTATTGTTACTATCTGATAGTAACATTTCCTTATTCTGTTTGTGCCTGTTGTTACTATCTGATAGTAACATTTACTTATTCTGTTTGTGCTTATTGTTACTATCTGATAGTAACATTTCCTTATTCTGTTTGTGCTTGTTGTTACTATCTGATAGTGGACAGTTTCCCTTCATTAACCCATTTGTTAGGGTTTCCATGACGACTGATAACTGTACCAGGTATCAACCAACGTGGTGGAGAGAGAGAGAGAGAGAGAGAGAGAGAGAGAGAGAGAGAGAGAGAGAGAGAGAGAGAGAGAGAGAGAGAGAGAGAGAGATCAACCAGGAGGAAACATAACCATGGTAGCGCTGATTACTGCCCACAACTACAGTAAATAGGCTGAACAAACAGTTCTACAAACATTAACAAACAAAAATGGCAGGAGTGAGAGCAAACACACAAGTCCGCTGTTATCAACTCCTCACTCCTAGAAAGGTGAGTTCATTATCGATAGCATGTAGGTGAGCTACTGTTTGTCTTATTTGTCAGCATCCATCCATCTTCCTCTAACAGCTCCAAATGCCACGGCTTACAGACAGTTGCATCAGACATTCACCATTGGGAAAACTGTATCATAAGATTAGCTTCCCTGTCACCCATCAAACAGTCACGGATCCTAGTATTTGCTTCAAGTTCTTTTATTTTATGTGTGATTGACAGCCACAGTGATGCCTTCATATAACCATTCAATCCAGCATCATTTCTAAAACTGTGATCCTCAAGATTTTGGGGGCTTGTCGTTGAAGCCAGCATACAAAAGACCTGATGAGCCTGTGTGTCTGCTTTGCTGCGAAATCTCTGTGGGGAAAATATGTGAGATGTATGATAATTAGGGACATTTGCATCAAAGATACGTGCATGCTGGGCTCCATATCTGAGTGGAAGTCCTTCTCCCTTCTCATGCTTCCATGCTGCTTTAAATCATCTTCAGTACACAGAGCAGAAATTTACATTTTTCCCTACTGCTGCATCTGTCACACACATATGGCTTTTAACTGAAATAACCCCGGTTCATTTGTTGGCGAGAACATAATACGTGATTGCATTTGATTTAAAAAAATAAATATTTTCTGCTTCAGCATCTCAAATATGTTACTCCTCATTCTGTTGCATAATACACTGCCATATCAACCAAGCCAACTCTGAAGATGGTTGCACTGCTGTGAGGATTTTGAGTTTCACCAGAGCTCAGAATGCTGCATGTTTCATCTTTGTTACACCATACGCTAGATATTCTTTGCATCAACACAACAGACTTAATCAATAAGTCATAGTGGGAGTGTTGTTGTGTTTGTATAAAGGTGGTAAATGTTCTGTGCATGTAGGTGAGTTCAGGTGGGGGTGTATCTATATCTCTAAGTGATTTGTTTGTGTTTCTAATCCAAGGCTGTGAGTGGGTTTGGAGTCGTGAGAACCGTATCGAGGCCACCAGGTCGCTCCACAGAGGGAGCAGCTTTCCACCTGTCGGTCAAATAGGCAGTCAGTCATTGAGTTGTCTCTCTTCGTCTCTTTGCCCTACCTACACACACACACACACACACACACACACACAGTCGTGTTGTCATGACTTTGGGGGACATTACATTGACTAACATGCATTTAACATAAACCTATAACCAGAACTGCTACCAACTTATTCCTGAGCCTTACTATAACCTTAACCTAAACCTAACCTTAAACCAAGTCTTCACCCTTAGATATAATGGTTTACCTTATGTAGAAATCGTCCCCATTTGGGATTTTGTATATATTTAATTGTTATATTAAATCCTTTACACACCGAAGACATAACAAACTAATGATTTGAAAATGTGAAACACTTGACTGCGAATGTTCCACATCAAAACTATTAATACCAGCAGTGATGCAAATTAGATTGCGTGGCAAGAGGACCAGCTCCAGGATCCCATTGACCCAGAGCCCCCTCTGGCAGTATATCTGAGGTAAATAGCTATGTATCCCAAACTACTGTACCGTTAAGTATTTATGGAATGGACCACGGGAGGAAAATAGGGGGGGTTATGTTGTCTTAATATTCTTTTAATACTTTTAGTCTGAGGGCGGGCTCCTCAGCTTTCATCATAAAAAAACAGCAACTTTCAAATATAGGATAAAAATAGATCTCAGCAACACATTCTTTTGTTAAAAGTAATTATTTTGACTTTTCAGTGCGGAGGACAGCGTGAGAGTGAAAGGGGCGAGAGAGACGACATGCTTTAAAAGAGGGAGCCTCGGTACATGGAGCAGTAACTCTACCACCGAGCTACCAGCACACTTATCACATTCATTTAATCAGTCAGATCTACTCGTGCTCTTATGATGGGGCAGTCATATTACATATACAACTATTAACTTAGAAAGTTCTGAAGAATATTGCTGAAAAGGACTTTCCTGTCGACCTGTCGGTGGGGATTGTCTTTCTATAAACCAACCCTGGAGAAAAAATACAATGAAATGAACTGAAATGTCTGGATGTGAATGCTATGGAAACCGATCAGTGCTCAGCGGGGCTGATTATCTGCCTCGGGGAAGAGATGGACAAGGAGGTTGGAGTCAAGGAGATGAGGATGAAGAAAAATATAGACGAAGTCAAGAGATTGGGGAGGGGGAGGGGGTGTGGGAATGGAAGTGATCAATATTCCCTGTACTTCACCTTATTATAGACTGGAGACAGCGCAAGCAATCAGATGTGGAGGTTATAATACGTTTTATATAAGGCAGACATTAATCATACGGTAGATACTCAAGCCATTTCTCCCCACAGGGCGAGACCCTTTGAGGCATCCTGTATGGAAGTCAACACAACTGTCCAGCAGTGGTAGGAGGGAATATCTATGGAAATATGTATTCATGGGTTAGCTGCTGCGTTATTGATTTAGGAAATATCCACAGCTTTTCCTTATGACTACACAAAGTACTTCACATTGGCTTATTTAAAGCTGCATTTATCTGTTATTTGGGTTGCTTCCAGTGACAAATCATTTAAGGTTTATCACTCAACTGAGCAGCTACGGATCTTTTTTAGCCTCTGTAAAAACTGCATTTCCCTATAATATCACTACCGCTGTTCCTATGGGGATTTCAGAATATCAGATCTGTAATCTGCTCGTTGTCAAGGACACCATCATCCTCTGCCATCAGAGCTGGAAGCTTACTGTGTTGAAACATTTGGAAAAGGCAAAGCATTTATTGGATTCACCTCCATCTTCTGTGATTCAATACAACATTTTCTTATCAGGTGCACCATTTTGAGCAATACGTTGAATGCAAACACATTGAAGTGTACGTCTAGTCATTCAGTTGAAGCTTTGCAGGTTTTCTCCACGATACGAATGCAGGAATAAGGCTTGTGGTTTGATCCCTGGATCCCCTACAGTCTACATGTCAAAGTGTCCTTGGGCAAGATAATGAACCCAACATAGTATATGTGGGCATCTTTTATGGTCACCTAGCAATGTATGAATGAGTGTGTGTGAACTAGAAACCGCTATATCAAGGCAGGCTATTTACTATTTAATTAAAATCCGAGCCAAGTGTTCAATAGAAAACAGAAAACACATGACTTCCATGTAGCATAATACAGTACAATTCTAAGATATTGTTAATAAAATGAACACAAACACCCTTTTTTCCAGATGATCTAGCACCACAATCCAGACTGGATCCATACAACAACAAAAAAGAATACTGGTATCAAACAGAGCAAACACAGACTGCAGGCCATTTGTTGTCTTTAGCAATCTTATGTCCAATGAAAGTTAATAAAATGCCTTAGTAAAAGGGTTATGCAGAATCAGCATCTGAGTAGACAAAGTTAAGGAATAACACTGAAATGGTCAATTTCAATGCAAAAAGAAGGTGACCTTTTATTTCTCTTATATCCACTGTATTTATATGTCAGAGCAAAGTCTTTGTCAGACCATGAAGCATAAAAGTGCATGCAGTCAAGCACCGAGTTCTCATCAGCATTCATGACTAAGATTAGACCAATGCTCCTTAGCCTCCAAGAATGCATGAACCGATCAAGCTGTAGTTACTTGCTGCACGGTCTGACAAGACTTCATCTGCTGCTATGCAGACAAGAGGCTGAGAAACAATCGGCTTTGTGCTGAGTCCTTTGAATATCAAACATCTGGTAAACCTTTCTATAATGGATTTATTGTAAGAAACATCATGTGACAAGTAAATGATTCAGGAGTACGGACAAAAGATCTGTTGGCAGGCATGCATTTATTTTCAAATGTATGCATAAGACAACATTTCAATATCCAAAAGTTCATATCCAATAATTTGCTGGAATGAAACAGATAACATATTTAGACTGATACTGTGTAGAGGAGGGAAATGAGATGAACATCTTTCTCTAAATGCTTTCACACAATCTTGACAGTGGTCCAGTTAGATGGAGTCTGCCATCAGCTTTGGGCAAGACAGGAGCCAAAAACACAGACAAACCCTGGACACTGTTTGATTTCCCATCTTAAGATCTTTCAAATAAAGTGTTCACTTACTGAATGCACTTAGAATAATAGACCTCTTTGCATCAGAACCCAAGGACAGTAATGTTAAAACCCCTCTGACTGACTCTCCGCTGTGTGCTCCATATATTAAAGGACTTATTAAAATAATGTTTTTTACAGACGCTTACAAACGTTGTTGACCGATTTGCTAATGATGACTCAGTTATTTGGCTTCGCCTGGCACAGACATCCAAGACGTGCCTATTGGCTGTGTGTATAAAATGTGTATAAAAGAGCAACTAAGGAGAACTTAAGAACTGTCAACCTGTCAATCACTTGAGCTGTGACAACCCTGGGTGGCAATCGTCTACGCCACAAACGTATAATTTGATTGGGTTATCCACTGTAGGCCTGATACATGGGAACATGTTGTAAATTTACAACTTATTTCTCAGAATTTTATGACGATTTATTTCTTGAAAATGTGTAGGTTTTTTTCACAGAAACTGGCGACTTTGATCTCGTAAATATATGGCACTTTATAATCTCGTTAAAAAAAATGTTTTTACTGTATTGTATGTTGAAGAAAGTCATAGTATAGTTTGTCAAAGAAAGTCACTGAATAGCCTAACATGTCAAAAAAGTCATAGAAGTCATGGTATAGCCTAACATTTAAAAAAAAGTATAGTAGTATAGTATTTTGAAAAAAGCCATAGTATGGTTTCTCAATAAACGTCATCCTATAGTATGTTGAAAAGAGGAATATTAAAGCATGTTGAAAAAAAGTCAAAGTATAGTATGTTGAAAAAAGTAATATTGCAGCATGATGAAAAAAAGTCAAAGTATACTGTAGTATGTCAAAAAAGTCATAGAATAATATGAGGGAAAAGTCATTTAATAGTATGAGGGAAAAAGTCTGAACAAATTCTTATTATAGACTAAAACTTCATTATATCATATCAATCAGGAGAGACAAGTGAATTACGAAGACGTAATATTTATTGTAACAGATGATTTTTCTATAATACATTTTGTGATTCTTTTGGTTAACTGTATTATTACATTTTTTGGCATACTGACTTTCATTCATATAATATTACATTATACTTTATGCATTGTAATACTTTGTAATATTGCATTCTATACTATGACATATTTTATGAAAGTATAGTATATCACTATACTGTGATATTTTCCATACAACCATACCATATTAAGGCATTTTGACACATTATGACACACAAACAGTTAAATGCAGTTCATCTTTTTACAGAAAAGGTCATTTGTGCGTCATTACAGAATGACTAAAGAAAATCAGCCAAATGTATTTAATATTTTTGACACATCTTTTTTTGCATTGCCTTATTTTGTCCTCAACACGGTGTAGTTATAAAAGAGAGACGGAGAGAAACTTCATTTTATACTTCAGATAGCTGACAGTGCTACACAACCCAGTGTGACTTGTTAGCACATGGATGCCCAGCAGGCTGCTTCCCTCTGCTGCCTCTGACAGCTTACCTGTCAACAACACTGTGCCAAGTAAGGGGACTAATACGAGATGAAAACACCACTCATCTCATGCACATACACACACAGCCTGGCTTCTTGTGAAGGAAAAAAAAGAAAGAAGATAAGAACCTTTGGGTGATTAATAAACATTAATTTGTTGAATATTTCATTTTACGCAAACAGAAACAAATTCCTCCTCGGCACGATTTCCTCAAGATAACCGAGTTGATGTTTCATGTTCAAGGAACACATCCATAATATTTTGGATGATAATTACATTGTTACTGTATTTGCACAGCCTTTAAACATGGTTACAGAGTTAAGAGGGATTGGAGAAGCTTCAAAACAAAACAGTGAACTACAACAACCCCTTAGTTACAACCCAGACCGCCTTGGAAACACAGTACAATAGCACAAAGTACAATATAGTGCTACATCAACAAGACATTCCTTCGTCACAATATTTTCATAAATCCTTGTGAAAAATATATTTTTTGTCTGTTTCTATTGAACCTGAAGAAATCCATCATCGAGAGCAGAATGCAATCCAGTCAGTGTTGTGAGGGAAGCAAATTATAATCACAGACACGCTCCAATGCTCACGCATCAATATCCTACAGATGTACACACAATCATTCTTTCTTTCTCAGGGTTTGCTGAAAATCCGGGAAATGCAGCAAGAACATTAAACAATATAGGGAAAATAATTCACAACAACCCTTAGAATGTATCGCACATAGGAGGCTGATATAAATGTGTCACTGAATGCAGATTGGAGGCTGTGTGCATTTGTGCAAATAATTACTGGAAAGGACGCAGATTTCCCACTGCAAGCAGTCTGAAGGTGGAAAAATCCAATTTCAGGCTGAGAAAAAGAGAGGACATGAAGGAAAAAGGAAACCAGTCAGTTTGGTCAGTCTACACACACACACACACACACACACACACACACACAGATAGTCCACTTGTGCTGTAAAGTAGACACAATGTCTGTTCGGTCACATCAGTCTTCAGCCGCACGACGCTGATTTGATGTTGCTGCCTAACGGAGGCATTTAGAAGTGGACTTCCCCAACAGCGATTAAGGGAATTCCAATTTATGGAATCAGCTTTTCCAGAAAGGCAGACTAATGTGGTACATTGTGTAGCTGGTGAGTGATTACTTCTTTCACCTTGTTGATTCACACAGCCGTAGAGCTCAGTGGCTCAGTGGTTTACGGCTCTGGCCTAGTGAATGCACACACACACACACACACACACACACACACACAGCACAGCTGCTATATTGATCTGTCACAGAATGAGACGGGAGGAAGCATGAAAGGGAAGGAGGATAAGGCCGATTAAAAGGAGCTATTCATGTGCTCATTTAATGTTATTATTCATTAATATTTAATATTCCCGCGACCCTAAATACAGGATAAGCGGTAGAAAATGGATGGATGGATGGAATATTTAATATTCCTGACTCACAGTTAGCTCGGTTAAATATCTCTGACAAACATGCAGAGGCAGGTCTGGGAATGTGAGCGCCCTGATGAGTCGCGGGCGCAGAGGGGGATAAGGGGCTAAATGAGGGACAGCGAGATGGACGGAGGAAACGTGGAGCCTCTGAATCACACAGCAAAGACAAGCCTGCGAGCCACGACGCAATGTACTTTAGGAGGAATTTGTCATCTTCAGTATTCTTACATCCACTGAGCTGTGTGAGCTGAGCTGACGCCTCATACATGAAGAACAAGAGAAGCACATAATATCTGAAATGCTGTAGCTCCAACAGGATTATTCACCAGAGTTCAACCATGACTCATTTGGGTCGTCCTCTCCTCCTCGAGAATCTGGCAAAAGTACATTATCACATTCTTTCAAAAGAATACCACAACAGGAGTACATTTTACACATGAAGCCATTTCTAGTTTGAGTTCATTCTTTCACACATAAACACTTGTTGACCTAGTTCAGCAAATACAGTTTCATCATCATATATCACTGTAAAACGTATGTAATAATGATAATAATTATATTTATTATAAAGTAACTTTCATAATAGAAAGTGAAGCTCAGAGTGCTTTACAAAAAAACAAGACGTGTATTAAAACAGAGAACAATGAGTAAGAAAGCAAGAACAATAAAAATAAAGTCATAACAAATTAGACTAATACTGCTTAAAACAAAACTGTATCTGTGTCCCTCTCTGATACCACTCAAGTTCAGAAATAAACAGCCCATAATCAAGCAGTTGATGTTTCTTTAACAAGTAGGTTTTTTTTTTTTCTGCGACTGTATTGAAGGAGAAAATACGTTTCCCCTGAAACATCATTGGGAGTGCAGTTTAGTGTTATGGTAACATTTTGTGACAGGAAGACATTCTGCTTAATTCATTTGTAGAATCCTTGAAGCAGTATTGGCCACGCCTGCAAGAGCAAAGCAAAGTTTAAAATTGAGTTTCTGAGGCATCTGTAAACTACATCTCCGAGGTCTAAGATCAAGAAAAACAACATGTTCCTTTCATGCATCGCTATCAGGGGAAAATGTGAAAATGCTCAAACCTCACACACATTCAAATTAAAAATTAAATTAAAAATAATTGACACGTGACGAACCGTGTAAATGTGGTGATGATGGTCCTGATTATTTAGGTCAACGTCTGATCACAATCAGCTGAAGATGGACTGAAAAGCTTTCCAAATAGCCACTATAGTGACACAGTGCCCTAGATACTGGGCTCCATCAGCGAGTGCACTTAATGACACTTCACACACTCTACCAGCAGTCTCACACAATAAACACAATGATAGCATATTACCAAGCCAGTGAACTCCATTGATTCACCCACATCAAGCTCCCATAAGAGGCTGTGAAATTCATGTTTGGTAAATGGAGCCTGTTGAGGGTTCGACATGACACAGCTGTTTTTTTTTTTTTAGCTTCTGGGTCCCAGAACTGCACGTGCATGATGTTAATTTATCATCTACTTGAGGCTTGAAATATGGGTCACTGATAATAGTGTGTTGGTCTGATCGTCTGAGCTTCTGTTCCGTTAGAGGAAAACCAGTAAATCCATCCTCATCAGTTGAGAATGAACATACCGAACGTCATCGCAATCGATTGTCGATAGTTTGATATTTCACTCAAATGTAAAGGTGATGATGGACGTCTGACAGAATTCATCAAATGGAGCCAACCAGTGTGGGTGATCCGAGTCCAGGGCCGTTTTAGAAAGACATCGGGCATGAGTGCCCCTCTTAGCAGGAAAAATACTATTTTGCCAGACTACACCTAGTTGAAGCTAAAAGTCCTGCTATGTATGCATCCTACACTTCATGCATTCAGTTTTTTTTTATTGTTACACCGAGAGGCGTTGATTAAACCTAATGGTCACTTTATGGAGGATGTTCCATCGAACCATACTTCTTTATCCAGAGCTTCTGTGAGTTAGCCTATCATTGATATAAACAAGATGGAAGAAATGCCTTGAAAAAAAAGCACATTTGATATTCAGCAGCAATATGCTCCTCTCACTTACTCTTAACGGCTGATTAGCTGTATGCTTGGGCAAAGAACAGCCACCAGCTCTTCTCTCTCCCGCAATCACATTTTTATTTATTTATTTATTTTTTGTGTGTTTGTTTTGGTAATATTTCCCTTGTGTTACGAGTGTATTATTTCAAGGACTGCAGTGTAGGATGTTTATGATTAAAGCAAGACAATTTCTACGTGTTTTAGTTTAGCCAGGTGGGAAATAAAAAAATAAAAAAGGTAATGAGATGGGCATCAGAGAGTAGGAGGCATAATATGTAGGGCAACGATCAGAGGCAGGTTACACAACACGTTCATAACTAACAGCGTCACGCACACTCACGCCTACAAGAGGACTCTTCTCAGCTCTTCACCACGGCCGACGCTTTGCATCTGCTAAAAACCTATGTGGCCTGAGTAAAGACTTCATTTTGAACGAGCAATCAGGAGGGTCAAACGAGGACAGGAGGTCTCATCAGTCAAAGGTCAACAATACAGCCGCAAGACAGCGAGTGAATAATCCTGATGATACTCCTGTGACTCCGGAGGACCACTAGAGGCAAGAGGGCTCATTTCAAGTGTGACTGAGTGATTTCTATTCTGGATGCATTAGATGGTTCGCATTGAAGTCCGATTTTTAGATGGAGCACTGGAGTTTAATCAGACTAGTCTAATCAAGACTAATCCTTCTTCACTCATTCATTCATTTTGCCCAAACATGCATCTTGGCTCATATCTATTTATATGGTATACTTCCTTCCTTCTATTATAACGAACGAACTGGCGGCGAGTGGAGAGCAGGACCAGGTTAAATACAGGAGAAGATGGCAATCAGTGAAAACGGCTTCCGGTGTGTAGGTTTATTGGCAGGGAGGGAAGTCAGGTCACAGACACACACACACAGCACACACACACACACACACACACACACACACACACACACACACAGACAGATAAACTGAGGATGCACAACAGTCACGGGGAGGTAAAACAGAGAAGAAGTGAGTGACGGTTTGCTCTGACCAATCAGTGGTCTGCAGCGTTTCAACATCAACCTCTAGTATCAAATTAGCTTGCTTGGAACCTCGACTTAGGTACCAAAAAAGGTACTGGGTACCAGTTATTATCCACAGCCAAAAAAAGAGCGGCTTCTGAGCCAATTTGGCAAGAGAAGGGAAACCATTAAATATGCATCCAGTTAAATACAGGATTCTTCTTCATCGTGTAAATCTAAGTTCCACATGACTCAGCTGTCTGTGTGCGGTGAGCCTGATGGGTGGATTTGGCGCTGGTTGCCTGTACTCCATCAAAACCCCAAAAGCATGACTTTCAGATAAAGAGACAGATTTAAGGTTCATCATCGGCAGCTATGAAAAGAGCTGCGACTAAGTTTGCACCCAGATGGAAACACACACAGCAAGAAGGATGGCATTTAAAACAGGATCTCTTTACAAAATGTGTCACATTTTCACGGGGAACCTCGTATACGTTGACCTGCCACTGTGATGAATCTGGCAGGCTGTGGCGTGACTGATCACACTGTTGAGTCTGATGCAGAATGACAAGCCATCTGACCGTCGCTGACTCACACATGCAACACGTGCACGTACGCTTCCACACAGAGAAGTGGTAAAAAGCTGAACCCAACGCAATCCAAAGGCTTCTCGCCCATTTTTAAAAAATAAGCAGGAAATGATTTCGGTCAGAACTCCTGAAATGTATGTGGACTAAATGCATAACACTGGTTCAGTTCACCTGTAAATGGCTCTGTTTGTAAACCCAAGTCATTGAGTAAATGTGTGCTTATTAACAAGCTTTAACTCCTTCAACATTAGCTATGGACTCACAAACCATCAAGAGGATGGAACAAGAGACATGATTGTCTTTTCTCAGAACCTGGAGACTATGAGGGCTGTTGTAATTGGCCAAAGATGACTTTGAAAATGACTTTTAAAAAAGTTTCGCTCATTATTTCCATGGCCACGAGCGACAGCACCACACAGCGCACCGTTCTGATACATCGTACATCTGATTTGGCTCTTCATCTTGATCTAAGAAAGTACAACCAAATAGTTTTTGTCCATATATATGTTGTTTATACATCTGGCCCCTGGTGCCTCTAAAAATACTTTCCAGAAACACGGCATCGTTCACTATTATTCTGCCCTGCATCGTGTAGCTGTAATATCGTTTTCCCACTTTCTCCTTTCTCACCACACACACACACACACGGTCACATACATCCTGGGAGCGAGTGTATCCCGAGGGCCCAGAAACATCTCAGCACTGAGTCACAGTTAAACCGACAGATTATTATAGAGCGATTAGGGAAGAGATTAGCAGGATGCATTATAATTCATCTGCCTGCTCGGTTGGTTTCGCTTGCCAGCGTGCTGTTGACTCTCCATTCAGCGTGTCCACATTAGAAATGAAGATGAGAGATAAGGTGTAATTAAATATTTGTTTACGGCCTACTAATGGAGCTGTTTATGAGATATGATGATAGGATTTCACTGACAGTAAGTTGCTCTACTGAAATTCTCTACAGCTGCATTTAGCAGGAAGCTCAGTGAAGTTGCACCAAATAGCTGAGTGAACCCCATCTGACCCGTCTCCAAAGGTTACTAAAGAACTACAGTACTAAAGTATGATAACTTTCTGGGTAAATAAGGTCAACAAGAGAGTTCATTTTATTTGTAAGAACATCATTATCAGAGTGCTTCACTGTATTCATCCTATATTTTGATTTACTCGCTTAAAGGGACGTTTCTTGTCAGTGACAACTTAATTAGCCCTCACTCACTTGACTAATGAGTCGTCTTTAATTCAATTAAGATATATATGCTCAGTGTCCCCAGACAGCATTACTGCAAAGGTTCAGTTGCATTGACAGATGAGCAGAAACATTCCAGCACACAGCTTGACCTCCATCCTTCATCATCAACTCCGTCTGTTTATCACCCGAGCATGTTTCACTGGGAATCAGTATTCTGGAGAATGAGAAAAGCAGGCATTAACATAATGCTCTTGAGTCACGAGCATCCAGTTCAGGCATTTGAAGGGTACATACATTACATCCACACATGCAGAGCACATCCAGCACCTGAATACATAATTCATTTGCTTTCATTCTGGTCGGTGTAGTTCTAACTCCCAAGAGACAGGTGTGATGAGGAGAGGCAGCTGACACATTTGTGAGTTAGAGGGATGTCTGTCTGTTAAAACTCCCCAATGATTTGTTGTCAGTTTCCTCTCCATTTTGTTATTTTTCTACTTTTGAATCATTATATTTTTTTACAATCATTTTTTATTTTTTTTTTTGGCCACCATTTCAGACGTAAACTAGCAGGCAGCAATTACATTGGTACACTCTTCCTCAATTTGTATCCCACATGGGCTGCTGCAATTTAAGGTTCTGCACAGGTTTCATTTATCTGCAAGTAAGCTAGCCAGCTCTACCCTGGCTCAGACCCAGCTAGCCTCAGTCATATGTTTTGTTTTTTTCCAAAACTAGAGCTATTTTGGACGAATATATTTGACACATTTTCATACATGTGTAATAAAGTTATCAGTCCAAACCCATTGACTGATTATATGGGGTCGTCCCTCAGGAGACACCGATATCTAGGCACCAGGCTGAGGCTATAGCATTCAAGGTCACGCCCCCCTCTCATAGACGTTGGGTGGAGGACGTGATGTCCCACATCAAACTTGAACAACTTAAATACACTGCCCAGGGCACTACCCATAGAAATGATAAAGTCTGGCAACCATTTCTATCGTACTTTGAAGATGAACTCCCCTTAACATAGTGTAGCCTCACTTTGTGATTGAGTGTCACAATACATGACAGATGCACACTGGAGAGAAAACAATTTTAGCACAATGTCTGAATGTCCAAAATATTTATATAACAGGGCAACTGAGGATGGAGAAGTGTGCATGGCCTCAGGAAACACGCCTGAACTGTTTAAGTGAGAGTGTTTTTGAAAAGAAGAGTGCAATACGTACATTGAAAATGACTCCAGAGGTGATATTGTGCTTCGCTGCCCTGAATCACAATTCTGTTAAGAAATGGGCAAAAGTGGAGCCGTACAAATGGAGGGAGAGAAAAATAAGAGAAAGAGCCGTATTTTCCTTTTCTTCTCAACCAATTTTCTTTTGCATTTCCTGAATTGTCACAAATTAGGCAGGAAAAGGCAGGAAAGGGGAAATGTTGGCCTCAAGTTCCTATTTATTCTCAGAGTTTTAGCCTCTGGAATATTTATATCAAATAGCTGCTAATGAGCTGGTAAGACCAAATATCAGTAACTGTTCAACATTAAAGCTATGGTCTACATTCTGAAAATCAGTTGAGTCCCCCCCCCCCCCCCCCCCCCCCGAAAACAATGATCCTTGGGATGACGAGGAGCAGGGGAGACATTAGAATTTTGGCAAACAAAACAATACATTAGTAGGGGACTATTTCCTGCTGGCAACATATAGGCAACATATTTGGTACTCTTGGGAATAGGCTATTTAAGGCAGTTGGAAGGTTATGAGATTTTCTCAAAATAAACTAGAAAGGTGCGCTCATTAGAGTGCAGATCTCCACCAGGTGTGTCTGCGATGATCACTGCTGTGGAGATTGACTGAATGAATACGATTGGCTAACCCCAAGTCTACGGATACACTGTTATTGTAATGTCTGCAGCTAAAAGTTGTTAATGTCAGTCACTTAATCATATTGAGGGTTTAATATGTTTTCATGTGAGAAAATAACCATTTAAATTCCCAACATGTGATCAGTTCATCCAAATAACACCTGTTTGGGAATTTGCTGCCATTGCTTTCCACTAGCAGTTTGCCTGAGACTCACGGCTGATCCGTGACAGAGGAATAATCTTTACATCAGGGTTTAGATACACGATACTTGTTAGCTGGTAAAATTCACTGGAAATTCTGGTCTTTCGTGTGGCTAACAAAGATATAGACCTGACTTATCCAGGAAAATACAGTAGTTGATAAACCAAAGAGAGTGGGCCATGCCCATCTCATGATAAACCAAGCCGAATTACAAAATGAAGTATGAGGACAATAGAGCACATGACAATGTCACATAATTTGCAGCGGCGTATTTCACAGGAATGAGACGCGATGGGAAATTGTCCTCCCTCGCCCTGGTGTTTGGGAACCATCACCACCGCATGCTTGTATGCTGAGAAAGATAGGAGGTCACTGATAGTGGTTGCCAAGTCTGATTTGCCCGTTGACGTACAATATCCTGGCAGACATCCTGAATTGCTGTACAGTGTGCAGCTTGATTCAAAGATGTTTGTTTTATCAGCTACTCGGGTTTATGACTTTCGAAGTGACCCGTCTCTCTTCCAAAATGTGCCAGAAGAAGAATAGATTATAGATAGATTAGTTTCTACTTAAGGAAGTCATGAATTATATGTCCGGGCCACAAAAGCCATAAAGTCAAAACACAACCATAAAGATGGTATCATTGACTACTCAATATTTATTCACCTCTACATCCATTTGCAACTAGATTTGCTTCAACAAGATGAGACTCAGACTGGAAGGCCACTTTGATACATGCCAGCATATCAACAGTGTTACAGCCAAAGACTTGACCGTGGCACAAAGGCCATCATGCATGACGTGCATGAGTTGTACCACTCCGGCTTCTGCTCTGATCACCTGTGATGTTTATGATGGACAGGAAGAGTCTATGTTAAAAGTTTTTCTTAACAACTGCAACAGTAAGAAATGAATCCATGATATAATTTGATTTTTATTTCAGTGCTTTGATCACGCTGGATTCCACACATCGTCTACCACTTTATCCTGTATTCAGGGGCGCGGCTGGACCCGATCCCGGCTCACATTGGGTGAACGCCAGTCTGTCTGTGTATCCCAGAGCCAACATGTGGAGACATCATTTTAACATCTGCGCAGCACCAACAGGTTTAGTGGGAATGTTTGCCAATACAATATTCCACCAAGTCAATGACATAAATTTGCTCAGCAATACAGCGCTGCCAGACTGCCAAACCCAAAAGGTAAAGTTAAGGGTAATTACACAAGACTAGAGTGTAAGCTCCAAGCTAGTAGCTGCTGCACACCAGCTGTTATGCAACAGGGCAGCGACTTGGCAGTATTAATAGTCAGACTTCAAAAGACAATTCATGATCTCAGTGTGTGTAGGATTAAACTTTGTTTGTTCTGTCGTAAATGCACTAGAACACCAAAGTCCACAGCTGAAAACGGTCCCCTTTAAATGCCCTTTTTAGTGCGGCTAATGTCAGTTGTTGATACTTTTTTTTTTTTTTCATTTATTAAAATGTTCCCTTTGTATCCGCATCTAAACATTAACAGTCCTCCTCCGCCTCTCCTCGTAAGCACAGATATGTGAAGGTTAATTCACACGTAGGGCAACATTTATATTTGGCATCTGTCAGATTTCAACATCATCATCTCGTTGCATCGTTTTGACAGTACGACAGCGCTGCACGTTTCCCACAGGAGTGTTACTCTACAGTTACTCTTCTTGCCATTTCTTCCCCCCCCAACTACGGGTTTCTTTTGGGGATTTTTTTCCTCCAACTTGAGGGTCTAACGCATGCTGCACAGATTGCAAAGCCCCTTCAGGCAAGTTTGTGATCCGTGATATTGAGTCATTGTATATAGAATTGACCTGGAGTGTGGATGCGAACAATCAGGCCAGAGGGCCGAGACAAAGGTCACTTTCTATCACTGCACAGAGCCAGGAGCCGCATAGCCACTCAGAAATCTATGTCAAATATTGATGGACAGAAAGCAACCCAGCAAACATTTTGACGTCTATTTGACGTCGGTCAGGCAGGTCGATTCGACGTCGACCAGAGGTGCTGAAAGTTTTTCTGACGTCGGATTTCGACGGCTCTTCGACGTCATCAATTCACGTCGTTTCAACGTCGTTTCGACGACATATCAAAGGCTCACAGAACAGGCTGTATATAAATAAATATATATATATATATATATATATATACATATATATATATACATACAAATATATATATATATATATATATATATACATACAAATATATATATATAATACATACAATATATATATATATATATATATATAATATATATACATACAATATATATATATATATATAATATATATACATACAAATATATATATATATATATATATATAATATACATACAAATATATATATATAATATATACATACTACTTATTATATATATATATATATAGTACATACAAATGATATATATATATATATATATATATATACATACATACATACATACATACATACATACTTATATATATATACATACATACATACACAACGAGTTATCTATATATTGAATAATTGAATAAAAAACGAACATGTATATTTGAACAAATGTTTTATTGACTTCCTTTTTATTGCAATTCCTGTGGGGTCTTGTTTAAGGTGGTTCTGAATCACTATTTCTGCATCTGTGGCCTTTGGACTCCATCTCTTCACAGCAGCTGGAGAGAGGGCATGAGAAAAAAATAAACATTTTTACAGAGCGCCTATTCAGATGTTAAATGCACTTTATAGATGGCAAGAACAAATTATAGAGCGAAAACCTTCTGCGCATGCTCCGTCACTCCGTCCCGTTTTAGGCCTGGCATATGAACTACAGCGTTTTCGGTGGATCCGTCTAAATGCAAATATTCTTGAAACAATGCCGAGGAAGACCGAGAAAAAACAACCTTTTCGCCCGTCTGGGCGGCCCCTTAAATGTTATGGTTCTGTAACGATGCTAAACCGAGAGTTGCACAGATGTTCGGCTCGGTTTATTATCGAGCACGTAGCCTGTGAGCTAACTCAGGGCTAGCTTCACACGGCAGCTAACTCGGCTGCTAGCCGCCGCTCGGTTACGGATAAAAGCAACAAAAAAACAGCTATCTGTAACAATACACGATGCAGCAACACAATCAAAACTCTAACATGCAACTGATAAACGTATAATGTCTTACCAAACACGGTTTCATTTTAAATTACAGTACTTTTAGTGACTCACCTTTCACAGGTGTCTGTGTCTCCTCCTCGTCAACTGACGCTGCAAAGTTCTTCTCGCGCATGCGTAGGAAACCGCTAGGTGCGCTAACTACGCCAGGAAAAATAGTTCCTAGATGGACGCTAGAATCACAAACATTTTAGCCCACATTGCCAATATGCTACTACATTATTTTCTTAAATTCACGAACATATTTCCATTATTTCGCATAGTTTTTTTTAGCATTCGCGCGTTGATATGTCGTTGAAACAACGTCTAAATGACGTTGGTCATTTCAGCCCCTCAGATAGACGTCAAATCAACCTGCCTGCCCACATTATTGGATATCTGCATCTCGGCACAGCAGTAGATGGAGGAAATCATTCTTGACAGTGTTTTTTCAGTTAAACATGTTCTCTTTGAGATCGTATTCCCCCTAATTTTATCATGTCGAAAAAAAGTCGAATTAAAGTCACGTCGCGACACGACGTCGATTGGACGTCTTCATCTAGACGATGGTCGAGAAAATGTTTACTGGGAAATAATAATCGACTGTCTCCGCTTGAAAAATATATCAATCAATCAATATATCCCCAGAGAGCCTTCGGTTCGTTACTATATGAACAAATGCATAGAGGCGACCGGCAGAGGAAACATAGCAGCACTAAAGTGAAAGGAGGGCAGTTCTGAGGGACGTTGCATGTGCATGAACAGCACACACAACGTCATGTAGACAGAGCGACCCGTTGGACAGGGAGTGAAACCTGAACAGGTGGACGAAACAAAGCAGAGCAGGTTAATGACGGCATGATGCCATATATACAGCTATTCCTCAAACAACGCAGCACTGTTAGCACTAGCAGAGCTGTTAGCACTGTTAGCTGCAAGCCACCGGCTATGTCATGTTGAGAACCTTGAGCTCAATTTTGCATTTAGCACCTGTAACAATATTTAATATTATAGAGGAATAGCAAACAGTTAAGGGGAGAATATGCATTTACTTTCCACTCATCTGTCAGGACTATATCAATTGTCTTCGGTTAAAAAAAGTTCCTGCTTTAAATTCCAACACCGCAGTCGTTTGTGTTCCTCACAGTGTTTGTCAGGTCAGGTGAGTCTGACGCTAATATTCCCACAGTGCTCAGCTCTGCTCCACTGCTCATCAGGTACAGCAACGTCCCAGGGGAGACGGCGTGTGAGTGCATATTAAAAGCCTGTGTGGTGGATCCACGCTGTTGCCTAACCTAACAAGGCAGGGAGAGTGACGGTCTGTGGAGTCTCAGGGGAAATCTGGGAGGCTCAGGAGTCTGGCTCACTCCTCAAGGACAAAGTCTGACGAACTGGAGGCAGGCACGATTCCTTCTCAGACAGTTACAGACGATGCATCACATCTAATTGGACACCAAGACCAGCTGAAGGTGATTCAGTCATGCATCGCCATGTGAGAGTGAGCTGATCCATAAGCTGCTCTCCCTAGAATCTGCATAAAGTGTCATCAGCTGGAGGACAGATACGTTCTGCTGAAGGTAATCTTTCATTTACTCAGAATGATCACAGCAGGAAGCCAATAATATGGTTTTAGTTCAGGCTTTAGTGACTTCCCCTTCACTACTGGAGGAATGATATGGACTGATGGTGGAGAAACACTAGTGGAACTGCACTCCTGCTCTGCAACCTCTGCATTCATACTGACAAATGATAAAGACTCAGTGGAAAAAGTAAAACACTATTCCTTGATGATGAAACAATGACATCAGAGGGTGAAGTGAATAGTCAATAAACCTACTTTAATGATAAGAATGTTTTGTTAAATACAATGATGATTGTTCTCCTTACTATACTTTTGGATTTACATTTCTTACTAGGTTGTTGCCTAATTCATGTGTTTAAGTGTATTTGATGAAACCTATGCTGTATTTTATGCAAGCATATAGACATTTTAAAGTTGTGAAGAAACATGGCTGTACTTTGTTCTACTAATTAAAGCCTTTTGTGTGAATTTGCTGCTCAGTATTGATATTTATACTAATCAAAGTTAATTCTGTAAGTAAATCACTTTACTGCTGTGTGAAACCACACTTAAGCCAAGTAAATGGTCTCATCTCGTCTTGGGTGTGTCAAAGAATTCATTTAAAAAGGCTATCATCGGTTTACTGATCGGCCACGGTGTTAACGACCCTTTAAGACCATCTGAGACATGGAGGAGCAGCAGTCACTCTCTCATATAATGCACAGTGAGTATAGCAATATCAAATAGATTATAGAAAACTGTGCGGCGTTCAAACATGACATAACCAATATTGTTGACAGTCTAATTAATGGAATATCACCTTTCATCTCTCCACAAAGGCGACCAGAGCACAATGCACATATTCATTACTTTAGTGGCTGTTCTCATTCACAGCACATACAAAAAAATTAAGTAAATACATCTAAATTAAATATCAGATTGTATCCAATTCATCATTCCCGTCACTATCAGACTCATTGGTTGCGGAACAAGCCAAACGTATTTATATAAAGGGATGTCGGAGCTTTAATTATCTGACTCATCTCGCAGTTTAACAAAGGGTTGTTATTCATGTTATGATGCTGTCTAATGAAAAGGAACCACAGAGCTAATGAATCATCCACGAGAGCAGGGTGGTGGTTTGACTCCGTAGTGGACCCTTTGCTGACAGAGGAGCGCTCATTTAAGAAGATCTCCTCTCCTCCTCGCCGGGCCGCGTACTCCGATTCACACACTCTCTCGTCATTGGTCGGCTGGATGTCGCGCTCCAACAGGCTGCCTTGTGCTGATTGGTTGCAGCCGCGGGGGGGGCGTGGACGCTCGCGCACCAAAACATGGATAAAAAGCGCGCTCGGACGCAGAGGCGCATCCGAAGATCAACTTTGAGCGTCTTTGCCAGAAAACCGCTGCCTGCAGGTAACAAGAAAGCAAGGAGGAAACGATCACACACATAAAGACAAGTATTTAGAAAGGCAGAAGTCAGTTTGACAGCAGCTGTTATAACCACGGGGACGCGCGCACACAAAGCAGCATGTCTCTGGAGGTGAAGGAGAAGACCCAGGTGCGTCTGGTCTTCCTGGGGGCAGCAGGAGTGGGCAAGACGGCCCTGATCCAACGCTTCCTCCAGGACACGTTCGAGCCCAAACACCGGCGCACGGTGGAGGAGATGCACAGCAAGGAGTACGACGTCGGCGGGGTGAAGATCACGGTGGAGATCCTGGACACCAGCGGCAGCTACTCCTTCCCCGCCATGCGCAAGCTCTCCATCCAGAACAGCGACGCCTTCGCGCTGGTGTACGCCCTGGACGACCCGGAGTCGCTGGAGGCCGTCAAGACCCTCCGGGACGAGATCCTGGAGATCAAGGAGGACAAGTACACGCCGATCGTGGTGGTGGGGAACAAGCTGGACCGCGAGCGGGAGCGCCAGGTGTCCAACGAGGACGTGTTGTCGACCGTGGAGCTGGACTGGAACAACAGTTACCTGGAGGCGTCGGCGAAGGAGAACTCCAACGTGGTGGAGGTGTTCAAGGAGCTGCTGCAGCAGACCAACCTGCCCAGCCGCCTCAGCCCCGCGCTGCGGAGGCGCAGGGAGACCTTCCCGAAGGACACCAGCTTCCGGCCGCCTATGAACAAGACCAACAGCTGCATTCTGTCCTAATGGTGCACAGAGGTGGTGACGCGTTGGTGTGTTTCGGAGAGATGATGAGAGCGATCAGACGGGGGGGGGGGGGGGGGGGGGGGGGGGGGGGGGGGGGTGGAAATAAGTGATCCCAGACCAGCAAAGACACTTCAGGGTTGACGGATGAGAGGAAGAGAAACTGAAGGGTTAGACTTCACTCGGACAGACTGCCAGTGGAAAGAGGAGGAGGAAGCTGCATTAATTACTTGATGTAATGTTGTCGCTGCTTATTTTGGTGACATGCTGCTGGTGTTTAGATCAGTGTGCATTTTGGATTTGAAATAAAAATGGATTTGGACTGTTGCTAACATATTGTTTACTTACGAAGTGTGTGTGCGTGTGTGTGAGTGTGCGCGCGTGTGCGTGTCGTGATACGTGAAGTCTCATGTGACTCGTTTTCATTTAACAAATCTCAGTATGTAGCATATCATGTTTACATTTTTTTTATTTAATTCCAGTTTGCCATTGAGCATGTAACCTGTTTTTGTTTTTTAAAATGGTGAAATGCAAATGTACCCATTATTGCACTTGTCATTGTTGTTAATGACCATTCGATGTTTTAACATTGCTGTTTATTTCACAAATGTAAGTGGAATGGGGCTCTAAATGTGTAATAATAAAAAGGATGAGCACAAAAATAATCTACATTTCTTGTGTGAAATTGAGAGATTTTGTATTACTTGCTGAGAGGCAAATCCATGTATAAATAACCAGATACATGAGGTAAGTCATGAAGAGTAAACGATAAATTGATCATATATGAACATTTTAAATCATTTCTTTAAAGGAAATCATGTCAGTTCACCTATTAATTAGAAATAAATGAGAGAACATTGATTAAAAAAATGGAACATAAATATAATTTCACATCCACCAAATACAGTCCGTCATTTTGACTGCTATGTGATCAAATTTACAAACATTTAAAGGAGCCGTAGTTACATCATGTTCCTTATAAATAAATTAAAAAAAACTTGAAATTTCCCCGGGATCGATAAAGTATCCATCCATCCATCCATCCAACCATCCCATATCCTCATTCACAGAAGATATTCTGATGTCATTTTAGATAGAAAACAAGAATATGAAGATAAACGTAAACGTAAAATATACAGAACAGTAAAAATGGGAAGTATTTACGTACTACTGATGCAACCATGAATACTGATTCATTTTGAGTAGGGTTAAAAGCACATTCACCTTCTGCTTTTTTTTTTTCTTTTTTTTTTTAAATTCTACTGCTCCGTTTCATCCACAGTGTCAGGAACCAGCCCCCGCGCGTTACTATTCATTATTGAAATAAGAAATAAGTGAGTCCAAACTAGAAAAACAAATCTTTAAAGTTAACTGTCTGCATCACAGTGTTGGAAGATCTCTGTCGCCATCTGTCGATGAAAAACACACATTACATTCACTGAAACTAGTCATAGCTCCAGTGCACGTTAGGTTTTACACGTTTTCTTTTATTTTAATACACAGGCTGCACTATATCCTCATTTGTTTTAATGAGTGTTCTGATAACCGAGGAAACGCCTGCTGATGTCACCGTCCATGTGTCCTTGTGATTGAACGGACTGACAGCATTTACATGTTAAGTGTGAGATCCCGAATGAAAGAGGCAGCGCAGCCTCAACAGCCGGTCCAGGTGCGAAGGAGACGGCAGTCAGAGTGAGGGCTCGGCCTCACAGCATTTGAATACTGGACGGTTCAGCAGCAACAGCGCAGTTCCTGAAATAGTGCATGGTTCCCCCTAAAGGCAACCTGCCGAGCGGCGACGGTTGAAGTGCTCAGGTCCAAGCAGCCCCCCGCACACACACACACACACACACACACGCACACACACACTCCACTCAGTCAGTCAGATTAGACTGAAACAAGTTTCCTGTTTTTTTTATTTTATTTGAGGAAGTGGCCGGGTTAACGTTTGCGGGCAGTTCCTCTTTCAGTCCACATTTAAACAGTCTTCCGCACTCTGCTCTTGTTCATTGACGAAGGGAAGGAGCAGAAGCTTCAGTCACGCAGGTGTGTGGACTCTCTCCTATCGCACTTCTACTTGCATTCACGCCCGAGTTGGATATTTGAGTTTTTTTCTGGTCGGTCGTTTCACTGCCTTCACCTCTTTTTTTTTTTGTTTTATTAGCATTCGGTGGTCCTACTTTAGCTGCACGGAGGGAAGCCATTCATACAGTCGGGACTCCTTTTCTCCGATGTCTTCGCCCCTGGACTTGGTCAAAGCTCCTCAGCAGATTAAAGCGGCTCTGAGGCGTTTAGAACAAGTTCAGGGTCTTGGGCAGAACACAGCAAGATTATTAGAGTGTGTGTGTCTGTGTGTGTGTGATGAAATGTCAGCTTTTCCCCTCTGTAGAAGAGTAAACACGTGTCACATGCCTATTTTTACTCTGATCATTTATGGGTCATATGTCAGTGTGTGATGTAGACTTTAAGATCAGTCACATATTCAAATTATAATAAAAATGTAATTGTATTCCAGTCAGAAGTCCCACCTGGAAATTATCCCTGATGTCACAGTGAGAAACATGATCATAATTGGTCACCTTTTGTGCATCAACGGTGACATTTTATCTTTCATCCAATTATTTTAGGAAGCAATGGATTTATTTACCTCATCTTAAATAACAACACAGACAGACAGGCAGCAAAGGGGGATTAATTAAAAAAAAGACCAAACAGCTCAAGCAATGCAGAGATCTTCAGTAGCTGAACGCTGCAGTTTGAAATGCTTTTTCATGCTTCGTGAAGCAAGCGGCCTCAGCTGTGACCGAAACTGTGACTGAAAGTTTAGGTTCAGGATTGAAGCCACTGCGTTATACATTTCTGGCAGTTCCAGAAATGTCTTCATGCACATTTAATGCAAAGTGCATGTGAACCAACGCTGCCTATGGATCTGTGTCATGTCCAGCCAGTTAATCTCAAAACACCCCAAAAAAAAGACAAAAAAGACTTTACTCACCCAAGAAGAATAGTTTTATTTCTACCAAATTTCCGCAGCGTGCTGAGAGGCTGCACATGATACATTCTGTTGTGCTGTGTATGTTTTTAGATCTAGGAAGCATATATTAGTGAAGTGAAACCGTTTGTAGGGTCCCGCCATGTAACATTTCAGAGGAATGAAGCCGATCTTGAGGTGCTTCGTGTGTCACATGCAGTGAATAGAGCCAACTTCTCAACATATTCATCAGCAAAACAAACAGAAACAACAGGCTGAAGTACAAACTGGAGTAATATTGATTCTTGGTCATCAGTGTGTGTGCAGGAATGTTAATTACAGTGGGTGTGGCCTCAGTCGTCGACAGCGATGTTGCGGAACAGATAAGCCATGGACTCTCCGTTGTGGATTCGCCGGATGGCCTCAGCCAGGATCATACTCACATCCACCGTTTTGATTTTGGGACACTGAAGCTTCTGCACCTCATGAGGCACACTGTTGGTCACCACCACCTGGAGGCGCAATACAACAGCCTTAGTGCATTTGTTTCATGGCTACAGGGTGGTTGCTGCCCTGAGTCTAGGTTCTCAGGTAGCACTACGACTTCTCCTTTCTAGAACTGACCAGACCAACCATGGGGCTTCTTTCTGCACTTGACTTTTCACAGCTTTAAAAGTCAAACTCTAAACATGATAATTTGATTAGTTGGGCTGCTTGAGGCGGTACGTAGCCTGGGAATAACAGTTGAATGACAAATGCCACATGGGAATTATGTGCCTCACTGTCATGACATAGCATTCCCCAATAATTATAGCCCTTCCTCACACTCGCATCTCACCAATAAAGTTGATCAGAGTCCAGAAAAAAAAAAAAAGGTGTTGATTGATCGCCATTAATCAATTTTCGAAGCTTTCAAATAACAATCGTCTTATATGGATGAGATTCACGGGGATGCTGAATCCAGAGGTGGCGTTAAGCATGGGCTTGCAGCCGACACCGTCTAAGAGGCCAGAAATAATCCTCAAGGTGCTGCCATTTAGGGGGAGAGGGCATAAAACATTGAAGTAGCAACAAATAAGCTTGATGAGGGGAGGATTTTGTGATTCTTTGACATAAATTCACATTCATACCACAAATTGGTGCATGAAAATTCACCAGAATCCATTAAGTTTTTAACATTAAAAATGTTTGTCCATCCGACTACCTCAATAATGAACGCTGATCTGCATCGGGTGTGAGATCGGGCCCTTTAAAGATAGGGTTGGTAATCTTGAGAAACTAGCAAGTACATGCTAGATTATTCAAAATTATCCAACCAATCCAAATTAAAACCAAGCCTAGGGCGGCCGGCTCGTTTCCAATGAAAGCAGCTAGCAGCACCAGCTCCCAACGTTGCTGATCAAGAAATGTGCCATGTCATTTGCCATACCCTGACATCCCTTCCCTTCAGGCCTCCCTTTGAATACATTGATAATGAATTATGAATGTAAACAGCCAACATGACTATTGTTAGTACTCACAGCTGTCAAGCTAGTGGCTTGAGGAAGACTTTGGTGATGAGCAATGAATGTACCGGCAGAATGCACGGAGGCCGTCCAATCATTTCATTCAGGTGGAATTAAATGATTGGACGGGCTTATGACAGTCCTACGAGAGCCACAGATATCGTAGAGTATTTGATTCCCTTGTGGGAATATGAGAGTTCTGTCTGTCTGGTTTTTGGTGAGAGTGGTGTTATCTTTCTAGCTTCATACCTCCCTGAAACATTCATTAAGGCACTAGATGACCAAGAAGGACAGCCATAAAAAGTGTGGCGAGTTGAGCAATAATACTTATGGAGGGATACGTCACAAAACCGACACCCTTCTGTTTCAGAAGGATAAATCAATACAAGCAAACTAATGAAAGGTTTTTATACACATACTATATTAATTTTAAGAGGATGGGAAACATGACTTTACCTCATCGATGGCAGACTCCTCTATTAGTCTTGGTGCATCTCCAGACAGCAGGCCGTGTGTAGCCATGATGTAGATCTTGTAGGCTCCCCTCTCCTTCAGGATTTCTGCTGCTGCAACAAAGTCCTCCACATCATCTATGATGTCATCCTGAAGAAGTGGCCACGGGGTGAGGAGTCATGCAGGGAAAGTAAAAGAAGAAAAAAATGAGTGGCATGGTTTAAATACTGAGAAAAGTCATCAGAAATACAGTACTTGGCCTTGCTTGGATAGTTTGTGGTAATCTCCCCTTTATGAGAAACATTAGTAGTCAACAACAAATGCCACATAAAATAAAAATCATGAGAACAAGCCCCCACTCTTGCATAGGATGACCAAAAGTATCTTTTGTACATGGATTATATTTCAATATGAGGAAAGGAGTCTAAAGTAGTTTAAAGTATATCACATTAAAGTCTGATGGCTTACCACGATAATGGCGATTCTGCCTCCTACGTCACCAACAACTGTGATTGGTGGCTTCTCCTTCGCCATCATCACTGAAAGACACAGATGAGAGGAAGGAAAGTTACTTTCCTGGAAAAGACATGTGGTCTGCCATGTAACCCCCAACCAGGAACGGAGTCTTGAGGCGAGGTTAAGTTAGGGGAGATTTGGTTAAAAACCTGCAAACATCATGCAAGGCAGCTCTACCCCAGCAAGCTTCCAGCTACCACAGTCGATCCAATAACTGCAGGTAAATGCAGGCTGGTGGGACCAAATCATTCTGAGGGAGAAATTAGTGCAAAACCCAAACCAAGACTTCAGGTGGGTTTACATGGTGCAACTCTGTGTGGCTGCTTTTGGTGTAGCGGTAGATGGACAAGTGGGTAGAGCAAAGCCTCTTTTAGGAACCACAGACCCGGAGCAATCATTAATTGTAATCCAATCAAACACTATTTTCAAATTAGAGCATTGATGTTATGAAAATAATTATCTCAAATTTAAGTATTGTAACAACGACAAGAATATCCAATTGGAGTACTTGAAAGGATTCCAACTAATAAATCGATCCAGGTCTAGAACCCAGCACATTTGACTTGTAGGGTCCCACTGAGGCCCTGCCCATGCTAAAAACCTTCTTTCAGACAACAGCAAGGCAGGTTCAGAGGTCAGTTCCCAAATCCACCACAAGACCATCCAGCAAGGCAATGTGCAAAAACTTAAACCTTTCTGAATGGTGACAGGGTTGAAAAGGAAGCCTAGAATCAAGCAGTTTCTGAGCTCACAACTCAAAGCGTATCAAGCAAAACGATGCAAAAACAAGAAGAATTTGAGCAGAATTGTAATAACATGAAGGTCAGGCATGGGAGTCATCACTTGGCATGATGAAGGTCACATCAAGCAATGAATGAACTACAAGCTCCAGTTCACAATCATTAGCGTGACAAGTTGTGTGTAATTCCATAAACTAAATCTAGCAGGTGGGTTCATTTGCATGAGGTATTCAATAAAATACAATTAAATTACAGTGTTTCATGTCTCTACTGAGCTGTTTTTTCATTTATTTATTTTTGTTAAGTTTAGCAGCCTATGGATTACACATCTGTGGAATTCTAAATAACATACTTCCCGTCATCCATGTCAGTTATTCATCTTAACTGAGAGGATACGAGACTGAGGGCTTCCAACAATTATCATCGCCACTTAGGAGAATGCAATATACATCTTATGATCCAAGTGTGCTTTAATGCAGCAGGACAGTTCAACACACTGCTGTTAAAACAATGTAAAGTTGTTTCCCCGTCCAAAAGAAAAGCCCCCAACTTGGCTTCAAGAGCTAACCGGTTGTCGGTCTGCTTTGCCCACATTCTTGTATGTAGCCTGGGCCAACCTACAACAGACAGGCTGTCCGTTTCATTTCCTCATTCATTTTTATTTATTTGCACCAAGTCCTATTTGACCCAGATTTAAACTCACAAGTTAAACTTAAACCTTATATATTTTTGTTGTCAAATAGATCCGTTGTTGAAAAGACAGTGTTAAAAAAAAAAGGTCTAATAAAAAGTTACATGTGACCTAAATTCCTTTAAAACCTCAGCAGTAAACTGGGGTCAGTGTGTGAAATACCATACGTCAGCAAGGATGGCATCAGCATTCGATGCAGCTTTGATTTAGCTCCAGGAAGAGGCCAAATATAAAATGGGCTGCCAGTTTTGCTGCACGTACATAGATGTGATCTTGCAGTGCGGTGAAACGCTGATACAAGGTGTGGGGCGCCTCTTCATTGGCTGCACTAATTGGTTTCATAACAGGAGTTTAAATTGAAATACGACTAGGAAGATGTGCTACAAATATTTCTCCTTCCAACAAAGCCTGGAGTTTATTAATTATAAACCATCCATTTATCATCTATCCTTTGGCTTATTTGATGACGAAGTTCTTACTGTTAGCAATGTGTTTTTTTTTTTTTTTTCCTAACAGCCTTTACGAGGTCATTGTCACTTTGATTTTTCGATGTTCAAAACGCAAAAGTGGAAGCCCTCAGTAACTCAGTCAGTTATTCCATGCAGGGCGGCATCAGAAGGAAGCACAAAGAGATTTAGGATCATACTTGGGAGCTCAATCCCAGGAAATGCAGCATGATGTCTGGTGCCTGCGTTGAGGGGGGAAAATGGGATGGTAGAGAAAAATGTAAGCGCACAATAAGACAACAGACAAAACATTAAAGAGTAAAATCCAAAATATAAACTTCTCCAATGGTTTTTGAAAGGAGGAGGTTGTAAATCCCAGAGCAGCTGTGTTCAAAGGGCCTTTCTGCACCATGAATTGACCTCTCATGTAATCAATGCATGTGTGAAGGCAGAGAGACAAAGAGAGGGAGAGAGAGACTGATAGAGAGAGACTGATCGAGAGAGACTGATCGAGAGAGACTGATCGAGAGAGGGAGAGACAGACAGACAGACAGACAGAGGGAGAGAGAGAGACAAAGACAGATAAAGAGACAGAAAGAGAGAGAGAGGGGTCTGGAATAAGTGTGATTCAGCCTGAGAAGTTTGACAGAAAACACATTTCCAAGTGGGGGGTGAAGGAGGAGGAGGAGGATGGTGAACTCAGCTGAAAAGAAAGAAGATGGGACAAAATGAGATGAGGACAGAAATACATTTGGCTGAGGAAGAAAAAAAAGGAGGCAATGTAAGTGACGAGCTGTGGTATTTCACAGCTGGCTACAACAACGCCTGGAGCCTGGCTGACCCGAAACACGCTGAGAAAACTGTGTGCATGTGTGTGTGTGTGTTACTGCAGGGTCAGCAGGGGCATTACTCTGGTCTTAAGCCGGCAGCTTTTACAGAAGACTGAAACTGTGAGCCACTGGTCCTTACTCAGGAGGTATTTAGATTGCATAAACAAGACAATACATTTAGTCAAATCTGTCATGTTTAACCACTGATGGAACGGAAATTTGACTTGGGGTTTCTGTGTCTGCAGACATATGAGCAGCAGATGGACCGTGGCATCCATGCTTCTCCCAATCTGATAAACGCACAAAACCCAGCACTCTAATCTAACTGTTGGAAATGTAGCGCTCTGTGTCACCCAAAAAAAGAGCTGAACTGGTCAGCAGTTTCAGTTTCTCTTAATCTGGCCGAGAAGACAGGTTCATAGGTGACAAGAGGGCTCAACGTTGTTTAAATCCATTAAAAAATAAAACCCCTGCTGATGATACAATGGCATTACAGGGCTACATGTATGACCTGTGTTACAAATAAACAAAACATTCTTCAGGGAGAAACCGTTTGTGGTTGGACCGAAAACAAATGATGAGTGATTAGAGGTTCTCTGTTACTGTCGTTTCACAGACGAGGTCTATTGGCTGAGCATGCACCATAAAATGCAAAAATATGAGGAAATAAACATCCCAGGCACATTCTTGGTGGTTTAGTGAGGCATCAAACCAAGAAGAGCAGGCTCGGAGGAATATGTAGTAACACGGAAAGCAACTTTGTTTCCATACAACCAGTAATACGGAGTGATAAAACTATAATCTGTAAACAACAAAAAGGGTTATATGATATGATGAAACTTGTGAGCAGGCATGCAGCTGTGTTGTGTCTTACATGGCAGCTCGAGGCCGGTGTGCCTTGGGGTGGTGCGGCACGCGGGGGGAGAGAAGGGGGGAGAGTGTCGCCCGTCAACCATGTCCAACTCTGAATGATGGGCCTCGCCGTGCATCACTGCCAGGCCGAGTCGCAGCCTCTCAGCGTAGGACTGAGCTCTGAGACAGACGCACACATTAAAGTCAAAGAAACGAACGCATACAAACTACTAATTACGGGCAAAAGAGAAGAGAGGACAGTAGTTGCGCAGAAGCATGAACTTGCAGAGAAAGTCGTTTTATAAAACTGCAGAGGCATAATCATAACGTCAGGCTAAGAAAAAACACCGACAGTAGGAGTGGTGATGCACTCAACACAACCAAATTTAAGGATTCCTGTTACCTCTTGGCAGCTGAAGGGGACTTGGCAACAATTATGGCATTCCTGTAGTCTGGGATCTGAGGAAAGGGGAAACAGTCAAATAGAATATAAGAGTTCAACTATAAATTAGGTCCAGTAGTCATTCTTTGATGTACAGAAGGACCATCACAGTGGGGAAGCCAGTTCACAGACTCACGCAGCCTCACCTCTTCCTGGATGTACTGGATGAGGAAAGGGGAAGCTCTCAGGTTGTCAACGGGGAAGTTGAAGAAGCCCTGGATTTCCTTCTGGTGGAGGTCCATGGTGATAATGTGAGTTAGCCCTGCAACGCCAAAACATACACACATGAGCCCAACCGATAAAGGATTTTGAAGGCAGATACCGATACAAATGTTTGTTGATTTAAAGATCCGATCGGCCGATATTTTTTTTTCAGAAACGCGTAACAAAACAAACAGATTTCCCTAACATTAGTTATTTGTAGTTATTTATGAGTCTTCACTAAAATAATATGATAAGGCAGTTATCATATTAAAAATAAAAATTAAAAATGTAAAAAATAAACTTGTTTATTTTATTGTCACAACAGAACAGAGGAACATCAAAAATGTTCTGATAAATAAAATCAAGTCCTTACAATAACAACAACCAAACACAAAGTTACCAGTATTAAAAGACTTGGTACGCTTCATAAATATAACGTCATACGTCAAGACTGGAGACAAATTCTGTCAAAATTCGTCTGTTTTTATTTTATTTTTAAAATATTCATTTATCGGCCAATATAAATGCCGATACAGATAGTTTGGAAAATGCCTAATATCGGCCAATAATATCAGCCCGCCGATATATCGGTCAGGCTCTAATACACACATGAGCTGGTATGGCTTCAGAACATATTGCTGCAGTGTTTTAAGGACAGAATGTCAGCTGCATCATAAAAAAACATATTGGCATGGTATGCATATGGATCATATGGAGTGCAAAGTTTTGGTAAGACATCTAAAATCTGGTATTTTATAGCAATTATAAGGACTCAAAAAATAGTGATAATAAATCTACTGCCATGTGCCTAAAACCAAAATGTGTGTAAATAAACTCACACACTAAACTCTGAACAACTGGCCAGTATCGGCTGGAGTTGTGGTGGTAGACGACCCTGCAGGTCCTCCAAGAATTCTGGTGCGTGATCTTGTGCCAAAACAAACATGGACTGCAGCCAACAGCTTCCACCGAATATTTACATATGACAAACTACGTGATCCCACGTGTCAACACCAACGGACCCACACTGGAACAGACCACAGGTCCAACTTGGTCCGATAAGTCGTCACAAACGAATCAAATTCATAATCCGCCTAAATGTCGTAATGTGTGACCATGCTTTAAGAGGACTTGTTATTACATTCGTCTGATTTTCTGACGTTAATGTGAGCTTCCGTTCAGCGGGAAGACAATTAATACCTCAGTAACGATAAAAGGTAAAAACAAAACGCAGTCTGTACCAGCTTTAGCCAACATGGATGCGAGCAGCTTGCAGACAATGGAGCCTCTCTTTCTCATCTTGCACTGCTTGCTGTAAGGGAAGTAGGGAATGACCCCGATGATGTTCTGGGCGCAGGACGTCTTCAGGGCATAGGCCATGACCAGCAGCTCCATGATGGCCGTGTTGACATCTCTGAGAAAGAACACGTTCAATTCAAGAAATGATATTAAGACATCCCAACCTGCAACAGCGCTACGCTCATCTGCAATTAGTCTGAGGTTTAGAAGGATATGCCGATGTCGTGCCGGGACTGACGAGTCAGCAGTTTAAGATTAGATAAATATAGTAAACACTGTCTGGCAAACACTAACCTGTTTTTATTTCTATTCTTATCACAGTCCCTGTTATAAGACTACACCACAACAGGACTTTCCTCTGAGCCCTGAGCCAAAAATAACCTCGGAAGTTACTGGCTGTTGTGTTATCGTTGATGAAGTTGCAACAAAATAAACACACCGTGAACTGCATAGCTAGACATGCCCTAAATCTAAAGTTCTTCTCTGCACTGTGGTGAGACTTTGATAGACTGCAGTGATGCATGTTATTTTGATGACTAGGATAGTGTCACTACTTTAGAAAGGTGAAGAGCTGCCGGTGTAACCGGATACTGGAAGCAGCCTGTTGGCCTTGGCAGCTTGTTGAAACCAGAGATCTCCCGATGTGATGTCCCTTCCTGTAACCTCTGGTTATCTTTCAGACAACTGATAACAAGGACAAACAGAGGGCGCAACTGCTTTTGCTTTTTCGCTCGCAGAAAAGGTAAACTTCATTTGGACTTGAACCTCCCAGGCAACAAAGGATGCTAAAGGATTCACATTAGTACATAAAGCAGAAATGTTTCGACAGTAAATCTACTGGCATTCAGACGGTATACTGGAAAAGCTACTGATATTGTAAACCCTATTTTGTCACAGGCTCTTGTCATGTAAATACAGTCACAGGTAAATAATTAATCCTGTACCAAAAAAACTGCAGTCATTATAAAAAGGGCATTTATGCTTTTACTGTGTAAAACTACAAACAGACGTAGATTGTGGTATTAAACTGGTATTTGACAGCCATTAGGGACTGGTATTTCCATGTGTAAAAAAAAAGACATTAAAAGCTGCATTTCTTGGTACTTTTGGTGCACACAGACAGTCGTCCTGGCCAAACTGTTCACAATCAGACACACAGCTATGCTCATTAAAAGTCAGGTTTCTGGCCAACTCACAAGTTATGTCCGATATTCACTCAGTCATTTTAGCTGCCTCCCAAGAAAATGTCAAGGTCAGTTTTCCTCCGTTAATTGGCTACCTTCGCCAGTCTGCTATTTCATGCCAGGCAGTTAGATACTGCGTTTATCAGAGCTCATTTGTTGTCACTAAGGAGCTTCCTGCTGCTGGAAGCGAGGGTGAGGAGGAGTGAACCTCAGTTGGTGGTTAAAAGCTCAGGAGAGCTCAGAGATGGGTGACAATTCTCTGAAGGTTTATTACTTTACACACAGTGATAGGACATGTGTTAATATAGCACATTGCAGTTCTCCGTCTCACCTGGGAATGGTTTGAATGATGAAGATGTCTTGTCCACGGACGGACTCTTTCACATCCACTCGAGTCTCTGGGGGAGAAAAAAAACAAACAAATTCATTCACATTATCTTCAAGTGCAAAAACCAAATTAGACGACACTAAAACAAAGCTCAGAAATCTCAGCCTCACCTCTATTTGGTTCCTGATAAACCACCGACTTGCCCAACTCCACACCCAAACGTCTGGGGAAAACCAGAAAGACCACAGACAGTTAAAAACACGCTGTAATGTGTGAAAGTGTGAAAATGTTCTCACATGTACTAGACTATTGCTTTTATTGGGACCAACTTAACCACAGAAGGGATGAAAGGACTTTGATAATCAATCATTTATTTAAGTCATTTGTAGTGATGAAAGGATTAAATCGATTGATTGTGTGATCAGACAACTAAATGAAACACAATCTCCATCTACTTTTGGAAATGATGAATCATATTTTTTCCAGCAAAAGCACCAAACATTGGTTCCAGCTTCTCAAATGTGAGAATCTGCTGCTATTGGTATGTTTAATAGTCCAAATGAAAGAAAGAAAAAAATGAATACATCGACATACTTATGATTAATTGTTGGATAATTTTATACACTGTGCAAGATATAACATACAATGTTTACATGCCACGATTTTTCATATGCATCCCAAAAGCTATAAAAACCAGTGAACTCGTGGCAGCACAGCGGAGCATCGGGGAATCCGGAAGCCATAAAGGAATCCTATATATTTAAGGTTTTGCTAACTTTAGAAGTGTGAAATTGTTACCAGCTCCCGAGAATAAAAATGTCAAAACATACACAAGACGTTCTTGGAACAAACATGGAGTGAGTCGATGTTGACGTTCGGTGAGGAACAATGCTGTTGCGTCCCGTCAAACTGAACAAGCCCGGGCATCATGAGCACAGCTGTGCCTTAGGCAGAAGATGATGGTAAATTCAAAACCAAAACAGTCCCATAAAAATCCAGTAATTAATAAAGAATGATCTTGGTGGAACTTCAAAGCAGATGAGCGACCGCTTGGCTGGGTGACAGCACCTCGCCCTTTTCACATCTCTTGACCGTGTTCCAATATTTGAATTAATGTCTTCATCTAATGAGTTACAATTAAGCAAACCAAAAAAAGTATGATCAAAGGAAAGGGGGGGACTCCTTTAAATATTATCTTTTAAATTGCTCTCTATTAGTTGTGTTCAGTGAGGATGCTGTCAAAAGTAAGGATGTCTTAAGTTGTGGGGATATTTACACCACAGGTATTTCCTCATTTGGTTGGTATTAGGAGTTTAAAAAGCACAACAACTAAAGAGTATCACGACATATTCAAAACATGAAACACGTATAACCACAGAGTGAATATTCTGTGTGCAGGTTTTCTTATTTAACCTTTGCTCCACAAGAAAACTCTAATTGGCTGCAGAATGGGAACACGTAATCTCTTAATAGTGTTCTGCAATGTTGCCAAGCAGCGAACGCCGAGAAAGCACAGCTCTTTCTCACTGTGTGAGCGACACAACTTCTGCTCAACTGTCTGCGAGTCTGCAGGGTCGGGAAGACATGGCTGCTGCCTGAGAGAATATACCGGTGTTCATAGACATCTGGGTAAGTATCTAGACAGGATAGACACTTGAGCCAATTAATTATGACCCCGCTCTTTAATGTGTCAAAGCCAGTCCATTGATCCAGCATTAACAATAACAAATGCCCATTGCACAGCAGCTACTTTGGCATGTGATTGCAGGGTAAGATGTAAATGATAAATCCTGTTGTATTTAGTGTCACAGCCTTTAGATTGAGACAGCATGCACAATAGATAAGGGACCCGGCCCACCTAAATGGAACAGGGCCGTAATTTACTTTATGAATTATGCCTATGTTTACCCTGCATTGACATGTGGAATGGCTGCTGTAAAAATGGTCTATTGTTTTCATTTCCATATCATTCAAATCTTCATCTTATCAGGTTCCACTGGTTCTACTACTAATCAAACACCCAGCCTCTTATACATGAAAAGGTGCGGCTGCCACGGTGTCATCCAGAGTAGTATCTATGCCCCCCACTCAACGCTCCTTTGAGCAAAGGTGTTAAAGAAAAGTGTACATTCACATTGGTTTCAGGGTGGAAAAGCCTCTGACATATAGCAGTTTTGCCATCAGGGAAAACAAACATTTGTTTCATAGCAGGTTTTACACATTTGTTTCTCAACAGAACCTAAGCAATAAGAGCATGTAAGACTATATGGGAAATCTGCAGTATTTCAGACCAGTTTGGATGCCGAGACTAGTTTGCAAGTAGTTTCAAGTGACATGACAAAAGTGTGTGTGTGTGTGTGTGTGTGTGTGTGTGTGTGTCCCAAATTCAAAACAATACACACCCATTGGCCTCAGGTCACCTGCAGCTGTGACTCCCAGGTGTTCTGTGAGGAACACGGCAGGTAACACACAGACCAGTGCTCAACGTCACAGACACGCAGACAGCATTAAATGGTGGTGTCGCGGTGGTAAAGTTAAAAACTCACTTACTCTGTGATCTTCTTGGCCAGCTCGGTGCAGGCGGTGGTGGAGTTGGCGGAAAACACCCGGTAGCCACTTTTCGAAACGCTCATCGTCTTGTAACCGTAGGACAGCTTTGGGGTTTGAGAGTGAGAGACGAGAGACCTGTGACCCCCAAAACGCCTAATGGGCATGTTTCTGTGGGTCAATGTGGTATTTGGTTATGTTTCACCCTCCACTCCCCAGAAAAACACGTCAAAACCGTCCGCTGTTACCCAAAGTTTCCACACTAACAATGTAAACTATGTGAGATTTAGACGTCCAGCATGTAGACGCATCCCCCAAGGAAGAAATCACAAACCGTACTGAAGCTGCGTGACGCCACACTGGATTTAAACTAAAACAACAAAGCGCACATCCTCCACATGTCGCTCACATCGACCAGCGGCGCAAAAACAGCACGCGAGTCTGCCGCTTAGTAGACAGCAGATGGAGGGCTGAGCTCCGTTTCCCTGCGGGTCGCAGACTCTTTGTCGTCTCCACAAAACACACAGGCGCGCGCGCAGGTTTGCGTTACCGCGAGGACGACTGGAGTTGAACCGAAAGAGTCGTCGCGCGCTGCTACAGTGTAGCAAAACTTCAAAACTCCGCCGCCGGCGTTCAAATGCGGCTGCTGTAAACTTTGTAGCAATGCGGCCGCAGCGCGAGGGGGGGGGGGGGGGGGGGGTTGCCACGAGCACACGTTCATTGGGTGAAGGAAATGGAGTGACTTTGAGCACAGCCAATCCGAGGCCAGATAAAAACAACAGAGGGCGGGTGGATCCATCTTTGACCAATCAAGTGCGCGGGATTAGTATGACCTAAAATTAAAGCGCAGCGACCAGAAAAAAATGTGGTGGGTGGTGACAGAAGAGTTTTGTCCTAAACTTACCCCAACAGTCAGGCAGCTGTAGTTGGTTAGAGCAGTTAGTGAGGCAATCACTGGGTTTAGGGGATACAGTGAAGAAAAAAGAAGTATACACTTCAGTCAGGTATTAAATCCTGCATTAACATTTTACTTGGAGTGGAGCATGCAGAGTTTCTATGGCGTTATTAATGAAAACATATAGGGCATAATGTGTTAAGGTCTTACTTTTAGCTACTTAACATTGCATGTGAAATCTGAATAGCCTCGTTTCTAAACCGCACGGTGCTGGAATGCCGTGCAATCACGCGAATGTAGATGGTGACGATCAATATGAATCCGTTTTTAATTAATTTTCATGCTTTCATTTTATACAATGCATGCTTTGTTACAGGGACTGGAAGAAAATGTTTTATTTCTGTTTTTAATTAACATTATGGTGCAGGTCACAGCATTAGTCACTGAAATATAAAGTGCTCTTGTTATGAATTCTATGTTTGAGTAATATTGCAACTTTAACCAATGACCATTAACTACAACTGGGTGTATCAAAATTGAACTGAGGACATGTGACTAAAAACTAGCTTATAAAGAAAAGTAACGTAGCACACAGAAGATGGGACATTAGTTTAAAAAAAAAAGTTGTCTCTGTATAATCAATAGAATATCAGCCACTTAATGGCTTGTATTGTTTGCAGTACAAAAGTGATTAGCAGTCAATGTACAGTGGATTCACAGTCAGTAAAATATAGTTGGTACTTCTGTTTTAATCAAAATGTCTTCAAATTGAAAAAGTTGTGGCTGAATAAAGCATGCGTACAGTCATTAATGGTTTTCAAAAACTCCAGTTGCACCAATGAGTATGCAGCTTTCCTTTGTTGTTCCTCCGTATCTTTCATCCTGGTGCCACAAAAAAAACATGGTCATCCTGTCTGCCACTTTTGGCTCGTTGAATTGCCACACCTAAAGTCACAGCACCGCCCTTTGCTGCATTCCACCTCGTAGGTGAAAGCAGTTCAGTTATTGCAGCGCTTTTTAAATCCTTATGCAGACTGTGCCACATAATACAACTCAGGGAGTCTCTATTGGATTCTACAGCTTTCTGCAGCTGGTTTGGGCTAATATTGCCGCTTTTTAACACTGACTGCAAGTTTATGTCTTCTTTTTTTTTTTTGCTACATTGTGCACCAGACACACATACAGTATATGATTGCATAAAACTGGACAGTCTTAACATCACTGCTGCCCTTTTGTTAGGTTATATTACAATGACCTGCATGTAACAACCTACAACCATTGATCTTTACTTTCTGTTTCCTCGGCGTTCCTCCTCTTTTAAGCTATTTCGTGCTTTGACTTCTTTTTGCATTAAATGCAGATGATTCAGTCTTTCAACCTTTCAGCACTTTTTCTTTCAGCAGGTCCAAGATGACCTGCCTCTCTTGGCTCTCCAGCTCAAATCTCCGTTCCCTCTCTTTTCTCTCAGCTCCCAGACGTTCCCTCTCCAGAGCAATCTTACCTGAGAATCAAAGAAAAAGGCAAAAGGGGGAAATAAAATCTGTAATTCCCTGAGGATTATGAGAGCATAACAGTTTTAATTTAGCCTGGATCCAGACCTCTGCCCTAATCGAAATGGAAATTCAGAATGAAGTTCAGACTCACTTTAATTCAAACGGAAAATGCCTACAACCTCAAAATCAATGACATCATATCAGCAGATGGGATATTTAATGCCCATTTTAGTTACAATTAATGTCATAATGACTTAATCTGACAAATGATAGTAAAGTAAAATGACAAATATTACAAGCAAAGTCCACCTTGGAAGATGAAATATGCACATAAGGGGAAACTACTCTCTAAAAATCTTACTCCGTTGAATCTCCAGCTCCTCCCGGCGCAGGGCGAGCTCCTCCTCTCGTAGCCGTTGCTCCGCCTCTGAGCGTTTCTCCAGGAAGCTGAGGATCTCAGAGTAGGTCTGGCAGCAGCACTGGCAGGGCCTCTTGGCTGTGGGGGCAGCAGAAAGCTCGGCCATTACCTCACGGTCCTCTTCTGGTTCTGCTGTGACGATAACGATGTAACAAGTGAGTTATTTCTGTGAGGAAGAGTAGGCTACAGAGAAACATCCACAGATCTGATGGGGATCCATTGCTGAAGGACATTTGGGAAAAGCAAATACTTGCTAATACTTGAAATAAGAATTGAGGGTTGAAGGATATAATCTGCTCCACCAAATTCTGTAGGAAACTCACTCTTGTGTAGACTTCTATGTTTCACACGCACAAAAGAAAAGGTTTGGGACGCCCTGTTATCTAAATTTGTATTATCCGCTCATTGATTTAATCTGATCACATAGGCCGGATGATGAATTTCTATTAAAAGTGCACTAAACGAAGGGCCAACCTTTCCACCAATTAAGTCATTGTTATCGACGACTTGGCTGGAAGGCGAGCGGGCGCCAGCCTCGTAGACGGACCGCCATGGCTGTAGGAGAGCAACCCTGATTCTTGGCAGCATCTTTCACGACGTGCACATTGACCGATTAAACAATGCGATTTGCCTCTCAGGTATCACCATGAAATGTTTGGGAGGGAATGACCTCAGAGGCATTTTCTTTTAATCAACCGTGAAGTACCTTTCAAGTCTTGTCGTGTCTCGCGTCCTGTATGCGTTTTTTACCTGCAGTGTGTGTTTGTGCGATGGCGATGTTGGGTTTGTCCTGTTCTGGCAGAGCTAGTTCTTCGATGGCTCGCTTCCTCAGCTCATCATCCTAAGAAAGATCAGGACAAGATGAAATATCACTTCTACGACAGTGAGAACAAAGGAAGCGAGAACAATGAGGGATAGAAGAAAGGTGGCGACAACTCGTGGTTTGATGAGCTATCCTGACCCTGATAACAAAGTGTGGAATGAGTTTAACATCTCTGGATCAAAGATAGAAGCTGCAAGGACAGGGAAGTATCTCTCAGCTCAGATACTTCAGACTATTTACAGGGTATCAGAGGTATCAAATACCTCAATATCGACATTGGGACGATATGGAAGGGTTGAATGTTGGTGTTTAAGGGATAAATAATCATCAGTTTTGTGGATATAATGATTTAGTGGGTATGAAGGCATATAATATAACCACTAAAACAGTCTGGTAAGTTCAGAAAATGACATCACTTAACCTCTCTATTGCCCCACAGCGGACTATTAAACAGTCCGGGGGTTTAATATCCATGTGTTCTCAGCTTTTGACAATATAACTAGCAGCATGCAGCTCGGTGACTCTAAAAGGACACATCTCGCTCACGCTGGTTGGCCTCACTGAAGTCGACCTCCTCTGCTCTCAGCTAAAGCGACACTCACCTGATACTTTGTGTTTTCCCCGCCGGTCAGGAGTCCCTTCTCAGCCTCCAGCTCCAAAACCTCGTGGAGCAGATCTTCCTTTTGGGCGTACAACCTCTCTGTCCCAAACCTGAGCAAACCAAAAGCACATATTTAAATGTTTCGGTAAGGCAGAGGACACCTGTTAAATAACTTATTCAGTTATGTTCCGGTTTGTTGAACTGGCCTGCGCAGACTGGGAAAGTCTTGTTTCTTGTAGTAGTCCAGCAGCAGCACGGTCCTCTCCCTACACCTCCTGGCATCCACCTCAAAGTTTTCATCTTGGAGGGCTGCAGTGATGATCTCCCCCACACGGGCCCAGATCCGTCCTGGTGAAGATGAAAGAGTTGTGTTTATTTGTGTCTTATTTAAAGTACACCATGTTTTCCCTTTGATTGGCGTCTCTGCCTGTTATGTGACAGATTTCTTCCCATATTATTTCAGTATCAAATTATAAAGCTGCAATTAATGTTTAAGACAGATGCAGGATTATTCCTGGATGAAATGTCACCGAAGCTCCACTGGACGTATTTTGACGTATGCAGGAGCTGCAGCTCTCTGCATCTAAACAGGTGCACTGGTCCTTTAAAAGCAGCACTAACCTGGCTCCTTGGAGGCGTAGGGGTTCCGAGCGATAACCTCCCGCAGGAGGATGATGTCATGCCGCGCTGAGAAACGCACCTGGCGCTTCCGTGGGATTGTGGAGGGGCCGGCCAGGGAAAAACCTGGAGTCGGGAGGATGACAGAATACATGTGAGGTGAGAATAATGAACAGGGGATCAGGATCTGGTTCAGGATTGCGCTGACATTCTTGAACAGCCAATAAATTATAGCTTGTAATCACATTATTATTATTATTATTATTATATTATTATTATTATTATTATTATTATTATTATTAGAGATACTAAGTCATTTGGGCATGTATGAGTGCTGAACCTCACCTCAGGAAACCCACTATTATCATTGGACCAAAACATTATAGCTCCAGGTTGAACTCATGCAATCACATGTTATCACCGTGCGTATAATAAACCGGATGCTGAAGTGCATTTCGTCGCCTCGGTGCGTGTAGGCCGACTCCGTGCGATGGCAATAAAGTTTCATCTAATGCAATCTAATGCAATGGTGGGGGATAAGCGGGGCCTGTGGAAGTGTCGTGACAGCAGTTCAGTCAGTTGCAGAACTGCTGTTTGACAGATGGCGGCAGCTCTGCCGCTGCTGCGCTCCGCCGGGTACAAGTGCGAGCGGCCGGGTAGCCCGCAGCTACCAGCACGTCTGCACGGAAACGAGACGGCTAGCGTGCAAGGCGCCGATAGCCCGACAGAGGCTACAGCACGTCCACGGCCGGACCACGCGTCACAGGACGATTCCTCACGCGCGCACACTGCGAGAAGCGCCAAACGCCGTGCGGGAGATGGTGATACAAAGTGGCCGAGAGGCGCGTTTGACGGGGAGGGGTAACGTATCTCACCGTTGTTGATCGGCACTTCCACCACTACCCGTTCCATGTTTCTGTTTGGTGCATCCGGGGACTGGCTGACGCGCACTGCACACGTCCAGTCACCAGTACCGGTTTCCCTACTGACGTGTAGCTCAACTTGGCGGAGAATCACAATCTGGCAAAAAAAAAAAAAAAAAAAAAACGGGACCGCTCTCCGCTTCTAGTCGCGCTTACTCCGTGTGGCCACAAGATGGAGCCAGAGAACTGCTGTTCAAAGAGCCCGAGGAGGCTGGAGAACCACGGTGTGAAGATGTCCCCACTCTGAGATGTTCTACTCTTTGAATATTAGTTTGCAAAACAAGGAAACGCATCGTATTGATCAAAACTATCTTGTTATTAATCCTGTGTAGGTGATGTTTTAAAAGTTTGTCGCATTTAGAGGGACCTAATATAATATTAATAATATATGTTCTCTTATGAGTATAATTATCTGTAAATAAGAATAATGTTTTCATTACCTTGGATCGAGCCATTAATATCTACAAAGGGAGCGGGTCCTCTTCACCGTTTTCCTACATGACACACAGGAGAAGTTTCAGTTGTTTGCAATCTGTTCGACCTTCATTCATGCTCACAAAACTTCCAGACTTTGCATATAAATATCTATCAGTGAACATTGTATGCAATAAAATCAGAAAGCACTTTGTTATTGGATCTTATTTATTTCGTCCCTATTGTGTCCTTTGCTTTGGGTAAAAAGGACTTTCATGATGAATTCATTCTAACTTCTGCAGCGCAATGAATTGTTGTTGCTAAGGTGATTCTGTAACCATCCGAGTTGAAAAATAATCCTTCCAGACTTCATAGCAGCTTTGAAGTCAAACAGAACACGCTGCTCTTTATCATTAGTCTTCTGCTGGAGTTTTGCACTGCAAATATTTAAAACAGCCTCTTCTTTGAACATCTGTTAACGCCCACAAATCCAGTGCTTCTCCTCTACTTGGTAGCTCTCCCTGCAGTGCTCATCCCTTCATTAGGCATTCAGATCATAGCTGCTGATGTATACTCCATATTTATTATTTATTATATTCTTTTGTGTGTTGAGAAATCACATGCCACACAAGGTGGGAAACGAAGGAGAACATAGATAAACAAGAGGGAACAGTGAGATGGAAGCTGTTATGAGGATGAGAGTTTTCCTGCTCACACAATGGCATCCATTGCAGCATTCTTCTGAACGAAAGCGTGATTGTATGACGTGGCTGCTGACATGATGAGGGGGAGACATGGCAACCTGCTCCATCCTAATCACTGGATTATTTGTTGAGAGATGCCAGGGGGTGTGTTTTGAGGACACACGTGGAGGGAGGGTGAGGGGTTAGGAGAGAACACGCAGGGAGGATGGAGCAGCGTGAGTCACAGTGGCTTTTTGTTTGTTTTTAAAAGAGAGGAAATCTACTTTTCTTTCCTGCATTGGTGACTTTAGGAGAGAGTTAATGGAACGTGGCGATGTTCCAAGAACAGGCGTTAGTGCTGCCCACGCACTCATTACCGGTGAATGCGTTGTCCAGTGTTATTTAGAAACCGCCAGACTGAAGAGGGAAGGAGGACAAGAATCTTGACAGCGTTTGCTCAAACAGGTGTATCACATTACTTCTGTTGCCCATCAACTGCTATCCACAGTGATCCTACAGCACAAATCATCACCATGGTTATGCGCATAAGAATAGAGAGCAGGCAAGTTCCAGCCGCCTGCTCAGCAGCAGCTGGTATCCTCAGTGCTCGGATGTCAGTGGAGTGTTAATTAGCCGGGACACACAGACCTGGTTCTGCTAGCATCAAAGAACCTTCACGGTAAGTGCTTCAGAGCCCATCGGCCGCCCTGAGATGAGCATGAAGAATATATTTTTCCTCTTAGCAACAGTCTGACAGCCCTCCAAATGACCTCTTCTCCACTCTCTTTAGCCAGATTGAAAAAAAGCACATTAGGACACATTTTTGTGCGTCTACTCTCCCGATTTGCAGCATGATTATGATATGTATTATTATTTACTGTGCTCCATTGGAGTTATTTGAGTAATTTCAGCATTTTCATAGATGCTTCAACAAACATTCATTGCAATTTTGTACTTCAATTTGTTCTGTCAGAAAATCCTGAACTTTTAATGGAGGATATATGCACATATCGGTGGCCGGTTTATGAGGTTGACCAAGCTACAAACGAATGCAATGTGATAAAAAATTGCAATAAATGCTCCCTTCCTGAATGTTATTATGTCATATGTCTTAGTTGAAAATGTGTAGGTATCAGACACCAAGGGGCACGGACAGCCGGCGGTATCGGACCTGCTGTCCCAAATATATGCACATTTGTTTCCAAAAAGCAGAAAACTACAAGAACAGGAAGCAAATGTTCAGATGAAAGCACAATAAAATGCAAGAATTAAGTAAATGAAACAAAAGGTCAGCTCATATGTTATATCATATCATATGTTGGTGGTTGGTTAAGTGTCAGGTACTGGGCTGCTTTTCAAGATATTACAGTGAGTTTTAGAAGCCCTCAGTCCATCTGGATACAGAGGCCCATGATATATTTTAGAAGAGGTTTTCCATATAATTACTTCATATTTCAATATTCATCAGGCTGCAAGGAATCCACACTCATGTTGATTTGTGTGGTAATATTTCCCTTTGTTCGTCGCATTTCGACTGGATTGCTAATTGTCAGGGGGCATTAACAACGGCAGATCAAAGAGAAGGAATGATGACATCTTATCTGCAACAAGTGCAAGAGCAGGGCTTAAAACCTCCCAGCTCTGCTATTAGAGATAGAAGTAGAAGTATCATCTCATCTGCCTCCGTGAGTGGGGAATACATGTAGGATCATGTTCACTTTCTGCTACCTGTGTCATGATTCGTGCTTGGCATTTCCAATTTGCCCTTTTTTTTATTCAGTCTCACTCTTCTGTATCCCTGCAACGACACACAGACATACTGAGCATGACCGATCACGTCAAACTACAGTCTGAGGCCTGACTTTACAAATTTGGATTCAGCAAATGTCTTCTTGAAGGACAACTGAGGGGGCGGAGCAGCTGTTTTCTTACATGCAGCTTCCTCTCATTACATCTAGTTAGACAAGAAGCCTTTCTAGCCATTAAATCATCCTAAAACCCCTAAAATGTGTCAGTCAAATTCAACATCACAGATTAGTAGGGTCATTTTCTCATTGACTTCTATACAATCAGACTTTCTTTTTTTGAGTCGCCCCCTGCTGGCTATTACAAAGAATGCCTGTTTGGATCTCTGTGAATCAAAAGCACACTTTTTCTAGGCTTGGGGAAAGTTTCACAAATGTAAAAGCTCCATTCATTAAAACAAATCATAGCAATTGTACAACAATTAACATTGTTTGCAGTTTCATGTGTACTATTTTACAGTTGACTTTCATGAAAACGTTTTTTGAGTCACAGCAGATATTTTTATTTCAATACCACGAGTGTCCACTAGGGTAAATTAGCAGCAAGACTTGTTGCCACCATATCCAACTCTCTTGATACATCCATGAGCAGGGAATGTCAACTTACTAATCACCATGAGGTTGCCAAGCAACCAGCAGCAACTTGTCATGTTAATTAGTATGCTTTAGAGGTGTTATGGGTGTATTTTTGGACTACGGAGAGAGCCGGGCTGTTTCCCCTGCTTTCAAGCTTCATGCTCTATAGCTTCCTATTTAACTGACAGCTATGGGAGTGATGTTGATCTTCTCATGTAACGTTCAGCAAGAAAGAGAATATTTCCTTAATTCCCAAATATTCCTTTAAGAAATGATAATTGCCATCGATTTTAATTCAACGGTTGCATTATAAAAGTTTAGTCGACAACCAAGCTAGCAGCTCCGTTAGGTTGTAATTAAGCACAGCAGTGGTTTGGGTTGAATGCTAATGTCGCCACGCTAGCTGGCTCACAATGACAACGTTAATATTCTGATACAGTACTGTAAGAGATTAGAAGGACTGAAATCAGGGATATTTCCGAGCCCCTCATCTACAGTGGATCTCTGGTTGGAGAGACGAACACAGAAGCAGAGGTTTTGATTTCCCTCAACTTTACTGATCCTCATATCAGGCAAAGTATGAACAGTTGGTTCCTATGTCCACAGGAATGTATGTATATTTGTTTATTCACAATTATCAACAAGACTGAGTCAACATAACTGTAAAGCCCACATAAACCCAACAAACTGTCACATAGAGTTATTTTCTCATAGACATACAATGGGACCCTATTTTTAAACCAGAGGAGTCGCCCCCTGATGGCCAAGAGAGAGAAAGCAAGTTTTAGGCACTTCAGCGTGGGCTCCACTTCTCAGAACTGGAGGTTGCTGCCTGGCAAATAAACAATGCTATGCATGAGCAGTGGAAAAAGGACCCCAGGCCTTGCAGAGTCATCCTGCCTAATGCCTATCCATTGTCCTTCATTCACCTGGCTAATACTGCCCCTTTGTGGGAATATGGTAGGGGTACTGTATAATGTTTACCATGTTAAACATCTGGGCTTCTAATCACCAGCAAACATAAATTACAGTTGAGTCCAATGGGGATGTCATTGATGTGTGGGTATTTGGTCATAATCATGCTATGATATTGAGAGCCTTTCTATTGCTTCTCATCGGGTGTCAACATGGCACCGGCTGAGCGGCGGCTGTGAGGTAGCTTATGGGGCACGTTCACATGCACTAAAATGATCAGGATGATTGATCTGAGTGATGATTAATTTAAAGTTTGTAATAATAACGAATGAATCTTTAGATACAATTGGATTTATTACATTTGCATCTTCAACTGAGAACATTTAAGAAGTCTGTACCCTGAACGTTATAAAAACAAGTCATTATGCTTTTACAACATGCAGCCTTGCATCAGAATTCCGTGGAGGTTAATACATGGCAAGACCGAATGAAACAAGAAGTGAGAGTATGCCATCAAATCACAGTAACCATAGTAACAAAGCATTGACAGATACTGTACCTCTCGTTATCACCCTCCTGTTCCTAGGCAAGCACAGGTAAGCATACGCTCACATATTTTCTTTCTCGCTTATTTATTTCTCTCTCACATACATACACACACACACACACACACACACACACACACACACACACACACACACACACACACACACACACACACACACACACACACAAATGTGCTACCTCCTCTTATACACACTGTGCTGTGCAGACGGGCTACAGGATGTGGTGCGTGAATGACAGCCGTGCCCTTTTCACATATAGCTTTCACTGAGAGCTGCCCTTGTGGGAACTCAGTGTTTTCACTAAGGATGACTCACACTGAAGATAAGACCCCCCTAACTTTGCTGCCACCCACTCTCTCTCTCTCTTTCCTCAAAAACATTCTCGGATCGTCATGCCGAACACCGCTATGGGACGTTAACACACCCTCCAGCTGGTGTGAACAGCTGGTTTTATGTCTAAATGTGAACGCGGAAGAACAGAAAACGTGTCAAACACTCAAAGTCCCCACACAAAAACATAATTACTGATTAGATGAAGGTCTCCGCTTCATTTATTCACTGTGCTGCTCCACCGTGGGAACAGACTTGAAAAGGGAGAACCGTGGTTTGAAGCCTAGGAGCCGTGATCAAGCTGCTGGGTTTGACACGCTGGGGAGAGAATATGTTGCCTCAGATGATAGATATTGTGTTTCCAAGATATTTTATCAGTTAAAATAGTTCTGTTTCGGCAAAATGGTTCACTTTGTATAATACTGAATATTATGAGACAAATTTCCCCTTCAGGGTAAACACCCTCTCTCATATTACTTACACACACATCCTTTTTGTTTTTCTACCACGGCTGATATTCCAACAGTATCGGCAAACATCTAATTCCCCCGTGAACCATCATGACAGCACAGACATGGTTGCTGGGTGATATGTGACCCGAAGCCTCGATGACAGAGACGAGACTGAATTTCAAAAGATCCAGTGATATAACAAGAGAGACAGCTGCATCCGCGCATCCATCCCCAGGACTAGTTGGGGGGGATGAGAAACAACACATTCGCTGACAAATCTATGATCTATAATGATTTTCGTCTAATAGGAAAACTGTGCATCTCCGATATGTGTACCTTCCCTTGTGTTTATTTCATCTCCAAGTGGTTGTTATCTAAACGAGTGCAAAAGGGAGTCAGAGGCTCAATTATGATACATGTTTGGCAGTCCCAAGCAGGCGAAAATCCGAAAATCACCCAAATTACAACAGCAGCATTATTCTGTCCCCGTTCATTAGGTAGCCCATAATGTGCTCAAGTGTTTGCTTTTGTCACATCTATGAGGTCTCGTCTCACCGGTCTATACAACCTCCCTCGTTGTCTCATTGTAAAGATATGGGGTATACAAGGTTGCTATGGTGACTATTCTTCTTGGCAACACAGATGTGCTCCGTAGTGTGATTGGTCACTACATCCCCTGTGCTCAATGTAACCGATGTGCCGCCGGCCATTCAAGAGCCGTTCACACTCCTTCTATAGGTAAATATTCAGGCTATAGTCAAATATGAGGTGCTGACAAATACATAATGCTGAGATGCAGAGTTGCCACTCTCTTCTAGAGAGCATCGTTTTCAGTGAGGCTCCAGCTGGGAAGACAGACAGAGATCTTACTATAAATTAATATGTTTCTCTGTATAGAAGTCTGATTTAAAAGGTGCAGATTAATGAATAATAATGATGCCAAATTGATCCTAGAATAATGCAAACACACCTACAGATTCAGGCAAAACAAGCTAGAAAGCACGTCAACTCAACCAAACATGCTTACCAAATTCACATTATTCATCATCCAACCTGCATGTACTGCATTACCAAAATAAACCACCATCCATCTGAACGTTAACAGGACCCTGAACATCACTTAACTCTTTGAGATCAGGAGATCATTTTGGGAAACACTGATAGCGTTTATTCTCAGCTAAAGGAAAATAGAAGAGTGTTGATTCATTTTCCAGGACATTTCACTTTTCTCTCATTTTCAAGTGTTTTCAATGAATGGAAAATTAATCAACTGTCTTCCAGGTTTTCCAGGACACTTCTGCTGTCAATTTATCAGTGCTGTACTATCAGCTGAATACTCACCAACAATGACAAGAAACATGACCAAAAACAAAAAGTTGTTTTATGTGATGTTCTTCAATGTGTCTTCTCTTTGTGACTTTAGTTCATGTGAAGGTACTCTTAATAAAGGGAAAGGGAGTGCAATGAGACATCCGTTTTTTCCTTCACAAACCACCACTTTTCAAAAGGTCATGTCCATTTAGAGACAAATAACAGGCAACTTCCTCCTGACAGAGCTCCTGATTAACGTCAGCTTCATTATCGGTCTCTCCTGAACGCCGAGTGCCAGCTGTGTGTCTAAACTGACCCGCTGACTCCTGCCAAACAGCCACTTTATTTTAAATGAGGAGATTACGGCCATCGCAGCTCAGTGGAGTCTTCAAATATTAAACTTGGAGGTGTTAAGGTAGTTGAACCCAATTAGCGTGTACACAATGCATGCCTGACTGATGCTACGCTTGACTTGAAAAAGAGAAATAAATACCACGGGTTGGCTGTTGCTGTTGGAAGCTGAGCAGCGACGAGCAACGGGAGTAGAAATGTAAACAGGAGTGGGATGAGAGATGCGGAGAGCAGACACAGGATGAAAAGAAAACCTGACTATGAAATCCATTCAAAGAGACAAACAGATCCAACAGGTCTTGGCATGAAATAAAAAACACCACATGATCTTTGCAACATCCTTCGCCCTCCCTCGGGGGAATTCTCAACTCCATCTGTGCTTCAGAGTCTTTTCTTGGACTGAAAAGCTGAAATTGGAAATATTGACTCTTGCTGAGTGGCCAACGTTGGGTTGTGGCCCCTGTGTCAGATCTGCAGCGGGGCCCCTGGTCTACATGATGGAACAGGTGAAGCCGCAGCACTCCTTCAGCAGGGTGAGGCCTGTCTTGGCGAAGGGAGAAGAGGTCTGCTGAGCCCTGGACGGCGCCCGTCTGGTTGGTACACCTGAAGCTCAGAGAAATCATACGGTGAGGAAAAGATGAAATGCTGTGGTGATGTATTGTATTATGTGTGTAGAACTTTGTCTACTACAGCACAACAGGGACAGACATCTTGTTTTTCAGGCTCAAAGCAAAGACACTTCTATTTTATGCTGAATCAGTCGACGTGTGACGCTTCATCCTCTAATCCCTCAGGAGGGAAACGCTTTGAACGAGCAGAAACATTTGGAACAATGAAAATCATTTGGCGCTGCTCATTTCCCTCCTCGGATCCTTAAACTTTGCTGTGACTTGTTGATAAGTGGCAGCAGCTCCCTTCATGCTTACATACCTTTCTTCTTCATGCGTCTTGGGAATTTGGACTTCAGAAAATCTGCCATTTCTTTATCTTCTTCTTTCTCCCTGTAGAAATTGAGAAAGATGGATATTCACAGAAACACATGAATGTTTGACAATTGAAATCTGTGTAACGGAAGGTAGTTAAAATATAGTTATAAGCTGTGTTTACAGAGCACCTAACTCAAAAATAGAAGATTTCAATGAATGTGTGGGTGAAATATTATATACTACAACAATATACTCTGTACAGACAGTTCATTAAATCAAGGACGCCCCAGTCAGAACGCCAGGAAGAATATTACAGCAATTTACTAGCAGACAACCCGGTGGTCATAACAAATAGATAAAGATGGAGACAGAAATCCCAGCTCAATGTTTCTCACACCAGTGAAGGACACAGAGATAAGACATCTGGTCTTCAAACGCGTAGCCAAAACTACTACTGATGTTGATGCGCCACTATACCCTGACTTGGACATGAGGCGATTGGAGCCCCTTCAGACTTTGTTACATGATGAGACTGCTGCTCACTCGTGATGAACTAATATGGACACACGTAATCTGTATGCACTGGACTTCAGCTCTCTGAACCACCTACTGCTGTAACATGTAATGTCAAATGTCACAAGAAAAAGGAAAAGTTATGTCAAGTGGAAAATGCAAAAGATAAGAAAAGATTATGATGACGATTTTATCCTGTGGGTAATGGGGGCGGGACTAGATAAGCCTTGGCTTCTCCCGCTTTCCCTTTCGGCCATGTGTATTTTACTATGTGAACAAAGATGTGTGATGATGATTTAACGGACATGCCCGAAATAAACAAATAAAAAAATAAAAAAATAAATAAATAAATGTATAAGACGTTGGCCAAAATGGATGGAAATCCAATATATGTCAAATATGGTCTCTACTTTACACCTGACAGAGAGAGAGAGAGAGAGAGAGAGAGAGAGAGAGAGAGAGAGAGTGAGAGTGATATCTGATAATGATAATGAGTGAACTTCCCACAAAACCCACACCACAGTAATGTTGACATTTCATAAACACAGCCTGTATATTAGCTAAACGTCTTGCTAAATCCACCCCATAGCGGTCCCAACACTAAAACAAGGGCGTTCACATGATCATTGACAGCATAATGCATGATTAACAATAAGTGTTCAGGTTAAAGGAAAGGCAGAACAAGAAGCGTACAGCGGAGAGTGCTCTGTTAGACAGAGGTGAGATGTTCTACAGCGTTACTGCTCTGGACAGGAAGGATTTCCCGCATGGCCCCCGATGACAGCGAAGCTGAATCAGTGGGTTAGAGAGCGAGCTCCACTGGCTGCCCTGGTGGGGGAGGAGAGGATGCTCAGGATCATCCAGAATGGATGACAGTGTGTTCAGCATGTCTGGTTTGGTTTCTTGATCGGTGTATTGGGTCTGTTGTAGTAGTGATGGATGATGGATTCCACTAAAGTGGAGATGAAACACGTCTGCACTGTATAATGTAGTTGTTTCTGTTAAAAAAGATTAGATTTACTCTCCAATAAATCTTGTGCTCAGGTGGGCGTTCCTGAGATATTCAGAATGAGATGGACCTGAGGTCACGGTGACCTTTGCCCCGCTGATCTAATCAGATCATTCCCCAGGTGAACTATTATGCTAATCTATGAACGGACGCGTCGTACGTACATGCAAAAATAATGCCTCTGCCCTGTATAAAAGGGTAAAAAATAGAATTAACCTACCAATAGCTCACATTCAATGTTTGACATGTCAGCATGAGGAAACACAAAACAAAAGCAAAGTGTGGGGAAGGATTAACAGCAGACGTCCTGGACGGTGGAGGAAATGGATGCAGCCTGTTGATTTCTTTAACCGCCAGCAGTCTGACTGACGCACGCTGACACATGTTTAATTGAAACGGCTCTCTGCTGTGCACTCTCTCACGGCGCTGCGCTTCGGGGAAATGTTCCAGTGTTGTCATGGAGCGGCTTTGTGGGAAGCGAGCGTACGGAGGGTACTGAGCTGGGATACGACAGCGTCAGTGATTACAAGCCACGCTTCAATCCGAGACCTTTCAGTCATTACCAGATTGTTCATGAACGATACTCATGACATTATCACAGATTTGTGCTCCCCTGTATGAAATACCAGACTTTTCTGGGAGACTTTATCAGTCATATAATGTGCACTGCGTCTCTATCTGGAGGCTTCTCTCTTTTCCTCACTGTTAATTATTCATCCACAGCCTATGGTGAGACACGACCGAAGGACTCCTACCAGGCTGTAATGAGACCATAGAGGCAGAAGCCCACCTGAGACGCTCAAACTCCACATCGTCCACCAGGAAGTCTCGGGTCTCGACCAGCTTGTGGATCTGCTGCAGCAGTTCTTCTTCCTTCAGCCGGTCCTCGGTGGATTTGTCGTTATCTGCAGCACAAGAGTCATGTTGTGGTTTCCCCGGATTAACTGCTTTACTACAAATGTAGGCATTCAACAAGTCATTTCAGGAGGAATCAATTTATGTTACAGCATAGATATTTTGGCAAATGTGATCCTCCGTTTTCTTGGTGGGATTCAGATGAGAAGTTCCATACTGCTCTCCTGGCTGCAGTGTTATTTATACAGCCCTATCACAAATCACACAATTGCTTCAAGGGGCATTAAAATCTCTACAGTGCATGACCTCTCTGTCCTTGGACCCGATTCAGATAAGAAAAAACTCCCTCCCACCCAAAAGAACCACTTTAAATGGGAAAAATTGCAACGTGATATTACAAAAACATGAGAAATGACCACGATCATTTGGATGCCATAAACTTAGATACCTGTCCATATCCAGAGGACTCCTACCTGGTATGGACACCAATTTCTGCAGCTCCTTCTTCAGTCGAGTGATTTCCTTGCACAGCTGAATGTCATCCATCCTGCACAGGCGTGACGGAAGAAACAGACACAAACGCCGGTGTAAGTACAGCACATGTTGGTGGATTCACAACTGCACTGTGTGGGGAAATGAAATTCAAACAGAGAAAGCTTGGTATTGATCGTATATTTCACACAGGAGACGGCGCAATCTTCTCCGAGGAGAAATCCCTGCAGCGTCTCCGAGCCACATAGGTGTCACTCCCTCGGTCGACGGCCTCCCAACTCAGTGGATCATTACTGACTCGGCCCTGTGGACGAAGACGCTCTGTGCCTTCCTCGTCTGACCGACCCTGACGTGACCCCGAAAACACACATCCTACAGGCACGCTTACTCGCACACATTCATCAGCGTGAGCAGATCGAGAGCCTCGCCACCGGGCCTCGTGTCAGATGTGACTCTCCACAGATGTGTAGGTAGAGAAACGGCCATGAGGTCTGGAATACAAATGATACATTTCACTTTAGCGTACCGGAGGTAAACACAACCTATCATTTGTTTCCTTGTGGACCACTGGGGGGAAAGAAGGTGCTCCGAATAGTGACTCTCGATGTCCGTCCTCTCCTCCTCCTCCTCCTCCTGTCTCTCATTCTCCCATTTTCTCTGCTTGACTCTTGCTTGCTACCCCATACACGACACTCTTCACGTCCCCCCCACTGTCTGAGCAGCTTCGCTGCCTATCTTTCAGAGGAGTACATGAATAAATATCCATGCATTAACCTGCTTAGCGGGAAAAAGGTAACGCCTTTAGCTCGGGGTGTGATGGGGAGACATTCGAGGGCAGAGCTGCTCGGAGATGTGTTTCTGATACCAAGGTGTGCTCTTGAATGGAAACATGATTTGAACTGCTTTTGGTGGGGAAAAGCATTAAGATGCATATATACTTGTTCTGGTTTGGCAAGGTATCGATGCACTTTTGTGACTGAATAATGAACTGAATCATTCATTTATTCAGGTGTATTTTTACAGGCCAGACCAATCACCAATGAGACACAGATTCAAATTGTCAATTTTTGGATTTTTGGATTCATAATACGCAGATGATGACTCCTTGAGACTTTAATCCTGCATCACCAATACATGAATTAATGGTGAAATCAATAGGTTCACTTACTTACATACTATATGAGAAAAAAGCAGTTCTGTGACGGGATTCAAACATCCTGTCTCCAACGTGAAAGTCAGCCAGGCACATGGATGACATTCTCCCTACTTTCTGCACTGAGCTCAGACCAGCATTAACCCTGATAATGCTTTCACCACTCGACCGTGAATCGGTTTGGTCTCCAGCAATCACATGACGACGTGTTGGCGTCGTTGAGCCACTCACATGTATCTGAGCTCCGACTCCCGCCTGACCAGGACGTCCCGGATCCTCTCGATCTTAAAAAGTTCCCCCTCGATGTCGTCCACGGTGATGGTGGAGTCCGCCATGGACACCACGTCGTCCTCTAAGGGAGAGAGAGAGTGAGAGAGAGAGAGAGAGAGAGAGAGAGAGAGAGACAGAGAGAGAGAGAGAGAGAGGACAGCTTTTAGTACTGCTGAGACGTGTGGTGGACCGATTTGCAACATCTGCGGTGTATTCAGATTCTTTTTCAGCAGAATTCTTAAAATGACAAATACTGTACAGAGACAGGGTGACACACATGAAGGAACTGTTTTTTTTTTAAATGATCCAATTTCCAATATGACACTGCAGAACAAACACTGCACATGAATATGCATTTTAAACTAAACAGATGCAGCAGATGTACTTTGAAACTGACGCAGCAGGTCATCAAGGCCAAATTACCATGTTTTAGTGGCACACACACACACACACACACACACACACACACACACACACACACACACAACACACACACACACACGCGCACACACACACACACACACACACACACACGCACACACACACACACTAATTAAGTGCACGAACCCAGCATGTTGGGTCAGCACAGGAAATGAACCTCCCTCAACTACCGACTACGCTGCCTTTGTCTGCTGTAGAGAGATAGCAAGCCATAATAGTGTAATCACCACAGGCGGAATCTAAAGAGATGATTGGTCAAATAATCAAGTAGTCAACTGACATTAATCTAATTATTATCTAAACTAGTCTAAGTGCTGTTATTCTATCTCATATAACAGTTAAAGCCTTTTGTCCCCCTCATAATAATTGTTTCTTCTGTGTCTGGGCATCTTTATTATACACAGCATGTGCATGGCAGGTGAATAAGACATCATTAAGTAAGCGAATAAGTCATTCAGGTAATCATATAATCATCAATTACCTTCAGCGTGTTCATTGAAACAACAGAGCGGTTAATAATCATTATCCCCCTCTAGCAATATTCTCCCTCACACCCAGCAGCTCTGCTTTCAAGCAATAAATAAATAGAAATAATCATGCCACGCACTTGCTGTATATCCTTTAACTATATCCTATAACAGACATTCCATGAAGACAACTTAATAAAACAACCTTAAATTAAGCAAATGATAGCAAGTTGCACGGTGTTTGCTGAACGTGTAGCTGTGTGTGGGCTCCCTCCAAACAGCTCCGTAATACTTTATAATGAGTCTGACATCAAAGCGTTTCACAGTAGCTTCTATACAGGCTGAGCAACGGCAGCTATATAAGCAAACCCACCAGCATATGACACATTTCACTGAGATACATACACAAGGTTGAATTTACCCCCAACATAGTCTGACCTTCTTAAAGGCAGGTGTAGTGGCAGTCCAAAAGACTCCCGGTCCCGGTCCTGGATAAGTCCCCCTACCCTGCAGAGAGCTGCACAATGTGGGGGCCAGGCTGAACATAATCAGGCAGATAAGAAATACCACCACTGCCAGACTCCTCCTGCGGCCCTTAAATCCTCTTTATATGTGCACACCATTACTTAGTAGCTCTCTATTCTAGTCACATTAAGCCCCGGGGGAGGCAGCGCTGACTGGGTTCAAAGTGCTGTGAAGACAAGTCCACTGCACCGGCATGAAAGAAAGCAGAATAGTGGATCATAATTATTCAAAGTGGGACTTTATGACTTCAGGTTAGTGTGAAAAGCAACATGGGAACCATTATCCACGCTCGCTGATAACAGCCGGTTTGTATGGACTCGTAGCCCTGCTGGCATTAAAGCTCTGTTTGGGCAACTGCAGTCTGCTTTGTGCGACGTACACACACAAAAAAAAAAGATGGTTCCTAAAGTAGAAACATACATCTGTAAAGACACTCTCCGTTACTATGACAAATGTGGCTGACGTCAATGTGGCGTCAACCCGACCTTGACATCTCAGAGGAGAAAGCACAGAGCGGAGTGCTGCAGCGAGAATTCAACCGTTAATGAGGTTAAAATTATAACACAGACGTACATGGAACTATCCACACCTCCCCACGTGTGCTGAACAAGTCTTAATTCAAATGCATTGCTTCATAAAGCAGCAAATCCACCTCCTTTATTGAAAACACTAAATTAAAGCATTATTTCTCCCTACAACGTAAGAAAACTGGAATTTGATTCACTTTCTGGAGACAAATAACCATGAATAATCATTTTGTGGCTTCTTTCTCATTTTAAAGGAATAGTTTGATGTTGAGGCTAATAGGCTTTTTTTTTTTTTACTTTACTGCAGTTAGCCATTCTCATGTCTGTACCATATGGAGCTGTAGCCAAAAGGTAATTTAGCTTAGCATAAGCTAAAATATAAAAGTAGATACCTTAGCATATCTTAGCATAAGCAAAGGTATACAATATCACTGATTGTAGATAGCTTAGCGTAGCTTAGCATAAGCCAACCAGAAGCAGGAGGAAATAACTAGCCTGGCTCACTCTGGAACGCTCCTTTATGCTAAACTAGGCTAACTGCCCAATCGTTTGTTTCTCACATACCAGTGTTCTGTTTTACTTACTGTCATTGTCACTATCTACAGTTAGAGTGAAATAAAAACCCTTTGAGTAAAGCTGCTGGGCCTGAGAACATCCGTGGTTTTGTACTAAGAACATGTGCCAACTGATGTCATCACTGACACTTCCCACCTGCTTCAAGAAAGCCACTATCCTCCCTGTACCTAGAGTCTAGTGTCCGGCTGAAACAACTGCCGCCCTGTGGGACTCACCCCCATTCTGAAGGAGTGCTTTGAGAAACTGCCTCTCCAGCACATCATACGACCCCAGCCAAACCGGACCCTCGCCAGTCTGCTTACAGAGCCAACCGATCCACAGAGGATGCCGTCTCCACTGAGCCCCTGCACACTTGGTAAACCCATTATCGAGTGCCTCACTCTGCAACTGGTTATTTGCCTTTCTCAGAAACAGAACCCAGGCAGTTCAGATCGGCAGCCACTCTTCCACCACTCTGGTGTTGAACACGGAGCCCCCCAGGGCCATGTGCTCAGCCCACTCCTGTTCATACTGTACAACCTCGACTACAACCCCCGACTTGAAGAGATCTCTGTTGTGAAGTTTGCTAATGACACTAGCGTCATCAATGAGACTCCATATAGAGAGGAAATCAACAACTGGCAGAGTGGTGCTCAGAGAACAACCTACTGCTCAACATCAGTAAACCCAAGGAGCTGATTGACTTTAGATAAAGGCAGGAGGAGACGCACACTAACGCACTTCACAAACGGGCATGTGATGTGCACAGTCCAAAACAGCAGGGGTCTCCATTGGGTGATTAAAACTGCCCACAACCTCATTGGTCCTAATCTACCATCGCCGATATTGGTGACAAGAGGTGCCTACGGAGAGCCCAAAGGATATTAAAAGATAAAACCAACCCAACCGCCGCTTGTTCACCCGGCTGCTATCTGGCAAAGAGCAGCTTCTTTCCTCAGGCTCCGAGACTCCTACATTCATCTTCCACCCTCCACATATAATATAGTTGGTTGTTTTGTGTATTTTCTGTTGTACAACGCCAATAAATTAGACTTGAACCGTACCTGATTGTTTAACCTCAAGGAATGAACTTTTCACAGCACACAGTCTTTCCTGTCAAGCATAGGCTGACTGAAACAGATTACTAATAATTGCTGCATTGCATTGCAATAATAGCTGGAGGGGAGGCCTCATTAATGCTCGTCACACCTGCGCTTTTCTGCTGTGACGAGTCAGCAAGACAAGTACATGTCTGCTGTCTCTTTTAGATTGGACTCGTGGAAGTCCAGGGTAAGTGGACTGTGCACATTTCACCATTCTCTCCATTCTCAGAACAGATGAAATGCTGTGCTTCAGAATGCAAACAGGATCTGTTGCCACGTCATCTCAGCCACAAGCCCGCAAGCAGATACGCATTACGGTTCATTCGCCGCTTGTTTTCCTGCCAAAAAGACACAGAAGCCTCACTGATAAGGACTGGGGATTCCCTCGCAGCCGGCTGAATAACTGGACTGTGAGCTGGAAATGTACTGAAGAGGGTTGTTTGGTGTATTCAGACAACATGTTCTGCTGCAGAGGTTCTCGAGGACAGGTGATTCTGCCACTGAGCAATCATGACTCATCACTACACCTCCTTTACCCTTTCTCCCCTTCTGTTTGCTTCTCCTTGTTTCACCCCCCCCTTTATCGGAAGCCCCCGGAGACGTGAATTACAATCATGAGCTTGGTTTAAAGTCTTCTCCTCGGCTGTCACAATCCCGCTTTACACCGAACACCATACAGACAGACAGATCAGCCAGATTAGACAGCGAGAGGCCGAGGTGGAGGAGACAGGAGGAGGGACGAGGAGAAGGAGGCGGAAAACGGGAAGGAGGAGATTCTCCATTCTAACAGCTTCCCCGCTTCATTCATAATTGACGTGTGAGTAAGACCAAATAACTGTGAAGAAAAAAAAGTCAAAAATTGTCTAATTCCAGCTTCTCAAATGTGAGGATCTGCTACTTCTCTCTGATTTAAATGTCTTTGGGGGTTTTGGACAACAAAAAAGGACCTTGTGATGGACATCAAATTATTTTCCAAGTGATTAATTGCAATCAATTATGGCTTATCGTCAAATAAATCACATATTAGCCTTTAGAGGAAACATTATGACTATAAACACTGATTTCAGTCTATGAAACGCTGACTGTCCTGCCAAGTTCCCAACACAGATATTCATCATTTGAGGGCGCAGGTCCCCGAGTACCTCATCTTTCTCTTATTCAAATAGGGACGGACACACACACACACACACTAGAAGAACAAACACCTGTGGATTATTGGCTTTTGCAGAGCTGCTGATTAGAAAAACACAATGATTGGTAGAAACTATATAATATAACGCAGACAGGTCCACATCTTCCTTCTAGTGGGACAAGACAGAAGACAAACCTATGAAGCCTTCAATGAATGCCTCGGTGATTGCTATGGATTGTTTTATAAAATAAAACAGTGTAGGATCAGATTGAGGTCACTATACATGCACTGAAGGCGTGTGTGTGTGTGTGTGTGTGTGTGTGTCGTGTGTGTGTGTACCTGGTTTGTTGGCGTCTCTGCTCCATTCAGTGCGCTCCAGTGAACCGTACTGATGAGAAGATCCCTGCTTCTTCTCCATCAGTCCTGCAGCTGCTCGACTCTGTGCGTTTGCAGACGGCGGCCGGGAAACAGCGAGGGAGAACTACCAGCGGGTCTCTCAGGGTCTCGGTTCGGTGCTGCTGTGTGTCATTGAGTCATCGCCAGTCAGACATCAACCTGTAGAGGCGGAGCGAGATGTTCCAGCGGCCCCCCACCAGCGGCTGGCAGGTGTCGGTCGGTGTGCGTCTGCCCGTGTTCTCCCTGCGCTCAAGCTGGTCGCGTAGTAGCTACATGGCGCTCTCTGGTGGCCGCTCGACGCTCCTACAGCACGGGAGCGTTCACTCCACAGTCAACCTATTCAAAACCACTTTCTCGTTTATTCAGCTTAAGAAAGTCGTTGCTTATTTTAAAAACAGACAAACAGATTTTTACCACATTTATTATAAAACGCAAACACTGTTTTACAAAACAAAATCACTTTTGTACAAAATACAAGTTTGTATTTGAATGGCGTCCTGTTCATATATATGGCATGAGATGAAAAATAATGTGCAAAACGTATCATGAATTTCAAAATCATGATTTTACCCTGCCCTGCCAGGCCAGCGCGCGCGCGCACACACACACACACACACACACACACACACACACACACACACACACACACACACACACACACACACACACACACACACACACACACACACATCACATGACTTCATGTGAGGCACCCAGTAAAGCATCACTTCTACTTCCTGAGGCTGTTGACCTTTACTGCCTGGGATCATCATACCTGCGGGGCTGCATCAAAAAATGAGCCCATTCTTTGTATGTAATCAAATAATTCTCTGGCAAAAAGCGACCTCTTTATCTTTCTTATATTTACAACGTGTACAGTGATGACACGTAGTCATATTACAAGCATTACACGGTTCTTTTAGTCATTGAAACAGAAACCCTGCACTTTTATGCATTTTATCCATGCATGCCGCAGTGAGTTGATAGGGGTCAGAGGTGATTTTCACACCTCAGGGCTGATACATTTCAGATAATTACTGGCATGTACGAAAATATTCCGTCTTCTACAATAAGAGAAGCTTGCATCTGGCCAGTAGACAGTGGTAAATCACAAAAGCTGCTACTCTTCTGCGCTACTTCCTGACATTAGCCTCTAACACGGCACTGCGCAGAACAAAGTGTGCTTCGAGAAACTTTCCAGAATGCTAACAACTTGCCTTTTTGCCCCAGGTACGGGAACAGCCAGTTATTCGACTGATTGGGCTAAGACGGCACTCAACTGTCAGCTGTTACGTACCAGTCTCTCAACATGCTGCACTAATGTCACTGACAGCCCAGGTCAGTCTGCATTATGTTGTGTGAACTGTATGTGTGTGTGTGTTTGTCAAAAAGGCAGTGAGCTGTAGTGTGTCTACGATGTGGAGGAACTGTTACAATCAACCCTTCAAATCTGATTTCACAGATTGCATGCTGAGTTCTTTTGATGTCACATGATTAGTGATCCAACTATCAGTATTCTTGAAGTCTTTCATTCATACAGGTACATAACTAAGCTTACTTATTTCCCTGCCCGTCTCTTTATTGTCAAAGGCACTTTTGTTCTTTGGCAATCCAAGTATTGATTTACTGTCTCAACATAAGTACAGCAGTATAAACACTGTTCAGGGTTCAGCAAAACCCTGCTGTGGAACACAACTTCCAGACAGGCCAACTAAAAGGTCTGAAACATCTGGTTTTCAGGAGCAGCTCAGTGGGCGGTCTGGAACAACCATTAGCCCCCCCCCCCCCCAAAAAAAAAAAAACAGCGTGAGCGGTCTTCATTCCCAAGCGTCTCTGTGTGGATACTCCACAGTGTCAAGTGATGATGCCAGCAAATGTGTTGATTGGTAGAGGGAGTCCTTTGCTCATGTATTTGCTCAGTCCGGCGTCTTTGTCCTCTCCCAAATTGACTTTGGACCTCATGGATTTCTGGACGCAGTATCCGGGATCAACACACGGGGAGATCTCGATGCTGCAACACAAAAAAAGAGTCATCGGTTTGGGTTGCACAGAAAGCTGGGTCCATGATCCACCGAGACCAAAAGGTCTTATTTGCTACTGATTCTAAATGTCCAGAAAATCCAATTGAGAAAGTGAAAGAAATCAATCCTGATGGAGCAGTTTCAAACACACACTGCAGGTTTCCACTTTAAAACCCGCCATTGCTGGAACCCTAAAGAGACCGTAATTGATTAACAGATCTCTTTGTTCTGCTCGTGCTTTGTTTTTGTTTTATGTAAAAATGTTCTCACCTTTGCACATCCCTGTAGGTCCGGCCACAATCTCTGTCCAGTGTGACGGTTAAGAGTCGACTCTCAGAATTGCGAATCTTTATGTTGCTGGAACGAATCTTTGACTTCTGAGAATTTCAAAATGAGAGGATTTATTGTTGTGTAGATAATCTTTGTAAGGATGATGGATGAACCTAGATTTGTACTGACTAGACTCACCACTATGCTGTTTTTAGTCTTTGTGGGCGATTCATTCAGTGTCATCGTCAAACAGTTCAGATCTATGAGAAGGAGGCAGAGAGAAATAGGGAGCATGAGAACAAGAATTAATTAAAAAAACATTCAGTGGGCTGCCAGTGTTTGAGATAATACTGAACCTTCTGCTTCGTTGGAGGGAATGGCGTTGACCTGAGCGCCTGACGTCCTGACTGAGATTCCTTTGTCGACATCTCGGCCACTTAATGTCACCTGGACACAAAAACAAAAGCATGCAAATGTCAAGGGTTTTGAACTCACACACAACACCATCTGATATTTCTGAGCAATTCTTTCAGTCGTCGATGAGGTGTGTGGCTACAATGAAGCTCCCAATGCTGTCGTCTGATGAGGAGACTACAAAGGCGGTTCGGTGGAGTGGACTCCGCTAAATGTTTGATCGAATGAACAGAATCCATACGGCAAGTTTTCACCATTCAGATTATGGATTTTTAAAAATCGACGTACCTTTCTGTAGTTCAAGGAGACAACAGCGCCGCCCACCTCCACTGAGCTCTTTTTCTGTTTATCTGTTTGAGAGATGGGCATGTTGGCTGTGCACACATATCGGCAGGCAGGTGTGTGTGAATATTAATAAAATATACTTGAACCCAATTCACCTCGAACCGACGCTGAGATGTGTCTGAACTCAGGAAACTCCATTCCTAGATGAGTAACAAACACATCTTCCACAGGTGCCTTTTTCTCGTTGGTGAATGTGATCTAATGGAAACAAACCATTTTAAAAATGACATACCGTATAAGTTTTTGGCGTAAAGCTGTTGAGCTCAGTAGGTGTTTCAGGTTGGAGAGCGCGCTGTGCTTTTGACCCTCAGAAACAAATAAATGACACAGAAAGAGGGATCGCACTACCTTAACAAAGTAGATGGTGAAGTAGACTGGCTGCTGGCCGGTACGGACGTAGTAGGAAATGACATCAGACACAAAGGGCTCTTTTTGCCTCCCTGGGTTCATCTGTTGCTAGAGAAGACAAAAGTCACATAGTCATATGAACCTTCCTGCCTGCATGAGGTCGGAACCACAAACTCGTTTTGGTCGCAGCAAGTGAATATAGCGAGTCAGTGAAAAGGTCAGCTGCTTGTCACGTACGACAACAGTGCGTGCTAACTTGCCCAGAGTGAAGTTTGTGGTTGAGGATTTCAGGGGAAGAGGGGAGAGTGAAAGGATTACTGACAAAAACACAGATTGGAACGAATATATTGGCTTGAGTGAGTAAATCGCCAGTTTTTTAAATTGTATTATTTTCTCTTATATATATATATATATATATATATATATATATATAGTATTTCCTGTTTTAGGCACGCAAGAGTGAGTGTGAGTTCAGCTCACTGTAACTGTGGTTTCGATGAAATTCACATTTACTTTCCTTGCTGTAAAAGATGTTATGTAACTTCCTGTGCTTCAACTGTGCAGACAACAGTTCTCAGTGTCTTAACGACAACACCGTTGAGGAGAAAAGGTTAGCGATAATGAGGGGCTTCATATAACATACATAGGCCTGCTGTGAAGAAGAGAAAAAGACATTTTCCTTTACATTGTTTGAAAGTGGATCATACCATCTTAGCCAGTTTGGGGATCATGCAGCCTAAACCCTTGATGTTAGTGTTGTACCACGGGTCCACCATGCTCAAATAGGAACCCAGAGTGCAGAGGTTTTCCTTGGATTGGTGGAGGTTTTCCTAGAAAAAAGGAACATGTACAAGTAGAAGCATTTCCAGGTGGTAGTGACAGCATTGTGATTGGGCATTTTAACGGTTCTTATCTCTAGAGGTGTGTTGGCCTTCACACAATAACAGACTGTTGACAAGAGGAAGCGGCCTTACCTTGATAGAGGAGTTGGGAGTCGTAGGCCTGCAGACAGGGATGTAGTAAAACTGGAGGTTTACTTTCATTGTAAGGTAAAGTCTGCGTGCTTCCCTTTTCCTGCAAAGCCAAGCCGAAGATTCGTGAGAAGCACAAAGTGTGTGAACGCTCGACTGAGCTTAGTTCTTAAAACATTGTTTATTTGTTTTATTGTTCTTTAACTGATCAACTTATTTTGATATCATTTATATTCTTGTATAATTTGCCAATTATTTTTAATCTCTTCAAAAACAAAACATCATTTTGTTTTTATTTAAACATTTTTTTGTTCTATCTTATTTTTCCATATAGTATTATCCTTATCATTTAGCATATGAATGTTTTGAAACTTCATCTAAGGCGACAGAAATCATTTCCACCATACATTCATAGTAAGGCAAACAAGTACTCAAAAAGTAATACATTAACTATAATCAAGAACATTTATTCAACATAACAAGCCAATGTTATCATCAAAATCAAAATATTCTACAGCACAGTATATACTTTTATTGTGTAAAGTCAGTTGTGTTTCAGGAGAAATTATATTTCCTCTTTATTATGTGAGTTGCTCCAAAATCTCATATCATCTTTTTAAGAAGGGAAACCCAGCGTATGTTGAGAGAATAAAGCTTCCATTATTGTATCGTTTATTCAGGGTTTGACAGTTACTCTGAGAGAAACATATTCCATCAGCTCAGTCGCACACAAATCTCCATCTGTTGTCAAAGAAGCTTCATCAGAGATGGAGTTCCTCACCTGAAGAAGTAGTAGGCCTTGGCCAGGCGACCCAGTACTCTGTCGTCTCCCATGGCAACTATCCGGGCAGTAAAGTGTCTCTGCTGCTTGGGGAAGGGGTTCTGCATTGCGCTGCTTCCTGCCCGCCTCTGCAGCGTCGCCACTCTTCTTCCTCCCCTACCTCCATTTCCTCCTCCTCCTCCTCCAGCGAGGCTTGCGTGCTCCTCCAGGGTGTCCTGCATCAGCACCATACTCTCCTTTACAGACGGCTTCATCTTGATGCCTCCACGCCGCGACAGCCTCCCCGACTCTTGCTCACTGGGAAAAGGAGAAGGTTTACAATGATACTCCAAGTGCTCAGCATTTCAAAATGACGTGATGCTCGAAAACCAAAACAAGTTCAGCAAAAGACGCTTCTCTGAACTGACATCAAACGACCTTCATGATCTTGGTGGGGATTACCTTCATTATTTCAACTTCTTTTCAAGTGTCTAATTTCACGTGATTTAAATGGAAAACAATAGCTCTAAAGGTAAAACGCAGGAAACAGGCAGTGGCCATCTCCCTTAATGTAAACTAACAGGGAGTAGATTTACCTTTCGCTTTCCAGAGATGACGACAGGGAGGAATCAGCGCCGGGGGGCAGGTCTCTTTCGATGCCGCTGTCGTTGGACAAGACGGAGAAGCGAGCGGACGGCGTCGGGTCGTTGGGCGACTCCCCCAGCTCAAAGTCCTCCTGCTCCTGGCTGAGGGAGAACTGCTCCGACAGAGAGCTGGACCGCAACCACTTGGCCAGCACTCGCCCTGTCGACATTTCATCATTCATCATTTACACGCCCGCTTCCCATGCACTCTTAAGCCTCGGCATAAACACGTCACAGACTTGACTTTCCTGCTTTGTGTGGTCATTTGGTTACGGATCTGCGGGGGTACATGTGCCCGCTCTTCCTCTGGGAAAGAACTGTAATTCATGCGCACGGAAGGAAGCTCTGGGGCGTCTGAGAACTCCTTTCACAAGCATTTGGCCAGAGCCTGCCTTGTGATCCGTCAGCATGTGCTGCATCATATGCAGCGCTGCGTACACTACGTAAACAATCATCATCGCTGGGCTTCATTTACAGAAAACTCTGTTCTAGTACTGTATCTCATTGACGACCTAATGCAGGGCAATGACACATCTTCCTCATTCAGAAATTGCGTGTGGTTCTCAGAGCGTTCCCAGAGTGCACTGTTGCTGAGTACAATGGTTTACACCTTTACTGTACTGAGAGGATAAAGACCATACTGTAAATGTACCAGACACAGTCAGTTTCACAGTCCTGCTGATTCAATTTACATCCGTTAGGGTTAAATCAGTTTGTTACATTAAGTGAGGCCAGCTTTGATAAACCCGAGAGCAGGGGTTTTTCTGAGACTCAGACTTTGGGCCGCCCCTCAGGCTTGGAAAACGCAGCGCCTACAATGGATTTAATTTGTGCTAATCTGCTAATGAGGCTACGGCTGGGGAATAAACGTTCATTTATAAAAGGATTTATGTATGTATGATTATTGGAGTGCTCTGTGATTACAAAAGAATTCTCCTTTATTTCATCATATTGAGTTGTGTTTCAAGAATAATTCCAGTTTCTGCTACTCACAGATATCCAGATCCTCCGTCCACAAGTGGAAGCTCATCTCTGGGTTAGGAAGAGGACAGTCACACAGTTGTCCGCCGGACAACAGCTCTGCAGCGCACCACACACACACACACACACACACACACACACACACACACACACACACACACACACACACACACACACACACACACACACACACACACAGGAAGAGGACCAAAACTGTCACAATGACACTCAAAACACCCCCACAGCTTCCTCTCTGTGAACACCGCTGTCTGGTCTTCAATCACATAGCTGCGATGAGGGGCGGCAGGTTCATCACATGGCTCGCTGACACGATAAGAGTCATGGAAATAGATATCCGCAAAGTTAGAAAAATACAGACAACTGCCTCGACTGATTTGAGCCATGGAGGAAACCGCTAAATAGGAGCAAGGTCACACATTTGATCAGGTGGACACAGAAAACATGTCCATCACCGACAGTGTCTTGAACAGCTCTGATTCAGCAGCTGTCAGTACTTTCTCTGCACAGAGCCTTTATTATTATCTAACCATCAAGTAAATGGTTACTGCTGCTCTGTACGTACAAAAGACGCCAAGGGCTCGTGAAGCCAGCAGTGTGGCCAGATTACAGTCACGCACCTTGCCAAGTGTGTTAGGGAGTGTGCCGAACACACTTTCCTGATTTCGCTGACGGATTGATTTGATTCGATTTTATTCATAACAACAAACAGCAGCTCAACCAGGGCAGGGAGAGCTTACATATAGGGAAAAGTCAGGATAACACAATAAAGCCCTAAGGGGGATTTCCATTGTGGTTGACGTAGGAAGCCAGACAGAAGACATTGGGGAGAGAAGTAGTGAATGAGAGTAGCTCAAAAGACTTTAGTGGCAGACCTTGACTTAAAAAGGCAGCCGTTTAAAGATAAATGACTATTGGCAGATGAGTGGCGGACTTAGTCTTAAGGGTCGGCGATAAAAAGATCTCGAAAACAGGCCCCAAACAAAGAAGACTCACGTCCAATATATCCACCCACACAATCCATGTCACTTATCCTCCCTTTACAACTGAAGTGGATGCAAATGAATGCAACCAATTATGAAATCTAAAAGAAATATGTAATAATGCAGCAAATAATGCAGATACATGTTGTGGTTTAGAATATTTTCATCTGTTAATCTCAGAACTGCAACAACTTCATCAGACTCGTCTCATCTCTTTTCCTTTTTCCACTCCGTTCTGTTACATAAGACTGCGGTTCTTGTGGTTTCCTTCACTGATCTTTAGCTACACCAATGGGTTGTATTATGCCAAAGACAGGGCAGCTGCTTCTCAGAGAAACTCAACACTGTCATTCCTTCCGACGGGGCTCCTACCTGAGTCTGTGTCAGTGACGATCTTGTTGTACAGCTGCTTAAGACGCCTCCTCAGCGCTCCCCCATCCCCTCTGACGCCCTCCTCTGCGCTCTGCTCCAGAGCCGCCAACACTTCCTGAAAGTGCGACTCCACGTCTTGACCCATGTCCTGTCCCAAAACACACACACAAAAACATAGCGGCTGAACTCACATGCACACACAGGAAGATAAACACGTACAGACTCGGTATTAATAGCAGAGAGGTGAGGGGTCGGCGGCGGGCGTGTGCGTCTCCCTTAGTGTGCGTCCTGCTGAGGTGTTACTTTAGGATCGGTGCCAGGAGACACTTCCACCACGCAGCTCCAACACAACAGGCCTTCATTCAGGATGTATCGCAGGACACGTACATGTGAGGCAGGGGCTCCTATACTATTTTTAATCCAGGAGAGAAAAGTAAATAAAGTCGTTCATTCATTCCCCCCTGAATGGCAACTGCCCATTCACAAGGAAAAGATATCGCATAGTACTGAAATGTATTCTTTAACTAATCAAGAGCACCAACAATATGTTGATAATTCACAAACCAGCTCACAAAACCAACCAAAACCTGCTCTGTTGCTGCTTTACATAAATATGCCATCAGATTTGGAGTAAAGTAAAATACAAGTCATCGTCATCTCCCCTCCTGCAGCTGTTTTGAAGCACAGGCTAACCAGGGCTCAAGCCCGATGGCTGCAAGATGCTCCATGTGTAAAGACCAAACATCCACGAGAGAAAACCTGTTTCTAGCAGCGGCGTATCTGACTGACCGGTTCTTCACACATATGCATACATTATGTGTGAGAGAGATTGACACTGGCAAAACTTTCTCGATTCTTTATGTTGCAGGAAACTCAATTTCCAACTTTCTCCATTCATACAGCACTGATGTATGCAGAGATCTCCCAGTATCACAGATCTATACATTTACAGTCTTCAGTGTCAGAAGCGGAGCACTAGTCAGTCACATTCATCTCACTCAACATCTGTCCACACTGAACTGAGCCGTGGCAGGGCACATTTGATGAAGATGGTTGAGTTAATGGGTAAACAATTAAACACGGTGAATTCTGAGCCAGGCTCTAACTATATATGAAGACATGGCAAGCATGCGGAAAACACTCATATTTACTTTCCACATCCTTGTGAGTACAAGGAAGGGTTTCTTAGCCAGCAAAATACATGAGGCACACCTGCGGTGAACTGAACAGAACAGAACGCAAATAGACTAAGCATGAAAGCATTGACACTGAGAAGAGAAGAGAGGGCGGTGAGAGATCACACCCAAACAGGATTGTGACCTCAGTGTTAAAGTTCCACTGACCTTCAGGGCTCGAGCTAGTTTGGGGCCGTGGCACTGTTCTGCTCCTAAAGCCGCCTGTATGGAGTGTTGGACAACACTGCACATGTGATCTAGAGGACTTGGAGATCCATCTGAAGCTGAGACGGACGTTTCAATATCTCCCAACAGGACTTGTCCCAAAGAACCAGAGAAGATTTCTGGGTCGGCCAGAACGAAGACCCTGCAGCGATGGAGAGGGAAGAAAGTTTGACTACATGCAGCAGTATAGAATAAAACAAGTTTGGATAAATCTTCTAGTCGCCAAAGTTGCCATTGTAGTACCCTCAGACATGTGATCCAGTTTTATTACTGACTCACCTCTCCTGAAAGGGATAGTGCTCATTCTTTAGCCTCTGCTCTGCTGTGACCATCCTCTGGTACATCAGACCTGTGGATCAAACAGGCATTTAATGGCAGTATGTGGTTGCAAATCCTCATATGGATAAACTGGCTTCTTGGCGTGATGGCCCACTGCTTCCTATAATCTCCTGACATGTCAAGGGAGAAAGCTGCTCATTTGCTCTTACGGGCTGCTAAAGTCTGTATAACTGTGTAACTGTCAGTTATTTTAAAGCAGCAGTCCGTAAGAATTGAGATACGTTGCTTCTAGCGGCCTCTTTGGCGGTAGATGGAACTGCAGATGAGCCTCGGGAACCTCATCTCCCTCACCCAACAGTGTTGACTGTCTCTCATCTGCGTGATGCCTTCAAATGCTCCACACTGAAAGGAGGTCCGTCGTTTTTGCCTCGTTCACTTTAGACTAGAAGAAGCCTGACTCAGCAGTTGGAAGTTACAGATTTACGATTACAATGAAATGCAGCATACTTCCGTGAGTAGCTCCACCTGGCCAGACCAACCGCTGCTGACTGACGTAAAAAGCCTCACTAATTTAGAATTTTGCGCAGAATGTCGCTACAGACATGTAGATCCTATTTCTGTATAAGTACAAGCACTTCCATCAGTGGGTCATGAGATCAATCACCATTGTTTTAACTCACGCTTTGATAGATAGTCACTTAAAAGACAACACACTTAAAAAACGCATCTCTGGCATCCACTATCTTTCTGATTTATTTCTTCGTTTGGCTGCATTTGCTGCCTTCTTTTATGATTCTTTTATAAATATTTCTACCAAAGCATGCGTGGTCTGCCTTTTCTGCCCCCTTCTTGGAGTATGGTAATAGAAAATGTATTGTTTTCATTGACCTGTTTGGTCATCATGGGAAGTGACTGTTGTGAATATAATCACAGCATAATGATAAAATGCTTATGAACAAATCACTGTCATCTTGATCATAAAAGGAAGATGAGAAGGCTACAGAGTGATAATCAGAGCTATTACTGCACATTTAGTAGAATAGCATTTAAAGTGTCAAACAATTACAGGCTAGAAGAAGTTGCCTGACAAGAAAACAGCGAATTTGGCAGCTGGAGCTTCCCAAGCAGGTTGTTCTGAAGCCCTAACGGAAAGTACCAATCCACTTGTTATTAAACTGAAGTGTAAAGCTGAGGAACTGAATGATACCTGGAATGAAGCGTTCGGTTTTGATCCGTCTCGTGTAGTTGAGGCCAACGGTGCAGTAGGGGTGAGGGTAGGTCAGGAGTCTCTTACAAAAGTCATAAACCCGCTTGTACAGCTCATCTGGAATGTAGGCTGTCTGGAATATCAACAAAAATACACACATACACACACACACACGTTAAAACCATTGCCAGTAAGGAAAACTCTATGGGGAAACCACGTCATCTTTTCAGATGTTCACTTCCTTGTAGGGTAATCATATTCAGATAATAATCAATACCAAAAATGCAGTGCTGTCTGTCAGGCTAGAAGAAGTTACCAGACAAGATGACACTAAATTAGTGTTACGTTTGGTGTCTCCTAGAGCTCGACGATAGTATCTTACATTTCATACAGAGACCGAACCAAAGCATAAACCAGAGACTGTCTGTGGCACACACAACAAGGTCGCTGCTGAGATGTCGTTACTTTAAGTGTTAGCTACAGAGTTAGCATAGCCTAGCTCTGATCGGTTGGAACTCCATTCAGAAAACAAGCATTTTCAAAGTTATTTGCGTATTGTCTTGTGGACAGACTTAACAAACCATGAATTCGGACTTTTTGCCAATCGTCGTCATTCTTTCGCTACTTCTGCATCATTTTTATCTGTTTACTGCAGTCAAATCATTGACGTTGTCTAAACAGATTTAAGCCTCCACCCTGGCGTGTCCAGCCCGGGCGATGCGAATAAACGCAAATGATCCTGCAGCCAAACTCTTTAAAGTCCCAGATTGAAGCTGAGAAAAGCCAACCAGCAATGAGAGAGAACCAGTAGCAGCCGGTTCTACCATCAATTTGATCAGCTATGAAAATATGGTGCCAAGTCACCAGAAACACAGGAAATAAACAGGACTTTCTAGTCTAGTCTAGGAAATTGTAGTATTGTGAAAACCCCACTTCGTTGTTGACATGTGTTCCAGGATTTAAACACTCCTCCTCCTGTTAGGTACTTTCTGGTGTAAAAGTGCTGATCAATAGTGATAATCAGATATAAATGATCTTTTCACTTTGGCTCTGGAAAAATTGATTAGGCGAAAATTCTGTCTTCAATAAGTAATGCAGAAAAGTGTGAACAATCAAGTCTGAGGCAGCTGTACCTGAACGATGGCATACATCAGTGTGTGGAGCAGAGGGATGATGCATTTGCGAGAGTCCCATCTCTCAGCCTGCGGGGAAAAAAATCACATACATTCAAGTCTACACTCTCATTCCTCTGCCGACGACGGGCTGAGAACTGCACATTCAGCTGAAACGATTCAAAAATTTGTCGATCATGCAAATATTTGTTTCTTAAAAAAAAAAAGCGTAACCGATTGTTCACGTTTCATAGATCAAAGAACTAGTTTATTTACTTAAAAAGAATAAGCCAGCCACAATTTTTGAACAGCCAGGGCGAGTGTTGGGTAAAAAAAACAAAAAAGAAACATCCATGCCACTACTGAGATCAAATACCTTTTCCAGCTCTTTTATCAGCAGCCACACCAGAGATACGCTGTTTGCAGGACTGTTTTGAACCTTCTTATGAAGCGTCCATCTCAGCATGCCTGCACACACACAGATAAACACACAAGCCATTAATAGATGCAAGATTTCCACAGCACTAACAAGACTTGCTAAATGTGCCACGCCTTTCTTCATTACAGCGCTGTTCCAAAATGTGTCTATAGGACAAACAACAGAGCCCTCACACTGATGACACGCCTAAATGTACCACAGTGAGAAAAACACGAGCGGGCTGGCTTCACAACATATCTATGCATGGTAGTTACGGGGAGCAATTGGAGAAAAAAAACCCCACAGAAACAAAAGAAGTGTCAGTTTTGTCAAGTCCAGTCCACATGTCCGGATATACAGAGCCACTGGGAACGTGTTCTTTACATGATTTGCTGTTGCCACATTCTGAAACATTTTCACCATAAACACCCAGTGATAAAATCAGGTGGTGTGGTTTGCAAGAGAGCGGGCAGAGACAGATAAAACCACATCAGCTGTATAAAAAAAAAAAAAAAAAAAAAAACAGTGTACTGTAGTAGAAGTAGTTTACCTTTGTTGAAACAGTCTGGGGGCTGCTGGTTGCCCGTTTCCCGGGACAGCACAGCCTGGATGCTGCGGTAGAGTTCTGACTCTGGAACTGTTGGGGAGCAGCCGGCTAAAAATAGTCAAAAGGTTTTAGTGTCTGAATATTAAAAAAAAGGTTTTGCATAAGAAGTACAGTATAAGAATTGTTTGAAACAGAAACCAGCCCTCAAAAAATAATAATTCATGTTTTATTTGACATATAAGAGCTAAAGGTTTTTACAGAGCTATTGTCAATATCTTTTAATCACTCTACAAATGAGAAAATACTGTCAACGTCAAAAAATGTATGCACACAAGGCATTAGCTAATGCTAACTTTTGGCAAATAGACAAACAAGTAGCGCAGAAATATGTATTTTGGATGTTTTTTCCCACTAGAGGACATGTTATGGAAGCAAAATATCCTCAACTCTTAAGATAATTTAAAAAATTGCATACAAAATGATGTTGTTGCCTAGGGGTTTTTCCCTTAATAGAGAATAAATATCATTTTTTCTACACAAATCTGCATCATTACGTAGTGTGTGTGTGTGTGTGTGTGTGTGTGTGTGTATACCTGTTGCCTCCATGCTGCGCATACTGCTTGAGTTATCCCAAGGGGCCTGGCTGGTCATGTCTCACATGCATTGTGGGTCTATCGACTGTAAGCAGCAAGAAGACACAGATGGGAAGTGTCAGTCATGTCCGGTCATGTCCGAGGTCAAACACTGATGGGTGAACAGCCTGTCTGACAAATGGCGGCTGACAGTTAATGGGGGTAAGTGATGACTGTGTCCTCTTTTTGTCTGCTTGTTGACGGCAGACTGTAAAAGTACACGGATTCATATAATGAAGCTATAATTTAAAAAAAAATTATACTATTAAAGTCTGTCTATGTGTCTCTTTTTATATTTGTGTGTGAAACAGTGCTGAAGGGTAACATCCAAAGTTTAGTATTTGAAGGTGGTCAATACAAAAGTCAGAGCATTTCTATTGCTTCCACACGGCTCTCAACATGGCGACGGCTGAGCCGGCGGGTCGCAGCTAAAAGCTTTAATGGTGCAAATAACAGCAACAGTGCCAACAGTGCTAACAGATTTACCAGTGTTTATGGGGTGAAACCACGGGACGGGCGCTACGCTTACTTGACAACCACGTAGGAGAGCAGCTCAGAGTGGCGCCTTGAAGCCACGAGAAGCTCATATAACCACACACACGGAGAGACATCACTCTGCTCGGGTGGTGCTCCGCTACATCTTTACATTAAAGACAGAACCTTTGAATGTGGGTTACCCACACGAATACACACCTACTGATAGTTAACAGGTGACAAAGTGCTCCTATTAATAACTTCCACCTACTTCAGTGCTCAAGCCACTTAGTTTATCTCAGGTCCCACTAGGGCTGCACAATTAATCGAATTTTAATCACGATCACGATTTTGGCTGCCACGATTAAATTAAGATGATCGTCGGCGATTTTCTCAACCCAATAGTCAGCCGACCACCAGGGGGCGACCGAAAGGTTAGGGCTTCATTAAGCTGCCTAAACTGCAAGCGAGCGAACCCTGCAGCAGCGGCAGCCTCAAATTATATAAAGGTACAGACACACCAACTCCGGCAACGGACGTCAAATCAACGGATCCCATTCATTGTCTATGTAGAGCAGGAGCTCCGCATGATGGATACGGCACGTCGAATTGGCGGCCCTGTCGCCGTATGTGAATTTGCATAAAGTTCGATAGATTGAACTTATGCAAATGCCGTCCGTCCAACGCAATGCCGCCTGCTCCAGAAACTTCGTTCAAACTATCAAACTAGGCAGTGTTGATCAAATATGAATCCAGATTCTGTTACTGCACTACACATTTCCCGCCTCAAATGTTTTCAGAAACATGCTTTAGCGTGTAGTTTAACTGTAAAATGAGATCGTTTGTGGCCCGGCTGCCATGTTGGAAACGGCAGAGCGAAACTCAAGTCCCGCCCACTTCCCAGGACGTCTATCCAATTGATCCAACTTGAACACAGAAGCGCCCACTCGCCGGTGCGTTCGACCGTCCGTTCCGTCCGTATCCGTCGCTGCCGGAGTTGGTGTGTCTGTACCATAACAGTGTGAGAGCGGGTGTGAGACGCGATGTCGGGAGCAGCATCTGGAGGTGAGGAGCAGCTTGTGCCTCGTAAGGGCTCCACTTCCATTGTGTGTCTGCATAGGCTTCATTTTTTTCATTTGTTTGCACTTTATGATTGCACTTTGCAATGGCATATTTAATTTTTGCCCTTTATCTTGGGTAAATTTTATTTTATTATTTATAATTTATGATATTTTAAGTTTCAATGTGAAGATTTGTCCACATAATGTTTCTTAAAAAAAGTGCAATAAAAAGACATGTTTTACCGAACATAATGAATAATCGTGATTAATAATCGTGATTACAATATTGATCAAAATAATCTTGATTATCATTTTGGCCATAATCGTGCAGCTCTAGGTCCCACACAGTTCATGAGTCACCGCTCAAACCTCCGCAACACTAAATACATAGTGAAACGTGGCCAGATACAAAATCAACCTGATTTAGTTTCCAATCCTTTGATGAAATTAATGTATACACAACACAACAAGCGCTAGCGCTAAGCGCCGATTGCCACAAGGAACTGTATTTCCTGCAGCATTTACACATAAACAGAGTGATTCTTGTAAATGCCGAGTGGTGGATGAGACTTTCATACTTCTTGTAAAAACTCTACCACTCTGCTCTAAACATACTGAGCATGAATAATCCTTATATGACAGCTTCGTCACACACAGCCGATCATAATCGTTGTGTAAAATTCATAGCAGATGTTTATCATTGTTTATCAAGAAGCCTCAGTCACAGAAACAAAAAGCTTTCTCTTCATGGAACGCGTTAACTTCTCAGCTGTCGAAAACATTCAATCGAAGTGTCAAAACAGATTTCTGTTGCAAAACTATGTCCATTGCAGAGCAGTCAAAGCAAAGCAGGTGTAAAGGAAAGATAATACTCCGTAAACTTACCGAGTCCTGTATCTAAACTGTCCTGCAGGTCTTTTTCATCCACACACTGTGCTCTCTGTACTGAAACTAACAAATGTGTGACAAGAAGCGAGAGAGTGAGAGAGAGAGCAAGTCACAGGCAAGACAAGCTGAAGGGGGAGGTGCAAGGAAGAGGGAGGGTGGGGGGGTGTATGTGCAGGTGTCAGAGCGTGTCAAAGAGTCATAACCTGTTTGAGTTTGTTGGCTCAAGGCTGAATGCATTGGACTTGTTTCTATTTTTGGACTTTTGACTCACAACATTTTGCTCTCCTTCATGTTGATTCATTCCTATTTCTTTTTTTCTCTCTCTCTCTCTCACACACACACACGCTACACACACACACACCACCGGGGGTCATTCCACAGGCCACATGTGTGTACAATGAAAGGATTTTGTGTGATGGATTAACCTTGATCCCTCGAAGAAAAGCAGCGCTTTCAAAAACGGCGAGTTAACAGCGCTGCCTCAGCAGCTGAATGTCGCCTGTTTGACCACAAGTTTCCGGTTGCCTGTTGTGTTTTCGTTCTTCTGTCCCTCCTCTCACTGAGTCTGTGATGCACAGAATGTCTCAAAAGATTGTTTCGTTGAAAGACAAAGACATCCATTTTGCATTTTTACATTTTTTAAACTCACGGACTATCGCCCCCACCGATGTGCAGATGTACAGATGTTATACTTAGTTCTTTTTACCTTCAAAAAGGGAAACTCTTATGGCTGTGTAGGAGGTGACACACACAGACACACAGCATTTCCTCTGTGTGAGAATGAGTGGGCAGACAAACTATATTTAGACAGACAGACAGAACTGCTGAAAGAGACTAAGCCAGAGTGACCGAGGGAGTCAGAGTTAAGGAAAGCTTAAAAATAGTTGCACCACTTCATTCACAACCTTTCCAAATAACTAGCTTAGAAAAACCCACAGTCTGCAGAAACATTTCTTAACAAAAACAAGCCTCTTCAAACACAAAAGCACCATCATAGCTTTTCGAATAAATAGACTTCATTTAGTTGGACTTTTGCACCAACTCCACTTTTCTGGGTATTTCATATACACAAAGAATTTTCTTAAATAAACAACTCCTCCAACAAATGACACAGGGATTAGAGAGCGAGCTTGAGTTTTAACAAACAAAACCAGGTTAAACTAACTATATGTGGACACTGAGTCGAGAGCAATGCGATTTATTGTAACACGAAGCGCTTTATGTTGCAGCTGCACAATGAAGCAAACACTAGTTAATATGAAATGAGCAGATGTTAAAATGCCCACCAATCATTTGACAAGTGCTCACTTTGCCGCATTTCCCACAGTGCACCTCAGCCCGAGGACATGGCCACACATACCAGTGAAACAAACTTCCCCTATGACTTTTGAAAATGTACAGTTAATCTGAATCAGTTCCTGATGTGAGTTTCGGCTACGATGCACATCTGTCTGTGTGTGCAGCCGTCGCATCGCAGTGGTCAGCTGAGGTCTCAAACAATATGACAGAATAGAAAACAGGAGCGCTCATTTCCGTTCCGGCACGCTGCAGAAATCTCCGAAAACAGGAAGGACCTGACGGCGGCGTGTGGAAGTACGTTCATGCACAAGAGCAAGAGAGAGGTGGTGCTGCAGTCGGGGTGGGGTTGAATCGCTTGATTGGAAATCCCCAAAGCTAGGAGCTGGTGTGTCTTCTTGACACTGATGGGCTTCATCTTTTCTTACAAAGCACTGGACAAAGTGGAAGAACGAGGAAAGCACCTGCAGAGTGCATTACCTGAAAGAAAAGTACAGGGGGACAGCACTTGAATTTCCTTGTAGGGGAATTCATGTGTAGAAGAACACTGTGTGCTGTGCAATGAAATTCCTCTTTTTCTTTTCCTTTCTCAAGGAGAAATGCAAATATGACACCGTGCAAATGTGGGGAGAAAGAAGTAGCTGAATGGCTGCTGGCCTCTTCTACCCGTGGATTGATTAAGGAGAGCTAAGAGTTTACATTTGAGGTATTAAGCTTTGAGATTATAATGCTTTGAGGAAAATAAATAAATAAAAATTTGACTGACTGTGTTTACCAGAGATTTGCTCATTTGTACCTTGAATATAAGTCATTCAGCATGAAACGCATTAAAAAAGGACTAATCAAGACAAGAAATCTTATTCGACTAAGACTTATCGACTTAGATACAAAAGTTGCAAAGACATCCCTTAAACGTTTATAATCAAAGTGATTTCCTGCATCAACATGCTGGACAATATGAGGAAGTCCTCTTCGACCGGTGCGTGCGTGTGTGTGTGTGTGTGTGCGTGCCCGGTGCGTGTCTGTAAACGTGCCTGGCCTGACTGACAAGAAATTATTTCCTCCTCAGGGCCTGCAAACATGGTGTGCAAAAATGCCCCAAAACTTGAGTGAACAGATGCATATGTCGTAGAAAACTAAAAGCAGTGTGGCGGTTGGAGGAGCCGGGTTAAATCCAACTTCCAATAGCAGGTGTGAATGGGCAGGGTGACGATGTATGCCACAGGGGGATAGTGTGCTAAATCTATCAGGCAAGAGGAAGAGAGATAGGAAGAGGTGGCGATACAAAGGGGTTTCCCGAAAAAGTTTGTGTGTTTGTGTGGTCCCTTCTGTGGGGTCTCGGAGGGTGGGAACTGGGTTAATTGGCCATTTAGAGGTCGGGGGAAGTGGCATTTAGGTCGGATTAGGCAACAGAGTTGTGGAGTTTTTAAACAACCACTTTGGTGAAACAAATGCACTATGCAAACAGACATACTGTGCTGTCCATCCTACAGCGCGGTCACACATGAGCGCCTATACAATATGCAAAAGATGCATGCAATGCAGTGCACATGCAACTCCCACTGACTTACAGGCTACCGGATCGCAGAGGAACCAAAAAAACAGTAGCTTTTCTACTGTAGCCTCAAAATCTTTTACAGTCAATTAAGTTTTATAAATTTCTACTTTTTTTTACCTTTGCACTTACAGTACAGCCTGTGCATGACCCTTTACTGCGGAGATGTCTATCATTGTTTTGGAATAGTGAACAGACTCATTATTTACGCATGAAATACTTCCAAATCCATTCTTATCGTGGATAAAAACAGCTCCAAACAAAGACGGCATTGTTGCCATAGATACAGCTGCGGCCTCAGACAGAAGGCCGTGGATAACCGGAGAGGGGAGCGCTCAGTATGACCAATTTATGCTTTCACTCACACTCTTACTCAGAAGTACTAGCTATGTAGTCATCTACTACGGTTCTGACTATGGCTTGTAAATCCTTGTCAGTTTTTGAGAAGAAAACTTGGGAAAAAAAGCTGTGAATGTCTGTTTGTTCCAAATAATGTGTTTGCCCATTTAGCCTTCAAAATTCACAGGTTCACTCTTTTGCTTTTCAAGGAATGACTGATACAGTCTCTGCTTTAGAGGCAACTGCTTGTGTGCCTTTTCAAAATGCAGATTCTCCTGATATTTAGGCAACATGTTGCACATCTTATGCCAACCGTAGCCCCCTCTTTGCCTCAGTAAGCCCACCGCAAGGCACAGGGCAACATATGAGACATTCTCTGACTAAATATTCTGGACATTATGCAACTGACGTGAGTGGAAAAGCAAACACTGTTTCCGGACATGCCCAGGGAAAATGAAAAAGAGCGCGGACAAATGTGAGGATTCTTGTGGCTTGCCAGTCTCACCACACAGCAGACCTTATTAAGCTGCTGAGGCATAATAAGGCAACACATCATATGATATATGACTGTAAACATTCACTGGGTGTAAAGTAATCCAATCGCTACGAGCACAGGATGCACCGAGTGCGTCACATAGACACGATCAGCAACACAAATAGATACACACACACACACACTTCGCATGAAAGAGCCTTTGCCACGATGGACACTGCTTTCCAAGGAGGCCGCAGACTGCCAAGAAGCAGATCGTTTTCATATTCCTCACAGGACAAGCAAAAGGGGTGTTGGCTGTCTGCGTTTTGGGAGTGTTTTGGAATAAATTTCTCATTCAAATTGTGTCAGATTTTCCGGAAAAGTGCAACAGTTGTGTGGGCTGACGAGGACCCGGGTCTACAACGAGGCACCGTCTGACCTCAAATGGCAAATGTAGTCAAAGCTTGTTTGAATTACTGATCAATTTACAGAATAATTCTTGATTAATCGACCAATCATTTAGTCCAGATATATTCAACAGAGGGTCCGCGACCCCTAGGGGGTCTGCAGATAACCACAGGGGGTCCCCAAAATGATTTGATCCCAAACTATTTTATATTCCAAAAATACATATTACCATGAAAACAACCTATAATAATTAAATATAAATCTAATCTAATTTGTTAAATGTTATGTTGTGAAATTGTGTTGTAGAAAGGCCAATATAGAATTAAATTATGTTATGTTGTATTTGTATACAATGATTATTTTAATGACTTATATGGCATTACATACATCATTACAAAGAACTTTATATGTGAAACTAGGCTGCACTCCACATTATTATTGGCCCGGTTTAAAAAGCAACAAAATTGTCCCTCCACTGTGTCACTGCCAGCTAAGGGTCCTTGGCCTGAAGAACATTGAGGACCTGTGATTTATAGACTTCATTGATTAACAATTAACCAATTATTAGAATAGTTGGAGATTTCTTTTCTGACGATTGACTTATCAATGAATTGATAAATTGTTTCAGCTTTACAAAGCTCCTCAACACAACTGATGGAAAGTGCTCCGTGAACCCAAAGCGTTCTGTGCATGACTGTGAACACTGGTATGAAGTTGCTGCTTAGCACTTTGTTTACGAGCATCCTGTCAAGTGACTTAGGGATAGTTTGAATTAATAAGGTCATCTGACTAAGCCGATGGTCAAAGCCTCAGCTGAGGCACATATGCTTTGTGTCGCCACAACAGACAGACAGGGTGGCGACGGTTTGGTCTAAATGCCCTGAACCACTGTCTCTCTTAAACCCTAAAGGGGGGGGGACTAAAAAAAGGTTTATTGATTGTTTTACCCTGCAGCAGGAGGAACTAGCCAACAAGCCCTTACTTTCAGAATCAACAGGTCACAGGTCAAATGGTAATTAAGAACATATTGATTGCTAAGTCTTAGAGTCCGTGGCCAGGTTGGTAAGGGAAATGCGTTTTCAAAAACCAGCAACCAGTTCACTGCCGCACCTTCTCCAAGTCCTCCAACTTCAAATTTGCAACCAAAGACCAAAGACTGAACACTTCCTTGTGATGCTTTGCCAGATCCCCCGCTGGCTTCATGTGGGGTGACTCTACCGGTACTACTGTACAATATTTCTCATTTGCTTTGGCTCAATTCCTTCACTTGTAAACACTGTTTCATCATTTAAGACATCACAATATGCTCCATTCAGACACACATATATTACTCACATATCTATGACATTAGAAATGAGCCAAAGCAACTGAGAAAAAGAAACAAATTAAAGATTATTTAGTATTGATATGCCTTTGGAATACCCTCCCAAACTTAAGTCCATAAATTGCTTTTAAGAGGGGGACATTTTGGAAAGGACTGAGAGGTCTTTGTACAAAAGGTCTCATGTCTCATGATGCTGACCCTCATGTGGTAGACTCGCAAACTGAGTCATCCGGTTGGCGCCTTATCCATCATGGAAAAGGATATAATTTTAGCAAAAATGTGCGTTCTGGGTTTCCGTAGAAACATGGCGGTAAACATGGCAGTGAACATGGCAGACTCAGTGAATAGGACCCAGGTTGCGGTCAAATTGTCAAAAAATGTGGTCCTATTTCTAACGCTTTTTCCTTGACCTCGGGGGAAAAGGTCACGGGTTTAAGGGAAGTTGGAAGGAAACTCATCAGGATTTAGGAAAAGACGACCGCGGTGCTCAGAGAATCTGACTGGACTTTCACTAAGCTACGTCATTATAATGCTGCTGATGATTGACAGCTGATGATCTGCACCGGTGATTAACTTGTGTCTGCGGTGGAGAAACTACAATAATAGACTGCAAAAAACGCGCCGTCCACTTCTCCACATGTTGTTGGATTTATAAGCAGCTCGTTCACTGACCGGCTTCAGCTCAGCAGCTCCTCCTTCCTGTTTGCAGTGTTTACATTTCATTTCATTTGTTGTTTGTAGGTTGTAACATTTGTAACATGATTGAAAATAAATACACCATTACATTATCATCACTGTCCACACACATTTATCAACACAATTCCAATGTCTAGGTCTGCAGGAAAGTAATTGTTAAATATGCAACTATGCATATCGTTTGTTTTGGTGTTCGGCACTTTAAATGTTGCTCTCGCAAGGAATTGTGGGTCGACGTAATCACCTTTCCTTTCGTAAAGGAAGATCTGTTGTATCCTCTGCTAAAGGAGCTCTGAAAGGAAGCATTGGAGCTCATTTCCTTTGCATTTAGAGAATCTGAACGGCCCTCATCATGAAGGCCACTTGTTTACTTCCGGGTCACTTCTTCAGTTAGTGACTATTGGACCGCAGCCCCAGTTTTTAGCTCATCGTAAGCGAATGAAACACAGCAATTCTTAGTTTCAATTGATAATACACATAAGAAAAACGTAGTTCTGAATACTTAAATGTGACACACTCTGCTGACATTACACTGACTTTCCTGTTCCTATTAAAACTAGTAGGTCATGACTCGTACACCATAATGTTGGTTGTCATGAAGCGACAAACCCGTAGCTGTGTTGCAGTCCTGGCTTAAGAAACATAATGGCTATGTGGCCAATCTAAAGGTAACTAACATACCTGAGATAAATCCAACGTCTCTACCTGCTTCAGAGTAGCTGTTAAGTTTGTTAACTATTTTTTTACTTCTTGATGGTTCTCATGTTGTAGCAGAAAGACATTTTGTTTACTGTTCTGTTAATAAAACTTTTGGGCGTGTTTCCTAAATGGGCAGTGGTTTCATCCTGCTGAAGTCAACAACTGACAACATGTTTGTGTTTTTTAATCACAGCATGCACTTATCTTCTATAGTGCACTTGCAGTTGCAGCATTCATCATGTAAGTGGTAAACGATGTTCCCCATTGTTACTATGAGAAGGTGAGCTAAGAGGAAGATTCATGCTGTATGTACTTAGTTACTATAACTATTACAAAGGGTGTTGGCAGATAAATGATCGCCAATTAGTTCGATGTGATTTCTATTTGCATTGATTCGTTTTAATTGGAGCACTGCCTTTCGTGGTTCCCCTGTTCCTGTCATCACCTCCCCTGAACAGCTATCCACATGTCGTCTTGCAGCATTATGTCAATGTGGATGTTTGCGATGTACCTGTGTGGTTATGACATATCTTGGCACAGTGATGCCTAATGATAAGGTTACCGAGACCTGTGGACTATAACTAATTCTGCTCACCATGTGCAGTAGAATAACTAATCGTTTTAAGGTGTTATTTAGTGTCCAATTATGTTTCAGGTTATTTCCTCTAGAACCAAGTTCAAGACAGGATTACCAGCATTCAGTTAATTGCTTGAATATTTTTAACAACTATGTCACTTGTCACACCGCGGTGAGGTTGTCTCGTCTTGGGTTATTGTCTGGTCATTTCCTGTTTTATTTTGAAAATCTAACTCTCCTCTCGTTTCAGATCACTTGCCCTTCCTCTTGTGTCACCTGCCCGTCTCCCCTGATTCCTGATTGTGTCCACCTGTGTCCCATTTCCCTCATGTGTTTAAAAGTGTCTCGTTCCATGTCCGACCACAGAAGCCAAACCATAGTCAAAGCCACAGCGTATTCGTGAGTTCTTGTTGTTTCCTCGTGAGAGTGATTTTCTGTTAAATTTTCATAGTCTTTAGTTCTGTATTTAGTCAGCCTCCTTTGTGAGTGATTTTCTGTTCATAGTGTTTATGGTTAATGTTTTGAAGCCCTTTTTGATTTCCTCCTTGAGAGTGATTTTGATTTTGATAGTTTTTGTATTTCGAGTTTCCTCCTTGTGAGTGATTTTGATTTTGATAGTTTTGTACTTCGAGTTTCCTCCTTGTGAGTGATTTTGATTTTGATAGTTTTGTACTTCGAGTTTCCTCTTTAAGAGTGATTTTGATTTAGATAGCCAGTTTTCCTCCCTAGGAGTGATTTTTGTTTTAGCCAAGTTTTTTCCCTCCCGATAGACTCTCTTAGAGTAATTTTCATAGCACCATTGTTTTGAAATCACTCTCTCGAGAGCCTTGTCTAAGACTCAATAAAAACTGCTCACTGACACCTCAGCAATTGAGTCCTGTATTGAGTCTCGGCTTGACAGTACACTTTGGCCAGAATGGACTCAGCAGAGGCTGGCCAGTGGGCGGCTACGCTACAGGCTCAGGAAGCCCGCATCTCCCGTCAGGAGGATTTTCAGACGGTGATGGTGGCTCAGCTGGGTCAGCTTTCATCCCAGGTGAGGGAGTTGGCGGATCATCTGCGGCAGACAGCCCGGCCGCCCGCGGCGTCGGAGTCTCCAGCCGCTGCAGCGGCTCCGACCCAAGGTGCTCCCATGACCGGGATGGGCATCAAGTTGGCCTCCCCGGAGCGTTTCTCTGGGGAACCAGGACAATGTAGGGCTTTTCTTATCGACTGTTCGATACACTTTGAACAGCTCCCACATGCATTCAGCACAGATCGATCAAGAATAGCATTCATGATCTCCCACCTGACGGGGAGAGCCAGAGCTTGGGCCACCGCTGAGTGGGCTCGTGACTCTCCGCTTTGCTCATCCTTCACAGACTTTAAAACGGCTCTCACGAGAACATTTGACCCAGTGTCTACAGACAGAGAAAAGGCCAGGGAGCTGAGCAGACTGACACAGGGCAGGGATTCGGTGTGCGATTACGCCATCCGCTTTCGCACCTTGGCGGCGGAGAGTGGGTGGAATAACGCCGCCCTATACGACGTGTTCCTGAAGGGGCTGGCGCCTCACATCCAGGAGCTGTTGCTGCCAGTGGATCTGCCGGCAGACCTGGACTCGCTGATCTCCCTCGCCATCCGGACCGACAACCGGGTCCGTGAGCTCCGGCAATCGCGGAGCAGCGGCCCGACGACGGAGAGGTATCCACGTTCCCCTGCCCCGGGCAGGCAGGTTCCCCGTTATTCTCCGCCTGAGCACCGCCTTCCCTTCCCCATCGCTAGGGAGGAGGAGCCCATGCAGCTGGGAAGGACGCGGCTGACCCCGGAGGAGCGACGACGACGCCAACAGGAGGGCAGCTGTTTTTACTGCGGCCAGACTGACCACCTCGTCGCCGCCTGTCCGGCCAAAAGACCCCGGGAGGTGAGTCAACCCCCAGCCACAGACCCCGCTCCGCGCGGCCTGACACCTGTTAAGGTAACGCACCATGCCACCACTATTGACATTAAAGCACTCATAGATTCTGGAGCTGACGAGAGCTTAATTGACTGGGGTTTGGCGGAGACATTGGGGTTAAAATCGGAGCCCCTGGTCAGCCCCATCAGGGCCAGAGCCCTCAACGGCAAGGAACTGTTTATGATCACGCACACTACAGAACCACTGGAACTACAGATCCAAGAACATAGGGAATTCCTGAACTTATATTTATGTAAATCCCCCTCTCAGACTCTAGTCCTTGGAAACCCCTGGTTATGTCAACACAACCCCCACATAAACTGGAAAACAGGAACAATCATGGGATGGGGGGAAGATTGTGTGGATCACTGTAGACCTGTTTCGGTCCAGGGAAACAACATAACGGCTATTAATCACTTTTCTGTCACTTCTGCCACAGACTCTGAGACCTCCGACCTGAGCTCCGTGCCCCCCTGCTACCTCCACCTCCGTGAGGCGTTTAGTAAAACTAAGGCCATGTCACTTCCCCCACACCGGCCTTATGACTGCGCCATAGACCTGATTTCGGGCTCCCCCATTCCCAAAGGCCGGCTGTACTCCATCTCCGGGCCGGAGAGGGCAGCCATGAAGGAGTACATCGACTCATCACTGAGGGCGGGGCTTATTCGTCCTTCCTCGTCAGCAGCGGGGGCCGGATTTTTCTTTGTGGGGAAAAAGGACGGCTCTCTTAGGCCCTGTATCGATTACAGCCCCCTAAACGCTATCACTATTAAAAACCGTTACCCCCTGCCTCTCATGACATCAGTCTTCGACCAACTGCAACAAGCCAAGGTATTTACAAAACTAGATTTACGCAATGCTTACCATTTAATCAGGATCAGAGAGGGGGATGAATGGAAAACAGGGTTTAACACTCCTAGCGGCCACTATGAGTACTTGGTCATGCCTTTCGGACTCACTAATGCCCCAGCCGTGTTCCAGGCCATGATCAATGATGTGCTCCGTGACTTTTTAGACCGATTTGTCTATGTTTACTTGGATGACATTCTCATTTACTCACCAGATCTAGAAACTCACAAAAATCATGTATCCCAGGTTCTCCAACGTCTGCTAGAAAACAAGCTCTATGTTAAAGCAGAAAAAAGTGAGTTTCATGCCGACACCATCTCCTTCCTGGGCTTCATCGTAGCCCCTGGAAAGGTGCAGATGGATCCGGCTAAAGTGAGCGCTGTGGCCGAGTGGCCCACGCCTGATAGCCGCAAAAAGGTCCAGCAATTCCTCGGTTTTGCTAACTTTTATAGGCGGTTTATCAGAAGCTTCAGCGCAATAGCAGCTCCGCTCCACGCACTCACCTCTACGAAGGTGCGCTTCCTCTGGTCCCCGGAGGCGGAGGCAGCCTTCCAGCACCTCAAGACCCGCTTCACCACGGCTCCCATCCTTACGATGCCTGATCCCCAGCGGCAGTTTGTGGTCGAGGTGGACGCCTCCAACGAGGGGATTGGAGCGGTCCTGTCCCAGCGGTCTGCACAGGACGGGAAGATGCATCCCTGCGCCTTCCTGTCGCGGCGTTTGTCCCGAGCGGAGCGGAACTATGACGTCGGCAACCGGGAGCTGTTGGCAGTCAAGCTGGCCCTGGAGGAGTGGAGGCACTGGCTTGAGGGAGCTGAGCACCCGTTTATCGTCTGGACTGACCATAAAAACTTGGAATATATACGTAAAGCCAAGAGACTAAATTCTCGCCAGGCAAGGTGGGGGCTTTTTTTTAACCGCTTCTCTTTCTCCCTCTCTTACAGGCCGGGGTCCCAGAACGTCAAACCCGACGCCCTGTCACGTCTCTACGACCCCGAGCCTGTTGCCAAAGAACCAGAGCCAATCCTTCCACGAACCTGTGTGGTTGGAGCGGTAATTTGGCAGATAGAAAAGGAGGTTAAGCAGGCAAACGGTGAGAGTCCGCCACCTAGTGGGTGCCCCGAAAATCGATTGTTTGTCCCGGCTGAGCTGCGCCCACAGGTGATCCACTGGGCTCACACCTCGCTGCTTTCCTGTCATCCGGGGGTTCGGCGGACTATGTTCGCCATCTCTCGGAGGTTCTGGTGGCGGTCCATGGAAAAAGAGGTCCAGGAGTACGTCGAGGCTTGTTCGGTCTGCGCCAGGAATAAAACGTCCTCCGGGCCACGGATGGGACTCCTACAACCGCTTCCCATCCCCTCCAGACCATGGGCCGACATCTCCCTGGACTTTGTCACGGGGCTCCCGGTCTCCCAAGGTAACACCACGGTTCTTACGGTGGTGGACAGATTTTCTAAAATGACAAGATTCATAGCCTTGCCCAAATTACCTTCAGCCAAAGAGACAGCTGAAATTATGATTAACCATGTCTTCAGAGTCCACGGTTTTCCTAGGGACATCGTTTCTGACCGGGGGCCCCAGTTCATATCATGTTTCTGGAAGGAGTTTTGTCGGCTCATCGGGGCCACGGCTAGTCTCACGTCAGGCTATCACCCGGAGGCCAACGGCCAGACCGAACGGCTCAACCAACAGCTGGAAACTGGTCTCAGATGTCTGGTGTCCCAAAACCCCTCGACCTGGAGCCGGCACTTGGTCTGGGTCGAATATGCCCACAACTCCCTCCCCACCTCAGCCACAGGTTTCTCACCTTTCAAATGTGTATATGGTTACGACCCACCTGTCTTCGCAGACCAGGAACCGGAGGTGTCGGTGCCCTCCGCCCATGCCATGATCCGCCGTTGCCGACGTATCTGGGCGGCCGCCCGGCAGCTCCTCATCCGCCAGGGAGACCGGGTCAAGAGGGCCGCGGACCGGAAACGACGACCCGCTCCTGCATACCAGCCGGGCCAGAGGGTGTGGCTCTCAGCCAAGAACCTCCACCTCAAAGCCCTCTCCCGGAAGCTGGCGCCGCGCTTCGTGGGACCTTTCCCCATCACCAAGATCATCGGACCCGCGGCGGTTCGCCTTCGTCTGCCCCGCTCTCTCCGTGTCCATCCCACCTTCCACGTCAGTCAGGTCAAACCGGTCAAGGAGAGCCCCATGGTCCCGACCCCCCCGCCCCCTCCTCCCCCGGAAGTGGTAGACGGGGGTCCCGTCTACAAGGTCAAGAGGCTACTGGCTGTGCGCAACCGGGGTCGGGGCAAGCAGTACCTGGTGGACTGGGAGGGGTACGGACCGGAGGAGCGACAATGGGTCCCCTCCCGGTTCATACTGGATCGGTCCCTCATTGACGACTTCGTGAGGGCCCATCCTGAACTTCCTGGGCCGTCAGGAGTCGGCCCTTAGGGGGGGGGGTACTGTCACACCGCGGTGAGGTTGTCTCGTCTTGGGTTATTGTCTGGTCATTTCCTGTTTTATTTTGAAAATCTAACTCTCCTCTCGTTTCAGATCACTTGCCCTTCCTCTTGTGTCACCTGCCCGTCTCCCCTGATTCCTGATTGTGTCCACCTGTGTCCCATTTCCCTCATGTGTTTAAAAGTCTGCGTTCCCCTTTGTCTTGTGCCAAAGTGTCTCGTTCCATGTCCGACCACAGAAGCCAAACCATAGTCAAAGCCACAGCGTATTCGTGAGTTCTTGTTGTTTCCTCGTGAGAGTGATTTTCTGTTAAATTTTCATAGTCTTTAGTTCTGTATTTAGTCAGCCTCCTTTGTGAGTGATTTTCTGTTCATAGTGTTTATGGTTAATGTTTTGAAGCCCTTTTTGATTTCCTCCTTGTGAGTGATTTTGATTTTGATAGTTTTTGTATTTCGAGTTTCCTCCTTGTGAGTGATTTTGATTTTGATAGTTTTGTACTTCGAGTTTCCTCCTTGTGAGTGATTTTGATTTTGATAGTTTTGTACTTCGAGTTTCCTCTTTAAGAGTGATTTTGATTTAGATAGCCAGTTTTCCTCCCTAGGAGTGATTTTTGTTTTAGCCAAGTTTTTTCCCTCCCGATAGACTCTCTTAGAGTAATTTTCATAGCACCATTGTTTTGAAATCACTCTCTCGAGAGCCTTGTCTAAGACTCAATAAAAACTGCTCACTGACACCTCAGCAATTGAGTCCTGTATTGAGTCTCGGCTTGACATCACTGTTTTCTCATGTCTAACTGGAATGCCTCACCCAATAACTGACATCATCAGTCGGATTTGTTCAGAGGGATCATGTTTAACTGGGCGTTGCGTTGCAGTGATTAGCTTCAACACCATGTCAACATGTGAGATTTGTATAATCAGTAAATATTTAACATAAATAAAAGCGAAATGCCTTAAATGTAAATCTATAGGTAATCACCCATAACATTAAATTATAATTGGCTCATTTCAGGAAAAGAGAGAGAGAGAGAGAGAGAGAGAGAGAGAGAGAGAGAGAGAGAGAGAGAGAGAGAGAGAGAGAGAGAGAGAGAGAGAGAGAGAGAGAGAGAGAGAGAGAGAGAGAGAGAGAGAGAGAGAGAGAGAGAGAGAGAGAGAGAGAGAGAGAGAGAGACGGCAGCCACCCTGAATCCCCTTAATCCCAACGTCGTACCAGGAAGCCGGGAGGCAAAACAAGGAAGCTGGAAGATATACAGCTGTGCTCTTAGACTCCCAACAGACACAACAGAGAGCCGGGGCTTCAATCAGATCAGGCACTGTTATCAAACCCTTGTTATTATCTCAGGAGGGGAAAAAAATAAACCAAATTCCCTCGCGTCATAGGTCATGACGTGTGGAAGTTTGTTTTGGATATAGTCTGACTGAAAGAGCCCATTCAGAAAAAAAGCTAAGGGAAGAAAGAGAAGGCTCTTCAAAGGACTGGCTGACTTGTAGCCTGCAGCAGGACAGCGATCTCTGGTCAGCTACCAGACAGTCAGGTGCTGCACAGTAAACCACACTGACTATCTCATCTGCATGGTACACTACGGGGCGTCATGTATATTGGTGACAGAACCGCATAAGCTGATCTGATCAGAGCGAAATGTAAACATCATGACAAATATAAGATAATACATATATAGAAACAAGTCAAGTGATAAGAGAAGAGCTGTTATAGATGAACTTAAACCAGACGTCCACTTACATGTTTGTGTTCGTCTGCATAACGTGACATGCAGGCTAACGTGAAAGTTCATTATCTGCGTTATTAGCTAGCTAACGTTACACTTTAATTACACACGTCGACGTGTTTCACCGGTAGCCCGCGTACACAGTGAAGTGTAGCGATGTAAAGATATGAATATGTTAGCCTTCAGGCAAAACGTACCTGCGGTTTAAGTTGTGCAGACAGCAGCAGTCAGCAACTATATCATCCCTCCGTCGGTGGGACACTTCACTCGGCTCCGGTCAACCTGAAAGTTTGAGACTCGTCCGGAGACCACGCCCACCCCCGCAACCGACCAATGGCGCGTCACTGCGCTTTTGGTAACCAATCAGAGCACGTATTCATGTGCACCGGTTTATAACAGGTGTTTCGAAGTGCAGACAGGGGCAGACCGACAGACAGACGGACAGAATATGTGGACCTGAGCGAGTGTATTCAGTTATATTCCGCCACTGTACACACAGTTGGTTATATACACAGGCACTTCTACAAATAAAGGCAAATGTCAAGATGAAATTGAATCTTGAAGACATATTTTAACGAAAAATTAATTTCAGATGTATCCATTGCGAAGACAATACACACATACAATTATAAATATACATTTCCTCAGAGAAGGCTTGTAGGGCATTTATCTGATCATAAAAGTACCTAATTTATTAATGATCAAGTGCTCCAATTCCATATAAGATATATACATTTGAATGTGTGTGTGTGTGTGTGTGTGTGTGTGTGTGTGTGTGTGTGTGTGTCTCATAGTTTACAGTGTGCAAAGTGCAATAAATCAGTTTTCTTTTTTTTATAGCACCACAATATCAAATGTATATTTTCCATCTGTGTCCGTAATTAAATAAAGGTAAGCACTTTGCAAAAACTAAGATATGTTCAGTACATAAGTTATTACAAAGTGAAACTTTACTAATGGCAATGGTTGTGAAAGTAATCTGTACTTCAACTGAAGTCAGTTGGAATGTTAACAGAGACCCCTGCTGGCCACATTTGGAACTTCAGTTAAAAATGACATCTGTAAATGTTATCACTTCATTCCCATATACTGTATATAACAATTTATCAAGTTACAGCATGCAATGTAATATTTTACAAACATAATATTTACACATTGTATAAGTCCATAGTGTCCATTCTCAGATATATCCACATAGTCCCACAATAATGGAGGCAACACAGCACATGGTGATCAGGTGTAAAAGTTCGCACTAGTCCTCCATGTCAATGTCGGTTGATCCAGAGAAACGTTCTCAAACTTTGACTTGAAAATGCTGCCCATAGTTTTACATCCCATCTCTGGGGAGGACCCTGGCTTATTGCAACATCTCGTCTGAGAGCCTGTGCTGTAGATTCGCCCTGTTTGACCAAATTACATTCTAACGTTACTGCGGGTATGTATGATTACTTCTCTGTCAGCAAGAAGAAGGAACCGATACTTGTGGAATGAAACCTCAACAGCTTCCTTAACAACAGTGAATGATTGCTTTGTACAGAGGAAGCTGGACTGTGCATCGTTAGAACTATTGTATGTCCTTTGTTACGCAAGTTCCTTGGTATGTTCTATAATTAATGATCACCAATGATTAAGGAACTGCCAGGTCCGCCTTTCTGCACACGTTTTCATCATGTTGCCGTTGACTCATGTGGACTTGACTGCAGGAGCGTCATGACACCAGGCATGAATGGAGAAAAAATAAAAAAAACAGTGTGCCTTGTAGATGTCCCTTCTGTGGTCAGTGTCATTGTTATTCAGAGCATAAATAAGTGGACAGAATCTTTCCTTTCAAATAATCCAGTGGTGAGCAGTTTCAGGGAATAGCCCCACTGAAAGTGACTATGGGCAGGCAGAGGAGGGAGCAGAAGGTGGGGTTCAGAGGCTGGATCTGGGCTGAGGTCGGGGCTTTCCTTAGCCTCCAGTCGGTGGAGCTGTCAGGTTTATAGCAGACTGATATGTCACATCTGGATGGTACAGAGGGAGACACGTAGGTGAGATACATTACAACAATTGTGAGGAGTGGATGTGTTTTTCTAGTCAAATATGTTATCTGGGAGGAAATGGGTTCTGGCTGCAGAAGATGACATGAGAAATAATGAATAAATGCTGTCTTTAGGGCGAGGACTAATCTATCTAGAACTCCTGAAAGATGGGGTTTTTATGTTAAAGATGTTAACAGATTAGGGGTGCTGGTCTAGAGGATCACCACACCACAGAACCATTTGATTAAATAGTTCTTTTTTCCAGACTCTGTGCATGTCTACATTTACATGTGTGTTTGCACATGCGTGTGAGGACAAATGTACGTTTTAAAGAATGGAGTTTTGACTTTCCTCATTGTGTGTGTGTGTGTGTGTGTGTGTGATATGTGTCCACACCTGATGACACACTGCAGTATCTTTTTCTCATCCTGGTCCAGACACACAGCGAAGGTTGTGTTTCCAGCACCGCTGACCTGCACCTTGTCCACCTTCACGTCCGTCATGCTCAGCTGCTGCAAAAGCAAAGAGAACAGAGCAAACCTAAACGCATTGCACTTCAGAAATGACCAATTTGGAGAAGAAAACCAACAAACAAAAAATACTATAGGGATGGAATTTTCCTCTAAAACAGTGCTAATATAGCTGCATATATGAAGTCCATTGATACAGCAGGTTTTTGTCCCCAAGTTGTTAAAAGAGGCTTGACCTAGTAATGTTGAGCAAGTAATATTATTACAAGAACAGATATGAGTGCTGCCTGTATTGTGGCTTTTTGTTCCATCAAGCAGTCAGATTGAAAAAGGTTCTCTCAGCAGACGTGAGACGAGAGGTTCTAGATAGGTACTGAGGTACTCAGTATTCAAATAGAGAATGTCATGCGACAGTGTTTGTGAAAGTGTGCTGCTGACGTGGAGCTTTTTGCTGAACCGCAAACCACCGCGCCAGGCTGATGTCACGTCTCACCTGGTTGTAGCCCTTCTTGCTTTTACAGTTCTGTCTCTTCAGGACCTCGGTCATGGTGAGCTGCAGGCACTCCATCTTTGAGTCTAGCAGGGATCATTTCAATTCAATTATGAGCACACGTACACGTTCTGACAGAAGTTGCTTCAGAATCACCAAATTCAGGTATCAAAAGTAACACAAAATATACAGCGCCTGTTAAAATATTGACTTGCTAATGAAACATTTTCTGTGTCCACTAAGCATGAATTATTGTTATGTTGATTCTAATGTTCAGTCTCACACTGGTTCCCCTGACAAAAAACCCAATGGGCTTTTTCCATTGGATTTAAGATTTCTGCAGAAAATATGATCTGTGGCAAACACAACTTTACAATATCAAAACGGTAAGTTCGGCAAGATCATTTTCACAAATGAACCACTTTTATGATTGCGCTTTGTAGCCTCATTTAGCCACTTGTTAGCAACTGCCTTTTTTAAGATATTTACTGATGTTTTTTATATTTTATTCATAGAACAAAACATTAAGAACAAAATCTTAACCTTATGTTACCCACAAACTAATTTCAGAAAATTAACCCATAACATGTTAAAAAAAAATAATAATAATAATAACTGACTTTGAGAGAAGGAACCGGAAGTGCAAAAATGCTAGCTGGGTGTTAGGACAGAGCAGCATGTGGCAGTAGCAGTAGTAATATACCTAGTTCCTCAGGGTTCTTGCACGCTTTGGTTAAGTTGACTGACGTACAGACTTTGGTTTCTCTTTTCCACTGGCTCCTCCCACTAATCACCACCTGAATGGGAGTAGAATAGAATACAATCATTGTGAAAATAGTGGGGAATGAGAAACGCCTGCTGCCTTTTCAATTGTGAACAATATTCCAAACTTAGGAAATGCATCTAACGAAAGATAAGGGACGGACGATGAATCACATCACACAGTCTCTGATGCATCATACCAGGAACCACAGGGCACGTGTTCATGACTGTTTAGCAGACTTTGTGTTTCGGTGCAAAAAGTTTGGATGTGTCATTTCCCGTGGTTGGAGAAGTGACCATAACCGGGGAAAAAACTGTTGAATTGGGGCAAACAGGGAAAACACGTCTATCTGCTGGTATTTAAAGTGCCGTTTCAACACATTCATTTTGATAGGGAATAAAATAATTTTACCTTGTTGTACACCAACTCCAACATTAGAGGCACTGCTTCTCGGTCGCCATCAATCCCAAACCGTTTACTCGCAGCACCTACACACACACACACACACACACACACACACACACACACACATTACTTAACATTCAGACCTTCTCACTAATTGAAGCATAATTAACACTGGAATTGTTGCACCGTGACAGAAGTTTTACAGAAACATTCAATGTCGAAGATATTACATTTGCAATGACAAAAAACTAGATCATTTTGTGTGAAGATAACTAACGAGATGAGGCATAAAGTGCTTTTTCTCAATATTAACTTCCCAAAAGGAAATGAAAAGATCAGAACCACAAGCGGTGGCTGCAAGTGAAACTAGAAAAGTAGAAGTGGACTGAATCATGAAATAGGAATAACAGATGTCCTGCTACCGTAAATGTGGTCCAGACTCGACCCCTATAAAAGCCGATGAAGCATTTTGGTGCTTGGAAACTGTTGGAAGATTTGATTCATCGTGGGCCTGGTTGCTAGGATACGTGCATGTGCTTGGTTCGTGTGTCACAGCACTCACCCATGGCCTTTATGGCTCGTGTTCCTGCGGTGTGACCCAGCTCCAGGGAGTGGACGAACACCTCGGTCCTCCGCTTACCACAGGCCAACGTCAGCTGCAACACCAAAGGCCCTCAATCAATCACTGAATCAGAGCTGTGTTGTTAATATTAAGACCAAGAGGGCATGGGGGGGTCCTGTTTCTGCCTGGGTCTGGATACCAGGGTTAGTTTTTTTTTAAATAGGTGCATATATTGTATTAGTGCTGTGTGTGTGTGTTTTTTGAAAGCATATCAGACCTCAGCCTGATAGAGCTGGATCAGAGCCGGCCGGGCAGCGTAGCGGCAGTAGTACAGGATCACGTCGGCAAGGATGGGCAGACGCTGCTCGTATGAACTATCATACGACTCTGACTCCGTCTTTGAGGTTTGCTGCAAAGCAACGAAGAACAATTACAGAAGTCAATACAACGATAAAGCGGGATGATGTATGTCATGGTGGTTCCAGGCTGTAAGGATGTGTGATGTGCTACGTGATGGTTAGTTCTACAAAAGTGCAAACGTTCTTGTTAAAAGTGCAAAAGTTAGATTCCAGTTGTACCTGGCAGACGACGTTGGCAGGCAAGTTAAGCAGGCTAAGGGTGTTTCTTTCGTACCAAGGGTCCAACATACCGAGGAGGTGGGCTATGTCGTTAGTGCTGTCCCCGGCGCCTGCGAGGTGAAGATCCTGCTCAGGTGAAAGCAACAGTTACAACAGAGGAATGATCCGTCTCTCTTCATGTTTCACCGTACGACTCAGCTGATGTCTGGATTGAGTACTCTGCTACTCACGTTAGGCGGCGGCGCTCCTTTTGGAGTTCCACTTTGAGAAGGCCTCAAACTCCCCGGCCCCGCTGCAGAGTCCCTCTTCACGGGCACGAAGTAGAACTGAAGCTTGAAGGCTCTGCTGAGGCGTGGACACGCGCTCTCCTTCCTCCTCAGGCTGTTGTAGGCTCGGGCCACCTTCCCCGCCACGTGATCGGCCCCGAACACCACCACCCTCAGCGTGGTGCTCTGGTTGTCCTCGTCGCTGCTGAGGATGGGCCTCCGCCGGAAGCAGACGTGTCTGAGGGTTTGACTTTGGGGCTGGAGGAAGGGCTCGGGGCAACGCAGCTTGACTTGCTGCGGCAGAGAGTTGGAGCGCTTCTCTCGCACCACTAAAAGGTCTTTGGATTCTGCGTTTCCTAAGCTCTTGGCGCGGTACAGCGACCGAGGGCTCTTGGGCTTGACGAAGAGCCGGTAAAAGTGCTGGCTGAGCCGAGCTTTGTTCGTAGACTTTGGCAGAGATTTTTCAGGGGCGGGGGAGGAGCATATGTAGTCGTCAGAATCTTCAAAGTCACTGTCACCGCCGGAAGTGACGGAGTAGAGGGACGGAGCATAGGACTCGGAGGCTACGGACAAGGTGGAGAACATGGAGTCTTTGGAGGCGGTGGACAGGGAGGAGGTGGTGGAGAAGGTGGAGGCACGATGGTTGGGGCTGCAGCCATTAGTGAGAGAGAGAGACATCATAGGCAATTCTACTCCATGTCCCTCCTCTTCTTTGTCTTCGTCCTCCTCCCCTTCTTCTGTCACCTCCTCGTCCTCATCATCATCTTCATCATCAACATCATCATCACCAACGTCTGCCTGGTCATCAGGCTGTAAAGTGTAGCGATGTAAAGATATGAATATGTTAGCCTTCAGGCAAAACGTACCTGCGGTTTAAGTTGTGCAGACAGCAGCAGTCAGCAACTATATCATCCCTCCGTCGGTGGGACACTTCACTCGGCTCCGGTCAACCTGAAAGTTTGAGACTCGTCCGGAGACCACGCCCACCCCCGCAACCGACCAATGGCGCGTCACTGCGCTTTTGGTAACCAATCAGAGCACGTATTCATGTGCACCGGTTTATAACAGGTGTTTCGAAGTGCAGACAGGGGCAGACCGACAGACAGACGGACAGAATATGTGGACCTGAGCGAGTGTATTCAGTTATATTCCGCCACTGTACACACAGTTGGTTATATACACAGGCACTTCTACAAATAAAGGCAAATGTCAAGATGAAATTGAATCTTGAAGACATATTTTAACGAAAAATTAATTTCAGATGTATCCATTGCGAAGACAATACACACATACAATTATAAATATACATTTCCTCAGAGAAGGCTTGTAGGGCATTTATCTGATCATAAAAGTACCTAATTTATTAATGATCAAGTGCTCCAATTCCATATAAGATATATACATTTGAATGTGTGTGTGTGTGTGTGTGTGTGTGTGTGTGTGTGTGTGTGTGTGTCTCATAGTTTACAGTGTGCAAAGTGCAATAAATCAGTTTTCTTTTTTTTATAGCACCACAATATCAAATGTATATTTTCCATCTGTGTCCGTAATTAAATAAAGGTAAGCACTTTGCAAAAACTAAGATATGTTCAGTACATAAGTTATTACAAAGTGAAACTTTACTAATGGCAATGGTTGTGAAAGTAATCTGTACTTCAACTGAAGTCAGTTGGAATGTTAACAGAGACCCCTGCTGGCCACATTTGGAACTTCAGTTAAAAATGACATCTGTAAATGTTATCACTTCATTCCCATATACTGTATATAACAATTTATCAAGTTACAGCATGCAATGTAATATTTTACAAACATAATATTTACACATTGTATAAGTCCATAGTGTCCATTCTCAGATATATCCACATAGTCCCACAATAATGGAGGCAACACAGCACATGGTGATCAGGTGTAAAAGTTCGCACTAGTCCTCCATGTCAATGTCGGTTGATCCAGAGAAACGTTCTCAAACTTTGACTTGAAAATGCTGCCCATAGTTTTACATCCCATCTCTGGGGAGGACCCTGGCTTATTGCAACATCTCGTCTGAGAGCCTGTGCTGTAGATTCGCCCTGTTTGACCAAATTACATTCTAACGTTACTGCGGGTATGTATGATTACTTCTCTGTCAGCAAGAAGAAGGAACCGATACTTGTGGAATGAAACCTCAACAGCTTCCTTAACAACAGTGAATGATTGCTTTGTACAGAGGAAGCTGGACTGTGCATCGTTAGAACTATTGTATGTCCTTTGTTACGCAAGTTCCTTGGTATGTTCTATAATTAATGATCACCAATGATTAAGGAACTGCCAGGTCCGCCTTTCTGCACACGTTTTCATCATGTTGCCGTTGACTCATGTGGACTTGACTGCAGGAGCGTCATGACACCAGGCATGAATGGAGAAAAAATAAAAAAAACAGTGTGCCTTGTAGATGTCCCTTCTGTGGTCAGTGTCATTGTTATTCAGAGCATAAATAAGTGGACAGAATCTTTCCTTTCAAATAATCCAGTGGTGAGCAGTTTCAGGGAATAGCCCCACTGAAAGTGACTATGGGCAGGCAGAGGAGGGAGCAGAAGGTGGGGTTCAGAGGCTGGATCTGGGCTGAGGTCGGGGCTTTCCTTAGCCTCCAGTCGGTGGAGCTGTCAGGTTTATAGCAGACTGATATGTCACATCTGGATGGTACAGAGGGAGACACGTAGGTGAGATACATTACAACAATTGTGAGGAGTGGATGTGTTTTTCTAGTCAAATATGTTATCTGGGAGGAAATGGGTTCTGGCTGCAGAAGATGACATGAGAAATAATGAATAAATGCTGTCTTTAGGGCGAGGACTAATCTATCTAGAACTCCTGAAAGATGGGGTTTTTATGTTAAAGATGTTAACAGATTAGGGGTGCTGGTCTAGAGGATCACCACACCACAGAACCATTTGATTAAATAGTTCTTTTTTCCAGACTCTGTGCATGTCTACATTTACATGTGTGTTTGCACATGCGTGTGAGGACAAATGTACGTTTTAAAGAATGGAGTTTTGACTTTCCTCATTGTGTGTGTGTGTGTGTGTGTGTGTGATATGTGTCCACACCTGATGACACACTGCAGTATCTTTTTCTCATCCTGGTCCAGACACACAGCGAAGGTTGTGTTTCCAGCACCGCTGACCTGCACCTTGTCCACCTTCACGTCCGTCATGCTCAGCTGCTGCAAAAGCAAAGAGAACAGAGCAAACCTAAACGCATTGCACTTCAGAAATGACCAATTTGGAGAAGAAAACCAACAAACAAAAAATACTATAGGGATGGAATTTTCCTCTAAAACAGTGCTAATATAGCTGCATATATGAAGTCCATTGATACAGCAGGTTTTTGTCCCCAAGTTGTTAAAAGAGGCTTGACCTAGTAATGTTGAGCAAGTAATATTATTACAAGAACAGATATGAGTGCTGCCTGTATTGTGGCTTTTTGTTCCATCAAGCAGTCAGATTGAAAAAGGTTCTCTCAGCAGACGTGAGACGAGAGGTTCTAGATAGGTACTGAGGTACTCAGTATTCAAATAGAGAATGTCATGCGACAGTGTTTGTGAAAGTGTGCTGCTGACGTGGAGCTTTTTGCTGAACCGCAAACCACCGCGCCAGGCTGATGTCACGTCTCACCTGGTTGTAGCCCTTCTTGCTTTTACAGTTCTGTCTCTTCAGGACCTCGGTCATGGTGAGCTGCAGGCACTCCATCTTTGAGTCTAGCAGGGATCATTTCAATTCAATTATGAGCACACGTACACGTTCTGACAGAAGTTGCTTCAGAATCACCAAATTCAGGTATCAAAAGTAACACAAAATATACAGCGCCTGTTAAAATATTGACTTGCTAATGAAACATTTTCTGTGTCCACTAAGCATGAATTATTGTTATGTTGATTCTAATGTTCAGTCTCACACTGGTTCCCCTGACAAAAAACCCAATGGGCTTTTTCCATTGGATTTAAGATTTCTGCAGAAAATATGATCTGTGGCAAACACAACTTTACAATATCAAAACGGTAAGTTCGGCAAGATCATTTTCACAAATGAACCACTTTTATGATTGCGCTTTGTAGCCTCATTTAGCCACTTGTTAGCAACTGCCTTTTTTAAGATATTTACTGATGTTTTTTATATTTTATTCATAGAACAAAACATTAAGAACAAAATCTTAACCTTATGTTACCCACAAACTAATTTCAGAAAATTAACCCATAACATGTTAAAAAAAAATAATAATAATAATAACTGACTTTGAGAGAAGGAACCGGAAGTGCAAAAATGCTAGCTGGGTGTTAGGACAGAGCAGCATGTGGCAGTAGCAGTAGTAATATACCTAGTTCCTCAGGGTTCTTGCACGCTTTGGTTAAGTTGACTGACGTACAGACTTTGGTTTCTCTTTTCCACTGGCTCCTCCCACTAATCACCACCTGAATGGGAGTAGAATAGAATACAATCATTGTGAAAATAGTGGGGAATGAGAAACGCCTGCTGCCTTTTCAATTGTGAACAATATTCCAAACTTAGGAAATGCATCTAACGAAAGATAAGGGACGGACGATGAATCACATCACACAGTCTCTGATGCATCATACCAGGAACCACAGGGCACGTGTTCATGACTGTTTAGCAGACTTTGTGTTTCGGTGCAAAAAGTTTGGATGTGTCATTTCCCGTGGTTGGAGAAGTGACCATAACCGGGGAAAAAACTGTTGAATTGGGGCAAACAGGGAAAACACGTCTATCTGCTGGTATTTAAAGTGCCGTTTCAACACATTCATTTTGATAGGGAATAAAATAATTTTACCTTGTTGTACACCAACTCCAACATTAGAGGCACTGCTTCTCGGTCGCCATCAATCCCAAACCGTTTACTCGCAGCACCTACACACACACACACACACACACACACACACACACATTACTTAACATTCAGACCTTCTCACTAATTGAAGCATAATTAACACTGGAATTGTTGCACCGTGACAGAAGTTTTACAGAAACATTCAATGTCGAAGATATTACATTTGCAATGACAAAAAACTAGATCATTTTGTGTGAAGATAACTAACGAGATGAGGCATAAAGTGCTTTTTCTGAATATTAACTTCCCAAAAGGAAATGAAAAGATCAGAACCACAAGCGGTGGCTGCAAGTGAAACTAGAAAAGTAGAAGTGGACTGAATCATGAAATAGGAATAACAGATGTCCTGCTACCGTAAATGTGGTCCAGACTCGACCCCTATAAAAGCCGATGAAGCATTTTGGTGCTTGGAAACTGTTGGAAGATTTGATTCATCGTGGGCCTGGTTGCATGGATACGTGCATGTGCTTGGTTCGTGTGTCACAGCACTCACCCATGGCCTTTATGGCTCGTGTTCCTGCGGTGTGACCCAGCTCCAGGGAGTGGACGAACACCTCGGTCCTCCGCTTACCACAGGCCAACGTCAGCTGCAACACCAAAGGCCCTCAATCAATCACTGAATCAGAGCTGTGTTGTTAATATTAAGACCAAGAGGGCATGGGGGGGTCCTGTTTCTGCCTGGGTCTGGATACCAGGGTTAGTTTTTTTTTAAATAGGTGCATATATTGTATTAGTGCTGTGTGTGTGTTTTTTGAAAGCATATCAGACCTCAGCCTGATAGAGCTGGATCAGAGCCGGCCGGGCAGCGTAGCGGCAGTAGTACAGGATCACGTCGGCAAGGATGGGCAGACGCTGCTCGTATGAACTATCATACGACTCTGACTCCGTCTTTGAGGTTTGCTGCAAAGCAACGAAGAACAATTACAGAAGTCAATACAACGATAAAGCGGGATGATGTATGTCATGGTGGTTCCAGGCTGTAAGGATGTGTGATGTGCTACGTGATGGTTAGTTCTACAAAAGTGCAAACGTTCTTGTTAAAAGTGCAAAAGTTAGATTCCAGTTGTACCTGGCAGACGACGTTGGCAGGCAAGTTAAGCAGGCTAAGGGTGTTTCTTTCGTACCAAGGGTCCAACATACCGAGGAGGTGGGCTATGTCGTTAGTGCTGTCCCCGGCGCCTGCGAGGTGAAGATCCTGCTCAGGTGAAAGCAACAGTTACAACAGAGGAATGATCCGTCTCTCTTCATGTTTCACCGTACGACTCAGCTGATGTCTGGATTGAGTACTCTGCTACTCACGTTAGGCGGCGGCGCTCCTTTTGGAGTTCCACTTTGAGAAGGCCTCAAACTCCCCGGCCCCGCTGCAGAGTCCCTCTTCACGGGCACGAAGTAGAACTGAAGCTTGAAGGCTCTGCTGAGGCGTGGACACGCGCTCTCCTTCCTCCTCAGGCTGTTGTAGGCTCGGGCCACCTTCCCCGCCACGTGATCGGCCCCGAACACCACCACCCTCAGCGTGGTGCTCTGGTTGTCCTCGTCGCTGCTGAGGATGGGCCTCCGCCGGAAGCAGACGTGTCTGAGGGTTTGACTTTGGGGCTGGAGGAAGGGCTCGGGGCAACGCAGCTTGACTTGCTGCGGCAGAGAGTTGGAGCGCTTCTCTCGCACCACTAAAAGGTCTTTGGATTCTGCGTTTCCTAAGCTCTTGGCGCGGTACAGCGACCGAGGGCTCTTGGGCTTGACGAAGAGCCGGTAAAAGTGCTGGCTGAGCCGAGCTTTGTTCGTAGACTTTGGCAGAGATTTTTCAGGGGCGGGGGAGGAGCATATGTAGTCGTCAGAATCTTCAAAGTCACTGTCACCGCCGGAAGTGACGGAGTAGAGGGACGGAGCATAGGACTCGGAGGCTACGGACAAGGTGGAGAACATGGAGTCTTTGGAGGCGGTGGACAGGGAGGAGGTGGTGGAGAAGGTGGAGGCACGATGGTTGGGGCTGCAGCCATTAGTGAGAGAGAGAGACATCATAGGCAATTCTACTCCATGTCCCTCCTCTTCTTTGTCTTCGTCCTCCTCCCCTTCTTCTGTCACCTCCTCGTCCTCATCATCATCTTCATCATCAACATCATCATCACCAACGTCTGCCTGGTCATCAGGCTCATGATCCAAAAGAGTGTTCAGAACATCTGCAGGCCGAATAGACAAATATCAATAACATTCAGCATTAAAAAGACAAAAAGAAAGATATTCCTGTGTATGATTCAATAAAGTGTCAGGCATAACTTTACCGAAGTTATCTTTTTCCCAGTGAAACATGTAACACTTGGCAGTTGGCAAGGGTAGAGTTTGTAGCGTTACTGAAAGGGACGACAGGAAACAAAAAGAGACAGCCTATTAGAGAAATGTCCACTGGAAATATGAAATATTATGATGTTGATTGAAATGTGCCCTCTCACCATCGCACTTCCTGCCATTGGATGCTGGGATTCTCATGCTCTCCCTCAGTTGCTCGAGTCCCTGCATCACATGACTGCGGCCCTTCAGAGGGTCACTCATGGCGGCGGCCGTCTCTAAGACATCGCTTACCACGGAGAAGATCACCCCCAACTCATCCACACTCTTTGCCTGCACAGAGTAGTCAGGACATGGTATGTTCCTGTATCACTATCCTGCCTAAATGTGCAGAATTTCTTCCGTCGTCTTTTATTTAACATTTATATCTGCAGTACAACTTTCAGCCACACGAGGGAGCCTGGCTGTTTGAAGTTTTCTGATAAGTGTAGCCCGCTTATAACATGCAATATGAAAGGCTGGCATACAAGAAATTAAAAAATCTGTCTGTTAACTCCACTCCAATGCATACATTTTGTAACACATGTGTTTTCAATAACTTGTGTACAAAAGTAAGTAATAATTTATCACACATGTATCTCTTGGGCAGTAATTACGGTCGGGAGAGTTATCTCTCAATCAATGACATAATGTTACCCCGTACCACAAAGGACACTTTAAACACACATCCGCTATGTATGATTTAACTGGTTTAACTGGAACTATGGATGGACTCTGGTCCGAGGTCCAGCTCTGAGCTCTTACCTGCAGGGCTCTGTGGATGCTGTGTAGAGGGTATTTGGTTCCCAGGGTGGACTGGAAGGCGTGTTTGATCAGGGTGATGTAGGTCTCTTCCTGCGAGTGCTGAACACGACACAGCTGCTCAGCCACGGAGAGAAAGTCTGCGGGCACCTCACAGGGGTTCATCAGCAGCACGGTCCTGCAGGCGGCACACGGATGACATCACTGGTCATGTTGTAACATGTACGCGCATTCACATGATGATGCAAACAGGCTGCCGTGCTGATGGGTTTTTTGTGTGGTGATTGATGGAGAAGTGGATGAAACGGGACTTCCCAGGTCAGGAAGTGCCAACCACCTAATTATAATTCAGTCATGATACTTGTGGGCACTGAGTAATATAACAGAAAGTGTTTCTGATTAGAATCACCCTTTAAGGTGTGAGATTAGATAAAGATATTGTGACTCACTGACATAAAAAACAAGCAAGCCCCAATTTAACCAGAAAGCAGAAGGTGCAAAGATAACTGGAACTCTGAACTGGACTGAAAATAAATTGTTTGACACATGCTGTTTAACGGGAAGTGCACCAAAGTAGGTCTCTCTAAATATAAATGTCCAGATATCTGAATATCACCAGCACTTCTTAAGCATGGAAGCCCTTAGTCCCAGATGACCTAAGAGAAACTGAAGAGCTTTACATTCTACTGTAAATCCTAAATTGTAAATACAAAATATAGATACAGTAAAGTATACAAACAATATATGTATTAGTTTCTATTGTGTAAACGTACATGGTCTTGGAGCTCTGGCTGGAGATGTTGAGGAACTGTTCTTCTTTCACAAGTCTCTGAAAGGAAATTCCTGTGAGGAAAAATAGAAAAATAATTAATATGAATGGAAAAATAAGCTATTCCATCAGTTGAGGGTTTCTAAATCACCTAGACAAGAACATGGCAGGGTCCTAGTGGAAGCCATGTGAAACTTTCATTATTAGCTTGTGAATTATTGCGTTTTAGCCACAGTGACCTTTGACCACCAAATTCGAATCAGTTCAGCCTTAAGTGCAACTGGACGTTTGTGCCAAATTTAAAGAAATTGGCTCAAGGCGTTCCTGAGAAACAGTGACCTTTGACCTTTGGCCACCAATATTGAATCAGCTCATTCTTGAGTGATAGTTTGTGCCAAATGTGAAATAATTCCCTCCAGGGCTTTCCTGAGACGAGTTGATATTGTCGTGTCACTGTGGTGTCTGCTTTGGTGATGTTCATTGTTGATTTCATAAATGAGTTCTATGTGGCAGATTATTTCATTTATGTGGCTTAATATTGCTTGTTGCACCCGCCTGATTGTCCATAGCTCTTTTTTTGCTATACTGAAGAAAATGGTGAGTTCATTTACTCGGAGTAGATTTTTATCCACCTGCCTTTTATGTGACTACAACATTCTAGTAATGTTACACTAACGCCTCACTGATTGCAATAGATGCAGCACAAATATTAAGCCAAAGGCACCAAAGCACTCCATAGAGTGTCTTCAGTGTGACTGACCTTGACAACGAAACACGGGGATGTTAAATCACCATTCAACGCTCATTCATTCAGTTCATTCAAATGTATTCATTCAGTCTATTGCTGTGCGTTTAGCACTTCCTTTAACACTTCCTGTAAATGTCAGCGTAGGTGTTCACACGCAGCTTCTGCTTTTTTTTTTGTTTGTTTGTTTTGTAAATGCTGAAGCTTCATCTGCTTTCGCACGGCACTCAGTTCGACCTGAAGTCTTATCATCCACCCGGCATGGCTGCTGCTGCTCGTGAATGCACTTCCTAGACTGGTCACTAGGGGGAGAGCGATTACCAGGGTTAGGAGACATAGAAACAACATGAAGCCGTCTGTATTTACCCGGGGCCCTGATCTCCAGCTGCAGCATGGAGAGGAGGCGTCTACACACACTGCAGTACGGCTCAGGCCACGTGAGGAAGCAGCGAAACACCTCCACAGCTTCTTCTAGCAGCTCCGTGTCTGGAGGGCAGTGTGGCGTCTGCAACCGAGGCACACAGCAGGGATTTTAGTGGGGATTCCTCAACAAGCATTAGTGTGGACCAATCACTCCGGGGAGGGTTTCCCCCACAGCAACTGATAACTAAAAACTAATATTATGTTATATAATTATAATGATTATAATCATATTTTGGATGAGATATGTAATTATCAAGTTTGAGATTTAGGCTTATTTTGTTTCAGTCTTTTAGATGAGTGGAAAGAAAACATCCTAGCTGCACATTTAGATGAAACATAAACACAACATTCCAGATCAACTTGGAGGGTTTGTTTATGTATCATTCATAACCTGATTTATAAAACAGTTATTTCTTTAAAACATAATAAAAATAGATTGTTTTCTGGCTGTTGACGGTATATCCTGATTCGTGGAGTAATTGAGAGAGATACACAATTTCCTCTGTAAACACATTTCACTGTAATATGTCAACAAACATGGTTTTGAACATGGCTTTACCCAAAACTGTGAGGAAATTAGCACATATTTGATAAGACGGTGCCTCTTTTGCATATTTTAAACAAAAATATTCTCTTAACGTGTAACCAACTGGTGAACTTTCATAGTCATATCTTGTTATCCTATTTACAGGTAGTGTCTCCCATTAATTGGCATTTATGCCTTCTTAAGAGGTGCATCATAACTTCCACTGACGATCGTAACACCAACATTTCCTAATATGATAGTTTTCTTCTTCTCATCCAATATTACATCACAGCTCAACTTCTATATTGCATCATCAACTACAAACACGCCACACACCTTATGAGGTAATCAACACAGTTTAGTGTAATAATGTCATGTTACAGGGTTGCCAACTCTCTCATGGCGTGACACTCACATTTCGTTGGTGTGCGTGACAGCGTGAGATTGATGGTGATAGCGTGAGTGTCACGCCAGGAGCCTGAGAGTCGGCAACCCTGCATGTTATCTCATTCGCCACTGTTTTAGAAATACTACAGACTTTATGATGATAAACAAAAAAAACACATACATTTGTCACATCATTATAAAACCTCAAAGCGGCAACATTATCAGTTGCTACCCAGCTCAAACTGAACTCTGGGGTTCTCGGCTCCTTTTGAAAAGAATGTTTAAGAACCGAATAAGTCTTGTCTTCTACTTTCTAACACGTTTTAATCACATCTGGATGAAGGTACCTGGAGCAATGTGGAGGAGAACATGATGGCGAGGGGAGCCACCAGCTCGTACCGACACTTCTCCTGAACCTGAACTCGGATAGAAAGAGAGCAGAGATTAGGGCAGAAATTACAGCAAACTGTTTTTCACAGCAGTGACGGCATTCCTACACAACATGTCGCTTTTGACCTTTGACCTCTCACCTCTTTGGTCTTCCTGATGATCTGTTGTAAGAGGATGAGGAAGTTCTCAGGGTCCCTCTTCACCAGCTCCTCCAGGCTCCAGCGGTTCATTGACTGACCCGCCGAGCACATCAGCACTGAAAGAGGCACAAATGCACAGACATGTTGAAAATAGTAGGAGATATATAAGTCACATTTTTCCTTAACCACAACAGTTTTGCCCCAAAAGACGGTCACTTATTTTACTGTAACATCTCAAGCACACATCTTTCACAACTAGAACTAGAGCACATCTGCCAAAATCAATCTGCTCCAGAACATACAGGGTTCTCCCACGGCCCACGCTACACCCTTCCACCAAGTTTACTGTAAATCGGGCCAGTAGTTTTCCCTTAATCCTGCTGACAGAGGTAATAAAGCTCACATACTCGTTAGATCATCAGTGGTTTGAAGAAAATGTTCATCAATTTCACAATTAATTCTGAGTTTACAGGCAGCTATTAAAGGGACAGTTCACCCACAAATCAAAAATATAATATTCCTCTTACCTGTCGTGCCGTCTATCAATCTAGGTGTCCTTGTTGTTGTTGTTTGTGTTAGTTGTCTCATCTTTTCTGCCTGCTCTCCAGTATAATGGGACTATATGGCCTTCCTCTTGTAGTGCAGCCTAATATCTCCAAAACGCTAAGAGGAAGAATATGTATTTTTGATTTTAGGGTGAACTGTCCCTTTAAGCTGTATGTTGTCAGGGTTTCACTAAGGATATTCAATAAACAGTGGCACCGGTAGCAGCAGCATAGCCAGTCAACAGACACATCAGTGATGTTGAGTCAGCGCAGAGGGAGTCCGTAGAGCTATATATATACATATATGTGTGTGTGTGTGTGTGTGTGTGTGTGTGTTATATATGTTATTGCCCATTTCTGCTAAATGTGTGCATTCTGACCGCAACAGAACTAAAAGGTCAGCAATGTATTGTTAGCTGTGCATTATGATAATACAAGTAAACCCCACTCTGTTTGTGCATGCAAGCAAAAAGGCATATGTTGAGGTATAAATGTCACTGTGATTTAAATCTCCCTGTCAAGAAAGATTTGGTCAAGAAGGCACGCTGAAACCTCGCTCTGCCTTGAATGAACAATTTCTTGTGCTTCCAGTTTCATTAAGCAAATCAAATAAAAAAGCAACATTTCTAGGAAAATTCAGAGACTGTGTTGGTATTGGTTTCTGAGGATATAATGAATGCATATATGAGTTTAAGTCAAATCTAAAAACTTCAGATTCACTTATCATAACAGGCCAGGTTAGGTATAAAGTGTGGATACATTTATTTTAATTTTTTTTACAAAAACTGGAAACGTGCATTTCACCATGATAGCTTTGGGATGTAAAGAAAGGAGATGTGTTGAGTGCTAGCTTTCTATTACAGTGTGAAATGGAAACTTGAGGTAGAACGGGAAAGAGCATACAGTTTCTCACCACCGCACTAATCTTACGTCGATCACACCCACAAAAAACAACCAAGTGTGATGGCTGACTCCTCACAAACACCCTGCTTTCTGTTTGATCCCTCGGCATCAGCGACTCTGGTTGTATCTCTACGCTCAGGTTCAGAGGAAGTAACACATCAGTACTTGTTCAGGATATAGAGAAAGGTTTTCCAAGAAACTTGTCGGTTGCTGTATTTCGTATAAGATCTAACGCCTCTAAAGGTCACAGGTGCCGTTGCATCATCAATGTTGACTAGAGAGCTCCATTGGTTTAAAAAAGAAAAAATCACAGCATCACTGGGGATATCAGGGTATTGACCTAGAAGATGTTTGTGTCACTTTATCTGGCACTGATTAACATGCGTGAGGCTGATTAAATCTTCTGCCCTGTTTTTACTCAGGCCCCATGATGCCTCACTCACACACTGCGGTCTGTCCCACCACTTCCTCTCAGCTGTCTATTCACACAACTTCCTCCAGAACCCAATAACACCTTCCCCTCGATGATCTGACAGCAGCAGTGTCACCAACAACAACACCCGTGTACTCGGAAGCCCCGCGCGCCGCCTGATGCGCGCCGCCTGATGCGCGCCGCCTGATGCGCGCCGCCTGATGCGCGCGCCGCCTGATGCGCGCCGCCGCCTGATGCGCGCGCCGCCTGATGCGCGCCGCCGCCTGATGCGCGCCGCCGTTGCGTCGAGAAAGCGGGAACGAACATCGAGCGCATGTTGGTGTCGGCACTGCAAACGCCACATATCACATTCGAATGTGTACTTGATGCAAAGGGTTGCAGGTTTGAACCCTGACACAATATCCAGCAGCCCTTTGAGCAAGACTGCTCGACTGACCCTTCACTGCTACTGTTTGAGCTACCCACATGGTCACTAACCACACTCCCTGAAGAAATATTATCTAATCTTTGGAAGAATACAGATTTCACAGAGAAGCAGACAGAGCTAATATATGCATTTCAAGAATATAAACAGGATGTCAAACTGATTTAGCAGTGAAAACAGGTTATAAAAAATGAAAAGTAGCGCCAGATAGCTCAGTTGGTAGACTGAAGTCCTCACTGCATTAAAGACAGAATCTAAAGGCTTCAGATCAGAGTTTAAAAGTGAACCACCACACCTGACGATCGAGACAGAAGGCAGTGAAATTAAGGAACAACACCGTTCCCGTAAAGCCATGTAGATCATTGACAAGCAAAAGGAACATGTGTATACCTTTGGTAGCTAGCGTAGCATAGACGAACTAATGCTACTTAATGATACGCTAACATCCTCTGCTAATGTTAGTATCTCAGGTGATTACATAGAAACATAATGCTCTCCAGGTAACGAGCATCTCTATGACACAACGTTTAACCAGCCCAAAATCCACAAAACCAGCCTGAAAGTTAAGAACATGTGAAAAGATTGCGTGAGTCTCGGGAGAAGAGCTGGATAGCTGTCGACCCTGGTCGGAGCCGGCTGGGTCAACTGTTGTAAGTGGCTCTAGATTAGCATTTCAGCCAAAAAACAATATCAAAAAAAGATGCATTTGATCAAATAACTAACAGCTCAGTTCAATAAGCTATTCCGATGAGTCAGCATGCAAAAAAAAGTTTGATTTTAATCAAAGGCAGAGTGGGTAGCATTTAGGGGAATTTATTGGCAGAAATGGAATAAAATATTTATAAGCATTTTTTCTTTAGTGTATAATCCCATGCAAATAAGGATCTTCATTAGAATGAAGTTTATATCTACATACAGCGTGGGTCCTCTTCATGGGCCAGCAACCCAGAGCAGAAAAAGAGAACACTGGCTCTAGATAGGGCCATTCACATTCATGCGTCGCCCACCTTAGTTCTCCTACATTCATGACACATGAACAAGCCCAACTTCTCATTTCTAAGCTGTAAGGTTCCAGCTGAAAAGATTCATCATCATTTCCACAGAAATTCCCTCATCTTCATTGAAGCAGTGCAGAAATGTACTGTATGTAGTCGTTGCTCCACTATGTATCCCTGCTTCATGTTCAACATTTTACCAAATCTCAGCTGCGGTCCACGTCTCTACATGGGCCCCCGGGGTCTTACCGTTCCAGTGGTGTGCTGCTGTGGGGCTTCGTCTCAGCCCGTCCAGACACCTGTCCAGAGCGTGCTGGATCCGGTCCTCTGTGCACGAGGTGTGTTGCATCTTCAGCGCTCAGGTTCTGTGGAGAGACGGACGGACAGAGCCGATAATCAGTATCAAAATATGATACGTTCCTGTTCCCATGTGTTCTGTGGAATGGTATCTTCAAATTCTCCCTTGAATGTATTGGTAATGTTCACATAAACACAGATATGTCCCTCTCTTTTCATGAACAGTATATGTGATATCACGTCTGTTTTGCATGAAGGCAGATAACACACTAAGTATGGAAAGTAGTTGAAGGTGTGCGTGCGTGTGCTCATGCTTGTTTTTCTCACCGTTGTTCACGTGCGGCTATGTGTGAGTTTCTATTTGATTGTGTTGGTGTTTTTTATTGGTGTGTGGTTGGGTTTATGCTTTTATATGCTACGGTTTCCTTATATGCATGTTGTTTATGCTACCTATCTTCTCACGTTTTCTTCATTGTTTTGTCTTTAAATGTAAAGCAATTCAATGTAATGAAATGTATAAATAAAATTGCCATAACTAAAAATAGAGAGAAAACAGACAAGGTTGTAATACAGTTTGGCTTTTATGGAAGGCTAAAAGAGAAAAGCGCCCCCTACTGTTTTCACACTTAAAATCCATACCAGAGTTGTGAAACTGTATATTTCATATTTCCAGTGTGAACACAACATGGAACGTCCATCACATCTCAACAGGTTGTACTTCACTTTTATAACTTTCAGTTTATCAGTGAGGTCTGGCTTGTTGCTCATGCAGCATCCGAGGACAAACCAGGCGTGGCAAGTTGTTTCAGTTCTGTTCTGAGCACATCTCATCAGAAGCAACATGCAAAACAAGATACCAGGGGCGTCCCATCGGTGGCCCGACAGGATGGATGACAGGTTTATCTCGCAGGGTTGATAAACAACATTCATCCTGGCAGGTGTTTAATGACACAGTTTGAAAGCTCAACTCCAACCGAATAAAAACCAAGTGTTAAACCCACACCACTACCCAAACCAAGGTAAATGTCTCGGTAAAAACATATGCTCAAAATGTATGTGACCACTTCCTCACTGGCAACTGCACCCTTGCAAGGTCTTGGAGTTCCCCTCAAAATTGCACAGGATTTTTTTTTCGAGGAATGGCTAGCACCCCCTAAAGGTCAGACAAAATGAACAAAATGACATGCAAGGTACACCTTGCATTGAAATGTGTTTTGGGTGATCGGATAGTCAGCCTTACCAGCTTATATACTTCACTGGATTGTTCCATCCACTTAGTGGTACAGTGCTCCAGACCAAACGTCTCACCTGCTCACCACCTGTCTTACAGACTCAGCCACTTACCTTCAGCCCACATCTTACCTGGAATCCCCATCCTTCACAGAACCCCTGGACTCCTCCAAATCCCCAACAATCCCCGTGCATCGTACAAATAAATCACTTCCTGTTTTGTTCAAAACTGAATTTGTCTTTGTCTGCATTCCCAGGAGACATATTAACACCAGGTGTAAATGTCCTCAGGTTGACTCATATCTATACAGTGTGGAAGACACATCTCAATGCAACAGCGTGTTTGCATTATGTTGCAACTTGATATATTCTTAAAGCTTCTCTTGCTTCATATTAGAGTTTTGGCATGGAAATATAGTATATTTATGTTGTGTGCAAATACTGGGAAACATCCAAATTTGAGAAGCAGAACAACGTAACTTCCCTAAATAAGCCTTTTTAAAGTTTTGGTGTTTCAGAGTTTGGTCAGCTTAGCAGTTATTGTTTGTTTTTTTGTTTGTGATATAAAAAGTGAATCATCTCGACTGTATTGATCAGAGCCAAATGTACACACATTACTCATTGTTTGAGCTTGTTTCAGTGACGAAAAATAAGCATTATGGAAGTGAGCCTGAAATGAGTATTGACATCAAAAGCTGTTTTTGTCTGATTACATCTCAAACTTTCCCCAGAGAGCGCGACAAATTCCCCATTTCACATGAAAGCTACAAATAAAGGAAAGCTGTTAATGAATGACTCACCTGCTCGTGCAATAACCTTACCACCACACACACACACACACACACACACACACACACACACACAGTACAAAAGCAGGGGCGGAAAAACCTCAGGTACCATAAAAGATTAATTTCCTATCAAAGTAACTGAACGATTTTGAAAAAAACAAACTGCTCTCCAGTTCTGAAGAAGCACAAGATGCGGATTTATAAATGTAATGAAACATGTATGGGTGTTGTCCTTTAGGCGTGTATCTATTCTAGCAAACCTAACTGTCAGATCAAAGAGGGCCTTGAAGATTCAACAGGTTCCTGCTTATCAGGTTAACTGTCACACTGTTCTATGAGCACAACCAGTGATTTATATGAGTTCAGTGAAAAAGTACAAGTCTAAAGTGAACAAAGTAAACACAAAGCAAACAATGTGAACAGAGGATTACACAGTGAGAACAAGAAAATCACTTCAACAATGATTTCAATGTTTCTCTGTAGTACTAATATGAATGACTGGTATAACCAAATATTACAAGAATTATTTCATTTTAAATAATTCAATACTCAGCTCTAATACAGTGCACAGCTGAAATGCCTAATTAAAACAAGTATGTAACATATTAAAACGTGGTGTGTGTAAACATGTAAATAAGTAAAGAAATGGCCAAATAGTAATAAAATAATTTAAGATTAGGATGCAAATGTAAATGTAAGATCTGAATCTGTGACTCTAATTTTAAAATGTAACAAATAAAATGGGAAGAAATGGTAAAACATTGGTTTCTCTAGCAGGTCAGAAATACTTTCACAAAATATAGTATTTAAAATTAGTTTTTCTTTAGAAATTCATCACAGCTCATTTAATTTTGGGGGTTTAAAGTGGTAGTAAGATTTGTGAGATTCGTCGCTTCTAGCGGCCTCTTTGGCGGTAGATGGAACTGCAGGTGAGCCTCTGGGACCTCATCTCCCTCACCCAACAGTGTCAACTGTCTCTCATCTGCGTAATGCCTTCAAATGCACCCACTCTGAAAGGAGCTCCGTCGTTTTCCCTCGTTGGCGGTCGCTTTGCTTCTTGATTAATTTCCTTATTCACTTTGATTCATTTTTTGTTTATTTTTCTTAGGACTGGAAGTTAAATGGTCTTCTTTCTCTGCCTGTTGATCCTCCATTGTGAGTCAGCAGTAATGAAATGTACCTGGCTGCATCAGTCAAACACTTTAGACTAGAGGGAGCCTGACTTAGCAGTTGGAAGTTACCGATGTACGATTACAAAGAAAAGCAGTGCTTCTCCACCTGGGCAGACCAACCGCTGCTGACTGACGTAAAAAGAGCCACTCATTTTGCATTTTGCACAGAATGTCGCCCCAAACACAGAGATCCTATTTCTAAGTACAAGCACTTTCATTGGCTCATATGATTGTATCGATCGTAACTTAAAAGACAATTAACTAGATTAAAATGTTACAGACTGCCACTTTAAAGCAATACTTTAACATTTTGTCCCATCCCATTGCTCATCCTTTTTTAGGGTTTTATGCTCAGCTTCCCACAATGTCCAACTCAAAAGTACAACATAACAACTGAACACAAGCAACACAATCGCACCTATTGAAAATGTTACGTGTTACATAAACCATTGTTCGTATTCACACGTGCATGCCCATACACACATTATACAGTAGCCTACACACACGCACACACACACACACACACACACACACACACACTGCATAAACATCCGACCCTCATCATTAAGACAGGCGTACGGGTACGGCAGGATGCTCACGCGAACCCAAGTTCAGGAGGGCAGAGGAATGAAGCTCAATTATCCCCCACCACCACTTCACTCCTTTCCCTACAGTAACCATTCTAAAACAATACCCCCAGAGGTAAACACATGGCCCGCCCTCCCCAGAGGGGTATTGTATCTAAGAGGAGTCCCGAATGGCACCGAGCAGGGCTGCAGAGCCCAGTGTGTTGGACACCCGAACGCTGAGGACTCCGGTCATTGTCAGTGTTGGACAGACCTGGAGGAGAGCCCGGTCGGAGCGGAAGGAACTAATAAGTCAGAGCTGTGATGATTCCTGCATCCAGGATGGGGTTCAATGGAGACGTGTAAAGGTAATAAAAGAGCTGAAGACCTCATATGTGGTGGCACGGTGCAGTGAAAGTGTTTATCAGCTAGTAATATTTCTGCTGATGTCAGCGTTGGTGTAGTTTGACAGTAGGCTTTGAAGAATGGCCCTGGAATGATTTTATTCTTAAAGAAACATAATGTGTCACATTGACATCATTTAAAGGTTGAGAATGTGATTTGGAAAAAACACAGATTTTGACCTTGAAGACATGACCAAACCGAAAAAGTCCCGCCCCCCTCTTTCCAACCTCTGTTCAAAGCCAGAACGCCAAACGAGTACTTGAGATTGACAGAATGCGTACAATCAGGATGTAAGAATTGACACACAGATTATTTTCTCCGGCCCGACTTTTTTGATTGAACAGGGTTTTTAAAGTCCTGCCATGGCCACACATTTAATTTGTTTTATATCAGAGCATTTAATGTATTCCTTGCTATCGTTATGTTATGAGGATTACAAGTAATACAGATTGTGTTTCTGAATAGAATCACCTACTCAACCTTTAAAGTCACCGATTGATCAATTCAACAAAATTAATTAATTTCCCCATGCAAATCTACAATATTAAGCATCAAAATATAACAATAACTTCACAAGCTTCCTTATATCCTCAGACTGCGAGGTCGACGTGGCATTAGTGATGCTAATATACAAGGGTTGGGAGTTTACCAGAAAACGTCCATCCCAACTCCAGAGTGCCATCACTGTTGTTTACGCCGATTTGTTAGTGGTGTTGCAAATGCATGAGTCTGTGGTGTTTCATAAGAGGATGTATGCAGCACATCCCTAAGAGTCAACAAGGTCACTTCCACTTTTTCATGGGTTGCAACTTGCAACAGTCAGACAATAACAAGCAGCACTTGTGCAGTGGAAGAAGGACTAGATTGACCCTGGATTAACCAATCCCCTCTCTCCCTTTTCTCCTCGTTATCAGCTCCTATCAGCCATCTTCATTGCAGTCAGTCAGTGCACCTCCACCTGTGATCATTATTTCTCTTGCCTATGCTCCTTCCATCTCCTCGCGGGCTGCTTCCCATCTCTTCCGCTGATCCCATTACCAACTGCTTCCTAACAGGAAGATAGCTTCCCTGCTCGGCTGAGGAAGCAGGTGCCTCCCTATTGTTGTGGTGTGATCAGACTCTCAGATATACTCCCACAGACCAGGGAGGAGAGCTTGTGTATATATGTATGTGTGGATATGTGTGCGCCTGTCATTTTTCACCCAACCCTCCCTGATTGTTAGAGTCTGATATTCACATCCAGTCCCCCCCCCCCCCCCCCCCCCTCCTCCACTGACCTACTGGATGTGAACCGACCTCTTATGGCTTTAGGAAACAACAGTGGCCCCACTCCAAAGCTCTCCTGTAACGAAGTGCTTCCCTTTAGTTCAAACAGCCGCCACCGGTGAGAGCTAACCGGTGTGAGGGGGACCGGTGTGTCACATTAAAACACATCAGCGAGGCAGCAGAAACCTTCGTGTTTCCCATCGTATCGCGTGATCTTCATCAGCTGCAGTTTGCCCAGCTGTCATGGAATTGTACATGTGAATATTTCCGGGTTTTCAAGGACTTCTTTTCCATTCATGCTGTTCCCAAGGTCAGGGATACACTTTGACAGTCTGCATTAAGGTATTTTTAGAAAATATCTATTATATAAGATGTGACTTGGAGGTGAATATTTCCCTTCTGGCTGGATGTATTCCATTAGAACTGTAAAGCCATGACTCCACCATTCTATGAGGACAGAGCAGAAGTGGGAGAAATAGAGGGGGGGGGGGGGTATGAAATGTAATAATGGTCGCAAATCTGGAATTGAACCCGACACGTTGAAGCGCTGTGACCACTCGGCTGCCAAGGTGCTCCGTCGAGGTTGTTCTGTCACTTACAGAACAGAAAGCCACTCTGTATAACATCTGGTCTTCACTTCCTCAATAAATCCTGATAACCATATGATGAAGCTACCTTTAATGCAAATATCAGGCTCTGCAATATCAGGTTATGACACTCAACTCCAAACAACAGGCGGTGACTCGTCTGCTCAACAACACTGGGGGTTATTGTCATTCGACAAATGATCGGGATGCAGATATCCAGGATTTCCAGTAGAAAATCAAATCCTGCTATATATGATTGTGGGTAAAACACTCTGTGTGCTTTAAAACTCTCTGAATATTTCTGTTTGCAACGTGTGAAGATGCACATGTTCACACCCCCACACCCACCACACACACACACGGGGGTGTTGACTAAAAAGTGTGTCGTAAAGTTGAAAATATAGATTTTACTGATACCACAGCCATAAAGAGACAAACAGGAAGCAACGTTGTGAATAACACACACCGTTGTACTGGGAGACTGTAATCAACCTCTAGATGCGAAATTAAAAAAAAAAAACAATCATCAAAACATCCTTCACTCTTCACATGTGATATCTGGGCTAAACAATGCAGCCTGTCAATATCTGTTCCCTCCAATCAACATTATTAATCTGGGTTCCTCTGTCTTTTCTTATTTTGAGCGTGACACATGACCTGCGACAGCAGTTGTCATTTCTCAACAGGAGGAGATGATTGTATTCAAACCAGTTGTGCAATTTAACAATTTCTAAGAAAAACAGAAGATCCACTCCTTTGGTTGAAAAGGAAGAGTCTGTGGTCATCATCTGACAGGCAGGAGGCGAGCAACGAGGGCCGCTTTACATTTGGTGAAAAATGATGCTGAAATTTAATAAGAATGCAGGTCATATTTACCTGATGGCTATTATGATTAATCAAAGTTGACCCGATGTTGTGTGATCAAATCCCCCCTCCAGAGCACAGCTGCATGTTTAAACTATAAGGAATCACCCAAAAAAAAGGACTTGAGGCTCGACTTGCTGCAATTTATCGAGACTTGACAGAGAAACAGCTGGAATATTAATGATTGAACTTATAGAACAGACCTGGTCTCAGTTTATTAAGACAAAAACCCTTTCATGCAACACAGCTTTGAAAAGAAAATGTTCGGGTGGTTGATTTCTGTAGTCAAAAAGGATATTGAGTTGAGGCGTTGGCTCAGCATGGTTTCTGTGGGGTGGAGTCCTAAAAGATCACTGACTCGGTCATATCAACTTGAAGTCTCTAGAGACAGGAGCCTTTCTGTGCATCCCTGGTTGTCCCTACCCATTCAAATAATATACATTATTCTATATATTCTATAGAGTAAACTACACCCTTAATAGTATTTGCCCTTTTGTGAAGGTGAATCATAACTTCATAGAAATATGCAAACCAATAACTTCACCTGCTCTGTCAAAACCAACTACAGCTGTTCAAAGGGGGACGACACAGATATATTGGATACCGGCTTGAAGGATGTTACCATTCAAACAGACACAGACATTAGAAGTGAGATAATGTCCAGGCGCCTAACACGTGCTGCTGCGTTTCTTCTTCCTCAGCGTTTATTAAAAGCATGAATCATAGGGCATCTGAGAAAGCAGAAGTTCCCAAAGTGTTAGGAGGGGGGCAGTGATCTCACACAGTAGGGACTGTCACCACGACGACAGCCCTGCATTTCCCATCAACTGTGGGCTGGTTTTGCCCATCAGCTGCTCTGACAGAGAACAAGACAGCCAAAGGCGTTCACGTTGCACAGAAATGACTTCTGGACATTATTTAACACATTTGCATGAGTCAAAACAAGATGACATGGAAAGTTTAGAGACACGAGTCCCCATTATGTCAATACATCCCACCATTACTGGATAGATGGATGCAGCTAAATACAGTCACAAATCATCAGTCTCTCTGTTGTAAAGCAGCAGGTGCCCTTCAAAATAAAACATGTTCGGTCTCTGTTGTCTTACCTGAAGTTTAATGTCCAGCGTCCATCCGTCGAAATAGTCCAAGGCGAAGTGTCTCCAGCGCGGCTCCACTCCCATTCATCCGCCACACACATCGCGGTCTGACAGGCGAACCCGCATCCTGGCCACGGCGGAGCAGCGGAACGAGAGCGATGTCTGCCGCTGGTGTCTGGTTCGGAGCGCTGCGCTGCGTTCAAAGACTTGTTCTGCGCCTCACACACACACTGCGCCACACAAACAGGAAGTGTACGAGAGAGGTGCATGTGAGCACAATGCTGGCGCGTATAGGTGGGAAGTTCAATTGTGTGCGCAAGCTCCTGCGTGAGTGTTTGCGAGAGGCTGCATGTGGAGTATGAAGGGATGTTGGCCCCGAAAAGGAAGTCATGTGTTAGACGTGGGGTTGTGTGTGTGTGTGTGTGTGTGTGTGTGTTTCATTCTATTTTCACACTTGTGAGAAAAGTGTCTTTGTTTGGGTGTTGTGGCTTTGTCCATTATTCTCTTAAGCTGGGCAGGTACTATTGTGTTTAGTTGTCTTAACACAATAAACAGAAGCAATAATCAAATCAATGATGCAGACGAACAAATATCATAAGTCATCTAGCAAATTGTATTCACTTAAAATAAAGCTTTCAAGTCCTAAAAGACTGTAATGACCCTAATTGTCCCTTCACTCAGTCCCGCCTTCCAAGTGAGACTGGCCAATCACAGCATAGCATTGAGCACTTTTGATCAGGGCCCAAAAGATATGGTTTTGCTCCATATCCAAATACACAATGCACATGGTTTTATGTTTTTGTAACGCTGACAGGGGGGGGGGGGGGCGAGATTAGTGAAGCTTCAATTACACTAATAAATTAACACTCACCTTATTACACTTGTTGTATTGGACGACCCTTTACCTTCAACAATGTGCTGGAGAAATTCTTTAGGGATTTTGGTCTGACATGATGAAGAATTGTAGGCTGCACATCCATGATGTGAACGTCCCAGGTGCTTTATTAGTGTCTCTGGAGGCCATTTTCAGTACAATGAACTCATTGTCAAAACCAGATTGAGAAGATCTGAGCTTTGTGACATGTGCACTTTTAAAATCTTTGTTTTTACACATTACCACAAACGCGTTTCTTTGCTGTACAAAGGTCTCGTGAGCTCTACGATAACTTCTCATTGTAGGATTTTCATCGTGTTCTTGTTGAAATGTGTGTTTGAAAAGCATATAAAGCTGTTTGCCTGGAAGTGGTTTGTTTTTTAAATTTCACTTCACTGCTACTCAATTTCCTTATGGAGGCGGTCTAGGCATCAATCTATGCTTTACAGATAAGGAAAGTCATTTCAGTTCACCAAATTTGACTGAATGCATATTGTGTTTCGTATCATAGTAACTGTTGTTGTGTGTGGTTTTGGGGTGTATCTCTCTCTCTCTCTCTCTCTCTCTCTCTCTCTCTCTCTCTCTCTCTCTATATATATATATATATATATATATATATATATATATATATATATATATATATATATAATATAGTATATTCTATTCCCTAAGAGTTGTGAGGCAAACACTGACCTTACTTCCAGCTCCTGCTTTGCCTGTCATTTACATTTCGTGTATTAGTGCGACTGTGAATTCCCCTTCTCTTGAAGTGAGGTAAATGTGGTTACAAGCCATACAAAACAGTGACAGTAAACACTAATAACTGTAGTTCAGCTTGTGGAGCTCTGCACAGTTTCTGACTTATGCTTATTTACAATAAACCATGATGTGAGTGAATAACACTGTGATTTTAATACTTTAAAACTCTAATGAAAAAGGGAAAGGAAAGATGATAACCGGCAAAATGTATCTGGTATATGATGTAATTCAATGTTATCGTACAAAGAAGAGTTGTTATTATTAGATTTGAGTGTTGAGCATTAATTTTTTATTTTGTTTAGGAGAAATAAGTAATAAGTACAAAGTTTGATGGTGGAAGGAGGGAGGTAAAAAAAACATTTTATAATTATCAAGATTGTAGTTGTGATCTGGGTGTTCAGGATAAATAAACAAAACGGAATCCAGAAACTTGTCTTCCCTTCAAAAATGTCACTCCCCTATTGCTCTTTCCTCATTGGTGGCTTGTTGTCACTTGTATCAAACAAGCCATGCTGATTTATTATCACAAGACAACAACTATTGTGTTGGACCTTTCAACAACAAACCAAGTGCTTCCCTAAATAAGTGATAACGTGAGAGGAAAAACGGACGAATGGAAGCAAATGTAATAAATAAAATAAATAAATAAATAAAGGAGGACGTTTCTGAAGAGGTAAACAAAGAACAGGATGCTGAACCAAAGACAAACCTTATAAAATTGTTCAGAACGGCAAAGTGGTGGTAAATCAAGAACAGCCTCTGAAAAAGAACAAGATTACATTGGCTCTTTTTGCACTTTTTTTTTTTTTTACACATTACCAAACACGTTGCTTTGCTGTAAGGCCTCATGATTTATCCAATAACTTCTCCATGGAGGATTTTCATTCTTGTTGAAATGTGTGTTGGAAACGCATGAAAAGAAGGGCTGATTGACTGGAAGTTGTTTTTTTTTTAAATTGCACCTCACTGGTACTCAATGTCCTTATGGAGGCGGTGTGTAGGCGTCAAGCAGGATCAGTTCTACATGATTTCCAGAGAAGGGAAGTAATATCATGTCACCAAATTCGACTGAATGTGCATTGTGTTTTGTATAATAGTATCATAGTTACAGACAGAGGTTAGATACAAGGGTTTTTTAACTCTTGCCTCAATGCAAGAGCAGATATAAATCAAACATTAATAAAAGAGTGATATCAAATTTGACTGTGCTCTATTTTTCCTACTTTTTTTAGGTTAATTACTTACATAATGATGGTAGCCTCAAGGTTGGGTTTAGAAAATACATGTATATGTGTGAGTGTGTGTGTGAGATTCGTAATTTATATCCGGATTTACTCTAAATAATAACAATAATTATCATCATATTAATCATAATGATAATAAGTGAATCCTTGAAATGATCTAATTCATGCCTCAATGTATTCATATGTGGTTTAGGGTTCACTCGTGCCTTTGTTTCTCCACTTCAGCCCCCTCTGCAGGCTGAACCAGCCAATCCTCCTCATGAAGCCAGCGGTGTTCTGCCTCCACCGCCTGGTCGGGGAGTCAGGCGGGGCTGGTGTTTCTCTCTGTGGACGCAAGATGGCGCTGTTACTTCTACTACCAACATTCAACAGGTCTGGCCCAGCTAATCTACTTTCACTGTGCCCCCCCCCCCCCCCTTTTTTTTGGAGTAACCTTACTGCTACCAGTCATCTAAACAAACACAAAATGTGTATCACGCCAGACAAAGTGAACTTTATTATCATCTTACATCTTACTAGAGTGTTTTATTTTGAAGGAATTTCTTTAAATATTCCCTGATGGAAACTCTTTATAATTTAGCCAGCTATATATGATCCTAAATGTTGTGTTGGGTGTTTTATATGTTACTTTTTTAACTTTACCTTCTAATAATACCATTAGAATAATGTACTGGAATTATAGCTCAGGTAATCTGTAGTAGTGCTGTACAAATTGTTGCCATTCTTCAGGATTGTCACTCACTTCGCCCGCCTTCAGCTTGTAATTACGGTGAAAGGTGCAATAATAGGCCTAATTATCATTTTTACTGCAATTGGCCTAATTACAGTTTTCTGCTTTTACGATTCACCTCCGCGGTCCGGGCGACGCGCACGTGAAGGTGTGGCACTACATCCACTTGATCGCACTCTCCTTTTGCAGAGGCGGGTCTTCCATGGTGGCACGGGGGGGCACGTGCCACCCCTGCATTCTGATTGGCCACCCCGCGTGCCCCCCCCAATGGTCATTGGCTCGTTGGTAATGTCAATCATCGTGTAAAGTTCGCTACACACACGGCGCACGTTAAAACGGAAGTAGATGTGAAACCTAAAGTGACGACCGTGTTAAGGACTCATGAAGGCTTTTATTTTCGAAAAAATACAAAGGAAGTAGCTCTGTGGCTCTGCGGTAATGAACTCGTTTAACTTCAACAGTCGGACTTTCTTGCAACATGATGCTTCGGTAACTTACAACGAGTGCAACGAGTTAAGGTAAGAACAGAACACTACAGGTTCTTTAAAACTGTCGGTCACAAAAATGTTTTGCCAACTTCTGTTAAATTTGCATGAAAAACTGCTCTTAAACAACACGACGACAGGTGTGTTTTACTTTAGTTAGCTCTCCACCTGAAAAAACGTCAACACATCTCTCCACTGTTTCAGTAAGGTTAGCATCTGTCGTGTGTTTTGCGACATGAATTAATAGTCAACAACAGAGTAGCCTATCATCATTGTTGCTACTGTTGGTACAGTGCAAATAACATGCTTTTCATTGTGTTTGTGAACACGTTTTCAATGTATAGCCTACTACAGTATGAAACGGAGGCAGGGAGATATCTTCGATTTCTTCTCCAAGAAGAAAATTAGCAGGGAAAGTGCAGGTGACCAGGATGAGAGTCAAGCTGAATGCAGCCAGGCAGAACAGGGTCAAAATTCCCAGGGCCAGAGCCAGACCAGCACTTGATCTGATTGTGATACAGGACATAAAATTGTTTATAAAATGTAAAGAGCTGAGAAGTTATTTTGAAGTGTCAGCACTGAGCAGTACATTGAGTTTTACTTGATCTGATTGTGATACAGGACATAAAATTGTTGACACAATGTAAAGAGCTGAGCAGTTGTTATTGTCAATTTCACTGTGAGAATTTAAGTGACAGTGCTGTCCTAATTTCATTTTGATGTTGTTGCTTAATCTTAATAAAACACAGAACACTGAGCTTTTTATTCTATTTTTTGAAAATTCTATTTCACATTTTAATTTTATTTATTTTTAATATCATGGGCTCTTTTTTTTTCTTTACATTGTTTCAGTGGTGTTTAAAACTGTTTACTAAACAGAACTGCTATGTTCACTGTACAAAGCTTTCTCCCCCCCCCCCCCCCCTTGTTTCTGTTACTTTTGGGCGGCCCCCCCAGATTAATGGTCGTTACCCCCTGTGCCACCCCACAAAAAATTATCTGGACCCGCCCCTGTCCTTTTGGCGCTCATTTGCGTCTCTTTGCGCACCTTCTGACCGGTGGATGTCGTCGTTCCGCCCGGTGTCACCCCTCGAGATGAGCTGACCTGAAGCTGTGCCAGGCAAGATCCGATCCGAGAGAGAGAGGGAGGGAGAGAGAGGGAGAGGGAGGGGGAGAGAGAGATTGTGAAAAGAAGGGTAGGAGGAGAGGGACTTGCTATAAGGACACTAGCGACTCTTAAATCCAGCCGCTCCTCTGTTTCCACGCAGAAGATTTGGAGAAACAAACAACAAAAAAAGCTCAAGAAAAGCAGCCCGACGTCTTTATTAAATTATCTCAGGTAAAGTGAGCTTCGTGGACGTTTCCCCGCGGCGTGCATGTGGTGGGAGCGACTGTTGCTTGTTGTCCAATAGTCATTCTTGTTTTGCAGCCTGCTGCCATCACCAACTTTAACTGTCTCCCTCTTCCCCTCGCTGCTTCCCGTCTCTCCTCCAGCGGCAGAGACACTCGGGGGGACACACGCGCGGGGGACAGTCGACCATGAGACGGGCTGTGGATATCGCGATGACCGTGCTGCTCGCCGCGTCCCTGTCGTGCCGGAGCGCCCTCGGCGGCTACGGGGTGAGCCTGTTCGCGGCGCAGACCTCTCCGCCGGACCCCTGCTACGACGAGCACGGCAACCCGCGGCGCTGCATCCCGGACTTCGTCAACTCCGCCTTCGGGAAGGAGGTGAAGGTGTCCGGCACCTGCGGCAAGACGCCCAGCCGCTACTGCGTGGTGACCTCGGCGGAGAAGGGGGACGAGCGGACCCGGAACTGTCACACCTGCGACGCCTCGGACCCCAAGAAGTACCACCCTCCGGCGTACCTGACGGACCTCAACAACCCGCACAACCTCACCTGCTGGCAGTCCGAGAACTTCGTCCAGTACCCGCAGAACGTCACGCTCGCGCTCTCCCTCGGCAAGAAGTTCGAGGTCACTTACGTGAGCCTGCAGTTCTGCTCGCCGAGACCCGAATCCATGGTCATCTACAAGTCCATGGACTACGGTAAAACTTGGGTGCCCTTTCAGTTTTACTCGGCCCAGTGCAGGAAGATGTACAACAAGCCGAACCGGGCCGTCATCACGAAGCAGAACGAGCAGGAGGCGGTCTGCACGGACTCGCACACCGACATGTACCCGCTGACCGGCGGCCTCATCGCCTTCAGCACGCTGGACGGCCGGCCGTCGGCGCACGACTTCGACAACTCGCCGGTGCTGCAGGACTGGGTGACGGCCACGGACATTAAGGTCATCTTCAGCCGGCTGCACACGTTCGGCGACGAGAACGAGGACGACTCGGAGCTGGCGCGGGACTCGTACTTCTACGCCGTGTCGGACCTGCAGGTCGGCGGGAGGTGCAAATGCAACGGGCACGCGTCCCGGTGCGTGAAGGACCGGGACGGGAGTCTGGTGTGCGAGTGCAAGCACAACACCGCCGGGCCGGAGTGCGACAGGTGCAAGCCGTTCCACTACGACAGACCGTGGCAGAGAGCCACAGCCAGGGAGGCCAACGAGTGTGTCGGTAAGTCCCGTCTCCGCGCCGCTGCATGCGGGAGGGATTTGATTTGCGGTGCCCGGACGCCGCGGAGGGATTTCATTAAGCAGCGGGAATGTTTAATATGAGAAAGAGAGACGTGACATTAATATGTGCAATGAAAAATCAGGGAAATTTGGGCATGCAAAATTATGAGTTATGTGAGCTTTTAACAAATATGATTACTAATAATAATTTAGTTACATTTTACAGTACGAATAAAGCTCCAATTCATTAAACTAAAACTTGAACCATCGAAACAAAAAACACAGCAAATCGATATATTTTTTTCTGATATTGTGGCGCTCGTCCACGAGCATCAAATTGGGTTTTAGTCGCATGGAACATGGAAACGCAAAGTGAACGTGCATTTAGCTTTAAAACCACCTCAAAAAAGGGGCGACCGAGCCTCATCGTCCACGATTTTGTCCTGGCTCCACGTTACCGCTGCAGTAAAGTGATGCCTTTAAATTCATCTCAAGTATCCTGCAACAAACTCAACCGCAGTGGTAATTGAACACAGCTTTTTTTTTAAATTATTGTGATTATTCTTACTATTTTCCACATTAAAATCAATGCGACAAAATCTAACAAAATGTCAGGTGCTGTCGCTGAAATTAAAAATCTAAATTTCTCACCGCGAAACTATAAATTATTCGTTTATTATTTCATTTTAATTTATTGCAGTAGAATCGTTTTCCCAATTGTTTATTTGAAATCATTTAAATTGGCTCTGGTTTTATTGCATTTTTAACGTGGTAGGCTAAATAAAAAATAACAAGTGAGAATTTCTTTCATGTCGACAATTCCATAATTATCATTAACAAGCTCTTGAATAATGATAATTATCATTACTATTATTCAAGGAGAGAAAATGCAACTATTTGAAACACAGTATTTTCCTCCCTTAGAAGAAAGCAGGTGTTGCAACAACACAGCTCTGATCATATCTATGCTGCTGCTCTTTGTGTCTGACAGCCAGCATGCTCCATCAGCTGATGAGTGATTAAAGTTACAGGAGTTTTATTACGACCTGGCACAGACACATGAGCCTGTAGGTTGCAGATACGTAAAGAATCCTCGCCAGGTTTCTGTCAATGTGAAGTTCTGTACTGGAGATGCTTCTACAGTAAGAGAAGGAGATCAGTGACGGGAAGATTGTTGAATGAAATTGCTGAATCACGTTGCTGTAGTTAAAGTAGAGTGTGCATCACCAAATTTGTTGGAATATGGCTTTTTTTCTTTTTTTTTCATGTTATTGTAATTATTGGAAAGGGAGAAAGAAAGGCACTTTGACACACATCAGCTGTTTAAGAGGTTTGCATTGTTGTCTGTTTCTAAAGCTCTGACATTCTCACTGGCAGATGGGAGCTGTTTCTAAATCAACAGGCGCAGCAGTTTTGTGGAAATTCTGTACATACTGTGTGACTCTCGACGCTTAACGTGTTAAATAATTAAAATTAAATACATTTCTACTCTAAGCTTTCATTACAGTCAGGCTTAGCAGTGTCTTTGAGGTCAACTGAGCTTTTCGATTGATTTTTACCCTTCACTTAATCCAGCCTTCAATTTAAAATCAGTTATGTTTTAGTATATTCTACATATGTGCCACTTAAAAACATTTTTTAATATGCTTTACAGAGAAGACAAAAAGGCAGAATGTATAGACATATTTTTAAGCACTGGTTCCTCCTCTATGTCTTCATTACATTTTTAGAATCTTATCAAGCAACACCAACAACATTTAAATTATTAACATTAGAAGCAGTCATTAAGACTGCCGCAGTGAAAATGCTTTTAAAACTTACAGCTCTTAAATATCTACACGATCTATACATGTGTGGGAAAAACAATCACTATACTCAACATCCTTGATGCCTTGTTTCATACCGGAGCAACATGCAAACAAAAGCTTACTTCATCCATCATGTTGTAGTGAGATAATTTGTTTTAGACATTGTGTGGATTATGGAAATGTGTGTGTGTGTGTGTGTGTGTGTGTGTGTGTGCAAATGTGGCACTAAGAGCGGTGTACAATGGCAGGAGGCATGTGAGACGGATGGGTGTATTCAGTGGGGCAACTGCAGTGATCACACCGAAATCCTAGAGTTTGTGGTTTGCACTCAGCCTAATGATGGCACCGTGAGTGTCTCTGGCCTCTCATAAGGATCCAGTTAGCACAGAAGTGTTTCTGCGTGCAGTAAAAGGTCTGGCACTGTGGACTGATGCAAGCTGTTGACTCCCTCCATACTCCCTCATCTTCACTTCCCACGGAAAACAGAAACACACACACACACACACACACACACACACACACACACACACTTACACACAAAAATCACAAAAGTGCATTTGAACACAGAGGTCTGTTTCTGTGTTTCTCCTGAAGTGCACTTCCCTGATTGCTTCCATCGGGATCTCAAAGGGCGCTACAGAGGATGCATCTCCATCCATTTAGGTGATTGACTCTCAGGAACAGCTTCTAATGCAGTGGGTCAAACAGCCAGCACCGCCACAGCAGAGACAAGCGTCAATCTCAGTTCAAAGCTGTTAATCTAGGTTTGCATCTGTAATTTCAAAAGAAATGATGGCTGGCCTGTCAGAATGCTCCTGCATGCTTCATAGTCTAAGAGAAAAACCCACTCAACTCACAAAGTAGAAGGAAGATGACATCGTTTCAGACAAGTTCCCTCGGGAGATAAATTCTTTCAGTGCAAATTAACTGTAAATGTAATTTTCACCCCCCAGATTTCAGGTTTGTGCAGTTTACTTGACATTTGGGGGGGGGGGGGGGGGGGGGGGGGGAGAGTAGGGGAGAAAGCGTCCTGAATAATTCAGGCATTAGAAAAAACAGCTTGAATGCAGTCAGAATGAAGGGACTGCAGCAGGCACAGAAGGAGGGGCTGGAGATGGAGCAGAAGACAATAGTGAAAATGAAAGAGACGGACGTGAGCGAGAGAGGGAGAGTATGATGAGGAAAATGTGTGAGGGAGAGGAACTGGGGAAATAAAAAGGTGGTAGAGTGACATTTCCATGGCCTTTTTTTTCATCCGTGGCACCCCTTATTAGGCTAACAGGAATGTAAAAGCCACTAGGACAAGAAGATACTTTTTTCTTTCTTTCTGCCACTTCGTTCTCTCGATGCAACGATACTGCAACATAACAATGATTTGGAAGAGACGCACTTCTTCTCCAGCCTAGCTGCTATCGCTGCTTCTTGCCCAGTATCAGCTGGATGACGTTTTGCTGCACTTTCAAATGTGAGCTGCAGAAACCCCTCCAATGTTCCGAGGTGCTGTTCAGGAGGCAATCGGACTGACAGGAGCAAACATGCGGTGCAGAGAAGTTGACATGGTTGATCTGACACCCATTAAAGTAATTGAGTTGTAAAGCCACAACAACTTGGAAAGACAAAAACAAAAAAAACACAACCTTGAAAGTTGTTTTTATGCCTCGTGATATGTGAGAGCTTTGAACTTGAAACCATCAGGGGTGTGGAAAAAAAAAACTTTAACAGGTCCTCTGAGTGCCTTGACTAGATGAGAATATTAACTCAAACAAAATGCTCAAGCAAACATGAGTAAACACTTAAAAGCAGCTGCGTGCATGCTGATGTGTGGTGTTTTTCTTACTTTCATGGACAGCTGCCCGAACCTTAACGAGGTCGAAGATAATTCCAGCACAGCTATGGCGGAGTTTGATAACAGATGAAGTTTTCCAGCGATGGTATCAGCAACAATCAATTTCTGCATTTCGTGCAGTTGAAATTGTGCCTTAAATAGACCAAAACTCAATGGCATCATCGGCCATGTTGTGCTTTCAGCCATGGTTGCCGTGTTTACAGTCGCCCTGCACATATCAGATGATGACAATCAAACTGTAATCAAGTTGCTGATGATAGCAGTCAGACATCATTCCACCTTTTGTTTGGACACAGACGCTACGCAAGTCAGTACAAAAAGACGTGTTTTTTCCCCCCTCAGGTGTCTCCTTGCTGTCATGTTCCTTTGGTACCTTTCAGACGTGACTGAAGGTCTGGTTAATGTTTGAGCGGCTCACCGTGCACCTTTATGGACCGGCATCCTTCATCTTCAAAGGTGCCGGCGGGATGCGTCGTTAGTAGCGCTCACAGCAAACAAAGCTGGGAATAAACTGACAGAGAAGCTTTGCACTTTGCACTGTCTCACTATTCCTCACCTTCACTTCTTCAGTCAGCACTCGCCTCTTTCTGCTGACATGCACACACCTGTAGGCACACACACACACACACACACATGCACACACACACACACACATGCTCAGTTTTCTTCAGCCGCTAGTTCAAACGGGGGGGAATGGCCTCTGTCTCACTTCAGGAATCTCTTTTTCCCGAGCTCTTATCAGTGTTTATGACTCGTTTTGTAAACCGCTGAGAAAAAAAAGAAGTGGCTCATGGTCCAGACGAACGCTCACCCTTCTGTTTTTAGATTTTGAGACCTGTTATATCTCTCGGACGGACAGAAACATGGCCACTGAGCCAGCACGTACTGTAAGCAAGGATGACAATACGGTATATCAAGTCACTCTAACCAAACACCAAAAAGATCCACTCACACACACACACACACACACACACACACACACACACTCACACACCGTGGGAAGGCAGTAATAATGACAACTATCTGCAGCATTCTGGGAGCACTGGGACTCTGTAGCGCTGACGATGATGACGTATTTTTGGGTAATTGATTGAAGGCCGAGGCCAGAAGATGTTAGTTAACACTGCTTAGCAAGATTTACTTGAGGAAGTTCTAATGAATCAACACGACCATATTAGCCGACCTGTACGCTGCTGGGAGGAGAGTAGACAGGACAGCTGGCTAGTTAGCATCTAGCTTGTCCATCTCCATAGCATGCTGCTTAGCTAGCTAGTGTCTGAAGCCCATTCCAGCTCTCCTCCGGGCATTGTAGTCTCCCAGCAGCAAAGGGCGAGGCAGAGCCTTTCTGTAACCAATGTAACACGAAAGCATGGTGGAATCATTCAAGGTAGATAGCGAGCGAACTAGCATGATTTCCTTTCCTTTTTTTCTCGGTCTGATTATGGATACATGTATCATCATATTGTACAACGTTACAACGTGTGTGTTTTTACCTTGTGAACTGAAAATACATTTTCAGCCTAAAACAGTCACCAGGCCAGGGTCAACGCAAAGATAGCAAAGATGCCCCCTTACAAGGGTGGTCTTCTAAATGGGGGGGGAAGTGGTGAAACAGCTACAGATACAGGAAACTGACTCTCAGAGGGGCGTCTCTAGTCTGAATGGTCTCTGATGACATAGACCCATTTTGTTTTTTGATAATTCTGACATCTGGCTCCAGAACCATATCAAAGGATTTGTATTAAACAATTATTATGATTAAATAAAGCCATTACAATCAAAGGAGCTTTTTTTAAACTACTACTTCTGTAACCTGAGACTATACAATCCCATGAGTGAGTTAATCGCTATGATTCAGACACAAATGGGAGCAATAGATATGAGGAATAATAAGACTGTAGCATACGTTGAAGCATGGAAGATCTTGAAGCTATTAATGTCGGTGTTTGGCAGCAGCCTTTTGTAGCTGGAATCCTGGAGCTAGTTGTTGCTTGTCATGAGGCCTGTTCAAGAAACAATCCAATTTGGATGGAATTCCACTTTTGCGCAGATAATAAATTCTGACAGGCCTTTGAAGATTGGAAATTACTTCATATCAAAAAAGTGTCTGAGGCCAAGCTACAGATAAGACAACACGCAGAACGGCAATTAGAAAGTGTTTGTGCCGAGAGAGAAGTACAAGGAAGGCTGCCATCATTCATAAAACCAAAAAACTAAATCCCAAACACATCTGGGGTAACTGTGTTTTACTACAGCGATCTGCATGTTGTCTGGTGAAGTCTCAAGTGGGAAAACGATCAGTTCTATTACAATCCATTTTTACAGCCGTTGACGAAGCTCAGGTCGCACGGCTCGAGGTGATGGAATGTGTTCGCAGACAAAATCTGCTCTGAAATTTCACAGCTTGTGTGTCTGTTGTTGAATCCAGGGTCCTCTGGGTAAAGTGAACATTTCTACGGCCGTGGTTTTGTTTCATTGCTTTGGCTACAACACGTAATGCAACACAGATCCCGCTCACAGTGTGAGTCCGCAAGTTTCGCCAGGGTGAGTGTGTGTTCGTGCATGTGGGGCTCTGCTCGCGCGCTTTCGCACCAGAAAGGAACCTTGAACTTGTTTTTGAGGAACGTTTTGGTCGGAAGCCATGTTGTGTTACTCCGTTGGCTTCTGGCCTGCACTTATTTCCTCTTGTCATCCTCACTGGTGCTTGAACTCACCAAGGACCGTGGCTGGTTTATCACAACATCCAGGCCAGGAACTCAGATTATCATCATAATTCTCCTATTTATGATCAGAAGTATCGCTACTGCATACCTGTGGATGAAAACACGCTCATTTACAGTGTTTCCATCCAATCTGTGGCGCACTCTTCCAGCAGCAGCTGGTGGTAATTGGCCCGGCTGATGAGCTCCAAAACGGATCTTTTCCTCTTTCTATCCTTCAAACACAGCACTTCTCTAGTACTAGCACATACACACTTCTGTTCCTGTGTTTTTACACTGTCAGGTACATTCCCGAGAGAGAAATCTGGCTGTACTGCGCACAGAAAGATTTTCAACAATCTGATTAATCTTTTTCAAAACCACAGACAAGAAGTAGGTTTTCTTTACGGCGATGACAGCTGCTTCATTATTATTATTGGACTCTTTGACAGCGCAGCTCGAGCTGGTCGCCTAAGGTGCAAAGAGTTAAATGCATTGTAAATTCACCAAAACAGTGTTCAAACATGACTCGGATGGCTCCCAAACATCTGTAAAAGTGCTAGTTGTTGCACAAAAAGGTGTTTGAAGGATATGAGGAATACAGGCCACTCCAACACTTACTCATAGAATTGCACAGCGCACCGATACTAGGAAGGTATCGTATTAAGCTGTCATTAAAAACAGTACGATATCCCATTTTATTAGTGTAGTGTTTTAATAAGAGCTGCAGGCTACTTCCTGCAGTTGCGTTGATGTGTGATAACAATGCCGCTCTAATTAACAACCAAATGTACCGATAAACATTTTGTCTCACCATCTTTTCGGAATCCGTCCAAGTATCTCATTCTCTCATTCCTGAAACACATAATCCACCACAGATCACATGTTTGAGTATTATTTTATGGTGTGTTTCCCAGTCTCTCCACAAACCCCACTTCCTGATTTTAGCAACTTCTCACCAAACTTCATCTGAATTTATTAGGATTTTGTGCCATGCTGCAGTACCGCTCTCCGCCTGAATTGTTACTGTTGCTGGTGCTGGAGGTTCACTTTCAGAGAAAGTCTATGAGACACGTTCCATGTGGTGTCATCTATTATCTCATTGGTTTTTGCCGTGGTATTGTTTCAGTATTGGTATTGAGATACTAAGACCAGGTATCGCATCAAAGACGCAATTCTGGCATCAAGACTCCTTACACAAACACACACACACACACACACACACACACACACACACACACACACTTGTAAACACACACGCGACTCAACAGGTTGCTCCTCGTGTTTAAGTCCCCCGGCGACAGACAGACACAAGATGCTGTTCTCAGTCTCTGTTGATACCTGTCTGTGTGATTACCTGTTTGTGTGTGTGTGTGTGTGTGTGTGTGAGTGTGTGTGTGTGTGTGTGTGTGTGTGTGTGTGTGTGTGTGGTGTGTGTGTGTGTGTGGTGTGAGTGTGTGTATGTGTGTGTGTGTGTGTGTGTGTGTGTATGTGTGTGAGTGTTTCCATGTGTCTTTCTTCGCCGCCAGGAGGCCTTGACATCATGCAGTCCATACATCTCTGTGTGTGTGTGTGTGTGTGTGAGAGAGAGAGAGAGAGAGAGAGAGAGAGAGAGAGAGAGAGAGAGATTGCACAAGCATGTGCGAGTGTCTCTTAATCGCCGTTGTCTGCCAGTGGGAGTTTACGAAAACAGTAATTCTGTCCAGGATGTGAGCAGCTATTCAGCGCCTGGGGAGACATCTGTTAATTAATTAATTGCCGACTCGATGCCATAGTGAAAGCTCGTCTTAGCCCAGGGAGGATCTCTGTGCACTGTGGGTTTGGCATGAACCGCAGGATAAATGTGTGTGTGTATGTGTGTGTGTGCAGAAGAGAGACAGAGGTGTTTGTGTTTAGTGGAATGGTCCGGGCTGAGCGGGTACCAGATGATTAGGGACAATTAAAAGCCACACCAAACAACATCAGCATGTGTTCACACATTAGACACAAGATGCTCCAGCTCCTCACTCATCGGCTCCATGAATCACAGCCTGCCTGTCTCTCTCTCACGTATGTCAGGCAGCCACATTCACACCACAGAGTAAACGCTGTCACACGGAGGCCAATCAGGCAGGACACACTCCGTCCCATTTTACTGGAGGCCAACATGTTCAGCTCCCCGTCTGGGATTTCATTCATTCATTTAAAAAAACAAAAAAAAAAACAAAAAAAAAAAACAGCGCTTTTCTCTGTGTAAAAATCTGCAGCCTATATTACCCATAATGCTTCGTAACCGCTGACAGAGTCAGATTCGGATGTGTCATGCTAGTAGTGGCTAGTGAGGGCTAGTGTGATCACTTCTCTCTACCTCCACAAACACCCAGACGTTTCTCATTTTCAAATTTGTAGACTAACCCGATGCTGACTCAAGTGACATCACTTGAGGCAATTGACCAGACTCCCTCAGGGGCCTCTAATGTCCGTACAAATCTTTCCACATATGCAGCAATTCTCTCCAAACCCGTAAACAGACTTTGATGTGTAAAAATCGGCGGAGTTCCCCTTTCAAAGTCCCACAGAAAAGGAAATAAGAGTGTTGAAAAGCGCTGTGCTGTGAAATGGAATATTGGAGAGTGGGATTTAAATTGAATCCTTCATCCTGGATGTCATGATATTATTGGTTTGGATTGGTTGGTACTAGCTTACATCAGCACACGTCATATTTTGTTTTACAGGAAGAAAAGAGGATTGGATTTTTGCTACAAAAATACAAATTCATAATTTTTTTGGGCCATAATATATTGTTAAAGCAGGGATGTGATCGAAAAAGGGCTAAAAAGACACTTCATCTTTCAGAAGCAGCATTACTCAGTCATGCAATCATCACGTCTGAGCCACACTGGTAGCACGATCCTGATTCATCGCCGCCACCATAGATGGACCAGAGCAGTCTTTATTGGTAACAGACGACCATAAAGGGACCCGTAAACAGGGCAAGAAAACATTGTGAACAAGTGTCTGTGTGTTGAGAGAGAGAGAGAGAGTACCTGGTTCTGTGTGTGTGTGTGTGTGTGTGTGTGTGTGTGTGTGTGTGAGACCTGATCCCGAGGCTGGGGCCAGCGTTGCTGTAGGGGATCAGGCCTGATGACCTCAGCACCTCTGTGTGGCAGCAGGTTACTGCTCGGCTACCAAGAGGAGGGGAGCGCCGCCGCCAAAGCAAACATATAATGTGGAGTAGAGGCAACGACAGGAAGCGAGCAAGAAAACGAGAAAGTGATTTGGAGAGAAAAACGTCATTCTCCTGCACTGTGCCTCGCTGTGATCAGTTAATACAATATTAACAAGATTAGATCAATTTCTCGCATGGTGCATTCCTTCTTGTGTTTTCAGGTCAAAGAAAACACATCCGAACAAGCGCCGAAGCCGCTGCAGCGTGTGTTGTCATGCACTACGCTTATCCAAGCCTGTTCACACTTAAAAATGAAAGCGTTGGCACAGCTTGTTACAACTCCTCTGAAATCTCCCTGTAGCTGATAGGGCTGTAACAGCATCAACAACGGCAATAAAAAACAGATACATGCTTATGGGAGAAGAGAGAAAATAAAAAGAGAATGAGTCTTTTGTTGGATTCAAGGTTAGAGTCCTGGCAGGAACCTGGCTGGCAGCGCTGCTCACCATCGAGACCACCTAGCACGAGCGTGAGCACCATCGGGGCCCCGAAGCAGGGGTCCTCACACACACACACACACACAGCAGCCCGTTGTGTAGATCAGAGCGCCCCCCGCTGTATCTGTAGCACACTGCTGAACTGCAATCAGGTGGTTTATATTTAGACTATAGATGCAGATTGAGAGTTTTGAAGTGTTATTTTCCTTTCATGCTATTAGATGTTAACGAACTGAAAGTGTACGAGTTAATCTGGTGTGTTACCTTTTTTATGCACCTCTTATACACACTCTGCAGAAAGCACCTGTGACAGATCAAGCAGAGTCAAACAATTCCATTTTGTGCTCACACATGCTCACACGCTGCCAGAAGAGAGGAAAAAAAAAACGTATCCTGGAATTCCTTCTATGTGTGTGTGTGTGTGTGTGGTTGAATAGCTGACGGTGATTTATCACCCACGTCTTTGTCTTTCCCATATAAGTCATGGTGCAGGCTGTGTGTGAGTGTGTGTGTCCCGGTCGTCATGGATGCCTTCAGGTCCCGGTAGTGTGAGTGTATGGGCGTGTGATTGTCCGTATAGCCAACAGTACTGCAGGCAGCTTCGGGTCATACGTCAGCTTCTTATCTGCCTTTTTAAAGGATGGCAGCCCGATGGACCCAACCAGCCGGTAAACGAAGCTGCGTTTGCAGCCGGCGGGTTGCCACGGTTGCACAAAGTGATCTCAGTCAGCAGAGGTCAGCACAAAGTAGACAGATGTACGAGAAACTTGAGGGGAAAGGATGGATACTTTGCAGGCTTTTAGATCGATGTGTAATTTTTCCATATAAAAGTTTTTATACAAGTTTTGTAGCTTGTTGTTGGAAATCAGATTTGGGATCCCGCCTGCGGTCTTGGATTGATTTAAGCTTTTCCACAGGTGCTCCATAAGTCATCGGTGTTCCAGTTCTACTGAAAACATGGCCATGTTTCCAGTCACATAAGGAAATGGTGCAAAGCATTTACATCCTTTTGCCCAATAATTGATGTCACTGCCCAGGAAACTGTGTTTGTACAGACATGAACTTTAAGCATTTCCTGGAGAGAAAATAACACCAACAGCTGGTGCGTGTGTGCATGTGTGTGTGTGTGTGTGTGTGTGTGTGTTTGTTTGGCCGTGTGAGGTGGAATGCAGACTTCTGGGATGGTACTTAGGGTAAGTTTGCGGGGTCATCTCAATTTGCCAGGGGTGATCCCAGGTTAATCCATCACTCATTAGCTCTCACAGATAAGACTCGTAGCGGGGTGAGGGGCTGTGAGTCCACACTTTCTCTCTCTCTCTCTCTCTCTCTCTCTCCCTGCCTCTCTTTCCCTCAAACACAAGAAAACACGTACTCCCTCTCCGTCTTTCTGAAAAGGAAAAGCAGAGCGTCTGATAAAGAGGGAAGCCGTACCCTCTCCTCCTGTCCCCCCCCCCCAACACGTTTTCCTCCCTATTAACCCCTTTCCCCCTCGCTGGCTCCGCTCCCTCTGGGACAATACGGCCAATTAATTAGGCTCGGTGTCCAGCAGAGAGCAGCTCGCAAAGCGCTGGCCTCAGCTGATTCAGCTAGAAGGCCCATTATAGAGAGAGAGAGAGAGAAGAGAAAGGGATACTACAGGGGAGACGGGGAGATACATAACGAGGACGTGAGGGAGGGTGAGCAGGAGACAAAGTGGAGGACAGAGAGATAAAGACAGAGAGGCACTTGACTCAGCGTGCTACCAGTAAGTGCTGTTTGGTGTTGCAGGATGAGGGTTGCCTCCATAGTCCTCCTGTGTGTTGCAGGGGCTCCTCAGCAGCTGTGGGGGTCCCCCCCCTCATCCAACAGAATAAGTCATCAGGTTCCCACACGAGTCCCCTCTCTGCTTCTAAAAACAAAAGGCCCCGATCACTGGAGGATGACAAAGCAAACAAACGGGCCCAATTAGGAGGGGGGTCGATGAGGAAATTACAAGGAAATTGAGTCATTAATGGTAATATTTGTGTTATGAGATGATAGTTTGTGGCGAAAATTCATTTCCAAATGGGGCCCCCCTTGTGTTTTCTTTGAAGCTAAGACCTGAACCTGTATGACACGGAGAGAAAAACTTGGCCTCGGCCTCTTTCCCTCTGTCGATCTCCTGCTCTCTGAGTTCCAGAGACACTTGCAGAGATTGGAGTGATCATGTAGCAGGTCTCTGTAGATATCCAGATGTCCATCTGATGATAAAAAGAACCTGGAGAATGCATTTCACCTCCTGTTGGTCCCCCCTTCGTGCTCCCCTCCCTTGTTTTGGTTGTATTTTTCTTTTTTCGTGTGTTCTCCCGTGCGGCCAGGACGGGCCGCTGGCTGCAGATGAAAGTTGTGGTGGAGAGCATGAGGTATAGCTGACGGGAGATGAGTCTCCTGTCTCCCCGAGTCCTGGGGGGAAGACAGGAAGAGTGGGGTGAAGAAAGAGGTAGATAAGAAGGAGGGGTGGCTTGCTCCCAGTGCTCTCCTCCTCGGCCTCATCGCTCCTCTGCTCCGTCTGTGGGAGTATCACCGGTAGCTGCTGCAGCGTTCCTGTCAGTAATTTGTTGCTTCGTAGAATTTTTAAATCCAATCTCTTGTTTGTGTTGAGCTCACTCTTAAGGCTTTTACACACAGGGAGAGTTTTTTGTGGAATTGCACACCACTTTATTTTTTTCAATTCGTTGTTTTTGTTACACAAGTTCTTTCACACAGAAATATTAAGTAGCGAAAAAGCAGTGCAACTTTTTTTTCCAGAGCATTTTTTTCTCAGCTTTTGCTGAATAAAGGAATCAACCAAACACCTTGTGAGTAACATACATATTCAAAATGTACACCATACTGTCCAATGACACACTCCTTATGTTCAAACCTTTCACAATAAAAGCCCAACATACAGTATATGCACTGTGTAACTGTTTACCAGAGGGAACCCTAACCCTGAAATTCACTCAGAACAGAAATCTGTTTTTTTTACTCAAAAAACAGTTGATGCTCTAAATGGGATATGGAAACACTTTTGCCAAATAGGTGAACATACACATGACCGATCAGCTGTTTCCCTTTTAGTGAACATTTCAACAATTCAAACTTGCCTAACTGAAACAAATCCCTGAAGACCTCTCTCCAATGTTCTCTCACAAATCGGTTGGTAGACAGACTTGTTTCCGGTTACCAACATGCTTTTCCCTCCTACTCTGTTTAGTGGGTTACAGCCTTGGGTAGACTATAGCGCCAACTTCTGACCAAACTGGTTGTAGCCTACACATTGTTTATTCACATAATTCACATTTCAAAAGTTCACTTAAAATTCACTTGACAATTGAATGGAAAGACGGCTACTGAGGCAGAGCTGGAGTCATGGGAAAATGACATATGAAACAAGAGTTTTTTTCAGAAATACACAGCCTTCAATATGACATCTTCATCTGAAGATGATCCAAATGAAATGTTGTGGAACAGCCTTCATCTCTAAAATCTCAGAGATGTTAATTAATTCTATGAAATGCTGTGGGAAAAAAAGCTGCATTAAGAGGTCAAACTATTTTCTGAAGTTTAAGTGGTCTATTTGATAATTATAGTAAATTTCCCTGGTCCACCGAGCAGCGCAATCATCCTGTAGCTGAGAGTCAACCTCCTGCCAGAGCAAATATTAAGGAATATCCACAGAATCAATAACACACTGGGGGTAATATTATCCTTGACATAAATTACACAACCACTTAAAAGCACAGAGTGCATCACCCAGAGAGCTAACAATAATCATATTTGGATGGAAACCTGCAAATTGCAGCTGTGAGACGAAACAGGAAGTAGCCTCTCTTTCCTCAGAAGCCTGAAACTGATAATCTATTTAGCTTTTTGAAAACTCGGCAAAGTCAGTTAACGTCATATTTCCCCAAACCTAACTAAGTGCTTTAGCTACCCAACCCAAACATACATTCACCATAATTTATTTGCCAAAAGCAGAATCCTTTCTTAACGTTTACATAAGTTTTAATGTGCATATTTTATAGGAAGCAATAATTTTTGCTTTGGACAAAATTATTGTTGCTATATGAATGTTACCTGCAGGTTTCCTAACTTTATTAGCAAATGATAATGATAAGTCTTTGTTATCTTCAATAAAGTTGAAGTTTGTTATCTTCAATAAAGTTTGTCGAATATACTAACAAATCAAAATATCTCTTCACTTTAAATGACCTTTGCCTCGCAGCTTCATCATTCAATTATTCATAAAGTGAACGGTGTCGTTTATCACCCGGGAGTTTCTATTGCGGCTCTACAAAATCCGGCTGCTGCAGTCTTTTCCAAAAAGTTTGAACTTTCGTCCCAGCCTGGTCTGAATAAATCCTCATTGAAATGAGACGCGAGACAAACAGAGAAGCGTTCCGCCTCCTGCCTTTAATCTACTACGCAAGAGGGTGCATCAATAAATCCTCATTTCTCTCCCCGTCTCAGTCTTTCCATTCAGAAAAAGTCGTCAAACTCGTGTTTGCTTTCTTCCTCTGTGCTTTCTCTCTAAGTTTAAAGTTGCACTTGCTATTATCCTCAAAATAACAACCATTGTCTGTTCTCACATTATCAGCTAAATTGTGCTTTCAATGCAAGTTTAGTCCCGGCGTGTGTCAGCCGCTTGCTTTCTCTGGCAAAGACCAGTCCTTCCTGCACTAATTGCCTTCTGCCGATGACTAAATTACAATGAGGTTTTGGGTTTCTCTATCAGAGGGGTCTCTTTTCCTGCTCCTCCACTTCCCCAACTCTATCCTTCCTGCCTGAGTCAGAAGTGTCACACTTGGTTACAGAAGATATGAAGTGCTGCGCTTTTTTTCTTCTTCTAGAAAACAGTTTCTCTCAGAATAAAAAAAATAACCTTGAAGGGCTACTGTTCCAGCATTGCAATTAGAGCAGCGGGTGATGTGTGTAAATGTGTGTAGGCGCACCAGTGTGCACGCTCCCTTGTGTGCACGGGGGCCTCATTTGTACTGAGCAGTAGGCACCGCGCCACAGCAGAGGGGTGCAGCAAATGTGGTTCTGGAGCCAGTACAGTAACAACATCTCCGTTCCATCAGTGTCAGAAACAATCTGCACGGACCCAACCAGCTGCCACGGCACCTTAATACGCAGAAACACGCCTGCTGAGCTGCTGCAGGGCGGCAGCGCACTCCTGGTTTCACCCTCATAATGTGTTATTGCTGCGAACGTAAGAGCTGAAGTGGACATGTCATGGGACATAAAGTTGAAGAAATAATGACAAAATCACTTTACAATGTGTCAAACAATGGCTAACATGTCAATGCAGAGCAATGTCATACCGTATTTAAATCATAGTGTTATTGACAAAATGTTAAATACAGACTTTACTGACAGGTTCTTCCAAGTCGGGTCCCACAGAGGTTGGGCCAGACTACTTCCTGGCATCCGGCAGAACACATTGTAACAGTCAAGCGAGCAAGTGTTTTTTTGTTCTATTTGATAATGATTTTTTGCTTCCTCAAAACATTTCAAAATAAACAATAAAAATGAAATTATAATATTTGTTTTATTTATAAACGTGTAAAACATGCAGCCAACGTGTCAAAGCCACCAAATATCATTGATAAACATTAAACAGACATTTTACAGGGAAAATAACCCACTTCATTGAAAACTGAACAGAAACAATATAAAACTTACTAATTTAACTAATTTCATTTTTTAGGCAATTTCTGGCCTCAGATTTGTTCAGAAACAAATGTTGATGGTCTGAAATAACTGGAAGTTTAACAGCAGATTTGCCCCGATTCAAAATCAGGGGATGGGAAATGCATCAAGCACATATGTGGCTGTTTTAGGAGCATGGAGGATACACACATTCTGCCTTGAAAATCCTCTGAAGGACTCCAGGGATCCTCAACGTTGGACAGTCCTTCAGTGGGGTTTGACGACGTGCATCCTTGAGATTCAGCCATTGAAGGATCCTTCCTTGACTTTGAGAAACACACCCTATAATATATAGGGTGTGTTATATACTGCTGTGTCATGTTACTGTCCTAATTTGGCTGTCATTATTTGTTTGCAAATGCATCCCGGTTATTATAAAGCCAATATATGTAGTTCGATTTAAAAGGTGTTGAATTATTTATCCTTAACTGGCTGACAGTGAGTTGAAAACCCTCGTTCTCTTCAAATTATTCATCAAATTGATTTGGAACAATGGAAAGCAGCAAATCAGCTGAGATGCATTCAGTTGGTCCAAAATCTGAAAATGTTTAACAATATCAGACTTTGACGATGTGTAAGAAAATATTAAATCCAGTTTTTGCACCTGTTTAAAATGTATTATATTTATTAATTATAGATCATAGCACATTCTAGCAACTGTGGGCACGACGTCACTGTGGTTGTTGTGTGGACAGATGATTTTTAAGTGTTACCTCATACTGACTCACAGAAAAGAAGGATCTTTTTTCATATGCAGCATCATATTTGAGCTGGTCTTGGATCACAACGCGTTCCAGCAGAGGCTGCAACGCAGCAAGGACTCCTTTTTAGAGCCCAAAGACAACACATGATATAAAAGTGATGCATATGCATGCGCACATGCAGTTCAATCCCTCTGATCCTGGCCTCCTCTGAAATGTGCTATTTGGCCTTTTTGCTCCAAGACTCTGTGAGCTCTCCCCACAGTTTCATAAGGCAACCGTCAGCACATGATGGAAGTGTACTGCATGAGTCAGTCTTAGAGATGGTCGATTGTGATCAAGCCCCGAATTTGCTGACTGTTGCCAATGACGGACCGTCGAGGTTCCTTTCTCTTTAAATGCGTAACGTTGAAGAATCGGAGTTAAAGTTTAAGCGTGTGCAGTGTGTGAGTTGAGGAGAATATAAGGAGAAAGGGGGGAAATGAAAAGAGGACAATAAATGTGTCACACAAGTGAAGGAACTGTGCTTTGGGGGTTTCAGATTTATGGCTTTCAGCGGCTTCCCGCTCACTCCCTCCTCCGGGTGGGAGACTGTACTCGACTCGGTGGCAAGAAGTCAAAAATGTACAGCGCACACACACACACACAGACCTGCTTAAGTACACTTCCCTCGTCATTCCCACGCACGCTGCTGTCTGCATGAAGTCTGCCTTTAAGGCCAGATGCAGCGAAGAAGTGCGATATGTACCGAGATGATTAGTGACCCCAGGTTCTGATTTATCTTGGCTGAGACGGTTTAAATGTCTCCCTGATTGCTTTCCGCTCTGACAACGCCGGCCTTACTGTCTGTTTACATCATCGCTTATAAAGCTGGAGAATCGTGCAGAGCTCCCAACGTACACAATGTGACGCGTTTGTCATCCCCAACCTTTCTTAAATTCATATTCTATATCTTTCCCACACAATAGTTTCTTTCTTTTTTGTACGTGTCTGAGGATTTCAATACTGGCCCGCGGTTTGGATAAATCCTGCAAAGTGATGGGCGAGGAAAGCACGTGTGAAACCACCGCGGCGAGCTGACACTTAAAACAGCCGTTTCCCACAGAGAGCCCCGGCGCTCGCAGTAATCAGACGCTGCTGTTGAGATGATTTTCATTGCGACTTGGTCCCGAGCCAAACCTGACCCCCTCGGCAGTGTTAATAGTAATTGCCGGGTTGTAAAAGAGCTCCAAAAGGTCAGACGGCTAAGTAGTGTAACTTGTGAGGAGAAAACACAGAGGAATGGAGAGCAGGAGGAAGAGCAGTGTCTTTTTTTTAGTGAAGATTTATCTCTTCTCCGTTCCATCTTGCCACTCCTCCATTCCTCCTTTGTCACTAGATTAACGTGTGAGTGCAGATAATTCAACTCTCCCCTCCTGTCCTCTCTGTTTGACTGCCCACCCGAAGCCGTTTGCATGGCTTATAAATTTCATAGAGAAATTGGTCCCAATAGTCCGGAGTCACGTCTTCAGCAGGGAAGGCTGGGTTCCCCCCCAGAGGGGAAAAGGAAGGCAGGAGGAGGAGGGTCACGGCCTGTTTCGGAGGAGTGCTAACTTAGTAATGGGGACTTGACAAAGGAATGTAGGGTGTGTGTGTGTGTGTGTGTGTGAAGGTCAAAGGTCCCCCACCTGCTTAGCATGGCCACGGTGCTGTGGTTGCTAATGAGCCTCCAATAAAATTGGGGTGGAGCAGAGCTTAAATTAAGCGTTTCTTTTTTTCTCCCTCCGATCACCCTGAAGTATTTTTCCACTGTTTGACAGAAACTCTCCTAAAACACGTTTTTAAATATGGAGCTTTATGAACTTGGAGAGGAAGTCCACAGCATCCACTGTTTCAAACCGTTCACATGCTCTTCCTCAAGAGAGGGATTTTCATTTCTTTTTTTTTTTAAGAACAAAACGGAAATTTGAACATGGAGGCCGCTCCATTGGCAGAGAAACGTCCTGGGTTTTGATCCAGAGCGGCTACCTAGCGGACTTTTCACTGATGTTATTGTCGACTGCCGTTTCCAAGGCCACGGTTGAACATTCAGTCTCAACAAAAATAGGAGAAATTCTCCAGAATATTGCCAGTATCAATAATTTCTGTCGTATTTTAGACACTTCCAAGAAGAATGCGTCAAGATGGACTTATGCAAAGTACGTTTTATGAGGGAGTGGAAGCCATAAACGTTCACCCGGCAGAAAGAAATCCAAGAGAGCATTCCAATCTCGTCTCTAATCCAAAGACTCATCTGCTTATCCTCAAGGCTGAGTCAGTTCAATATGGGAAACATTTCCAAAGCTAGGTAGGGAGCGCCTTCTCCCACAGGACTCGTCTTCACGTTCTGGTGGGAGAAAATGTGTTTGAAAAAACAACAACACAAGCACCAAATAGAGAAGAAGATGATACCCCGCGTCTCCACGAAGGACGAGACACTCTCTTGCCCTGTTTTCCTGCCTGAAGGGCCAAATTAACTCATCTAATCTTCTAATCATCTCATCGTCAAACACTGTTTATTTTCTCAGCTCACAGCCGCCAATCAGTGCCGGCCGACTGCATTCTGCTGCAATACGGCGGGGTTTAAAATCTTTAGTGAACATCGTCGGGGCAGAGTGATCGCCTTAATTGCGGAGGCCGTGGGATTAGTATGAGTCGCGGTTATGAGCGAGCCCAGTGTAAGCTCCGTCTCGTCGCGGAGGCCCTGACAGCGCCGGCCCATCCCTGTCAGCCTCGGGGCCAGCAACGCGCACCACGACCTGCCAGGAGTTATGTGAACCCAAAACACTAGGAATCCGCCAGTCCCATAGAAACCAAACTCGCCGAGTAAATAGACTGGAGGTGATGTTTGACGTGAGCTCTTGTTTAGGGAAGATTTAGAGGTCTTGTCTCCGGCGTTTCCGATGCGCGTCCCCCCGTGAAAAGCCCGAGTGGCGTTTGTGGATTGTGTGAGGCGATGGGGCGGAGGAGACGGGGGTTAGGTAATGGCTGGATGTGAAACAATAGAGAGCAAAGTCCCGGAGAGGAGCCTTGTTGTATTTGGCTTCGACAGCCAGGTCGATGGCGTGGAGCTGCAGCTAATACACCAAAAGGGGGAGGAGTCTCCAAACGTTCACACTGTGATTATCAGATCAGACGCTGACGGCAGAAAGAAACGTCAGCCACTTGTTCCAGTTATCCGCCTTCACTTTGAAAAGGAAACATACATTTCCCACTCGCAGGCCTTCCATATAAAACCCAGCTTTTCCACGTGAGGGCAGAGATATTCGTTTCTGCGAAGGAAACGGTAAATCCAGTTAGTTCCAATCATCCTCACGTTCAGAAAGGACCTTTTGCTATCGTGCCACTGCATTCGTTTCCTGAACATCGTCCGCTCTGCCAACCACTGTCGCCTCAGGTTCCTTAAAGACGTATGTGTAATAGAAATGTACAGGATGCATTTGGCGTGTCTGGCGAAGCGTCTGATTGTATTATGTTGTCACACAGCGGAGCGTTGTTTGGAGTTTTTACGTGGATGCTGCTCCGAGCATCGCAGCGCTCCTAAAGCTGTCAGTCCCTCACGCTATTAAGACAGCTGCTCTCAGTGTGTATTGTTCGGCCGGGGAGCTACGGGGACCTGACAGGCCTAAGGAATCTCTTCTTCTTTTTTTTCTTTTTTCATCCTAAAGGGCCTTTCATTGCTTTGGCCCTGAATAGGACCTGCCAATGTCACCCTCCACCCATGGCATTTTTATGGCACAGCTGACATACGCACAACGCAATCTCGTCAGCCCCTCCGCGGCTCCGGCCGGCCTCCCTTTATCCCCCGCACTGTATGTCAGTTGGTGTTTTCCCATCGACGTGAATCGGAGGAGATCTTTTCCAGCCGGTGCCACTTTATCTTGGAATTACTCACGCAAACGCTCACATGGAGACACGCACTCCGAGCGAGATGTAAATTGCGCACAAATAAAGACAGATGGGCAGGGAGAGAATCTGCCTCTCTCTCTGTCTCACGCAGGTGCACACACACACACACACACACACACACACTCTCACACCTTCACACACACACTGCTCTGCACACACCACTCAGACAAAAGACCCTTGATTACTCAGCAAATGGATGCACCACTGATCACAGGCCAGCCCTTTTACAAACCGGCCTATTATGCGGTCTCAGCGTGGGGTGGAAGTGTTGCAGGGGCCCGGGGGCGGCGTGGCTGCGGAGGCTGGAGGGCCGCGTGTGTGTGTGAATGTGTGCGCACACGCACTGCAGGCCCAGAAGTGCTCCCATGCTGCGCCGCCTAACGAGAGGGCAGGTCAGCCATTAAATGGGCACTAATGCGGGAAATTGGAGGCCATTAGGGCCTTTCTTTGTTGTTGTGCCTCTGTGTGGCTAGTTAGACTCTTGAAAAAGGAAAGGCCTTATTAGCCCCCACATGAGGACAAGAGGGAATATATGGGCCATTTAGCTCAGCGTGGAGCAGGCTGGCCTGCTGCTGGAGGCAGATCGGGAGTAGTGGTGTGCACATGGACGTCTGAAACGGTGTTAATGTGTCAACAAGGGCTTTACAATCGCATTAGTGATTTTTGTGGAACGTTTGCAGGCTAGTAGAACAGTAGGAAGACATTCTCATCAGGCTTTTTGTTTTCTACTGGGCATTAACAAGTTCAGCCAGCTCTATTCTCCTTCCAACACATGACTGTATAATCAAATACATATCAAAAGTGTTTTAACTGTTATAAGTGGCATTTCTTAGCTGCTATAAGCTTATATTCAATTTGTCCTGCTTTGCTGATTGGCAATGACAGGTCAATGAAAGCAGAGATTGTAGAAATTAATAATTAGTGGAATTAGTCTAATACAAGAGGAAATAATGTAAAAAATTGATTTAATAATAGCAATACATTCTCAAAAGTATGCCGTCACATGAATTGGATTCATTCTAGTAATTTTTTGAGTCTCATCAGTCAATCTTTGTTTTTCTGTCCATTTCCATGACATTTCCTGCGTTACATTAAGCGATTGCCTCGCCGCTGCATGGCTATGGAGTGTTGCCCTGCTCTGCTGGTGTTTACTCTGCAGTCTACTGTAAATCCGTTGCTTAACTTGAACCTTCACTCCGCTGCTAATAGCTTCATGAGGGATCCCTGCTCACGCTGGAGCGAGGCGGTTCTCACAGCTCTTTAATTGCATCCGTTGGATAATCAGACACATTTTATCACCCGCTGAGAGAACATGCACCGCAGACTCTGCCTGCACTGGGAATTGCATAATTTGACCAAATATGAGAAAACATCCGAGTGTTAAATTATGAAATAAATAAAAGGAGAAATAGATAAACAGCTTGACTGATACAAGATTTATAAAAAAGAGTCAGACCGGCGTGTAAAGGACGCTCGGCGACGGCTGGAATCTGTCTTCGCCACATATTTGATCTGCCTTTGAAAACCCTGCAGGACTGATGAATATTCTGTGTGACTTGATCTCAATTAGCCAAGTCTCCTCGAGTCAGGCCCGAACTTTGACAAGCTTTCCCTTCCTCTGTCCACCTCATCTTTTCTATATTTTCCCTTCTCTCTCTCTCGCTCTCTCTCATCCTTGGTACAGTGTCTGCTTATTAAACATACAGCGGCTGTGAAACATGGCCTTCTTTGGGAGCGGCTGAGATCCAGAGTTTAGCTGGGGTCATTAGAGACCGAGTGAAGAGGGTTAGAGAGCTCACAGGGGGCCAAAGTGCTGCGGCTAATTGGCTGCAATAAAGGAATTAAATTAGCCTGATATAATCTCTGCAGTGAGGGCCTCGTCCTCCCTTCCCTCTTCCCATTCGCCCTCGCTCCATCACGCCATAGTTTCGTGACATTTCCAGGGTGCGCCCCAACACACACAGCAGCGTTGACCTCAAACTCCCCGCACATTTCCCACGTCGCCCACAACACCGGCGGGATCTCCCACTCTTTTCTTTGTTTCCTCTGAGGATCTGTCGTCAAAACTCTCATCCTTTTGCTCCCCATGCAATTTGCAGCATTGTGTTTCACCAGAAATGTTGGGGCGAAAATGAAATTGGTGGCTAATGTCTGGATTCTGAAGGGGAACTCAGCAAACATATTTATATTTGTTCATTGTTCCCACGATAAAAAGTAGTGGGTTTTTTTCGTCACAGAGTGATTTAGTTTTTCTATTCATCCTAATTTCAAAAGTTGACAGATCTTGTAAAAACAATTGAGAATCAAACAAAAAAGCTCCACCATTGCTACATGTTTTTTTTTTTTTACACCATGTTGCAAGTTTTCTTTGTGTTACAGAGCCGGTTTCTCTTCAGTATAAATAGAATAACGTGCGACTCGGCAGCATTTTAGAAAGAGCTGATTGCATGAAGGGAAAAAAGAGCAGCAGTTTTCTGTGTCTGTGTGAAGATAATTTACTGCAATATGTGCAGCAATTAAACATATTGTGGCAACAACTGAAAGGCAAATGCTTCGCTTGTTCAAATGGATTACTTGAGATGGCAATAAATGACATCTATATAGAGCCATAATTGCATCTGAAGTTAAATACAAAACACTGAGATGAGAACGCCATTTATCATCTCAAGCCCTCAAATGTCCTCAATTAACACTCATTTTATTTGGAAATACCCGCCTTTATTATGTCAGTGTCTGTATCAACAGACAGGATGAAAAGCCGTATTGTTCTTATTTATAAGAGGCTAAATAAACAGTTGCCATGAAACAGATTTACTGGTTGATATTTAGCAGAGAGCAAAATGCAGCCTCGTTCCCGAGTGAACATAAATATTTCTGTGTTTTGGTTCAACAGTTATTATAGAGGCTTTTTTTTTTTTAAAGAAAAAAAGTCATTCGTCAGTTGTTTTGGGAGAAACAGTCATTATCGGTGATGGGCGATCATTTCTTCATAGTGAAATTCCAACGTCCGTAAATCACATCTCCTTCACTGCTCCGGCACCAGTGTAACAAGACGCACTGGTGATGTTTTTAAATGACTCCTCCCTGACAAAATATTAATTACAGAATTAATCTGCCCACAAAATGATTGTTTGTGATGTCTGCGTTTAAGAAGAAGCCCAGACATTGACGGATACACCAGTGTTTTTTTCATTTGTGCTTATTTCTTGTCAGAAACCAAAATTGGAATTTAACAGAGTATTTTCACCTCTACTTGTATGAAGTATTTTTAGATACCTCTACTTGTAACAGAGTATTTTCAGATACCTCTACTTGTAACAGAGTATTTTTAGATACCTCTACTTGTACAACATATTTTTATATACCTCTAGTTGTAACAGAGTATTTTCATAGACCTCTCCTTGTATTTGTATATGCCTCTATATACCTTTTTATACACTTGAAATAGAGTATTTTTTATTTATTTATTTTTTTACACCTTTACTCATAATGGAGTAATTTATACGTACATCTTATTTTGGAGTAATCTTTATATACATCTACTGGAGTAGTTATTATAAACATTACTTGTATTTGTACTTGTATATTGAAGTATTTGTATATACCTTGTCTTGTAATGGAAGAATTGTATATACCTTTATTTGTTATGGAGAATTTTGGTCTGGTGGTATGACGTCTCTTAATTAAGTAAAGGAACTCCCTTCTATTAGATTTATTTTATTCTAATAGAAGGAACGTTTGTCAGCCAAGAGGCAGTAACTTGTTGACACCAGTATTCTCCTTTAATGTGAGAGGGAGGCTAGGTACTACTGTGTGTGTGTGTGTGTGTGTGTGTGTGTGTGTGTGTGTGTGTGTGTGTGTGTGTGTGTGTACGTAACGGTTCACCAAAACCTCGATTCGGTTCGACTTCGGTTTTGACTCACGGTTCGGTTCAAACCTCGGTTTTTAAAAACATACTGAAAAACCTTTTGGAAAACTTCCAGAAAAAATGTCTGGATTTTATTAAAGGATATATCAAGAACATGAAGATTAGTTATATAAACAAGTATAACACTTCTCTTTAAACAAGTCCACAACAAAAACATTTTTTTAAAACACTTCTATTAATCTCTTAAGGAATACAAAAAATAAACACTTGTCTTAAGACCAGTCTACATTGTCTAAATAAAGTAAAAATGAAAAACTTCTTACACCAGTCTGAGGTATAACAAAAATAAATAAAAAGCACTTCTCTTAAAGTGATGGTCCGGAGTGAAATGGACCCTAGGTCATTTCCACCATGACCTCCAGCCAAACACCCCCTCGGAGGCATTTTTAGCGATGGTCAGCAGTGGTCAAGATAGCCGCTATCAGCCGAACGGCTTCGTAATAGCGCTATGGTACTTACAGTATATCTTGTAAATTACCCCGCTAATAATGCATGGAATGTTACTAAACTTCTGCAGTAGTACACATAGGGTCTGTACTCACAAAACGAGGCATTTTAAAGTTTGTAAGTACATCAGGAGTTTATTTAAAAAGAACACTTGCCTAATAGCTTCTAATGCTAAAGCTACGCACGGCACCGTGTTTACACAGCTTCTTCTTCGTTGGTGTTTCATGGCAGTCGGCGTATATCCAGCTGTTTCCGTGACGCGAGTTTCACGCCAGCGTATGAAAAAGTTTCGCCGATTTTTTATAAATGCTAGTCGACCTGATAATATAAGCATTTATGAAAAAATGTTTTTAAACGAAACCTTTTCATACCCTCGCGTGAAACTCGCGTCACGATTAACAGCCAGGTATACGCCGACTGCTATTAAACACCAACGAAGAAGAAGCTGTGTAAACACGGGGGACCCGCTAGCTCAGGTTTATTAGCCATCTTGAAACTAACCGGAGGGACCTGACACACGTGTGCGGTCGGGGCGGGGATGAACCGAAGTTCGGGAAGATAGAATGAGTTTCTGAACCGAAGTCCTCTGAACCGAGGTTTTCCGTTTCGGTTCAGAACCGTTACACCCCTAGTACGTGCATGTGTGTTTGTGTGTGTGTGTCTGTGATGCTTCACTGACTACCATGATTACATTAAAAGCACCATACACTGTGGTATCAAGCTGTTTCAGATATTTTGGGGCACGGTTTATGAAAACATTTTCAAAAATAAGTCACGGTGACTACCCACTACTTTAAACTGTCTCTCAGTCGACATACAATATTTGTTCTATTTTCTCTCTAGGGGGTTTTAGAAGTAAACCTTATTACATTTCGGGGCGCCCATAGGATGAAAAGCAAACTGTCCATGTGTAGAGTCCCCTCGGTGATGGTTTAACAGCAGAGCAGCAGAGCTCCAGCCGGTCCCCTGCTCCCAGCCGCTGGTGTTGGGTTATGGTTTCCTGTCCTGTTTGGGTGAGCGGTGGAGGCGGTCGGCAGCGGGGAGGCTGACCTGAGAGCTGTGTCGGGACCTCGGACCTCACACAGATGACGGGATATTTCTATAAGAAATGTCTTGGTGTGGATGCCGTCTCAGAGACAGAAAGTACTTTTATTTTTTCTCCTTTTACTTCATTGCCTTCACATGGGGGGAAGTGAGCAGCCAGAAACATGTGCATCTAGAGGAAAAGTGGCAGAGATCAGTTGCTGGAGTGTCTCTTTAGAACAAATTGAAGCTGTGACCGACATCCCTCAATTACCAGGCTTATCGTAAGTACGATGAGCTTAACCTCAACCTCCAGCTTGAATTCTCTCTCTAATGAGCCGAGGGAAGGCCGCCTCCGCGCTGCGACGGGACCGGGGTCAGTCCATGGATGCTGGGAACCTCTCAAAGAAACTAATTAGCACACTTTTTTTCCCCAAAAGACGCTCGGGCTGGCTGCTCTCAGGCCCCCCGACTTTCTTAGGATGGGCGGGAAAACATTAACACCCGATAAACAAATCAGCTTCCTGTTGAATTCTGCAGTTGTTGGTGAAAACAGCTGCGAGACTCGAATGCAGCTTTTAGCAATTCCAGCTGGTGGTGGTGCACGTTACAGGAGGTGTCGAAAAGCTTTGGGTAAGCTTAGCTTTATCCATCTAATTCAGTTACTCTTGTTTTAAAAGGTATCAGTTCACACTTCTTTTTACTGCTCACCTGGGTGGGGGGGGGGGGCTCACTAATCCAGCCTGAAGCAGTTAACTTGATTGAAAACAGACCACAGTGTCCTATAATAAAAAGGTAAATGTAGTCTTTGTTAACATTATCACAAATAATCATAACATGTAAAAATGTACGCACAAAGCAACTGAAACTTTGAAAAAAGAGTTATGTAAAAAATTACTTTAAAACTTCTGTATTTTCTTTCTTATATTCTTAGTTGATTGACACGCAATGCCATTTATTGTCATCTATATTAACACATAGATGTCGAATCGCAGGAAGCAAACTTGTGTTGAGACCTGGTGCACTTTAAACGCATACAACTGTGTGTGTGACATGTGTGTGTGTGTGTGTGTGTGTGTGTGTGTGTGTGTGTGTGTGAATGCTAGCAGTTGCTTTTATTTGCTGTGAAGGTGTGAGCTGATTGCTTGGCTGAAATACACTGAAATAAACTACAGCTCAGCTTTTGTGTCTCTTCTGAAGGGCAGAAAGCCTGATGGTTGTAAAGAGCAGGTGTGAGGAATGTGTGTGTGTGTGCGTGTGTGTGTGTGTGTGTGTGTGTGTGTGTGTGTGCAGCACTGCTCCTCTTTGTTACCACAGAGATGACAGGTATTTTAGCAGCAACAGAGAGCCGGTTCCTGAGATGTTCACTGTGAATGTGTCTTGGCTTCTTTTGAGAAAATTACGAAGAGGAAACGTCCAATTCTACTTCTAGATGTGGGACCAACACAGTCCTATGCATGTTTTTTTTTTTTTTTTTTTTTTTTTACAAATATTTAGTTCACTTTCATTTTAGAAGCAAAGGACTAGTTTTGACTAAATACTTAATATTCATATCTCCCTTGAAAAGGTACCGGGGGTTATCTTCTCTCATGGCTGGTGTCATCCAGTTTTTAATTTTACTTACTTCTAATAAAAACGAGAATTAATTCTTAAACATTGTTGTTAATGGCTATCGCAAAGTCAGCTTTAAGTACTCACGGACCACACCACGGTATCGGATTACAATCAAATGAATAAAGAGCAGCAGCAAGCAAGCCTTGTTGAAGGAAAAGGTCGGGAGCAGAGGGGTATTTAAACATGTTGCAATCACTAAACATGGGTCGATTGTTTGCCTGATAGGGAGTCATGAAACGGGTGGATCGCTGAATGGATAACACTGAGCTCTCTGAGTGACAAGCAGCTGCTTCATATCTCATATTGGTGTGTTTTTGATTAAACGAGTTTGTATTTGTATTTGGACGAATGATGTCTGTATGTCAACAATGGAATTGCACCAACATTATCTGTGTTCCCGGTGTTTTCTCTTTGTGAGGGCTATTGTTGGAACAAGCTTACATCACGCCCGCTGGCGGTGAGTTTAGGTAAAGTGCCTCTCAGTCGTCCCCATTATCTGACATAATACCTTATGAAGCATGATACAGCCAAACACAATGTGGCCCTCTGCCCCCCACACATCCAGCTTGTATACCTCCTCTTCTTCCATATCCAACATGCCTTCCAGGACGATGGCGTTATTCTAGTGTAGTCTGGTGGGCTAGAGTTCCCCCTGTCTTCATTGAGGAAGGGTGTGAAACAATTGTAGCGTAAAAGAGAAGCGTCTGCACGTCTGAGGCCGTGCACCGATCCTCCACCCGCTGAACCCCCCACCACAGTGATCCCTGCTACCTGCAGGGCGCGGAGATAGCTTTCACCGAGTGTGGCCCAGAATCCCAGAGAGTCTGAGCCTGCCCGTTGGCGTTTACAGGCTGGATTGACAGCCGGCTCAGTGAAGACTTGACGGGGAATAATTGAATCCATTGTGTTATCAGTTGATCTCTGTGGCTAAAATAAATGCCAATTTAGTCGCACAAATATCTATGAACAAAAGAAAAATGCGATGCTCTCTCATCCCTCTTTTCCATCTGAACAGTTTTATGCAGACACAGACTTGGGTTGTAGCTATCAGTGGGCTTCAGGGGTTCTACAGTGGAGCCAGGAAGCAGAGCTCTGCTGTCTGAAAGGCTAACGCAGGGCTATTCAATTGGCGGCCCCCGGGCCGGATCCGCCCCGCGAAAGAATATTTACTGGCCCTTTTAGTGGAAAAAACATGAAAACATGCTGGCCGTATAGTGGCCGATATGAGCTGCCCTCTCTCATGTCCACGCAGCACAGTGAAAACTTGCTCCTTAAGGCGCGCACATGTGCAGATGCAGGTCGATTGTTTCCTAGAAATATATGCAGAGACGGCGCTCCTTCAAAACAACATCAAGCCATGCGTGTGTCGTATTACGACATGATGACGTATGCAAAACCGGCAATCGTGCCAAGCTACGGTACAGATCAAATGACCCTGGTGTGAGTGCACCCTTAATTAGGGACCCTATGTTAATAAAATAAGGATTGTTTTTTGATAAGCTGTGGAAATCTGAGTAAACCTATTTCTACCTGAATTTCTATGAACTGTTGAGTAATAATATAACTTACATTTTACTTGATAAAATAAGACAATAAATGCACTCATATGTCGTCGTAGTGTTTTACAGTATCTGTAGCTATTAATGTGATGCTCATCATTTTCAAGCCATATTTTTCCAGCCCCTCATTTTGGATCATTTCCATAAACCGGCCGTCATTCAAAACTAACTGAATAGCACTGGGTTAACGCCATGAGTCATGCACAGGTGTAAATATAGCTTAAGACAACAATGGAAAGGACAGGTATAAATCCAGCACACGGCAGTGAAGGGGATCCATTCAACCGGATTCTGCAATTTTATTTTATAAATGGAATGAAAATATCATTGTGTGATCTAAAAAAAAAAAGTCTTTAAAGTCTTTTTTTTTGCATTGCATTGCATTCATTGCAAACTGAGATATAAGGCCAACAGAGATATATCACTAATTAAACCCCTGCTGTCCTGCAGGAAGGACAGAAAGCCAAGTGATAAGGCACAGAGCTGCTAACGTGTGTGTGTGTTTGTGTGTGTGTGTGTGTGTGTGTATTTTAGGAAATATATTGTAATTAGGTCCTTGGAGTGGAGAGGAGGAGGCTTGGGAGTCCCAAACAGGCACACACATCTAGAAAAGAACACACACACACACACACACACACACACACACACACACACACACACACACACCAGTGGAGCCAGGTTGAGAGATGCTGAGGGAAGATGATGAAAAAATCTGTGTGAAGAGGTGGGGTAGAAAAACAGAGAGATGAACCAACCAGGGGACCCCAGCTGGACGCAGATAACCCCCATTTACACACACACACACACACGAGCCCCAAACTGTATAGGAAGCATTGCTGTTAATAATGCATGAATGCGTCGGTGGTGGTGGTGGAGGACCGGTGTCTCGGACGGCCGGCCTTAATGAAGTTGGGCATGTCCGCCTCCCTGCGCTGCCAGAGAGTCATGAATAAACATCAGCTGGCTAATTAAACTTAGCGCTGGCAACTGTACTCATCAGTAAACAAGCGGCGGTGAGGGGTCTCTCGCGCATGCTCACAGGGCTTTGCGGGGAAACGGGGATGGTAATACGGGGCCTTCGTTTGCTCCTCAGTACAGTTTGGACTCCGGGGAGCCGGCGAAGTCATTGAGGAGGAGAGAGAGAGAAATAAAAAGGGAGTGATGAGTAGACTGTAGAGTAAGAGACAGAGAAAAAGGACAACTGGAAAGAGTTGGAAAAAGGATGCCGTGTTTGACCTGATTATCAGAATACTTCCTCTCCGTCCCTCAGTATCAGAACTTTGTTGTATGTCATAACCTCTTACTCCCATTTCCAGTCTCTGTCTTTACTGAGAAAAAATCATTACAACCTCTATGAAACCAACTATGAAATGAGTTCACCGTGGAACTGTATATCATATAAAGATAAAAAACTGTTACCTATTTACTTCCTCACCCATCTGAACCTCGTTTTTCTTATTCCGTCCACAGCCTGCAACTGTAACCTTCACGCCCGGCGGTGTCGCTTCAACATGGAGCTGTACAAGCTGTCAGGGAGGAAGAGCGGAGGAGTCTGCCTCAACTGTCGCCACAACACAGCCGGACGCCACTGCCACTACTGCAAGGAGGGCTACTACAGAGACCTGTCCAAACCCATCTCACACAGGAAAGCCTGCAAAGGTACAGCACTCTCGTAGTGGACGTTTAAAACGTAGAAGGAAATATCGCTGCAACAACAACCATAATTCGCAAGACATATATAGCAACACATATATACATACTCAATACCAGATACTACTGAGATTATTGAGGTGCGATAGGAAACAGTTTGAAATGGAGGACAGGAAGTGGGGGGGGGGGGGGGGGGGGCCAGCAGTCTTTTCATTCCTGTCTCGCCCTCATCTCCCTCTGTCAGCGGGGATGAGTTGGGGGTCTGCCGGGATCGTGGAGGTCGTGGTGGTGTGGGGCGGGTCGGGCTGGGTGTTCCCTCATTGCCAGTTGAGTTATTTGGCTTCGTTCGGGGGGGGGGGGTAATGACAGGACAAGCAAAACAAACAGAGCCGAGGTGCGAAGTGATTCCCCCCCGTTGCAGGTCAAAGACGAATGAGAAGCCAGGAAGATGGGTGGAAGAGCTGCAGGACAGAGAGAGAGAGAGAGAGAGGGGAGAAAGAAGGGGTTGCAAGAGAGTGAAAGATGGGAGGGAGGGAGGGATGGAAAGGAAGAGAGGAGGACAAGAGGAACACACCCCCACACAGGTGTGCTCACTACTCAGTGCTGGATGAATCGCCTGCCATCAGCCCTCACCGTAGCTAATAAGGGTCACAGAAAGAGGGGGGGAGGGGGAGGAGGAGGGGTGATTGAAAAGAGAGAGGGGATATTTTCTCACCTCTTCTGTAGCTGCAGGGAAAGATAACAGGAGCTGAATCCCTGTGCAAACAAGCCCGGAGACACCTCCGAGTCGCTGCGTATACAGATACACAGAAACACACGCATACCTGTTTGAAGGAATATTAGCCGCCCGCTGACAGTCTGAGCCCGAGTTTTCTCACATCATTCACCGGGGAGGAGAGAAATAACCCGAGCCCGTCAGTCAGCCCGACAGGAGACATGTCCGAAGAAAGAATCCCATGTATTCCAGTTACGCCACTAATATAGTCCTTTTCCCCGTTTGACACGCTTCGTCCCGGCGTGACAAACACACCCATGGAACGTCACATTAAATCCCTGACGTCCAGCGACCATACCAAGCATGTTTCCTTCTCAAGCTCTCTCTCTCCCCTCCAGCCGCCCAAGAGTTATATTCCTGGAGTGACATTAACACCTTCCGTGGCTTTGGGCCCATTCCCCTGTCGGGCAGGAATGCAAACATACATTCATCACGACAGGACGTTGTGTATCATTAACCCCTATCCTCCGCTGTGTCTACCAGGCCGGCTAATTGTGGAGATTTAACCTCTTTTTCTGTTGTTTTTACATCCCTTCTCATGTGTCAGAGGCTTGATTCTTTCAGCGTCCCATAACTCACGTCCATGAGGGTTTGTTTCCCCTCACAGAAAAACAAGCTGGATGCCTCTAGGTCCCGCTGTGTATTTCAACACCAAATTAACACAATGTTCAATATGTTTAGTTGCACTTCGTAGATAAAAGATAGTGATTTCAAGAAACAATAGGCTTAAAATTAATGTGGCATAATTAGGTTGATCCGTGTTTTCATCTCTTAGTCCTATATATATATCGTATATTTATGTCTGGTAAATAATTCAATGGTATTTGAATTAGTAATTGACAGTATGATTTATCATCATAGCGCACATTTCTCAAACGATTTACACATTTTAGAACATGGAGACACATAAGATCATGCATTTTTAATCAGCAAACAAATGATGAATCCAGAATATTTCTAATCATGACAGGATGCTTTTATTTGTTTGTTTATTAATTTCTCTGGTGAGTTTCTCAGTTTGCTAGCCACCAAGCTGTCAGCCTTTGGGTTCACCAGATCAAAACCAAACAATGCTTTCCGAATTAAAAGAAAACCTCAGTTCAGTTTTACCATAACTCCAAAACAGCCTGCCTGCAGTGAGATGACTGCTGTGAAAATCTGCTCTCATAATGATCCTGATGACTGATTTGACGTGAGGAGACTTTGGATAAATGAGTCATGAAGTGAAAGTTGAAACAGTCAAACAATGTGAGAAATACACCTGTGGACCTACGACATCCAGAGTGACCTGGATATGGAAACAGCAGCTCTGCTTCCCTATTCTCCGGCCGTCCTCGGTGCACAGCTTGTCTTTTCCTCAGCTTCTCTGCTCCTGATTTCCTGCTGCTAACACCACATGTAGTTGTTGCTCTTTGATTACGCTGCGTTGTGGATTTCAGTTATACGTAGAATGTCAGAACTGAGAGCAGTGGTCATTTTAAGGGCAACATTTCATTGGTTGCAGCTGTTATGATCGTTCTGATCATCATTGATCAGCCTCGCCGTCATCAACTTATAGGCTCTAAATATACAACATGTTCTCATGCATCCTTTGTGGAATTTCACAACAACTCAATACGATCTACAGTATACTAGTAATATCCTTATAATATAATGATGATACACATCAGAGTCGCCTGACTCCTCATCCCCCGCCGCCTCTCACTGACCTGCAACGTAAACATATTTCATCATCACTTATACAAATTGTCAGCTCACCCAAATGGTTTTGTTCAAGTAAACCCATGAAATATGCCAGGGTTTCGTCCCACCTCCTCTCAGCTCCACGCAATTACAAGCAAAAAGCCGCCCAAGTCCGGCGGGGGGGATTCGGTTGCACTGAAACAGACTCACAATAAAGGATCTGCGGTAATTACCCCAAGCTGACAAATGATACGAAGCATGAACTGTTTCTTTTGCCAATTAAAATATTTTTGCAAGCTATATTTGGAAAGTTACAGATGAAGACCTTAACGATGTGTGTCGTTCTATTACACTCGTTCTCTCTGTTAATGAACTTAAAGGTACCACACACAGCTTTTTCCCTATACGTCAAACACCTATGTGAGCTGTCAAAGGTCCCGCCTCGCCAACGTCTCTCAGGTTCACCGCATCACAGCTCCAGATAACTCAATGAAACTCAAACCGCAGAACTAATTTCAGTCCGCTCCTCGAGCAGCGTGGGCGCCGCGGCGAAGTGACAGCAATTAAGAGGTTTGGTTATTTATTGAGCTCAGAGAGAGAGAGAGAGACAGAGAGGGCCCTGCTGCTGTGTGGCTCTTGGAAGGGAACGGGTGCTGTGAGAAGCGGGGGGGGGGGGGCATGTCAGGGAGAGCAACAGTTTGCTTTTCCATGCGTAATACAATCCTTACAATCCTCCCCAAAAGCAGCTCATTTCCATTGGAGGCCATCAGGAGTGAATGATGTAGAAATGCACCTCTGGTTGAGTCCGAGTGTCAACACGGTGCAAGCAGGTCTAGTTTGTGTCGTTTGACAAAGAAATGCATGAAGTTAAAAAGTGAATAGTGAGTTCTGAGAGGAGACGCAGGACTCTGGGTGGTCTTTGTGACACCGACATGTAACGGAGATAACAGTGGCTCTGTGTGGAGTTTTATCAGCTGTCTGTTATCTCCTTTGTCACCGTCATGTTGCAGATTTACTTTTATTTTAAAAGATGATTCTGAGTGATTTCTTTGGGTTGTCATCTTATTTCAGACTAGTGGGATCAAAATATCAGGAAGACACTTTAAGGTGTTTATTTGAGTGCTTTGTCCATTTGTCAAATCTAAATTCAACAAAAGTTTGCCTTAGATAATGCCTCATTTGCATAATTAAACATTTCAGATAATATAATTGCCTCAATGTAAGTAATCAACCATGACGGGTTCATGGTAATATCTCATCTTATTTACCATACTGTCTTCCAAATGTGTGGAATTTCACAAAACATATTTTTAAAGGATATTAAAGCATATTTCTCAAAATTTCTCTGAGCCATAAACCTCCACTTCAGTAGCACTTCAGTGTCATTCCTTTCTATAAGCTGAAGGATTTTACAGAGCAGTTTGTTTGTATATCATTCATAGCCTGATTAATACAACATTTTATTCATAAACATGTCAAAAATATCTTTTGACCCTAATACGTCATGAAACAAGAATTTTTAACATGGGTTTATCCAATATTCAGAATTTTGCCTTAGAAATGTGTGCAAACTAGCACATATTTACTAAAATATTCCCTATTTTGCAAATTTAAAAACAATAAAAATATTGGAAGTTTCCTGGTGATATTTGTTAGTTCAAATCTTCTACCTGCAGTGTCTCCCATTAACAAACCATCTTGCTATCAGCACTTTGCACCACAATGATGAACTTTACCAGAGCTCTCGGCCAAATAACGAGTCCTGTTCTGGATTAGTCGTCCTCAGAGGAAATCAAGCGTGAGCAGGTTGGCGTTGGTTCTGGGACTGATGGACCGAATTCAGGCCGTAGAATCCCAACATCAACCGTGATATAATTGCATCGGTCAGTGGGATGATGAGGAACATACTCTGCATATAGAGGGAAATTAGGCTTTTATTGAGGGAAGGTCTGTTTCAATCAGAATAACATGCAAAAAAAAAAAAAAAGTCCTTCTCCCCTCCCCTCAGCAGATGTCTTCCATTGACACAGTAGGTCTTTTTTTATTGACTGCATATAAACTGTTTTCTGCACAGGATTTTTAAAATATTGTTTTTCATGACTTCACTTTGAGCTTTGGATTTCCAATCGGGTGTGTGTGATTTCTACGTGTTTTCAATTACGCCGACACATGTGGCAGTGTTGTGCGTCAAACATCGACATTTTAGGCTCGCTTTTGGCCTTTGCGGCCTAATATTTGGATCAATAATAAAAATAAAAAAAACGCCCTCCATTAGATAAACATGTCATTTAGATAGCTGTTTATGTATAGGGCAACATACCACACCAACCCTTTGTGCTCTCCGAAGATACTGGTGGAGGAGCAGAACCCTTATTATAATAGAACGCAGACTCGGGTAGCTTGGCTTCCCTCCAGGGCCGACAAATTATTCTTATTGGCATAGAACAAACCAAATAGGGGGGGTCAGACTTCAAACAACAGCTTTATGGTAAACGACTGGAGTTCAAAATTCTCACATTGTGCAATCTCAGACGGAGCCCGCCTTTGAAACAGTCCTCCACTCTCCCCATTAACCAAGGACATTTTTCATCCTTTTATATGCGCGGCGCGGCGCCGAGAGCTTCTTTTAGCATTAACAATTCTGTCTTCATCTGGAAGCACGACAGTTATGCAGAGCTAATCCCTTTGATTCCACCCTACGAACGGTTGTCAGGGAAAAGACGACAGGGTTGCCTTATGTACACACACACACACCTACTCCTCTTATCATAAACTTCTGTCACTTTTTCCTGGCTGGAAGTGTTGAGACGGGGAAAAAGGGCCCCATATCTCCCTCAGCCATCTGCAGCAGCCGCGGAGCAGAGCGCACAGCCACTTAGCCGCTAAGTGGACACACACTTCAAAACCCCAGAAACTCTCACTCACACCTCGGGAGTGAGCCGGCCCTTTAGCCAACAGGTGGGTCATCCGGCCAGGGAGGCGGACAATCTTTCATCCAGCTGGACAGCGGCTCAGGCAAGTCAGTCGGCCTTCAAGGACCGAGTGTGGAGGAGGGAGGGAGGGAGGCAGAGGGTTCCCCACCTGTAGGCCATGTGCTGTGCAACTTGATTTACTGGCAGGCTTGAGGCTCTGAGCTGTGGTTACCAGGAAGACGCTCTATAAATATAACCTGAGCTCTCTGAAGCTCCAACCAGAAACGTACTTTGCCCTCCTGAGCCTCCAACGGCTCTGACATCCTCCTAAATTTACAGGCCTGAGGACGTGCTGCACCGGCCTCCACGCTGTTTATTGGGCCTCCTGATGTCCCATGTGTGTGTGTGTGTGTGTGTGTGGGTGCTCCTCCACTGAGCTAGACACAACTAAGCAATGAAAGCAGTGACAGATTGGTCTGATAAAGGAACCAATAGATACACACACTTTTAAGGAGGCTTCTCTCAGTCTGATAAAGAGGGCGAACACACACACACACACACACACACACACACAAAGAGGAGAGATAAGAAACAGGAGCTGAATCACAGGAAACGGGTAATAGAGATAAAAGAGCACGAGAGAAAGGACAGTGTGATGGAGGTGGGCTGCTGAACGCTGAATAACGGATTTGACCCGTTAGGATAGCGTTGTGCTGTTGGACTTCAGAAATAGCAACGCAAAAATACCAACAACAACATTGTTTCCAGGAGGTCAATCATAAAGAGTACAGATTGGGTGTCGCATTACCACTTTACAGCAGTGTTCTCCCCGAGGCCCGCTGTAACGTGGATCTCCCAGAGAGCGACTCTGTCTGAACAACAACCGTATCAACGTTCGAGGTCAAAGCAGAGATAAAGAACAATATGCATTAGAACTGAAACGTTAGCTGTTTCGAAGCACAAAAGACACAAATTAGAACAGAAACGACAAAATAACATCTGCTCCCGCAGTCAGATTATTAAATCTATGAATACTCTGTAGAAACCTGCGGTTTCAATTGTATGCATAAGCTGTTAATTAAAGCTGTTTGGACTCTTATCCATATTAAAACCCCTCATTTCAACGCAATGGGCCGAAACGGACAGTTTGTTTTGTAAGCTGTAATTTTGTACTGTGGGTTGAAGCCGTCTGTGCGGTTAAAAACAAAACAGGCCAAACCACTAAATACCCCCACAGACCTCAAAGTACATAATTCAGCTCTACGCCTTTGAAGGCCTGTCGGAGTGACAAGTGACACAAGGCAGGAAAAAAAACATCTTAAATGAGGGGCGGGCGAGGGAGCGGCGGCGGCGGTGGCGGCGGCGGCCCAGCCCTGATGCTGAGAGGCGGCGTCGCTGGTTCTCCATCGGACGTAAACACAAAATATAACACTCGGGGGGTGAAGAATACAGTGGTGAGAGTTTGATGATTTACAGCGTTTTAGGCTTTGCAGGTTTCTGCGAGCGAAGCGGTGGAAATGTTGATAGATCATCGAGGGCCCGCTCTGGTCTGGATTAGACTGTCGGGATTTCCCATCCGAACTGTGCAGAAGACAAATAAGTCAACCACCTCGGCTCAGCAGAGTCGCCACTATTCACGTCCAGAAATAGATGAAAAGAAACAGCTCGCAGATAACTATTATTCAACCGCCGATTTCCAACTTGACAGGGGTTTGGCCGAGAAAGGCATTGAGGGCTTGTGTCGGAGGGGGGGGGGAGCAATTGGAAGAAATGATTACATTCCTGAAGCATGTGTGTTCGATAGACCCCCCAAGTTTGGGAGGAAGTGTGACAGACGTCTTGGGCCGGCGTTCAAAGCCCGGCATTAATCAGAAACAGGCAATTAGGATTATCCTCCATTATTTTATCATTTGGTAAACATGCACACGCCTTTTCTCTGCACCACACACACACACACACACACAAACACACACACACAGCTGTAGTCCCATAGAGCGGCTACACACCAGCATGCACGCCAACGCCAAGACAGCCAAACTCCCACAGACACATTTGGGATTGAAGATCACGCTGATACCGTGTGTTGACAGATTTGGATTATACCTGATGCGTATGTGCTAATTAGCAAGAACAGAAAGTCTACAGACTTAGAGGAAGTGTTGCTCTTTCCGTCCCGATGCCACGCTCGCTTCAAAATGAGCGCCGAGTAAGTCCTGTCTCTCTGTGCACGCCTCCGCCTGTCTCTCACCACTCTTATGATTGTTGCCTCCACTGCTGTGTACGCACCTGCACTCTCTATAGATAGTATATATCTGTATCTCCCCACATAGGTTTGTGTGTGTGTGTGTGTGTGTGTGTGTGTGTGCCACCACTCACTGTGCCTCTCTCTCTTTCCTTTGTTTCCTCACAGCATGCGATTGCCATCCCGTGGGTGCCGCTGGCAAAACCTGTAACCAAACCACAGGACAATGTCCCTGTAAAGACGGCGTGACCGGTATCACGTGCAACCGCTGTGCTAAAGGCTACCAGCAGAGCCGCTCGCCCATTGCCCCCTGCATAAGTACGTGGACACCCAGTCTTTACCATATCTGCCTCACTGCAGGACGATACACACACACATGTGCATATTCAAGAAAAATCACGTAACACACACACAAACACACTTCTTTTCTTCCGACCAGAGACCGACTGTGGGTTTTCTGACCAGTAAATCTGCCGGCTTAAACAAACACACCATTAAACTGAACCTCAAGGCCGCCGTCCTGCCTTGTTGGTCTCCATAAATGTGAGTGAAGAGGAAGAGCTGTTAACGCCGGCCCCAACGCGGCTCGGAGAAACGCGTGTGAAGCTTCGGGCTGAATTACAAAATCGATCCTGTTCTCAGCATCTAACGGCCGTTTATTAGCCCAAATCTAACCTTGCACTGCGGTCAAAAATGTATGAGAGAAATGTGGCATCGCCCGAGGGAAGATTAAAGCTGTGTGGAGTTATAGCTCTACATGACAATCAGATGGACTAATGTAGATATTCTGAAAACACGTTTTAATTGGCGCCCTCGCCTTTGTTATTCCATACGAGGAATTATGTGCTTATGAGGAATAAACCTTGACATGGATATGCAACTTTGTCAGAAGTAAGGCTGATATAATATCGTGATATGAAACTAGATATCCTCTTAGATTTTGTCATAATATGACATGTCGTCTTTTCCTCCTTTTAAAAGCTACGTTACAGGACAGTTTCTGAACTCACCAGATGGTTCTCTCTCTACTGTTATTTATCCTTTAGACACTTTATGGTTATATCCAAAAATCTAATCGTGTAAATACAAAAATATTGAAATAAAGTCCCTCTCTGTGTAAATGATATAATCTTCAGTCAGCGGTGCCGTTTGCCAAGTATACTTGTATACAGAGTCACATTATATGCTTGACTCTATCAGCCATGAATCTACACGGGTCAATTATGAGAAGCAGGCTCATTATTTACACTGGCACGCGCGGCGGCCGAATACTGATGGACGACCGCTGATCAACAGCAGCGTAGGCAGAGGGACCCGTGGGCTTCAGGCGCCATTGTTTTAGCAGCCAATTGTTTTCCTTGTCATCGCATAGACCAATTTGTCACGGGACAGGGCCTCATTATGTCCACAAGTCAACAGACGGGCGTGCACGCCGCTCCACAGATCCTGATTAATGGCCACGTGAACGTTGTGCACGCTCAAAGAGCAGCGAGCGGGTTCCTCCGTCTACGCTGATGATATCTGAGTCTACCGTCAAAAGACATGATTGTTTCTCTTCTTCCCTCACACACACAAAGCCTTCACCTTTGCACAGCTGAAACCGCCACTGTTGTGCACCTCTTTCTTTGCATGAGTCTTTGATACCCCCCCCCCCCACAGCTGCTGTGTACAGATGTTTTGATGAGTGCCTTCTGTCCCTCCTGCCCACAATAACAAAAAGGCATTATGTGCGTTTGATATCTTCCGTTGAGATAAGAGGGCCGTTCTTCAGGAGCGGCTTCTCTAAGTGTCGACTTCCTACCTTCTTGTGAATACAAGAGTATGAAGGAGTCTTCATCATGCAGCTCTGTGTTTCCACCCCAAACAGCAGGGGACAGTGGAGGAGCATAACGCCATAATTAAAGATTTGTATCAAAAGAACATTAAAGGCATAAAGCATCATCATTTACCAGCAGGTTCATCTGAGAACCTTCTATCAGTTTTTGGAAATATTTTCATGCATTTATTAGAGATGCATGTTTGTGGTCTGAGTCATCCTCGAGGCCATCCAGCATCTGATTGGATTGTAGAACGCAGAGAGAAGTTTACTGGCTATGTATTAATGTGTGGATGTGAGCGTTGACAGTGCCTGGAGGCCAATGCTCCGCCCGCCCATCAACGCCAAGTATCCTCCCTTCACATTCAAACGAAACATATACAAAGGAATTTAATTTAATACTTGTTGATTTAACCAATCATAAAAATGCCACATCAAAATAATTTACTGATAAGGTGTCTGATTGGTTGCTTTGGCCCATAAAACATGGAGATGCAGCCGAGCAGTGTCGCTTTTCTGATTGGCTTTCATTTAAGGAGGACTGATATGTAGATGAAGCTGCAGCCTCTGCATCAGACGCACTGTTGCTACAGTAGTTCTCTACTATCAACCAATTGCACATCCGACACAAAAAGCTTGTCTGCTGGAGAAAAAAAAAAAAAACAGAGCTTTGAGCAACTTGTGGCCGAAAACCTCCCCACTGAAAATCCCCATTTGTAGGCTTTATCAAACACCCGCCCTGCGTTGCCTTGACGTTACGTTTCCTCGAATCCGAAAACGAAGCGACACCTTGATTTAAGTAAATGGAGGCCAAGTTTGACAACAGCAAAACTGTGTAAAACTGTGCAAGCTCGTAGTGCTTTACCCATTTTGGGATTCACCTCGGAGGCATGCGAGAAAAACAAAACTTCAAGGTAACACACGGTGAGTATTTGATATAAAAAGGGTAATTTTAAGGGTCAAGTATTCCTTTAACACTGATTTTATTTTCCCTCACATTTACACACTGCAAGATAAACACATATATACGGATTCACAACAACGATGGTGATCTTTATTTGTGTCTGTGGTGTTTTCTCTTGGAGTAGAGATTCCAGTTGTTCCTCCTACGACCCCGTCCAGCAGCACAGAGGAGCCGTCAGGTGAGTAAAGCCCAGAGTCTTTTACTTGATTGTTTTTCCCTGATATGTATGTCTGGAGGGAGGGATGTGGAAGATAATGTAGAAGTATGTATAAATGGATGTGGGATGTTTCTTCTCAATATTTTCACTCCACCACAATATTTTTGTGTAAAAAGAAGAAAAAAAGAAGCAGATTGCAGGATAAATTGGATCCCTCTTGCCTTTCCCCTCCTTATTAAGGGGCTCATGAATATTAAATCCATTAGCAGCTTCCCTGGGATGGGGCTCCTTTAATCTCTCACACTTTCACATTTAATCAGTCTAACTGCGGCACAGTGGGGTGTTGGTCCGCAGCGTGCTGCACCAAGGAAATTAATGTTTGAAATTATACACAACATTGTGGGTTTTACTGCCCTAACTTCAAGGATGTGACATCAGGACTAGTTGCGCTACTTTACACACTGGATGAAATGAGATCTGTATCATAATAAGCTGGGTTCAGTAATGTTACTATTGTTATGGTAAATGTGTTTTTAGTGTAGCGGTGCAGGAGATTTTAGTGATGAATGCAGCAGGACCAAATAGAGATCTTATTTATGGATGCATTCTTGGTTACATGTTAGTGGTTGTTGGAGCTTTTTGCAGCTGGATTATATGGGATCTTTTTACTGCTGTTTTGTCTTTTGGCCTCGTGGTGGAAAAAAGCGTAGTCCTCTGGCTCACCCGTGAAGTTGCGGGAGGCCCGAGGTAATACATATGTGTATGCGAGGGTGTAGAGGCCCCTGCAACGCTGCTGTTGGGCCCCTAACGTTCCCCCGGACAGCTTGGACTGACAGCACAGTCGGGATCCTGACGGTCCCCCAACCCTCCTCCACCACGTTTCTTTTCTCCTCCAGTCTCTTGTCGCTCTCCTCCACCTCCTTCGTCTCCCTCTGTTTCACGCTTTGTCTTCACGTAACACTGTGGGTGGTGCAGAGTTCGACTATCTGGAGTTTCTCCGGGCCCCCTTGTCAGAAATCTGTCCGCTTTTGGGGTGTAGGAAATTTCCCTCACCTCATTGAGGGATTACTGGATAAGTGAGAGAAGGATCCGAATTACTTCATCAACTTGAACAACGTCGATAGGCGTATTTATTTGCTTTTTTTTCGGTTTTAAACATTTCAACACCAAAAAATTTGTTTTTAGGATGTTTCTTTAATTTTTAAGGAAAAGCTGTCATGTGAAATCTTTGCCTGCGGCTACTTCCTGGTTTAATGCGAAAATCCTTTTATAATCCCATAGATTAAACTAATGTATACACAACCGCAAGGAGACTGCGTAATGACTCAGACGGTGTAGCTACGAAGATAACCTGATCCCAAGAAGTTTTGGAGAATTCCCTCTCCTGTGTACGACAGGCGTCAGGCGCGTTGAAGGGGTTGAAATCAAGCAGATTTCAAGGTGGAGCACCTCGATGGACGTTCCTGCGTCAGGCCACGTCAGAACCGTGACTAGCCGAAGGGTCCCGCTGGACCACCCGGGCTATGAGGCCCAGAGGATGAATACATTACCCTCTGAGCCTCCTCTGAAGGTTGCAGAGCAAACGCACCTCTGGCTCAGCCGGGTGTTCACACAGCTATGATATCAGCCAACGTGGGATTGCAAACAGATGAGGGGATTTTATCAGCGCTTCAACTAATAATACCTGCACTGGAGTAAAGATTAATATATTATGTTTTTTAATTACTAAATTATTATTACTTATTATTGGAGACGAAGAAGAAGAAAAAACACAAAAACATATTTTCGGCTCAATTAAGACAAAGTTAATTTTGAAAGTATATAAGTGGAAAATGTGTGTGTGATACAAGGGGGTGTTGGGTTGACAACTGCGAGGCAGGTGCCTCAGTTGAAGGACGGGGGGAGGGGGGTATTTTTTGGGGAGGGGGTTGCATGGAGAACGTGAGGGAAAATAGAGTGGATATTAATTTGTCTCCCGCAGCAGCAAGCGGGGCTCTCTCCCCCTCTCGACCACACGGAGGGCTGGAATGCATGGAGAATACCTCCGATGGTGTGGCCCAGACAAAACACACATTGTGCTGCTAGGTCACGGATGGTGTGAGTCGCCACTCCCACGGGTCGTGACAGAGACGTCTGCGCAGCGGCGAAATGTGGAGGAGATTAACCGCTGATGACCTGCGATGGCCGCCCCGGGCCTGTCAGGATGCGAGATGTGAAAGTAACTAATGATGATGACGAGGAGGCGAATCAGAGTGACGATGATGAGGCTCGGAAGGGTAACGAAGTTCAGTCTTGCCTGTGTGTGTGTGTGTGTGTGTGTGTGTGTGTGTCTCATCCGAGGCTGGAAGTGATCAGAATCCGTGGCGGGACCCCTCCTTGGATTTTTTGGACATGAGTCTTGCTTCACACGCCCTGTTCGGCACTCGTCGACTCCGCAGCGCTTCGCAGTCACGTCAACGTGGGATCTTATTACGCCGCTAAATTCTCAAAAAAAAGCAGAATGGCGAAAGATGTTCTGCAACAAGCGGGGGCCGAAAATAGAACGGCGGCATATCAAATTCTCATTATCAATATCAAACCGCTGCACGCGATTTTCATTTCGCTGCCCGGAATCGTCTAAATGACATGAAACCCTTGGCAGGGTTTGCTTCTTCTCTCTCTCTGCGTCCCATCGTCTCATCTCAGCCTCATCAGTAACAGAAGATAGATCAACTCATCAGAGCTGATTGCACGCCACCCGGAAAACCTCAAATCAGGTCAAGACCTCTCACAGCCTCTTCGCTGGCTGTTTGTCTGCCAAAAAAACACACCATCTTCTACCTCTCCGGCGACACAATGAGGAAAAGAAGAGGGACACTCCTTCTCTTTCTTACCCGCTTTCTTCTCCCCGTCTTTGCTGGACGGGATCCAAACTCATGGCTCTTGTGTGAGCGGAGGGGAACAGAGCGGGGCAGCACACTGAGACTCCATAATCTAATTACATGCTTTATTTGCCGCAATTTGTTTCTCAATCAGTCTGGCCAAGGGAGAAAGCCCTCCTCCTGGGCCGTCAATTACACCTCCTCGCCTCGCCGCCCTGCCTCGCTGGTCACGTTCACACCGACTGTCCTTGTATCTGGATACAAACCCAGAGTGTGTCCGGATCCAGCTGATGCAGAATGACTGTTCGCACCCGGCTTTTGGCTCGAGAGACCACTTGAGACCGGATGTCACTTGCCCGTGTACGATGCTATCTGTTGATAATCGCTGAGCAACCACAAGTATCTAAGTTGACTTGTAGTTGGCTAATCAACTGTAATTGAGGTGTGTTGTGTGATATTCCTCAGTGTGCCTCCCCCCACACCGTTGAACGTAATCTTCATAAACAGATTCTGCATTTGAATCTGTAAGCAAGGCAGCATTGACCAATCACGTACGAGCAGGCGTTGTTTGAATGAAGGTGAACAGCTGGGCCTTATCTGTCATCAGACCAATAGCTCATGGGCTCCCAGATTGCAGCGCTGAAGTCAGTCTGAATGTGAGTTCAGGAAGCAGGGACCCTGAAATGTCTTGCATTGAGTGTTACAGGCCATTTTCTCAAGTTCTTCTTACACTTGCAGCGTGTAGGATTTGGCGGCATCTAGCGGCGACGTGGCAGATTGCAACCAAGTGAAACTTCTGGATGTTAAGCGTGTAGGAGAACGAGGGTGGCCCATGGGACAACGCTAGGCCCCATGTCGACCAGGTGTTTGTCCATTCGGGGCAGTTCAACATGGCGGACTCCAGGAAGAAGACCTGTTCCGTGTGCAGCATGGGCTCGTTCTAAAGGCGAGTCCACACCGGACCGAAAATCTGCGTCTTTGAGAGAGTCGGCGTCTGTGACATGAGTCTGCTTGGTGTGGTCGCTCGAATTGGCCCACGTCGGCGTTCATTTCAGCCGATTCAAATGTGTAATCCGCCATGCGAGTCGGTCACTCTTTAACCATTCTGATTGGTGGAGGCTAGCAGCTTGACTAGCGAATCAGTGAAGCCCAGAAGTGACGATGGTAAACATACCAGATAACCAGTGGAATCGAAGAAGGTGGTCTAGCTCTACATCTCGCGCAAGTGCGGAACGTATGGCGTCGGCTGTAGTTCCGTAGGTGTGAACCGCCCATGTCGTTGTTCGAGTCTGCCATGTTAAGTAGCCCGACTTCATTTACCGACGCGAATCGGGCAGTCGGTCCGGTGTGGACCCGCCTTTAGGGAACAAAAACACAACCATGCTTGTTGTCCTTCATCGTTTTATTTTGGTTGAATTTTGATCCAGATTGTTTTCATCTTCTTTTCGGTTGTAGATGCTACCTAGGCCCCACTTACAGCTGCAGTGCGTATACAAAAGCATGCAAACAGCAATGTGGACTACCAGTTGTTTTTCTGCGTACTACTGTACCGCCTCACTGGTCCTCCTCGGCGCTGTGAGGGTTTGCCTCAAACACATAGAACTGTACAGTACTGTGGTCTGTCTTAAAGCAGCTTTGATAAGAAGCGTCCCAAATGAAAACGATTAGCTTAAAGGCCTGTACAGCACTTTGATAGAAGGGCCAAAGGTCCGCCTCTTCAGTTACGCACTCCTCGGTGCCCTGAAAGGCAGGAAACAAAGCGCCGTAGTAACTACATCTACTCAGAACACCCAAAGCACATTTTAGCTCGTTGCTGCAGGACGGCTCCCACTTCCCCTGCTTGTAACGTGTGCACAAAGGGAACATTTGTCCTCGCGGTAGGGGACTGCCTGGCCCTAAATGGGGATCTCGGGGTGCTCTCAGCGGGGCCTGGAGCCGCGTCTCAGGGGTACACTAATGGGGAACGAAAGGCTATCAAAGGGAAGTATCATGATGGCATCAAGGGGGGTTATGAGAAAACAAAGCTTCCTTTCCAGCGCTCCCCCTTCCGTCATTTACATGGTAATCAGGGGCAGCTCATATAGACTCCTCTGTTTCATTTACTTTGCCTATTTTTGTTACTCTCTCTATTTACCACCACCAGCTCCAGCTTGTGAGGCAACCAGCTTTTTTTTTTTTTTTTTAATTGCTGATTTGGGGATTTTACTTCGAATCCCAATCCTCCTCCTCCTTGTCTTCTTCTTCCCACCCCCCTGATAAACTTCACTCCTGTCTTCTTTTCTTTTTTCACCAACCTCTCCACCCCTTCGCTCTCGACCAGCATCCATTCTCCCACCTCCTTACCCTGCATTTTTCCTTGCCGCGGTGTTCCCCGGGCAACCTCATTCAAACGGAGTATAAAGGAGGGTAAAGGCATGAAGCGAAGATCTGCTCACAACAATGAAGTTTGTTCATATTCAGGCTGCCTGAATGCTCCGATCCTCCTCTCCACCATCGCTCTCCTCCACTACTACTCGCTGTCCGTCCTTTCCTCCCTCCCTCCTTTCTCTCACTATACTCGTTACAACTCGCAGCACTGAAGTGCAAACCAAATCACTACTCTGGATTCAATTTACGCCAGTTGGGAGAGCGCTAAAAGGACCCGAAAAGAAAGGAAAACACGTTTTGGGTGTTTTTTTTCATGGTATGGCCTCCCGTCACGCTATGCTGGCCCGCACCGTATGTGGCTGGCAGCGTGACAGCATAGCAGGGGGCAATCACTGGAGCTATGTACGCTCTGGATGGCTGGGGCCGGCCAAGTGGAGGCAGGCATATACTGTTGCCTCTTTCACCTCCTGGTAATCTATCATAAGAACGGATGGCATATGTGTATCCTTATGGATCCATATGGACAAGGAGCAGGGTTACTTCTAATCTCCAATTCATGTGACAAGAATAACAGCTTACTTCCCACGATTAAAACCACTCCGACCAGTGGAGATCCAGTATGAGCTCCCTAACCTCCACCACATGTGGAATAAACACTTTAATAAAGGCTCATTATCGATCGAAATTCTAATGTGTACTCAGCTACCTCAGAGAGTGTCTATATGAGTGTGTGTGTGTGAGTGTGTGTGTGTGTGTGAGCCATGAGGAGATTTGGGTGACCCCTCTGCCTGCGTGAGGTATTTATTTGTTCACGGCTCCAGAGTGGATCCCCCCCCTCCCCAAAGAAAGGGTCCTCTGCCTAACGCTTCATGGATGGCTAATTTTCCCTTCCTGACCTCCCTTTGTGTGGCATTGACCCCCTTCACACCCCCCACTTCTACTCCCTCAAATAGCTGCCAGCCCTCAGCAACCCCCCTGCCCATCCACACTGCAATAAATGCAAAAGCTTGACATGGTCCTGGTTGGGGCCTTGAAGTGATCCCGGGGTTATTTTTTTTTCAGGAGGTCGGGGGCTGAGGTGACAAGCGAGGTGAGATTTTGGAGGGGGGTGGGGGTTGAAGTGGGTGGAGGGTGGTCTGCTCCGGCCTGACTCATTCCCACAGTCTGACGGGGAGCGAGTGGGTGGATGGCAGCGGCGGTTTCTCCTCCACCGCTGCTGGTACCATCAGCTTCATTCTAGAGACGGAGGTTTGGTCCGAGGGTTAAAGTGCCTCCGCCGCAACCACAACACACACGCAGCCTTCATGAATCCAGCTGTGGCACCGACATCAGACAACACAATCAAACCAGACAGATGTGCATCAAGCAGCCAGCTGCCGCTCTGGTGCAGTCCCAACAATGCATTATGGGACAGAAAAACGGACTAAAGGCAGTGCTGATGCAGCTGTGTTTAAAGAGTTTAAAAATGGGAAAATGTATTAAAAAAACACAGTATAAACAGTATAAAAATTATAAAGTTAATCCTGGACTACATTAACAGTAGTGCTCATTAAACTGGAAAATAATGTTTTTAATATATTAAAAATGAAATAATTTGTAGTGTAAACATATTGACAGTTTTTGCTTCTTCTGGATATGTTTGTTTATTTGTAGTAAATGTGATCCATTTAAAAATTATTGTAATCAGAAATACTATAATATTACAATTATTATTATAAAAATGATTAATTGTTGTTTTTTTTCATTTCAATCCAATGTATTGTTACAATCATTTTTCCCTTTCACTCATTTTTTATTTTATCAATTCATTTTTATTATTATTTAAATTTAACACAAATTAGATTATCCAGATTTCTACGAAAGTTAAATAAAAACCAACCACACAAGTGTATTTACACAGCGTTGCAGCCCCACGTTTCTTCCCTCCCGTTCTGATAATTGGTGAATGTGAGAATGTTTTTAGCCCCAAAGATGAATTCTTAACAGATTCACAGAACTCTCTCCCCACCATTACTAAATAAAATACCATCCCCGTCGTTTGTTTTCTCCCTCTAACCTCCTAACTGCCTTCTTTTTCTCACAGACTGTGACTCTTATTGCAAAGCGTCTAAAGGCAAACTGAAGATCAACATGAAGAAGTACTGCAAGAAAGATTACGGTAAATCAACAAACCTTTTAATGACAATGATTAACATTCATTTCTACAGGAAAGCTGAAAAACACGTGCTGGATTTAAAAAAAAAAAAGTCTCATTCTGCAGGAACACACAGTGTGTGTCAGACATGCTTGGGAGATGTAATCACTTACAGAACGGGCATGTTTTCTTTGATTAAGATGTGCACTGGTCCCAGCATGCTTCCCATCAGTCCCAGTCCGGCACTTTGCTGGGGAGCTGCTTTACTTTACAGGGGAGGCATTTCACTGATAGCTTACTCCAGCTTTCTGAGGACAGAGACAAAGGATCACAGAGGAAGAAGGAGAAGGACTGAGTCGTGTGTGTGTGTGTGTAGAAAAAGCAAAGACAGTGTGACGGACAGTGGGTGCTTTCTAAGGAGATCCTCATTAAGCCCGCCCTCCTCCCCACCCCCACAACCGATGCGATTCTCGCTGCATTCCTGTGGCTGCCCGTCCGCCACGCCATTCAAGGTGTGGATAAGACGTATGACCTCTTCCCCTCCCTCTGTCCCCTCCCTTGATTGAAGTCAGGCCGCTGAACCGGTCAACCAAGTAGCGGCATCCTGCAGCATACCTCAGCAGCTTGACAGACAGGCGTGGGCTTTGTTCGGCGGGGATTTGGAGGAGTTAGGGGGTCAGCTTAGAGACACCTCCTCTTCCACCAATGCCCACCTTGTCGCCGACGTCGTGAGAAGAGCCTTGCCTCTGAAACAAGCCTCCGCTCATCCATGGAAACACTTTTATCAGGTTCAATTCGTAGTTCAAGTCTACTGTGATACATTGAGGATGGAGAGGCAAAGGAAGACATCGGGACGTCCTGCTGCAGAATTCAATTAGAAGTTCCTCTTTTGCACCAATTTATTTTGAGTTTAGATGCAGGATATTTTTATGTAGAGTAATAATACACTAATTCATACAATTAGTCCTGCTCATTTTAAGACATAAGCAATATCTATGTCCACCCCTTCGAAATCTTTGTTGGTTTTTAGAGATTATTATTTAATCAGGTTATTGTTGAAACACCTTTACAGTAGTTGTAAGCTCTGCACCACTTCTGTGTTAATCCACTTTCTCCTCGCCCTGCCTTCGCCAGGGGGGCTTTGTGCCGAACATGAGCACCATCCAGCTTCTCGTCATATGGTCCTGAGCATGTAACCACATATTCAAGTCATAATAGACCAGAACAAGATCCCTGTACAGTAATTACCACACGCGAGCTCAGCGGATCAAAAAGTCCACCGATATGTAAATCGACAGGATAAGTCGAGAGAGCCGTAGCTTTGGAGCGTTTTGAAAAGATCAGCGGGGGAGCGGGGCTCCATGCTGAGCAGTGAAACGCCGCTACAAGCTTCTGTGGTCGACATGCAGGCGCACATAAAGAAATCACAGGAGGGAGCGGAGCAGTCTCATGTCAGAATGAAACCCTGGGGTAACTGCTCCGGGCATTTCAACGTACAGCGATTGTTGACAGAACACAAATAGACAGAACAGCATCGGGGTGATGCCGAGGTCACCGCGGGGTCACACCGGATCAGCCGCCGAGCGCCGGTTGTGCTGTACGCCAACAGGGACTGAGTGAGAATTATCTGCAAACACGAGAAGTAGGTCGACGAGATGTGCAAACGAGATAAGAGTGCAGAGCAAACGAGTGGAGTTATAAAGTGGGAGGAGGTGTTTCTTGTTGCCGCGGGCTGCAGAAGTAAAAGTCTACTCTCAAAGCTGGAGCTCTTCTGCAGCTCGGATTGAACATGCTGGTTAACAGGGTGAGAAAACATTTATTCTTTCATTTAAAACAAAAACACGTGGTGCATTTCGGTAAAAATAAAATAAATAAATAAAACAAATGTGGGCAGGCACTGAAGAGTTGAGAAAACACAAAGGAACGCAGGGTCGAATCCACAGATCAGCTGATGAGGAGGCAGCAGGAAAACACACGAAGGCCAAATGAAACCACATGGGAAAACTAGAGTGTAGAAACGAGTGCTGGACCGCAGAGCACACGGGGAAAAGAGGATCTGGCACGGAACAAAGGAAGTGGGCCGCTATATGTAGTGGACGGCTGATTGGGGAAGTGAGAACAGGTGAGCAGGAGGTGAGGCGTCTGCAGGCCTAACGAAGGACAGGTGAAACCCATCAGGCAATAACAACTGGTTGGAAAACACACAAAGGCATAGATGAGTCATGAAAACACAACAGGAAGCATGAATGATGTGAATAAATGGAACGGGGAAAAACATAACCTCAGGACGTGACGCGGACAACTCATGATTCCTCAAGAACAAAGGATTAAAACCATTAAATCTGATGGACCATGATAGAAACCTTTAGGGTTGCGTAGAATCAAGGAGACGCCAACTTCTCTATATTGAAGGACAAAAGAGGATATCATTCAAAGAAACCATCCAGAAGTGTACACAAAAAAATACTCATTATTATAAGACAGAAGAAAATAATGAAAGTTTTGCTTTTTGAAGTGGCTGTGGTTTCCTCTTCAGGAAGCTTCAGCAAAAATACTTAGATCACTGGAAACTAAAAGTGTAATAGGAGACATAGTATTGAATTCTTTCTAATAGCCACCAGGGGGCGACTCGTCTGGATGCCAAAATAAGTCAGATTCTACAGAAGTGGATGAGAAACCCTACTTTTCACTTAAACTAAAATGTACACATTTGTTTTTTTCTGAGCCCCAGCCTCTCATCTCACTTCTGGTTCCCGAACGCCAAAGCCAAGCTCTCGAGGCTTCAAAACGGGTGACGTCACGGCGACAGCGTCCACCTCTTATCCGTGGTCTACGCTCCCGAGGCCGCGATCAGACACGTACGGAATAAATCCCTTAACGCCGCCGTGATGCTCAGCTCCATTAGCTCCACACTGAAAGTGAAACCAGTGACCCTGCAACACATTTCGAAAGCTGTCCCAGAAGCACGGGAGACGTATAATGGAAGTTAATAGAGATCTGGTCAATGTAATACATATTGATACATGCTGGGTTAGGTTCCCCTCCCTCCCTCTCTCTGAGGAGCATGCTGGTTGATTCATCATGTGATATCACTGAGTGTCTTTCCAGCCAACGTCTCTAATAGCCCTACCCTGCCTCCTAATCACATTACAAATCACACGGCTCTGTCAGTAGTAATGGACATAATGCATGCAGGGCTGTAAATCATAGCTGGACCGCAGACCAGCCTTTCCACTGAGGATAACAACAGGATTCCTTCCACCGGTCTAGCTCATTGGGATTTTCAGCACAGGAGTAACCTGTTCACTAAGGTTGAACAAGGTTCTTCAGTGTTTATCACTTCTCTTATTCACCAGTTTATCACTCGCTGCTTACAATTCCAGTTGATTTGTCAATCAGCAACTCATATTCACCAGATGACTAAAATGATGCCATGACCATGTCAGCACTGTGAAAGCCCCTTGGATATCAGAAGAAGATCCTACTTGTTGGGACGTTCCTGATTTGTATTAGAGAGACAACGTTGTTTGCAGAACAGTTAAACAGTAAGTTAACCAGATAGGACTTGGCATTTCAAGAAAGTTGTTCTGCAAAGATCTGGAGGAAATAAAGGGAGCTATTGGGATTCTCCTGTAAAGAAGAAGAGAGACCAAAAGGCTTTGCTTTGATACGACGTAGTATGAACAAACCAGTTCATACGAAAGTGTCAAACGTGGATGTTGGTCACTTGTGGATGATGAGAATGTTTGTTCATCTGATAAGCTTTCAAGCAAACTGCCCCTTAAGGATCCAAAGATCACTTTTGACTACTAAATCGACTACTAATAGATGGATTGCCAGGCAACCTTGCGCAGCTATCCACGTAGTCCAGAGGATGAATTTGAATAGGTTCACCGGCGATCTCCAGACATTTTTTTTATCTGGTCGGCATTGGCGTCAAATATCTTAAAAAAAAAATAATAATAAAAAAATATTGAGTAATACTCGAGATACCTGAGGTAAAAGTTAGATTTTGTCCAACCCTTTGATTTATGACCAAATATGGGAACTAATGGCATTGGCATCAGCCTCAGTTGTACTTGTTTGTGCTAACTAGCAAATGTGAGATAACTTAGCAATGAAAACATGAACGCTGTGATGATGATGAAAGAACAGAATAGAATATCTTTATATGTCATTGTAACAGGTACAACGAAATTAGGTGCATTCCTTGATGATGATGCAGTAATCCAGCAGTAAGCCTCTCTGACTACGCCAAACAAAAGATCTTAACAAAGATAATTGGAAAGGATGAAGCAAGTCAAATAGTCTGTGGGACAGTTTGTAAAGGTTTGGGCAGCCCTGCGCTGAAATAGTAAACTTCTCCATATATTTACCATAGAGTGAGATTTAAGAATGAAAGCATGAAAATAGCAAAAACACACGTGAGGAGCCCTGTAGTCTTTCCAAGGCAGCAGCCTAAACAGCTGGAATCTCAAGTGATAACGTGTTATCTTCCCTCTGCAGCTGTCCAGGTGCACATCCTGAAGGCGGAGAAAGCCGGGGAGTGGTGGAAGTTCACCGTCAACATCATCTCCGTCTACAAGCAGGGCGAGAGCCGCATCCGCCGCGGGGACCAGTTCCTGTGGGTGCGCGCCAAAGACGTGGCCTGCAAGTGTCCCAAGATCAAGCCCGGGAAGAAGTACCTGCTGCTGGGCAACGACGAGGACTCCCCCGGCCAGAGCGGCGTGGTGGCAGACAAAGGCAGCCTGGTCATCCAGTGGAGGGACACGTGGGCACGCAGGCTCAGGAAGTTCCAGCAGCGCGAGAAGAAAGGCAAGTGCAAGAAGCCATAGGCAGGAGAAAAAAGATGGAGAGGATGCCGGAGAGGGAAAGGAGTTCACGAGGAAGGCTGAGCGGCTGATGTAAGAAAAAAAAAGGTGAAAGAGAGGCAGAAAGAGGATCACGGACAGACAAAAGACTGTTTATGTCGCTGCTTTTTTTTGTATAGAAGCATGAAGAGAATTATTTAGGATGATTTGTTTTTCTAGTGAACTTTTTGTTGAAGGAGCTCACCTTGCAGATTTGGTTTTATGGTTTATTTTACGTTGAGATTTTGTCTCTCTTGTGGATTTGCCGAATTTGCACCTATTACCAGCATTTAAAGTTATTTGTGTTTCGTTTTCCTTTTATCTCAGTATGAAATCATTATATTTTATGTTTAAATTTTATGGACATTTTCTGCTGGTGCAAAAATGACACAGAAAAAGCCACTTAACTACCACTGCAACTTTGCCTCTGCATGGTTTTCCTGTTGTATTCTTAGCTAAGGAGCGAGCTTGTTTCATCCAAAAGTCAGGCAATAATCTTTCCTCTGTTGAGAATTGTGCCATAAAATTATTGTTTGCGAGCCACAGAGATGCATAACATTTAGCCGCCGACGAGTTGAACACTGGGCTGCAACTCAAGAAACAAGATACCTGTAGTTCTAAATGTTTAGCTACATTTACAAATGTAGGACATGCAAGTAACAGAGGAGCAGTTTGGATAAAATACAGTATTGACAAAGACATTTTAAACCTGATGAATCTTGAGCATTTCTTTACACCTTCACACTTCACTGGTTACATTTCGGTGGTTCAGTATTTGTGCAAAAACCTGCGTGTGAATTCATTTGTTTAGTTAGTCGTGTTAAAATTTTTTTGTACGGACAGACTGCATTTGAAATCAGTTTCAGTAATTTAATTGTTACTCCAGCAGTGAGGAGAGATTTACAAGAGAGGCCAAACAAGCATAAACATAATACTATGAAAATACTGCTCCTGGCTCAAAGAAATACATAATAATGAATATGGGTTCTTAAGGAGCTACGAAATAATATAACATTTTAGTAAAAATGTTGTACTTCTACCACGAAATGATGAGGTAGTTCATTATGCCAGTGAAAGGACTGCATGTTTCTATTCGATTAAACTCAAGCAATGCAGACGGTAGAAAGCTATGAGAACGGGCATAATGAAAAAAACAAAAATCTTACCTCGTGTGGTGCAGAAATGAATCCCAGCGCTGAAAAATTCAGCGTAAACTGCACCTTGAAAAAAAAAAACAACTACTTAAATGTATTTTTGTCTCGTATCCTGGAATAGGCTTCTATGAGATAGCAGATAAATACCTTTACAGTCTCTTTGCAAACACCATGCATGACTGTACATTCAACGTGTGACCAGTCAGAAGCCACAGGCCTCCATTGACCTGTCACCTTAATTCTCTTCACTTCGACACTTGCACAGGGAGGAATGGGGTCAATTGCAATCACTTGACGCTGCTTGATTCAAACCACATTGCTCGTTTATTAGTATGCAGTTTGGGTTTGGATCTCTCTGAGGAATGCGTGGTTTGAAAAAAACAACAACAAGGTTCAGGTTTGTAAAAGCCCACAGTGTATCTGACACAAGTAGAGTTCCTTTCAGTTCATATCAAAACACTTAAAGCAACACGTCTCATTGAGAACCTTTTAATCTGGGTTAACATGTGGTTTTAATCTAACGGACTATCTGCTCCCTCTGATTAACACGGTAATAATCTGATTCCACTATCTCAGAAAACTTTTCAGAATGGACTGAAACGCCTTCTAGACGATGACAACTTAGTTCAGCTGGAAGGTAGAAAGAACGTACGTCTCACTACTTACATTTAGGGTTTTGATTGAGTGTGTGTGTGTGTGTGTGTTTTTAATGTTCAATCAATCAACCGATCGTGATGTCGGTCCATCATGGCGCTCTGCTGATGACAACGTACTCACGCTTACAGCATATTTACATGTTCCCGCCTTTCATTTTTAATCCCACAACATAACATTACATGTCAATGTGTTTCCCTGTTTGGCACAATGTAATCTGTAATCTGCACCTCTCTAGTTTCTGTAGCCTCATGCTGTAAATTTTACATCCGTCTCCCGGGCGATGGTTTGACAAGCTTCCTGATGAAACGCGACACACGTACCTGTCAAAGCATTGCTTTGTGTTCATACTATGAATTGTAAATGTTGTTTAGTTGTCACCATTGCCAAGACTTTTTTTTTTTGCAATGTTGTTTTACAATGCGTACTAATATATTATGGTTATTATATATGAATATATTTAATGACACAAGACATTGTGGATTTTGTCTTTTTCAACTTTTTTTTTTTTTTACTCGTTTGTGGTTGTTGAGATCGTTGCCATTAAAGAAGGAAATAATAACTACTGAACACGCCAACCTGGTAGAACTACATTCAGATTTTCAGTTGAAATAAACTCTTGTTACATTGAAAAACATTTGCCTCTGTTGATTTGAGTCATGATTTTTGTTTTTTATTTAGCTAAGTTAATGCAAATGCATATAGTAAGCTTTATACTGGTTGCCAACTCATGAAGGTACAAGAGTAGGAGACAAAACAATATTATGCAGATTTCGCAGTAGAAATATGGAAGCGGTCCAGCTAAATATCATGTTACAAAACAGCGCAATCAGTCACAGCCCTGCACTTTAATGCAGGCAGACAGGAGTCCGGGGACTAGTAAGTGGAAATATCATTTATTAGAAATTACAGGCTGAATTGATTTACAAGGAAGGAAAACAGTCATGTTAGTTACACAGCTGAGCTGATTGTTTTTGGCTGTGAGCTATTTTATAAACATTATAAAATCCCAAGACCAATGATAACATTACAGCTGCTCCAGTAATGTATGGGTAAATATAAGTGAGTGAATATTGCAAAGCTTGTGGAATGACTACCCATGCCTCAGACCACAGACAGACGGCAGGACGTCCTGCTATCGGGTTCGCCACAGTCCCGTCTCAAAATATCTTTAAGAAACCTCAGAAACCTCTTAATAATTTAACTATTTGATACATTGTGATTTTAATGATCCAGACACTTGAACAACAGTTGAAGAGAACAATTTAAGCAACATACTCTATTAAAAAAAAAAAAACCTTTTACATCGTCATTTCACATTGGCTTGATTGGGCCTTTGTCTCCCCTCAGATGTCTTTATCTTCATATTAAGACAGCGTTTAGATGACCGTACATGGATGCACTGTAGATGCAAAGAAGCTTTCAATCTATCGTTGTGGTAGTCGTTGAGCTCAGGTGGTCCTCGTCAGCTACACCGGCCACACGGCGACCACTACGATGGCTACAAGAAGCAGCACGATGACCACCAGCATCCCTGACGAATGACAAAAGGGAAATCAGATACATGTTTCTTTAAACAAAGTGTGTGTATCCAAAGCCTGATCCAGCTAAATCCTCTGTCCCACATCTTTGTACAAAAAAATATAAAATAAAAAACGCATGAATGTAAGCTCACCAAATGTGTGTTAATCGGCAGCTGAAAATAGTCACCAAACAAATGCACTAGTTACTCATGTTTGAGTGACTTACAGCTTCTTTTTTTCTTTTTTAGAAATGTAACAAGCCTTTAACAACAACGTCCTGGCTATTTAAACTAATCGAATACTCAAACAAAAGTGTTTTGTCTTATATCTACTTTAATAAACCCCTTTGTGATAAAACCATTGCAGTTCAACAAAGTCCCTCTAGCTTTAATATTGAAAACACAAAGATCAAGCAGCTCGAGGAACTCCAAACATGATCTGAGAGAGATCTCGCAGAGAAGGAGGGGAACGCAGCAGACTCCAGGGAATACACTTGGAAGAGGTAAGAAGCCTGCATACCTCACCACTCATTTTCTAAACCCTTGATCTAACGCAAGTCCCAAGTGCTTATGCCCTCGCAGCATATCACCATTCTTCTCTTGATGACTTAATGCAATTTACATGCGTTCAACAGCCACGAAGGCTTTATTGCCACAGATTGCACACTGCGATAGGCATATGTTTCTGATTCCGCCTTCAGAGGATAATCATTGTTTTCCACTGATACCATGGAAGCAGAGAAAAAAATGTGCAAAAGCTCACTCACACTTCATCAAAGTGCTTCACTCCCAGGACCTGAAAATATTACACTTTTATTATAGTCGCCATCCAAAAAAAAAAAGCTAACTGTTGTAAAAATCCGCTACAGGTGGGATTGTCATTCCTCGTCTTTTGGGAACCAAACAATCAGAATTCATTGAATGTTGCCAACTTGGAAGTAAAGCTGGAGTCAAACCGATAATTCGCCGGGTCGGTATTTTGGCCATTAATAGTTTATCACAGACGTATCGGTATCTCAGTAGCCGATAAGTAACAAGTACTCGTAGTAAAGAAATGCCAAATATTTAGGATTAGTGTCTGATGAGTACTGCCTCAGCACAAACCTTATAGCAGCCACCAAATGAACCGCACGTAATACGAGATGGGGAGCATTTCCATTGCCTCCCAATGGCTCTAGACATTAGCTAACGATGCTACTAGTAACAGTGCTACAGTATAAATGACAGAAAACAACATTACTCGACCATATCTTCACATAGCAAATAGATGTTTGCTGCTATATTCATTTTTATTTATTTATTATTATCCTCTATTAGGGGATTCTTTTTAAAATACGTTTCCTTGTAGAAATTAGTATATTGTCACCAGATTTTTTTATATTAACATCTGTATCAGTCTAAACATTTTTTTTTTAAATCCAGTTTTGTGTGATTTATAACAGAAGTGGCTCAGATCAGGCTGGTCCGACGGTCCATCCGCTGACTTGAGTTGTCTGTTTGATATCGAGCATGGTCCTGGTATTTTCCCTGGCCTTTCCCTTTTGGGTTTACATTTCTCTCATTCTTTGGCTCGCTCCTCCCGCGTTCCCCTGCACGGCCTAATTGGTCGTCTTTCCCACAGGGAGAGAGACAGGGTAAGATATAAGCCATGCTGAACTAATTGCTTGCGGTGGTGGTGTGGTGGTCTGATGAAATGCAAGGCTGATGCTGCTCTCCTTGCCAGGGTACGGGGTACGGCTGTAAGGGCTCCAGATGTCTTTGACTCATTGTGCCTTTCTTTTGTTCCTTTTTAGGTATTTATGGCTGATGCTCTCTTTCTCTGCTGCGTATGGTTCATTCTTTGAGCCCAGCGTGTTTCTGCTCTATTCAAGGGGAACGTGGTCATATATAGGTCTGCGGGACATGCATGTTAGAAGTTATCACTAGTTTAGACAGGACCTCTCCTGATAACTTACACATGTGAGCGTAATATAAATGTCAAAGCAGAAACACGCTCAAATAGTTCTTGTGATGGCTTTGTAAAGGCCTCGTGCTCCAAGCAAATACGCACACACACACACACACACACACACACACACACACACACACACACACACACACACACACACTTCCAGCAATGATCTTTGTTTGGGTGTAAACGATACCGACGCAACACGCAGTCCACATTAGATTCAGACATCAGAATTTCATTCAGCCCGGTCCAACATCTGTCAGCAACTCTGTTTGACAACACCATGGCAACAATAGCAATAAAGGCCGAGCTGTATGACAAGCGCATATGTTGGCGTGGAGCTCTCACACACTCTCATGTCGTCCAAGAGTCGGTCATGAAGCCACCCGCGCTGACCCTCGCCCTCCTGCTCCCCGTGGACCAGGCCCCGTCCGCCTCAGGAACTAAACAAGCTGCTCCTGACCCCGCGGGGCCTCCGGAGACTAATGACAATCACAGCGTTTGCTTGCCAAATAGATTAGAGCGCCGGTGTGACACTGATGCTGAGGGAGATAGTTGCTGTCTGCTGATAGACTGACCACCCAGGAGCTCTGGAGGCCCGAGTCTGGGTTCATCCCATCTCAGCAATTTTCAGACACATCAGTAAGACAAATCACAGGGAAAAGGAATAATTGGTGAGAGCTCCGGACAGACCGGGACAACCCCTGAACCCCCCTTCCTCCCTCTGCTTATGGTTCAAAGATCTTTTCGGACCACAATAGGCGAGTATGACCTTTAAGAAAAAAGGGAATCATTTTATGTTAACAAGGCCAGTGTGACGTTCTTCATTTTCCTCACAGCACAATAGAAGAGGCCAAAAACTTGGAATGGTCAGACATGATGAGTTCACCGATAAAAGCACTATCAACATGTCTGAGGGTTTTACAAAGACGACCAGGAGGTCTTAAAAATCTGAGCATATTATTTCACGAGGCCAACCAAACCGTTCACAGGAAGATATGCATTATAATACTTTTAATACTTGAATCTGATGGGAATCTCATTTGTTTTTAAAGTATTATGCCATAAACTGAGACCTGATGGTGGTGGCAGATGTGTGATACAAATTTAGTGACACTTAGTTTTGCGTTGCAACCAATATGTCTTTCAAGATTCTTCTTTGAGAACATTTATATCTACTTTCTTTCTACTATCTTAGAGCCATGTGATTTATCTCATTGGTACGCCAATAAACGATCATGTTGAGTTCATATCAAGGAGAAGAAAAAGTCAGATGTTAAGATGGGAGATGAAACCAAGAGCGCCACTGTGTCATTTTTAGTGTGAGCACAATACTTAGGACTAAAATGTCTCACTGAAACAAGAGATTTTAAATATTTCTAGAGGCACATTTACCTGACGATGAAGAATCTCAGATTTGGAAACATCATTAGTATGTCTTATTTTAAACAATCCTTTCATCAACCATGTGAAACATATTCCGGGTTCCAACAATATATCATGTCGGGGCAGTGGGAGGAAAGCCAGCTGGAAGGAGTGATCTAACGGATTAAAGTTTTAAAAGTTAAGACGTCCCTATCAACCAAAATAAGTGTTTCCACGACAACTCCTGACTCACTACAGACTATAGACTCAGTGCACTTACTTGCCCTACATGCTCTTCTTCCAACACTGTCGAATGCCGCCCCTCACCCACAGTCTCTATAGGCCTCCCCTCCAGTCCAAACAGTCCAAACCACTTGAGATGCGAGCCACCTGCAGGATTCACGGGGCTGCAGAAGTGGCCCTCAACAAACTGAGGATTAGCTCTGTAGAGGAGGGCCGCTCAAGCACCGGTGTTGCCCGATGGCGATGCCTAAGCTCTGGGGAACTGACACTACTCTCCAAGAGAGCCTTTGGTCCCGTCAACTAATCTGGCACACTAATCCAACCGGACTCAAAGCCTCCGCTCCTCGATTCCCACCAACATCATCTAGAACAAGTGGCGATGACTCTGCCAATCAGGCTTCGCTTGTTTAAGCAACAGCATCGCACCAACGGGAGAGGAATCCATATCTGGTATCTGTTTGACTACTAATACAAACATTTTGGGTTATTTTTTCCCTACTTAAAGAAATATCATTCCAATAATTTTTTTTTTTTCCTAATCAATTATATTTTTTAGTTGAACAAAATAAAAATAAAAACTTCTCAAGTGTTTAATTTGGTGCTTTTCAAGTTTACAGTCTGTAATGAGTGAAGTTATTGAAGATAAATGATAAATTAGTAAATATCTGATAAAAGAATAAGTTTGCAAGACTCTTTAAATCTGACCATGCATTTCCGTGCACTTCTAGGTGCTATGAGTACGCTATATGAGTACTCACACTCACATTTCAGTTTACAAATGTGGCGGTTCAGCCTCAGATTTGCAACAGCTTTCTGTGCGTTTATGTTTTCCTTCGGATCTTTCAGTAAAGCCCTTTGTTATTACTGCAGAGTGTAAAATAATGAGGTATTTCAGCTCGAACCGCTGTAACGCAGTTAAATAACGACTTAATCGTGTGTTCATGTAGGTGATAGATGTCTCCACAAGCCCGTGCTGTAGAAGAATCCAGAATGTTTCAACACAACGGATGTTTCACAACACTATGGGCGCCAGTCATGCACAGTACGCCACAAGAACCATGGTGGAGCGATATGTGGGTGCTTCCCTTTCGGTGAGATGACCCGTCCCAAGGTTCAGCTTTCTCTCCTCCGGCTTTCAACCACCGAGTGGGAAAATGTCTGATGATTTCGAGTGATAATCCTACAACAAAGAACCTTTTTTTCCCATATTTCTTGAAATGTTTCCAGCGTTAAGTGCAACTTTAGTCCATAAAACTGCGATGCGTCTTTTACAACGAGGCAGCTACCAATAGTTATGTTAAGCATGCTCTCGCCTGTCAGAGCCAGACGTTTCTCGCTTTACAAGGACTCGGTTGAGACATAACACCAAACGCTGGCTTTGGATGAGAGGTGGTTTCGAAAAATAAATAAAGCCTTAAAGCTAAGGAATTATAAACATGCTTCCATGGAGAAAGAGGGAAAGCCCTCCAAACAATTTGTGGCATGTGGTATTTTCAATTCTTTCTCTGCTTGACACAAAGACGAGTGTCAAACAACTGAGGAGACGAACAGGGGGATGACAGCGAGGAATGGGGGGAAAAAAAGAAAGAGAGCGTTGAGGTGAGAGTGAAGAAGACCATGGGGGATTTTTTCCATTCACAGGGAAGGTCTGAGACACACAATCCAAAACATACAGACGTGCACAAGAACACAATTTGCAAATACAGTTGCGCACATTTTCCTGGACACTCCAAAAACTACGCAACGCACGATAAATGTAGTGCATACGGACATGCAGATGCACACAGGCAAACACACACACACACACACACACACACACACACACGCACGCCCCATGGATATTGTTCGACCTGGAGAGGGAGGAGGGAGTCGGGGTGGCAAAAGAACAAGTTAAACAAAAAGAAAGAAAGAGTCCTGATTGTAACACAATATGAGCTCTGGGATCTTCAAACAAACCCACGCTCGGGCACCATGGGGACGCGACCAACAGAACGAGGCATTTGGAGGCGCTGACCTCCCGACTGCCCGCTCTGCTGCTGTCTGTGACTGCCTGTTAGCCAGGTCTCCTAGCGCAACAATGCAGCCTTTGCCATAGCGGCTCGGCGTTTCACTGGGCGAACTGAGCATGGCTGAATCTCATCACATTCCACAGATGGGCTTTAGCCGGCGAACACACAAGTCAGACGAAGTGAAGTGTTTCCGCGGTAATAGTGAGGGAGCTGTGCGTCTACCAGCACCACTCTTCCTTTAGACGAAGGCCAAGGCAGCAACGTCGCTCAATTCCCGAATGCTAAAGATGATGACTTCATATCACTAATTTCGTTTTTCAAATGACATGTTGTCTAAAGGAAGAGAACTATTATTCTGTCCAACTCTGTCTTACACCAGCCAGAGTCCCGTCCTCTATAAAAGTCTGTTTTATATCTGCTTCTGTGAGCAGCAGGAAGGAAAAAAAAACAGGAGAATCCTGATACTTAGTAACCATTTATATAAATACATGAATTAACTGTGATTTGTTTTCAAGGACACAGATCGGGTATCAGGGCAGGTTGCTGATACTAGACCAGGGCGATTCAACTATATTGTTGTGGGGGTCAGATTTTCAGGAAGCAAAGGGAACCGACAGTTTTAACTGTTACTCTCTGAGTTTATATTGACCCACTCAACCCCTTTCTGAATTAACTCACTGTCACTCCTGCTTGGGTGTAAGAGGAGAGGGAGAGACATTGACTGAGATGAATTTGATTGGCGGTCCACGTCTGCCCGCGGACCGCCACTGGAATAGACCTACTAGACCAAGATGCTCCACAGTGAAGGAAAACCAGGAAGGCTCACCACAGGAGGCCGACTTCGTCTCCACAAGCTTCACCCGTTGTGTCTCGTTACGAATCCTGTCGTCCGTCTTGTCCACGAGATGCGAGAGGTCGTCGATGATTTCTGAGAGACGGAGACAGAAAAGGGAGAGGAGAGAAGGTCAATAACGTGGATGTCGGCTTTGTCTTAAGTTGCTATCTGAAATGACTATGACTTCATAGTTTTGTTCATAGTTCATGTTTTTTTTTCTCTTTTCTATTTATTCTATGAAAGACCTCCCAATATGTTAAGTGGAGTAAAATGAAAAAGTGAAAGGTTCTGAAGGACCCGACATCAGAGCAGTCAACAACTTCAAAAGACAGAGGCTGCCAACGCACAGACGTGAGTGGTGGTGACGGAGGGAGTGGGCTGTGTGAAAGCACTCCTCGCGCTTTCAAATGGTTTCACTACTTCCTGAATCCACTCTGGATTTAATCAGGCCTTTATTGTTCACGAGTTTCAAAGACAGGCTGGCTTCAGGGACTATGCCTGGGCGGCCAAAGAGAGAGGGAGCGTGTGTTTTGTGTATATGTGTGCGTTTGGCTGTGGGGCTGGGGTCCTTCAGTAAGAGTTCCTGACTTGAAGGTCGTCCAGATGGAAGCCTGTGTGATCCGTTCGAGCCGGCCAGAGTGCTGACACGGCATCTCCAGAGAGTCTGATAAAAACAGATAACTGTTGAAATATTTCCAAATTGGAGGTGTGTTAAGATTGTGCATTACAACGTGATATTGGTTAGAGATCACACTAACCTATATTTATGGAATCAAAACCCAGTCACAAACCAATGGACCAATGGTTGAAGCTAATATAAACTAATTCAACTATAACTTCATTAAGTCTGCAGTATATCATCTCTTCCTGTTGCAAAATAAATCAGTCTCTCTCATAAATCAACGGCCAAATGACAAAACAATATGATTAAATATATCAAGAAATATCCGAGCAAAATCATTCAGGAGAAAGGCGGTTCAGTAGAGCGCAGATCTCCACCAGGTGCGTCTGCACCGCCATGTTGTGTGATTGAATGAATACAACCCACAATTGTCCCCGTCTAGACAACAATGGGCTGTAAGGCGTCGTAAAACACACTTTATTCAAACTCAAAAAAACAAGTGGTGATGCAGGAAATCAGCTTGAAGCCGTCGTACTCTATAAGACACATGATGCAATCTTGCCAAAAACTAAATGAAACTCGCAAAGCCATATGTGGCAATGTACTCAGCACTGTGTGAGCTGGTAGTTCTCTTAGCTAAACACATCATCCAAAACAATAAAACGTGAGCAAACTGTTTTACCCCTTACTGTGTCTCTGTACGAAGGGTAACAGCTCGGGGTCAGACACCACTCAGCTGTGTTACCACAAGTGAACCCTACTGGCCGTGGCCCAGCTAAGAGTAGCGAGTGAGAAGTCAGCAGTCAATAGCGGTACAAAACAGGCAACAAAAAGTGGTTTGAGGAACTGTGAATCACCATAACCATGAGAGGTCCATGAGCGTGCAACCATAGTTTGCTGCAGCAGAATGCTAGTTTAGCCATGGACAGACACATAGGTGCACACTCACAAAGGATCGCATGATCTTCTTGGACGAGATAATAACAACAAGGCTTATGTTAAACCTGCGTATCAGGAGATCTACAGTTGTCTTCTTCAGTAACTTTCTAAATTGTAAAAAAGACACAAAAGGTCTTCACAGACAGATAAATGGAAGTTTTACAGGAAAGGGAAGCCAGACTCATCCATAAACCCTTAGTTCAGTGCCAAGTTAAACACAGTCCCTTCCAAGGAGGAAACCACCTTTTATTGCTGCTGCTATACAGTAAATACTACAAAGTCAATACGACCTGAGCTTTTTTTTTTTGTTCTCAAAATGTGACTTAGTTCCCAAAGGTGATCAATGTCATCTGCAGCATTTGTCTTTGGGCTTCCAATTGTCTTAAAATCTATGACTCTGTTTCCTCAACTAAGAGCAATCACAGCTTGACAAGACAGAGTGTGTGTGTTTGTGTGTGCGTGTGTGTGTGTGTGTGTGCGCTTCGGCTGACATCACATAATTAAGTTGCACCAATAATTTGAGAAAGGAAAGTTAAGCCTTACAGTTTGGAGGGCCAGAGAGCGGAGGGGCAAGGACAAGGAGATGGGAGACGTGAGAGCACCGTATGTACAGTGTCCCCGGAGACCCCCACATCATCATGTACGCATCAGGCAACAATTTAGAAAGAGGAAACTCTTCCTGTTGCTGGCAGGGACGGGGTGCAGACGCGGAACCATTTGTGCCGCGTGCCACTCCAACTACTCATAAAGGATGTTTTTGGTTTGCCGCGGCCAAGTTTCTTGATTCGGTTCTGGCCCTGCAATAACATCTCAATTCATTGATGAATTCTCAACCGTGTCGAGATGCAGCAGCGAAAAAAAAAAAAAAACGTGACCTTCAACTGCAGCTGCAATGAAACGCTGAATTACATTCTGAGAATGGTAGCCATAAACGGTAGAAGCCTTTCACCTGCACAGTCCTTCAATTCACTATCAAGTCATTTTTCCTAACAACATAATTCTCCATTTCCTATTGTAACGTTTGCTTCCATGTACATTATGACAGCTGCTGGCCCTGGCCTGGGTCTGCCAGACCACAAAGAAAGCCCTGTTTTAGGCAAGGCCCGTTTGTTTAAAGTGCTACTACACTGGATAAACCTTCAAAGCCACAGTGTGGGAGAGCATGGCACTACACAGACAGTTTGCTTTAAGATGCATTCATTTGTGCTCACTTGGCATCTAAAAGCACGATGGACAACGCGTGTCATCCATTGTCACAAGTGAAAGTCCTGCATTCATTATCTTACGTTATATATATATATATATATATATATATATATATATATAAATTAATTTGATTCAGAGGTATATATATATATGTCCTATATCAGTTAGCCTGTACATCTGCCAAACACAACACATGGAATGAATCACAATCTGACAGTTTTAGAAACATATTTCATGCATGAATTAATATGCTGGACCAAAAACACTGGGGCGTCCAGTTTTCTGCTGTAGCAATGGTCTGAATATTGAGTGTAACACCTTTAACAAAACACCCTAAAGCAATGCAATCAAATCAAACAAACACTACTGCTTAATTGCTGCATTACTTGAAGATGAAGACGTGTCCAGGATCTAAACAGAGAAACTTTCTAAGAAAACTAAAGTCTTCTCAGAGCTTCATCTGTCTCCTCTTTGGACAGCAACTGAATATATATCAGCATCCTAATAAGCTGACTTTAATTATCATTTTTTTTTATCATGGAAGAGTTCGACTATGCCCTTTCCTAATTATATTTACCGCATGAAACACAAGAGGCCATTAGCAAGCTCTCTTTGGGCCCCGGGACTCGTTACCATAGTCTCTGTGGTGTTCTTTTCACAATAAACAAAAACAAAAAGCTGAAAATTGGATGCTTTTGTGAACAGTCATAGCGAAAATGGGAACAATTATTTGGCAGGCAAGAGGCAGAGCTATCAATATAATGACAGATAACAATTTAGGAGCTCGAGGCAACAGGAGGCAATCCACGTTCAGTTACACCATAGATAGGACCTGTCACAAATATTGTTAGCAGACAACTTTGAATTTCTGTCCAGAAACCGTATTTTATGTCATGTGGGTTCCAGAAGACACTTTCTCCCTCTTGAAATGGGTGAGACATTCAGCAACATTTGCACAGAGCTGGGCTAAGCTTCTGCAGGTGCTATAGCATAAAAGAGGCTTGGAATATAGATCCAACATATAGTAGACCGACGTTCCATATGATCATAAGAACAGAATTTTAAGTCTGAAAATGGAAAATAAATTGTTTAGAATAACGTGATGTATTACCTGTTATTTACTTCTGTAATGTATCATTTTAAAATACATTTGAATACATTCAAAAACCCTTCCGGGTGGATGAAATTGCAAATCTAAGAATCTACAGATACATATGGGAGTGTGTGCAACAATTTGCATAAAAAGACATAATTTCATCTCATCGTACATGATACAAGTACACTGTAGATGCTGTGAGAGCATGTGAGCCTGTGGTAAATTCTAAACCCTTAACCCTGAAAGGGACAGGGATGCCAGCTCTGTTTCTCTGCTACCAACAGAGCCTTTTACTCACACAAAAAACAAAGTACGTCAAATCTGGCTCTTCTGTGTGAGGCACGAGGGCCCTGGAGCACACAGGCCAATAGGAGACAGATGTTGCTCTCATATGACGTCACCTACTCCCTCGTGTTGCCGACTCTCTGCGCAACCTCAACGCCATTTCATCTCTGCTCCAATACTTTGCAGTTTTTATATAAACAGCCTTGGCCATCCTGCTCCCTAGGGGGCCGACTAGTTCACGGGTCTGTTTCTACCCTCGCTGTTGGCGTCACTTGGAACCACATATAGACACCTACTATCCTCCGGATTGGCTGCTTCTGGTCACTCTGGGCTAAATGTTTATGTGGCCGAGGCACAAACTGGTTGTAGCATTGCCACTTCATTTCTGGGTGTTTACAGCGTAGCCACCCATCAGCCCTAGTAGCTGGACTGAGGGTGTCAACCAGACATATTAAACCCCTCCTGTTTCTGTCTCCTTTTAGCCCAGCTCTTGCACTGCACTGTACTCTTAAGAAGCTGTAACACACAAGTACTCCAGAATACTAGAAAGACACTAAGAGAGATACCAAATCAGGCTTCTCCCCGCGATGAATCGATATTTAATCTCAATGCTTATGATGTCTCAATCTTAAATTAGAGAATTGTGGATTCTGTAAACCAATCAATTAGATCCCTTGAGCAAGATCTCAGTGTTTACCCCAACAATGGTGTTGTACCATTTCAATGGAACCCCCCACCAGGCTAAGCAAGGCCAAAATAAAACTGCACAAAACACCTAAATATTTGGAATGCACCGACACCGGGTATCGGGTCTGATACTGTACTCCTGTAACTACACAGTCCGTAGTGAGTCTCCAGCACATCAATTACAGTTGGCTGTGAAGTTGTTAGCTCTGTCTGCCTGCTAGAATCTGTCAGGGTTTCCACCGAAGGATTACAGCCTGGTGTCATATCATTCTTTCGGTCATTAGCCAAAGCTCATGGCGATACCTGAGGGTCGGACGTAGATCAACCAGTGAACCGCAAGCTCTTCACCCCTCTCACTATGATACGTCTGCATTGCTGCTGGCATGGTGCCAATCTGCATGTTGATCTGCCGCTCCATCATACACTTTTCTTGTGATCACGACTCCAAGATACTTCCTTCATGTGGGACAGTGACTCCTACTTCCAGCCCGGGGGAAGGGAGCAACACACCATGGTCCAGCAGAGTACCGCGGCCAGTTCATTCATCAGAACTCAAAATGATGATAAACCACCTCACTGAGCAATTAGTGGACTTTGTGATTCAAAAACAGAACAAGCCAGATGCAAGTTAATTAAATAACTGCAGAGCTCTGATACATTATCCAGACCTACAAAGGCAAGTGAGGGTCAAGGGAAAGCTGACAGGATAACGGGAAAAGTACGGACAACAAGCAGGCCAAGATAACTCTTGTGCAAGTATGTTGCTCATTAGGTTTTAAATATTGTTCACTGAATAGACGGAGAGAGTTTTAGAGAAAGGACGAATACAAAGAAGCTAGGGATGTGTGTGATTAGTTGACTAATTGATTAAAGATCGCTACCCTTCGCTAGTTTAAATGACACATCTCAGCTTCAGCCGTGGCGAGCGGCAGCTCTCCGCTCTGATCTGAGCTCATTGTTCACTCCTGACTCACTACTAGCCGCCATATTCTCCTGGCCCCCACCTGCCATCTCGCTGCTAGACCACCCCGTTAATACAGGTGCATGCAGGAGCGTAAACAGTATTTTGTCCACAGTAAAAATCTTGTTTTCAAAAGGCTTAACACCAACAACACCATCTTTTTTCAATACATTTTGACGTTTTGGATTTAACAGATGTGGGTGCGTTTGAAAAAGAGAGCGGAAGAAAAGGTAATAAAAACCTGCACGCGAAGATACAAACGAATGGTATAGCGATGCCAAAGCATGACTCTTCTTAGACCACAGTCCCCGCTGGCACTTGATCAAATATTGCACCACACACTGGGTTCTTGAAGCACGTTCTTATATGGGCATTCATTTCAGCGCCATGTACAATATGATTTGCTAATTTGAAAATGTTATCCATGATTTCATATGGCTCTTATGCACAGGGTTTGACCTGATACATTAAATTGTGCTACATTTTTAGACTAATCGACAAGTCTGAATTAAAACATCTGTTTAAATACGACATTACAACCATCCCCAAAAGAAGAAGATGGGGAAAGGGGCAAATCAGAGAGAGAAATACAGTGCTTGTGTGTGCATTATAGGTTGAGGTACATTTGGAAATGTAGGGTCCTGTGTGAAATTTCTTCAGGTCTCATCTTTTAGAGGGAGCAGCACTGCTATGCCCCGTGAGTATGCAATCAAGACACTTCGGGATCCTCACATATTCCTCCACACCGGGTAAATGCAACTCTCGGCCTAAACATTCCCTTTCAAAGCCAATCATCACAGGGTATTGGAAAGCTAATTCAAGTCAGACAGCAAATATGACGCTCACACGCAGGAGCACGGTGAGAAGTTTGGGAGACGCTTTCTATTTTAATGATCACATTCCCGCATCCCAGATCTATATCCGCCCCAAGCCTCGGGAAATTGCTGACTCACCTTCACACCGGCTCTAGCGGTGGTGGTTTTGGCTTGTGTGTGTGTGTGTGTGTGTGTGTGCATGTGGTGGATGTACTGCCATAAACAGTGACACCCCAGCGTGGCTCCAGGATGTGCTGTATTAACTCTGTGTGTTGATGTAGGACTCGCTCCCAGAGAGGGCACAGCGCACAGAGAAAATGCTTGTTTTCTCTCACCGATTTAAACTCAATCTGACTTGGTGGAGCTAATTCTGTTGTGCTTATTCAGGAGATGATTTCTCCTGAGGATATGGAGAAAAGGAGAAGTAAAGACAGACAGTGTTTTATTCCCCCGCTCAACCCTCCTCGTGTATCCCTTGTTGTAGTGGAAGGGGGTCTGACCACCACTGTTACCAATTGGCCCTGGTGTGACTGACTGTATATATAGAGGGTAATGCTTTGTTGCCAAACAAAACACACACACACACACACACACACACACACACACACACACACACACACACACACACACACACAGACACACCTCTGGATGTAACTGGAACTTCGCTTGGCACAAACGGGGCACTCAGCATGATGATACAACTCAGGGCAATTATGGTATTTACAAGAAGTTACACAGTCTTGGAAGAGTTTCTTTCAACTTCTTTTTTTCCCCTCTCTGCTCTCGGGTGCTTATTGTAAACAAACTCACCCTGAGGATCTGTGGGGAGTGAGGATTAGCGGGAGTTTCACTCAAAACCTCAATTTGACCAGTTTTTAAACCCCAACAAATCATTTGAATGCCTGCCCCCCAAAAAAGAGAGCTGAAACAAAAACCCCAAAAAAGAAAACGAAATGTGCAAAGATGAGCCTCAGAATAGAAATATTCCTGAAAATGTGTTTAGCCAATCTGACATGTGAGAAGTGAGGACACATAAACACAGCCACTTTCTTTTCCCAACAATCCCCTAGCATGACAATAAAGTGTATTTATTCATAATGGGCTTTCTATTTTTGTATAAATATTCACACTGGTGGTAGGCAGTTAATGACTTGATTTCTGCTGTGGCGTCCAACACCAACAGTTCAGGGAAAAGCCACTAAATTTTCCACCAGGGGGCCAACCAGTCATAATGTGTTACATTAGAAATCAATGAATATTAAGTAACATTTCTCTGAAATGCAGTGGGAATATGATGCAACGAGGGCTAGTAGTGCTGGGAATAAACAATGTGGGCAACTGCAAGGAACATATTGTACATGTAACTCGAATTACCACCTCATGGTCGCATGCTTTCCACCAATGTTGTAGTTCACATCCATGTCTGCCACTTCATCTTTTTATCATACTAGACTTTTGTATTAAATTGTCATACTTAACATATGAATTCTTGAGCTATGGCAAACAAAAAAAAAAGTGTTTTGTGAGGGCAGTGATCGTTGATCCCCAAAATCAAAAATCAGTTCGACCAGGAGAGCAAGTTGACCTTAGTGCCAAATTTGAAGAAACTCCCTCCAGGCAATCCCGATATGGCCTTCACGAGAATGTACCGGATAGACAGACAACTGGAGAACATAAAGCATCTACCCTGTGTTTGTGTCTTTCTGACCGAATGTGTGCACACATGTTGGTGGGGTTTGTTAGGGCATCACTATGAACACAATTTACCCTTCCAACATCTGGCCTTCTGAAGTGCCGGGCCACATGTGTACAGATTAGTCTCACGGCTGGATATTATCCCCCCCCCACTCGGCCCCAATGAATCTCTGAGTCCCTTCAAATGGACTGACAGGCTCCCCCGGTCAACACTTTTGGGGGTAAGGCATCTTTTATTGCATCATTAGAAAATGTTCTTTGTCGAGCTGAGTGATGATAAACGTCTTGCTTTATGCAGCGTACGCCGCCGCGGCCACACTTGCCAATGATCAGAACACGGTGTTATTTATTCACGTTGTGGAGCAGCAAGTGAAAACTTTGTGTTGGAACAGCCTTTGTCAACTTTGGAATAAATGTAATGTTGGTACTCCAGCAGGAGAAGTTTTAGTCTGCTGACAGCAGAAAGAAGCGGAATTCTATGTTATAAATATTAATGTCAAACTCTTTTGCGTCAGAGCTGCACACTCAATCAGAATAAAGCATCTCATTGGTGAATGCATGAAGACAGCAAAACTCTTTGATTTACAAATGACAAAGAAAACAATCCAACTGAAGAGGATGTAAAAAAGCAGTAGAAATATACCATAAAGCTCCAACAGTAGTGACCCACTGCTTTGACAGCCATTATATATGCGGACGTTTCCAGCCTTAATCCTAACCACTTGTGCGCCAATTTGAAACTGAAACCGGCTGTGTGTCCACGGACATTTTCACCTCCCTAACCCTGCTACGTTTACCCCCAAGATCCATCATCGCACGTGATGGACACCAAAAAGAACAACCAGCTGATGAATGAATTCCCTCAAAGTTGAACGTCCATTTGAAAGAACACGCTTCAAAGAAAAAAAGCACATAAATTGAGATAAGAAACTTCAACACTGGTTCTGCTTTAGCACGCCCGGACCGTTGGGTTTGTACTTGCTAACCTCCAAAGACGAGGGCCATGTGAATAATGGGAATGTAGTCCACCAAACGTATGCTGGTTTTTCTCATAGCCATTGCTATCTGGCGCCTGTTACCAAAGTTAGCACATGAATGGATCATTTAAGAATCCGTTTTCATTCAATCTTTCAACATATTCTTTGATATTCCTTCCTTCCTACAGTTGTCGATCATATGATGCTCCAACATATCTCTGGGATGAGACAGAATAATTTCATCTGTCCTATCTATATCTGGGGCTTTTAAACAATCTGAGTAGTCCGACAGGAAAACACAAGCGCTGTGCAAATAAACAAAACAACAGATGAGTCATGCTGTCATCTTATGATACCAACTGAATAAAAAGAGATGTCTTCAGCACTGTTGGGAATGTGTTGTTGGCCATAAAGGTTTAGCTATTATGAGCTCAGGCTGTTCAAGACAGCTGGAAACCATCAATATAAAGCACACGTTTCATTGAGATCAAACTCAGATTGTCATCCACAATTAAATATGAACAGAACCTTGAAAAAGGAATGAGGGGAATTCATACCACCTGGTCAACAACCCTCATCCTACACGGCCAGGCGTCTCTGATCAGGAAATGCAACGGACATGAAATCACCCGCATTACGTACAATTAATACGCACGCCATCAGCTCTGTCATTTTAGCATTAATGAAAACAAGGATGCACACACACAGAACACGGTGCAAAGACCAACAGCATTAAGCAGCCTGATCACTAGCAGGTTTTCCACCATCACCCCTCTTATGGCCAGGTGCCACCGAACAATGTGTGCATGATGAGCATGAGGGTGCCAGCAGCGGCGGCAGCAGCGTGAGGCTGGGACCACCCTGTCACTGGCACAGCACCTCCACACCAGCCGCTGTTACACTTCATCACTGCCGCCACACGTCATTTGTAAGGACACCCAGGAGGGGGTGACACGTTGAGAAGCTAAGAACTGATGAAAGGGAATCGGTTTGATTGGATCAGAATTATACTGTAGGACATGAAAACAGTGAAGTGCCCACTGGATTCTGGCACAGTTACCAGTTTACTGAACCATCTGGTTACTGCACTGGCCATTAAATCATAACAGTATTAAAACGCATACAAAGTGAACAAAACATCATTTTAGAAAACTACTACTACAGCCGGTCATTACATCACGGAGCCATCTTCTGGTTGCAAATACAATTCTAGTAGAATTTCCATGACGACGCGGATTCCCGAAGGCAAACCAGCAGAATTCCGCAGCTGCAAAACACACAAATGTCTGGTATAAATGCAACATTTAGTGATTTTAATGACTATACATTTACACAATGGCAACTATTTTGAATATCTTTTTTAATCCTTATTTAGCCTCTTCAAGTATGACTATTGATATCTAATAGTGGAAGTTTCTTAATAAGCCATTTTGAACTTTACATTTTTTTGATTTTTTTAATCCATGTCCACATGTAAATAAACCAATAAGAAAAAAAAGGTGTGTTTTTCCAATAACATTAAATATTACAAATGCAAACAGAGAGAGACTGACTTTCTCGCTAACTGGACAACTGTTGTGATTAAAATGATCGGAGTCTAATAAGTCAACATTCCCCGTGGTGAACGGAGCTTCCTGTCAATGTTTGCTGGCTGACTGACTGACTGAGGAGTTATGTAGGGACTTTGATCTTCATGCCAGAACCTGGTTCACTCATAATGCACGTGGCACATGTGCTGCCATGCACAGACGCCGACACAAACACACATGCATACACACACTGGTCTATGAGCATCATACAGACAGGCACGCAAAGAGGAGGCAAAAACACACACACACACACACACACACACACACACACTTCCCGGATGTGACACGCTTCCTGCCAACATTTGCATCCCAGACTGAAGAGGAGTCATCTCCACAGTGTTAACCCACAGTGCACAGTTCACAGGGAAAACGGGAGCAGTAAGAAACACAGAGCTGATAGAGATGTTTAATTGTGGAAAAGAGAGTTCAGAGCCAGCTGGTATTTATCGCTTCAGATCAGTGGCGATGCACAACATGAAACATCACAGAGTTATTGTTCAGCCTGGAAAGTTCTCAGATAAGATGGGATCAAGTCTGGGTTTGTGGCTCTCGGTGGACTTTACTTTGGCTCATGCGCTGTGCACGAGTGTCGTTTTGAGAACTCTTTCAATATGGATCTGAGGTTCAAAGTCCTAATAAGTGAAGCTTCTGATAGAGAAGTATATCAGTAGCTCAAAGACAATAAGAAGCAGAAAAATAACGACAAGCAGGACAAATTTGCAACTGGCATACGCGTGTGATATAAGTTTGAGTGATGCAAACTCCAAATGCCCTTTCCTTTTGTGGCAAAGATATTGTTATATTGCATGTGTGTGACAGAGAGAAATAGATTGCTGATAAATGGGAGGAAGTGCATATATTGGAGAGAAACAGGATGCAAGTCAGGTGCATCATGGACAGATGGAGTGGCAGGACATTTTTCACACCTGGGGCCAGATGCTGCAAATCCAGTGGTCAGTGAGACCCTCCCCCCACTGCTGTGTAAGGCGAGTCCCTAAATCACAACAGGTGCAGGAGGGCCAAACTGGGCGCCTGAGCTCCCTTCATGAGGATGTAACATAAAGACAATCACAGATAAACACAAACCCATGTTCTTACTGCTAAGAGCTTTACATTATACATTAACCTGATCCAGGCATACTGGGCTTGAATACACTGAAGCAAACACACACATGTGAAGCTGACAAAGATAAAGGTGGGAACACTTGGCACACCGGGGAGGGGAGACATCAGACTCACATAATTGCTGAAAATCTTAGTGAGCATGTGGTGGGTTTAGGGTAATTGGGCTCTCATGGAGGCCAGAATAAATGTTTTTGGCCAACAGCACGGCTGAAACAACTTCCCATCCTGAGGAAACAGCCTCCCACATAGCTTGTGGACAGGAGTAGTGCTGGGCACTAAGCAAACAGCAAAGAAACATGACGCAACAAGACCACATGCTCCACTGTGGGCCACATTCACTTCAAAAACACGGCTGGATGCACAGACAGTTAGACATGGAGCAAAAAACCACATGCATACACACAAGTTAGTGTGAACATGTGCGAACGCGGAGACACACGAGACTCAGGAAGGAGTGCAAGTCTCCTCGACCGAGCTGCAGCTATGAAGTCTGACGGTGCAACGCGAGCTGCAGCCATTTAAACAGCTGCACCTACAGCTGTCGTGTAATTACTCAGCTCCTCCATCTGATGAGCACAAAAAGGAAGGTGCTGATTATTGGAGGAGAAGAAGAACCCTCGGAGGAGGAGGAATTAAACCAATTAACAGATTCTGTGTGAGATCCTGTGACTGCCTCCTCGTACGCCCGAGACTTGGATCACTCCAACATCCTAACACATCTATCCCACGGATGAGAAGGCACAGCCGTGAATCATTCCACACTGAGAGGTTCACTGAGGACCATGACTTGTGTGACGCCGCTGCCTCTACTGCCCACTAGTGGGTAAATGTGTGGAATGCATGAGGGAGCAGGGACTCGACTCTTTTTCTCCTTTACAATTTCATTTCAAGAGTTCATGGAAGTGCACGACTCAAATGCTTACCCACAGCATAAGAGGCCACTATATCTTTCTAATCATTACATATTAACTATATCAGGTATAATTGCAGAACATGTTATGTATGTGAACTGTTCAATTTCTGCTGAAAATGTGTGATTTCTTAGTCTATTGACCACAGGACACATTTTTAGCAGTGATTTATTGTATTGTATTGTATGGAATCATTTTAAATACTTAGTGGTAATTAAATCTCATATTTGGCCAACAAAGAGAGGTTTTGTTTTATGTAACATCAAAACAATGACTTAAAGATATATTGTTATAAGAGATTGTGACTTTATGTAGATTTCCTTGGAACACAATCAAAAATATGGCGTAATACTGGCGTAATAATATTAATAAATCACCCAAAAAGTATGCCATAACAACTATATCACACAGAAAATGTTTTGCCTGTATGTTTCTCCCCTTTAGTGTGGACAGAGCAGGTCTGTGCCCACACTGAAGAACTTAAAGCCTGTCTCCACTGTGTAACAATTGCAGCTTGGAAACAGAGTGAAACATATGAGAATGATTAGATAACGGATCAAAAGCCTATTTTGTGCGCCGTGCTTGTTTGAGCGGCACAGATCTGTGCTGTGCCCATAACACAACATTTTTACGCAGAAATAAAAGACCAATAAAGGCCCTCTTATTTAAATTGTGAGGCAAACTAAGGTTTGAAACAGTTTTTATCTTTTGTCTGGGGGGTAATTCTAATCCCTCGCTTGGCCCTTAGATTGTGTCCGATAACACACATGCAGGGTTATCAGATAACACATGAAATGGATGGGCATGACGCATTTCCCACTTGAAAGGATTTGCAACAGTTTCTAATGGGACAGATATTTTCAGTATCACTTTGAAGGTTAGGTGATAGCTATCACCTTAGTTTCCTCCTGTCAAATACCTCTCGAGTGCAATAACAATATAAGTTTGTTATGTCTAAAAAGTGGAGTGAACAGTTTTTCACAAAAAACTTCAAACAGAAAACACTATACTTTTATTGTAGCGAACAAACACAAACTATCGCTTGTATTCAGGTCAATCCAGAAGGCACTAGCTCCATGCTGACCTTCAGTATGACTTTTTCCTAACTGTGTTTTAAAAAGGGTTCTATAAATCTATTTGATCATAATTCATCCACTGAATGTTTTTTTAAATTGTATTTCCTTCTTCCATTCCTTTCTTTGCAACACCTATGATTTACATGTGTTCTTTAAATCTTACAGACCCAACAGACCCTTTGCTAAGCCCCACCCCCAACTGCTACACCATCAAGTTACCATGGAGGCCACACTGTCACTAACTGCACTCCCTGAAGAAATATTATTTAACTTATGGAAAAACAAAAATGTAATTTTCAGAGAGAAGCCAACAGAAGGGTCTCATATGTCTCTGAAGAACATTTCCAGGATGTCAAACTGATTGAGCAGCGAAAACGGGTTAAAAGATGAAGATGGAAGCTAAAGGCGACACATTTGAGTGTTAAAGTGAACCACACGGTGATCGAGACAGAAAACACTGAAATAAATCACTCTTCCTGTAAAGCCGGGTAGTTCTTCATTTACTGTAAAAAAGCAAGAGCAGGAAGTTTGCATACATGAAGCTAGCGTAGTAAAAACGTGCTAACGATCGTTAATGATGTGCTAACATACAAACATAAGGTCTCCAGGTAACGAGTACTATTACACAATGTTTGACCACGACCAGCTCCAAATCCAAATCCATACAACTAGCCTGAAAAATGATAGAGTCTATGAAGCAGAGCTGGATAGTTCTTCATCGAAAGAATAATCTCTCAATGTATCTCACTTTCTTTTTTGCTCTCACCATTTCTAACACTCTCCTTCCATGTCTCAACATTTGTTTTTTCCGCTCGCTCGCCCTCCTTCCATCTCGGCCCCTCACTCTCAGACTCGTTTGACTCGCTGGCTTTTGTGCACTGCATCTGTGAGATCAGCCCACCCTGCTCTCGACCACACTCTGTGTGCGTGCGTCGCCGCGTAAGTGTCTGTGCACGTACGTGAGGTCCTGCACTGACGTCTACCTCGATCCCCATCCCATCTCAGGCTGGCCGGTGGCCTCTGAGCCTCGACTCATGCAGATATTAACGTGTGCCAGTCACAACCTGACAATGTGCTGGACATGTGGTGTCGACTTTCAGTACAAACATAATGATCTCACACTCAGACAAGGCACTTACACTCTCAAACAGTCATCTGTACACACACACACACACACACACACACACACACAACACACACACACTCTCTCTGAGTGCTGAAGAACAGATGTATATACACACATAAACACATAAAAATGCCCAGCAGATGAAGGTGCAATCTTCCCCCTGTGCTTAAATGGGAACCACGTGCTGACTTTGGGTTGAGGCAGACTCGGTAAAGTAAGTCCTTCCACTCATTATGTGGGATGACCCATGCTACCCTGAGGCAGAGGGGAACGTGAGGCGGCTCTCTGCTCGTCGGCCCTTTGAACACAGCCTCCAAACCGGAGCAGTTAGCAATTAAATAAACAGAGGAGGAGATTTGTTCCCGCTGTCACTTGCGTTAGCCAAAAGGAACCTGCTGGGCCAAGCCTGAGTCAGTCGAAAGGTACCATTAAATGGCAGGGAATCCTTTGCCCAGGGCCAAAGGAACTGGCAGCTGAAATTGCAGAGTTTCCCAACCAGCAATACCACCAACACATACGACTAATGTGCCTCCACTGGACAATCTGCCTGCAGAAAGCTCTCCAGGGAAGAATTACAGCAAAGTATCAACATCAGTTTGCCGTTAAATTGTACACATACCACACGCACCAGGCAGGCATGCGGTCAAATCAGAGCATCCTCCTTTTGAGCAGGTAATGCAGTAATGCTGACCAGAGTAATATCGGTATACTCATTGATGAATTACCACACATTCAGTGTTACACAGTGATGGCAAATGGCTAATGGGAGTGCATGTGAGACGTGCCAGCTAAAGACAAGCCTCCTCTCAGTGAAACTTCCGTGAATGAACAAAGTTAAGAAAATAAAAGTTTTACAGTAGTACTGTGTCTGGCCTGGCTACAAAAAGAGCAGGCACGCTGCCCACACCTGTCAATAACCCAAAAATTATTTAATTACGAAAAATCAACATCTGGATGAATTTTAAAATAGTAAGTTTAAAGGAAAATGTTGGATATGCACATGAACAGCATACAGCCTCCCTCCAAGCTGCCAGCACCCAGACCTACACTCTCACCTACCGGATGAGGTGAAATGATGCAGGCCCTTGCCGGCAAATGAGTCAGAGCCCCGGGGCGCCGACAACACAGAGGAAGCCAAACGTTGTTCATTTGCAAATAGCAACCATGTTGCAACGATACAAAGCCTTTTAAAAATAGAAAGGCAAGACCCTCCCCTTCCGGTGTCTTCGTGGAACCTTATTTCGGTAAAAAATACGTATGGTAGTTTTTTTTATTGTGGCATGAATTACACAGATGATGTTTGTTAATTTAAAAAACAATTTTGCAGAAGAAAGTGAACGGTGCAATTTAAATGGTCTTTAAAAAAAGTAGTAGTTACTTATCACCGCAGGGCCTTATATCGGAACCAACCAGAGAGGAGGGACCTCGCTTCTCTTGGAAAAGTTTCCCCTTCAAGTAATAAAATGGTCAAATAACTTATTGAACCTAAACTGTTAATGACAACTGAACTCATGTGTGGTTAATACATTAACATTATAGATTATACAGATTGCAGAATCACAGTATTAGCATCACAATAAAACCCATAATGCCAACTAAACCCCTCTAATGTCCACAAAGACGGTATTAAAAAGATGGATTACTCAAAGACATGTTAATGAAGCCAAACCCTTCAAAGAGCACACAAACAGCCCAATAAGTGTTTGTTTCCAAGGGTTGTGTCATCATCTGCTTCAAAGATGTTGGTGGGACAGAACTGGTGAAATCATACCCCCCTAGATTTCTTCTTCTTCTCCCTCCTCATTAGCATGCGTTGTCAGAGACAATTGATAGTTTGTGAAAAAGCTTGTGACTGCCAGCATGGTGGCTGTGCGTGCTGTGAACGATGGATGGAGCAGGGAGTAGAAGGGGAAACAACCTCGCCCAGTCTATACACAAGTCTGTTGGTGGACATCTGGATGTGATCCGCGTCTGCAGATGAGCTGAGCAGAACCGACCACACCTCATTCCTGCATCATACCATAAATTGGGCTTCTCTAGGTGCCTGCCTCCATTACATACAGGGTGACTGTGGAGTGTGACTATGTGTGTGCGTGTGTGTGTGTGTGTGTGTGTGTGTGTTTGCAGGTGAGAGAAGGGGTGGGGATATGGGTTGGGGGGGGGGGGCACCCAAGAACTCCTACTGGTAGAAATAGGAGTCGAACAAACACTTAACTGTTTTTCGCGACGAGAAAAACTAAAGAAAATGGTTATTGTTGACAGTTGTTATGGTAACAACATATCACAGTGAGGCTGTAAACTGTTGCCCCAGCTCGCCGGGCAGACAGCGAACGCGGGGAGATGGATGGCGGAGGGAACTGAGTTGGAGGGGAACCATTAGATCCATTATTTTCTGTAACCAGTGTAGCATTACAGCATGGTGGAAATAAAGGTCATATTGATAGCATTTTTATTTGTACGGAAAAAAAAATACATCCACAGAGCTTTTAGAAAGGTGCAGAATCAAAGTATAAATTCTCGTGAAAAAAAATGTGATTGTGAATTACTCATTTCAAAAAACTTGACGGCCAGTAGATAATGTTTTGTTTACCTCTGTGTAGATAGCAAGGCTTGTGAGCCAATAGAATAACAAAGTTGGCATCACGTGGTGTCTCTGCATAGTCGGGGAGTCAAGAGTCTTTGGGGTTTGACGGTAAGCAGGCGTCATTTCAGTACCAGTCCCAAGTGCTAAGTGACAAAAGGAGTAGCCAAATGTAGCTACATGTTGCAAAATGAATTCATACCACGAAAGATTCATCACAACAAACTGGCAACCCATTGAGGGCGCATGCGTTTTTGAGCAACAGCTGTGTTGTGACGTGAATGATATGGAAGAGGGGAGTGCGAGTGCAGCATCTAGGGGCCAGATGTTATCAATGTTGTCAATAGCACATTTAGCAAGCTGGCTAGCTAAGTAGCAGCCAACTGGCTAGTTAGCTAGCTAGTTCTTGAAAATAAGACGAACAAAATGTTTGTGATTTCTGACATTACTACCTCACAGCTCATTCTTGTTGTTACGAAAGAACTTCACCTCAGTGAGTCTCAGTGAGGCTACAACTGTTGCTATGGCAACAGTGCACAAAACAATGGTCTATTGCTAATATAATTTCTACGCTTCTACTCCACTAAGCTGTTTGCTGACTTTGGCTGATGACTTTATCGGAAATTAAATTCAAAGCATCAATTTGTTAATTTTATTTGCAGAAAAAAGCAAGAGAACCTGCATTCTAAATTGTTTGTTAGAGGAGTGTGTTGGAACCAATGTTGTGCTTAAAAGGCAATAATTGAGTTCAAAAGAGTCAAATTGGAGATTTCTATTTCAAGCTAAAAACATCTCAAAGAAACATCAGCCCCTACATTAATACAGTCAGGAGTCATTTGATCCATAGAGCTGTGGGCTGGACTGGCCTTAATGTACTGTTATCAAATCCCTCACAACAGTACAGAGAAATATACAGAAATGTGATGAACTTTGGTGCATTATTCCCCAGCACGATAACATGAACCACATCCTTATATGCTCTATAATTTCTACACACTTAGCTTTAATCCATCATCTACTGGGCCTCAAATAACCAGGATTTAGCCGAAAAAAAATTCAAGGTATGATTTATACAATATTATTATTGCCTTTAAATAAATAAATCAGCAATACAGAAGTTGTTTGGGTATGACTACCACAACTCTGTCCCATTTGACTGTGGTCAAATCAGGCCTGAAAGTGGTATACCCCATCACGGTCCTCTACTACTGCCACACATGAGCTGTCTATTCCTGTATGCTGAGAATTTCTGCCACTGTTTTTTTTTTTTATGTGGGGCTTTTCCTGCTAACGACTGTCACCAGCACACATTGGTTCCAGATGGATCATGATATATCAAAGCCAAAATCCAGCAACAAAGCTTGCAGCTTGTAAAGCAGAAAGCACGGAGGGAAACCCCCTAGTGCAAAAAGCCTCCTACTTGTTGGCATCTATTAATGCCAAATTATTAAAGATTATTAAAGAATTAGAAAGAAACCCACAGACTGGGCATACAAGCTTTCCCTATTGGATATTGGATACATACAGAGAATATTGGCAAAATCTTAGGCAATGTATGTGGCTTTGTAATGCTTCACACAAGCTATGACTGTCAAAAATGAGTCATAATGCTTATAATATATGGGGTTAACTTAATAAGCCACGTCAAGTATGACTATCTCCCCATTGCCACCGAATAACATCTCTTTTAAATAAGAAGTGGGTGTGTCATGGAAAATAAACTACTGGCACTGAGCCACTCTGTCAGAAAAACCACATAAGGAAACATTCAGACAACCTTTGTATGGATTTGTCATTCAATCTACCAAAGCCTTTCACATTCAGATCAGTGACTGATAATGGTGCCATTACATGACCACGAAGAAATCCTGCATGAAAGCCAGTTAATTTTCTGAGCTCCATCTGAAACGCTGTAGAAAAGACCAACCAGGGGCATAAAAAGAAAACGATGAAAAAACAACAGGTTGCATTTCAAGCCAATGAAGAAACCCAAAGTCTAAAACCCACACTTTCTGTGTGATAAAAGGAGGCATCAATCCACCGAGGGACACAAAAGAAGGGTTGATTGATGAAATGTCTCAAAAGGTTTTTATTTAACGTCCAAAAATGTTAATTCCTGCCGCGCCTAAACTGGATTATTCATCACTTGGCTGCGGTTGATGTGACACAAGTCCCTTATCTCATTGTTAGCCCTCTCTGCTTCGCAACTCCATCAGTATGGCACCAACAGGCCTTGGACAGAGATGGATGCCGGGATGGATAGATAGAGAAACAAGGACACAAGGACTCATGATTGATTGTACCCTGGTTCGGATGCACAGGAGGCTTGTCCTGGGGACTCGCAGTGCATCTTCATTTGCCATCTTTCCATCAAGTCCCCTGCCATGAATGCCTTCTGGGAATCTTCAACCCTCTTAAAACAGATTTAATCCCCAATGAGTATAAATATACAACAATTTAATCTACAAGATAAATTACCATCCTAGAGTAGGGTTGAGTAACTATAATGCAGTTAAAAGGCTACTTTGTACATTACTTTACATTATTGTCTGAAACCCACAAAGTGTTCTACTTGGCAACATCCCAGAAGTATTTAAATTGGCTCCAAATTTATGGGCTCTGAGATATGAAGGGAATAAAAATATGCCATTCAACAAGTAAGGATGGAATGTGAGATTGAGATTGAAATGTTCAGCTGAGATATAAACATGGATCCTTAGGACGTGATGGTATAATGGGATCGCAAGCAATGGTACTTGGTATCGTCCGATACCGATGGTCAGGTATCAGAATTGGTATCGAGAAGGAAAAAATGGTATTGGAACATCTCTACCATCAAGTTAATATTTAATATCTACATTTATACCTATATCACAATAATTGAAAGGCTTGTGTCTTTTTCATACCATGTATTTGGATATGTTTTGTTTTTTTAACTCAAGTTTAGAGAAAATAAGCAATTGGAATATGTCATGATGGATTTTGATTACTTAGTAATGGGCATTTGTCACATTTTTTTGGTATATTTAAAACAAATGCTGGAAAAACATGTATAGATATATAAACTATACAAACAATGCTCAGTTACAGCAATACATACATATGTAAATGTGTTGTTCATCAACAAAAGTTATTCTCAATGCATTTCGAGAGCAGCCTGAAGTCGTAATTTTCTTACAAAAAATAATGCAAAGTAATATTACATGTGGGTGTGGTTATCCCTCCATCACGTATGGTTCTCAATAATTTCCAAAGTCAAACACCAGTCAGCCAATCTGCTGGCCACACAAAATGATGCACTCTTTTCTGCGGCTCATTGCAAGCTTGACATTCCTCCGTTGACAACACTCTTTTGAACAACACATCGCGACTACATTTCCATGCCGTCTGGAAAACACTACTCACTACTACCAGCCTCACTTTCCAACGGAGCGAATCAAACAAACAATAAATCAATCTACAACTCTAACCACTCTGACTTTCTGCCGAGTGCCATCATTAGTATGGTTTATTTGCTCACTGAGCTGTTTCTAAAAGCAGAAGCAAGCACGGGGGTTGTGTTTCTCAGGGGCAGCTGCTGATGTCACTGTGCTGCAGCGGTGAGTACCTCTCTCTTCTCACTTTACTGTTTATTTGGAAGTCATTAGTGCTGTCCAGCGTGGACCCTATACCCGCTCTGCTGACAAAATCAAATTAGTGATCTAATTATTAGCAAGGAGTCCATCACAGGACAGATTCAAATGGCTCAAAGAGATCACACTTGGAAAGTAATGCACTTTTACCTTAAGAATGAATCAAGCTGGGTGACAAAGTTTAAAAACATTCCGGTTACCAAAAGGTCACAATGTGAGTCATTGCAACAGACATATGCTCTGTTTAAGGGACCAGGAGCAGGAGAAGGAAGTCCTTGAAGAACAGGTCACTTCCAGCCAGGAGTCAAGGTCGAGAGAGACAAGCTCCTCAGCAAGAAGTTTTGTATATAGTTAAAAAAAAACAAAAAAAATCCCACATTTAGTAGCTATTGTTTTGTTTGCGTGTTTTTATTTACGGTTGCCATGGTAACGGTTACCATACTGTTACCGTAACAACCGTTACCATAGCAACCATTACCATAGCAACCATTACCATAGTAACCGTGACCATGGCAACCATAAACAAAAACACGCAAACAAAACAATAGCTAAATGCGTTTTTTTTGTTTGTTTTTTTGTTTTTCTTTTTTTGTTTTTTTTATATATATATAAAACTTCTGGCTGAGGAGCTTGTCTCTCTCAACCTTGTTGTCTGTGTTGTCTGTTGGTGATTCCTGGCTGGAAGTGACGTGACCTGTTCTTCAAGGACTTCCTTCTCCTGCTCCTGGTCCAGGCTCTTCTTCTGAGGAGTGCAGTTGTCAGCTCCAGCTGTTTTTCCAGAGCCTCCTTCTGCTGCTCCTGCTGCACTGGTACCGTTTTTTGAGCTGAGCTAATTGGGCTCGGAGGCCTTGCTTCTCAGCATGGAGGTTAATGTAGTTTTGCCGGCAGGCTGAGCCCTGTAAGTTCAGGCTCTAACTCATGTCATTTAAGGCCTCCTCTTTCTCAGAGAGGTCTTCTTTCAGGGTCTGGATCTCCCCCTGCAGCTGGCGGATAAGAACAGCCTTCTCATGGGTGACCTCCATCTCAGCCTGGAGGTTCATGAAGTTCTCCAGGCGGGTTGAGGACTTCAGGTTCTCCTCTTTCTGGAAGTTCTGGGGGTCACTGGCCCTCTTGAGCTTCTCCACTTTCTCGCAGAAGGCCTGATTGAAAAACACTTCTTTCAGGGTCTTCTGCCGTTTCAGCTCGTCAGCGAGCTCCATCCTCTGGCTGTGCTCGCCAGCGCTTAATTGCATTTTTGTTAAACTAGATTGAGAGTCCATTTTATTTATTGTTTTTGGTTGTTTTATTTATTTATTTTGGATATTTTAAATGTTTTCAAGTTCTCATGTTAGATATTCTTTAGAAATAAACGTTTTGATCTTTGAAAGGGTGTACTTGCATTACATGAGTTGAAAATGGTCTCAAAACGGCAATGTTATCACTTATTGCAATCATTTCTGGGACAATTAATCGCCCAGCAAAATTTGTTATTGTGACAGGCCCCCGTAACTGGTAACCAAAAATACGATTTTTTTGAGTGATTAATCACATCAGTTAAGCAATTTAAAGAACTATTAACAAAAAAAAAAAAAAAATGCAAAACTCAGAGGAACAGGGCTAACCCCCTTCGCTTGAATCAGCAGGTAGCAAACAAGTCATGGGAGCTTGGCTTGGGTGTAACTGCACACACAATGCATGTTACTGTTAACTCACTTGCTGTCACACATCTCTTCTGAATGAACACCGGGCCTGCAATACGCTGGGCATACTCGCATATTTATATTTTGTTGTATTTACAGTGTTTCTTTCACTCATAATACAAGTTAATTTGGTGATAAATCACAGAACCAACATGATAACAGTTAGTGAGTGAGAGTTTACGTTTGTTAAATGTGCAAAGGCTTGTTACTAGACAATACGACATCCAACCTTGGCTTGTAACTAGACAATATGACATCCAACCCTTGGTCCAGGCTGCTACTGTGTAATGCAAGGAAAAAAAAGACACCCAGTTCTTCTCATCTCCAGAGTCAGACAAAACAAGAGTGCACATGTGGTCAGACCTGTTGTCTAAGAGGAAATATCTCTCGCATCCATCTGAAATGTGTTCCAAATGAGGGTCTGTTTCTCAGCATTCCCGGACATACTGCACACACACCCATATAGCACACTGTGGCTATTAGCGTGTACTCAGTAAAGATAGGTGTTGTAATATCAAGCAGCCCAAACATTTATTTTCAAAGAGACGGGGAAAAACAGAGACAGGACACGGAGAGAACATGGATGCGATAGTTAAAGTGAGAACACATCTGCTAGAGCTGTCAGGGGTCTGAGGTCGACTCAAAATTGGGCCTGGATGTGGAGACAAACACACAGAAAACAAACGGCAGTGACTTGATTCATTTGGATGGTTTATGTGCGGTGAATTCGGAGGAGCAGATTTAGTTGAGCTGGAAACTCCTGGTGAACTTCACACATGCTGGGAGGCTGAAAATTACCTCATTATTCATTCATTCGATTAGTCCAGCATAAGTATACACAGTGATGCCTGATCTCCATGGAGCCGTAGGCACAGAGGTACACCTGGAAATGGATCCGCTTTTGTTTGCATGTGTTATTGTGTCTCTGTGTCCGTTTACATGACATGGTTTGTCATAGCTGCAGTGCCTCCCCATCAGTCTAACCCCATCATTAAGAAGACCCTAAAGATCGGACAACCTCAAACTCTTGGCGCCCCTTTCAAAAACCGCTGCTTTAACAAGCTAGCCACCGCCTGTCACTCACAACCATACCACATAGACATGGACTGATGTCATTGTTCCAGACAATCTGAGAAATAGCAACACCAGTAAAGTGAAATTAATGTTGATGTTTCTCGGTGGGGAGACTACTGACGCAAGCCATTTCAGCCGGTATGCGGCGGACTATTTTCTGCAACATTTAATGTGGAAATAAAAATAAGCTATGTTTGGTGACATACTGTTAGAAATATGAAAAAAGAAAAAAAACTTGACGACAGCACATGATTTAACTAATTTTAACACACTAACAATCATGATTGAATTTCTATTTTTGTTATGACTGGCAAGTGAAATCGGAAAATCTTCAGTATGCAGCGGATTAAGGTTATGAGCCATAAAGCAGACTGAAATCGAAGTAATCGGTCTGCTTACTCGCTCATTCTGATCCGGTTTAGATAGGGGGGTGGTAACCGAGGGCTTTGGGTTCATCTCTAAACCTCTGAAAAGGGTCATCTTCCTTGCTGACCTCAGCCGGATTTGTTTCCCGAAAAGGAAACGACTGCAACCTCCACTGCACTTGGGTCATGAGCTAGACTTGAGGGGCTGAACTACAACGAGCTTAAACTATTTATAGGAAAACACTGTTACAGTACAGTGATCAGGGGGGAAAAGGAACCCTACAAGACAGAAAGACAGTCGGACGCCAAGGTTACGCGCCAACTGTCAAGATAAACAAGGAGCCTTGCCATTCCTCTGCTTTACATCTTAAATCCATTTTCCTTGCCTCTCTGAAAACATTAAACTATTCCCTAACTTTTTACATTGTCAATCCTGACATTTTATACAAGTAAGAAATGTCACATGCAATAATATTTACAACTCATTTAAGTACAAGTCTAAAAGAAAAACTATTTTTTTATAATGCAGAAAACACAAATTGATTGAGACTGAACGACCCACATTAGGAAAAACAGTACTTGGACAAGCCATCGTCGTGTGAATCTATGCAGACGTAATGGTGGAATAACAAGGATATAAAACTTAAGAATACAAAAGCTACCTTCCTCACATACTGGATTAACTACCGAAGAGAGCTGGAGCGAGGGCTGGGTCTTTATGGCAAAGCCTAAACGGAAAAGTCACAACACTGTCTTCATAAGCTCACTTGAATTATATCTCACAAATGTTTTATTTTATAATAAATGTAACTGCCATAGCAACAGTACTACTACACAGTAACTTGGCATGCCCAGTAGGAATAGAGACAGAGTGCATTTAAGTCCAGTCGCCACCGGAGGGGAAAACAATGCATCACTCTCCACTGACTTTGTATGCTTCATGGTGCCTCCTTGTCACTTTGGCCCACCAGCAAACAACACAAAAATGCTTAAAGCTGCTGTGTGGTGGGATGCACTACCAACATGGTGAAGAACCCAGAACTAGGCTTTTACGAGCTGCCTGATGCATCAATAGGAAGAACGTGACAACTATGAGATCCTGACACTCGGCAAGCCCAAATGTCCGTTTTAGCATAACTGCTACCAAGCGCAGCCCTGGTAAGGGGCTAAAATAATCCTTTGACATGCTGAATTTAATTTGAGTTAGCTACAGGCATTTTGTTAGCTCATCATAGATTGTTTCCCCTTCCTTGTGCATGGAGAGTATGACGCGTAGAGCTCTACCTATATGGAGGGGGGGAATTCAGTTTCTAATTGCCATTTTCTTATTTGGTGAGAGGGTGATTACACTGTTGGAGTAACAACATGCAGAGTACAAAGAAGAAGAAGAGGAGGGGGAGACATGAAAACATGGCTGCTGGGTATATTACTTCTATTTAGGAGCATCATTTTCCAGGTGTGTTAATTGCACATGCGTGCACCATTCTGCTTGACTTTTCAGTTAGTCTGCATAAACATTCTGAAAGCACAGAAATACATATTCTTTGGACTGTGGGCAAAGCTACTCACTCTCCTTAAACCCGAGACTTTCGAGTTACTCCAAAGAAAGGCTTTGGGAACGTGGGGGCAACACCAGCAGTCATTGGCTCTACATCTACATGTGAGATATATCATCTATCCTCCGTCCTGCCAAACAATAAGAACTAAGACGTCTCCAATAACTTATACCTCAGCATGAGATTGCAGAAGAGACATGGGGATGGAAGAAATGGGAAAGAGGTATAAAAGAGGGATAAAATAAAACAGCCTGTTGAAAAGGGGGAACAGAGAACAGGGAATGTGATGAGAGATGGAGACTGAGGCAGCAAAGGTCCCACAAAAGCAAAGTAGCACAGGGAGGTATAGAAAAGCTCAGGAAGGCCAGAGTCCTGTCGGCCCTGTGAATCATCGCCTGGCGGAGGCAGGCCTTAAGAACCCGACCATAAATTGTGGCCCGACTGTGAGCAGCTCTGACTGCTTTGTGAGGAAATTCTATGTCTACACTTTATCAACCGTCTGCATGAGCGCTTTTGTAATAAACAAAAGGCAGGATATATATTGAAGTATTATTATATCATAATATCAATATCACTAAGAAATGCTTTCCTTTTAAAAAAAAGAACACTAAAAAAACAGGTGGAAATGTGTGCAGGTTTCTATAAATGTGTACAGTTTGGATATCGCCATATGGAGCTGATTACAATACCCACAGGTGGCAGAGACATTTTGGACCACTACAGAAAGTAAATTCATATTTAAGAGTCATGTGGGCTCCAAACACAGGAGTAGTTACAAGCCATTGTTTCCAGCGCCAAAATCATTTGCCGTTTCTCGCTTTCTTGCAGTGGACGTGCTGTAATTCTCCGTTACAGCTCTCCCATCACCCATTCAGGTTCGTATTATTGGAAACACTGACATCAAGCTGAAAGAACGAGAAGAAAAACACACCGGTCGGAGCACGAGAGCAATGATCCATCTCTAGTTCAATACGGGTAACAGGAGAGCGGGCTAAAACAATCCGTTTTCCTTTCTTTCTCTTCCATTCTCCCATCGGCGTCAACCAAACATCTGCCATTCCTTCCCAGCAGAAAGGGCTGGTCGTTTGTTTCCATGCCTAGATCACTGGGTTATACAACCTCTGGACTGGTTTGGGACGGCGCAGACAGGACATTACAGGACAGGAACGCCTTTTCCCCACTAGAAGCTGATCATCGAGGTAGAAACAGATGATAACTGCAATATATGCTTTGGGTAGGTGAGATAACTGCAGACGTCATTTTAACTTGATGTTAAGCCTCTTACAATTTGTTTTAAAAAGTTAAAGGTTAAGTAATCAGAATGACTCTGAACAACGACAGAGGGGTTGAGATTCTGATTAATTAATGTAAAGTTTTTCACTTACTCTTAACTGGGTATGAAAAAGCCTCAGTGTAAGGAGAGAACAAAGGGAGGCACGGGAGAACCAGAACCAGGACTTCACAGTAAAATAATAGGTTTTCTAAATGGATTCTGGTGCAGAAAGCTCCTTGTTGTGACTTTAAGTTAAAAAATAACCTTAACCTTGAACTTGATTGATAACTTCATTACATTACTAAACCTTAATCTACAGCAAATTACACACAGCACTCAAGTCAGCATGAAAACATGTAACAGGAAGTGAAACTTTGTAGAAGTGTAAACACAAGAACACAAAATCTCACAAGACTTTAACACAGAAAGACATTCGTCACATCTCGCCATAACTCTTGTTTCTTAGAATAGGAACATTAGCAGCGCCACTCACACCACTCCCTTCCTCGTTGCTGTGGGCTTATATATCCACTCGACATTTATCAACCTGCAGTTTCTGTGCTGTGAAGTTTCTTTCCCTGATGGTTGGAAAAGAAGCTGGCAGACTAATGCACGTTCTGGGCCCGCTGCCGGTGTAAACATTAGAGATAGCCCTCACGATTAAATAAAAAAACACGGACAGGAATACATGTGTACCTCCTCTTTGTAAGGTAACACTCTCAGGCCTCGGCCTATTAACTGGTGTAGTCTTCGGAGAGCGATGCATTAAAGGATCTAATTGTTCACCGGTTGACAGATGATCGTCCCGAAGTCTTTGTCTCAAGTACCGCCTGTCTGAGCATAAAACCAGTCTGGAGTAATGCATTCCATTCTGTAGAGCACGTTCTACTTGTGATGGGAGCTATTTATAGATTGATGAAAGGCAATTCGCCAGAAATGACTCAAAAGCACCATTATCACGGAGCAGATCTGATTCCAGAATACAAAACTCTTTGGGTTTTTTTTTTTTTCCAATGAATTTAAGCAGCATTAAGATTCTCCGTGGGGTGTATGACCAGGATAAGCTGGTGGACGTGTTCTTGCCCTGAATGTGAGGTCAGTTGCTCTGACATTGATAGTGTAAGGGCGTGTGTGGGCGAGTGTTTGTATGTAGTGTTGCGGTGGTGTGAGGGAGTATCACTGTCCAGCAAGTTACATGAGGCCAGTCATTCCGTTGCAGAACAAGTATGTCTGATTGCTTTCACGCAGCGGTGTGTAATGTGTCTGGATTTCATGCAGATTCATTTTTTACCATTTTGTTCATCCAGCTCGTTGCCGATCTCCTGGCCCATTATCTTCTGTCTGCCGATGACAGCTGCTAGTGCATCCAAGCCTGCGTCCTGGGCTGTGACGAGAACGCGAAAGAAAATAGAAACAGTTAGACACTTGAATAAGTGGGATGTCAAATGTAGCAGTGGGGCAGGACGTAATTAAGTAATGTCCCCTTTTGTACGAAGGGAGCAATTACAGTATACTGCACCTGTGATATAATGAGGCAACTATTTGGGAAACAGGGATGACAGGCTGTTGGGGTCCAGTTCAGCTCACAGTGCCACATGTGAGTCATTCAGTACTTTACCCCACTCAGCCGTACTTCTGTTATTATAACTGCGGCTGGCCAAGGTGAAGAGCAAAAAACAGTGAAGCTGAAAGAAAAGAAATGTTTTGGCCTCTGTAGGTTTCCAAGTTTGACACGCTCTCTTCCCCAGGAATTCTTTTTTTTTTTTTTATGACCGCAGGTTCAGGCACTCAACTCCACCAGAAATCCCACAGGGGACTAGAAAGCTCCATGTGGTTTGGTTTTCACCGGTCTTAAGAGGAATCTGTGATCCCAAATTGACAATAACCAGAGCCGTGATGGAAACACAGCAATGAAGTGTCACTTGGAGGCAGGTGAACTAATGTCAAGTCATGTCGGAGCCGTTCAGGAAACAGCGAAAAAAAAACAGGCATGGGCCTTCAGTTGTCTAGATGTGAATTATTATGTTCATCACCTTTTATGTTAGAATGTACCAGCTTAGACAATACTACGACATTGTGAGTACAAAACTCATGTCTCAAATGTTTTATGGAAAATTCCTTCTTGTTCCTTGTATGTGCTAGACAGACAAATATATACATATATAATTTTCACACACATATTAAAATATGTTACATATGTTCAAGATATATAATGGTTAAAGAGGTGTAAACTAGGGATGCCGAAAATTGATAATGCTATGGATGATTGCGATGCCCATATTTGGTCTTGATGCTAACTATATTAAAGATAAACAAAAGAGCATACTTGAAACCATGTTTGTTCAATCACACAATGGAACAAGAATGGAATGGTCTTATTCTGGGTGCCAGTATAGTCCACACAGTATAGTTAACTTACTATAACTGACTTATTGACTTACTTAACTGAAACTGAACCCCAAGATGCGCCATCTTGATGGTATATATATATACATATATACATACACACACACGTATATACGTATACACATATTAAATCGTGTGTTATTACCTTCGATGATTCGCTGTTGCTGCTGTTTGATTTCTCCAAAGGTCAGCCCTCTGGTCTCTTCTGATTCGTTGACCAGCCAGGGGTTGGCCCCAGCACCCCCACTCGTTCCCGCCCCTGCGCCCATCAACGTCGACCTGTGAAACATCATCATAAAAATACTTTGTTTCCAAAATGTTTTACGGCAGCTCTTCAAGATAAAAAGATAAAAATTTGTTTTGGAGGCCATGAGATTTCTATTCCTAACAAAAAGCAGAGCAGCAGCCGTTAAAGTAACAAAGACAAATCATCCTACAGTGCTCTACATCTGAAAGTAGACGCAAAATGCGTGTATTGGCGGACAAAGTCAAAAACACTCATCGTGAATCAGTGACTTTCAGCTATATAAGTAAACACAGTGAATATGCCTGGTTGGGAGCGATGCACATCTGTACAACTCTTAAAGCAAGCACATCTGTACAAGGCATGTTCCATTTTCAATAATGCACTCTTTTTCAAATATTTCACGACATCAAAACCCCTCTACATCACAGAAAGGAAAGTATTTACCCATTTTGTCTTTTAACATTTTTGAATGATTGAAGAACGCCAGGTTAGCTTCAAGCAGTGTGTAAACAGTGCGAGTTCAACTTTCACAGGACTGTGGGCTGCTGGGGAGGTTTTCCCTCTGACGAAGTGACAGACCAGAGAGCTCTCTGTGCTGTGCTAAACGCCGCTGTGTGGTTTAAAAGCTATTCTTCTGCTAATAGCTTAAAGCTGTATTTCAACTTTCACCCTCTTGCAGTGACTGGCTCAGAATCCCTGCGTGAGGCTGGATTTAACCATGTCTGCGGTGAGCAAGTCATCTGCTGGTCAAGCTCAAGGGAAAAAAAGTGACTCGAGCCACATGCAGACGGATCAGTGACTCGGGACGATACTACTCACAGTTTTGCTGCGGTTTTTCAGCACTCATAATTCAGTCTCCCATTGGCCAAAGGGAAAGCTGTTTCGTTAAAATTCTTTTTTGCACGAGCAAAGCATAAAACTACTTTCATCTCACCCCAACTCATGCGTCTCAGTGGGATGACTAATTCAAGCAGCTTTTGAAGTGGTCTGCGAAGCATCGTCAGACCATTCACAATGCTGATGCCATCAGAGGAGCAGGTGAGACGAGGCATTTGGTCTAATCGCTCTGACACGTTTACTATGAGACTGTGTGCCAGGCCTCCACTTCCTCCACGAAAGAGCCCGGTGTGTGAAGATCCAATTAACCAGTCAGTGGGGAGCATCGAAACCAGTCGGGCACATCTCTTGGCAGCCACAAAGTGCGAGACTGCCGCCACCGGGGCTTGAGCACCCAGGTCCTGAATGACTTGGTCAGGGGAGATTTAACTAATTACAGCTATTTCCAGTGCAATCAAATACAAAGGAAAGGTTAGTGAACAATGGTGGAGAGGTGAGTCTGGGGGGTGACGGGGTGAACTGAGCCTTCAAATGTAGGCGCCGTGTCCTTCTTTTGCTTAGTCTGAAATGGAGATGCTTAGAATGTATTGTTTCAGGGATAGATTAAAGTCTCTTCTGTAACCTCTATCCCTTTTCTTCTTCCCAAAGTTCTCACAAAAAAAAGAAGAGCGGCTTAGATTATCCAAGCATGGCCAATCTAACCCCTTCCCTCATTCTGTCCCCAGAGACCACACAGTGGGAACGGGTCCTACCCACAAATCCAAATTACCCACCACATATCACTATTAAAGTTAGGTCTGACTGAGCAAACTAAAAACCATAAGACCACATGATTGCAGTTTGCCAAGCTAATTTATGATCAAATGTCATTTGAGATTTTTTTTTAACCGAGTCTTTTATGTAAATGGGGTGTGTGGTCTGTTAAAAAGATGAAAGCATGAGCAAAGTGCCGCTAAGTAGATCAATCCCCAAACCACAGCTTGTAAAAGATATCAGAGAAAGGCAGTCTTATGTCAAGGCATCAATAAAAGCCTTTTTTCCCTAATCTGGTTCTACTGATCTGGTGGAACATTGATGGTTCATTCTACACTTATTTCAGCTACTCTTCAAACCTCTTCGCACAAAGCAGACTTATTGTACTGTACAGGAGTTTGAAAATAAATGCTGAGCCTCTATAGTGTAAAAGAAAATGTGTAAAAAGCACTTATTTACAAAACAGACGTGACAAGTTTGGAGGGAGTTAACAAGCAACATGACACCACTTCCTCTTCCTGTCCCAACAAATATCACCTGGCTCAGACCAGGTCAGACTAACATAAAGTAATGACCGTCTGCTGCCTGTTTTCAAAGCTTTCACACTGACATCACATCACATGATGAAGAGGATATACGCTATGACAAGTTCAACAATGAATGTAAACTCGCTCCTTCCATCCTTGTTCATCAAGACACACACACACACGTACATTCATGTGTGTGTGTGTGTGTTCACTTCAGGAGGTGCCAAATATGTGATCAGCAGTGCGAAGCGAGCAAAGCTCTTAATGAAAAAGAATTAGCCATGAAGTTAAGCGCCCTGTCAGAAATGGCAGACAGACAGACTTTCTTGCGAGCGATGGCACAGGGAGAGGTCACAGCGCATGGGTTGTACCGGATGTGCAAAGACTTTCACAGAGAGTTAGTGACCGGTGACATATCATCAAAGCAGAGCCAGTGACCTCTGTGGTCAAGGACGTAGACAAGAGAAAGAGGATTCATTATTTTTAATTGGACGTCCAGCACTAGATATTTGAAGAAGGAAAAAAAAAAAGGATCTCAGAGAGGAAGATCACAAAAATGATAGGTGGCATGTTTCTGAGCAGGATGACACTGATGCATCATGGGGTGATGCTTGGTTTGGCCTGTCAGACACTGACTGACAGTGACAGACAGATTCGGGGTGGAGAAATATGTCACAATTTGCTTGAAGTACTTAAGCAACAAGCTGGCTGTCTCAGAGTATTGTTCAAAATGAAAGCACTCGAAGAAAAGCACCACCGAGTGAGGGCTATGTGAGGATTTAAGGCACCTCATACGCATTTGCCAATGTTTTTTGTGGACATGTCATTGAATCCTACAAGCTACAGGGGGTACAATGACAGGACAATGTATTTACAAGTCTGAATTTAAATGAAGTACCATATTGATCATAGATATGTTAAGATTGACCAAAAACCATTGAAATTTGGATCTAATGGTCTAATGGTCGAACATGCCGTCCTTGTGATCCAACTCACAACAGCAAACAATTCTGTCAGAGATTTGCAAATACCGACTTCCTTACCTTTTCCTCTCATTAAGGATAACATGAATAAATACCTGGAAGGTTCAGGCTCCATGATGTCTCCCTTGAATGTGGCATTGAGCTGCTTCTCTCTGGTTAGCAGGTCATCAATTAGGTTCTGCCTCCTATCAGCTTCTGACTGCATTCTGATGAGGTCATGTTAAGGTCACGCAAAAGGTCAACATCACTTTAACCACCTTCAGTGAACACACAGAGGATGCTCCTGACACAGAAACCTTTTCTATTTTAGTAGTAAGGGCAGACCTTTTCAAAACACTCTATCGCCCTCTATAGGAATAAAACTGCTACTACAGTCAAACTCCAGCCCAAAAGTTAATCTAATTCTCATGACTTCCCTCGCATGGAACATTCTCAGGACAAAAGATACAAGCGGCGAGCTGATGACGCTCGCAGCAAACCCTCTTTAAGCTGGGAAATATTCTGTTTGAGCTTCTGCAGTGATGCCCGTAGTGTCATGTTAATCTGAAAAAAGACAGGAGACATTCACAGCAACAAACTATTAGAGAAACCTGACTATGTCAGGAGAAATGTGTATGCAAGTCCACCCTGTTTGTGAGTGTAACACCTTACCTTTGCAGGGTTCCCCCCTGTTCTCTGCTGCCTGTTTCGCTCATGAATGTTTTCAGCTATTTCCTGTGCCAACCGACAAGTGGCATCATAATTCTGTAGCCTAGAGATCAATAAATGGGATAAAGATTGTACATGTTAATAACTGATTCATGACAAACAGTAGGCACTAAACAAAAAAGGTTAATCACCGATCAGTGGATTCGTACAGGGTGAAGACAACTTACTTATCGGTTTCATAATGTGTGCAACCTCCAACAGTGTGTCTTAAGAATACAATAAAACGCAGTGTTTACTGACTAGTTTGGACATCTGGCTCTGTATGTGCAGGGCTCAGGCTGCCAGAGGGCTTCGTGTAGCTCGTTGGTCCTTTGTAATGCTTCAGTTCAACGTATTATGCCATTGAGTGTCTGAAAATGCTACTGACTGGCAGTATTTAATACACACTTAATACTAGTGTGTTTGTGTTATTGCAGTTTAGTATAATAAGATAAAACGTCAGAGAATAAGCCCAAGCTTTAGCTACGTTTATCTGGTGTAATATTTTAGCATTGCGTTCTTCCTCTTTCGATCCTGTTGACGTTAACAAGCTCTTAAATAGAAGAATATCCACAACAACACCCTGACTCAGTAGTGCCATACTACTTCATCGAACACGTTCACATGTCATATTGTAATGGCGTCTTAATAAAATGCAAGCGTTGTATCTGTTTAATGTATATCTTTACAGAAAAGGGCTAGCTAGCAGGGTAGCGTTACAGTAGCTTCCTTACTAGCGTTAATAACGTAATTTGTTAATAGTTAATAATACGGTTGTGATAATTTCTTATAGCACTCGAACGTATTGCTTACCACAGATCCTGAGACATTGTGATTAAAGATCGCTATGAAGAGAAAAACCACTTAGTTTGAACCATCCGGCAGTAATCACCAGCAAAGTGTGTCTTGTTTGGGTGTGACGTCACTACGACGGCTCCCTGCGAGGGACAGTTTTTTGTAAAACTTTATTGAGTACATAGTCATGACATTACAAATTAAAGTAGATATTGATTCCTTCATTCCTCTAAACAATATATTGAAATATTGGCCATATTGATAAATAAAATTAAATTTTAGTAAAATAAATATTCTAGTACTAGTAAAAATTAATAGACTAATAATATATAGGCATCTTCACATATGTTGATCCATAACTAGGTTTCTGTACACAGCTAAACTTGTGTACGGCTTTGATTTTTAATGCCTAATATTTTAATACCTAATATAAACCCCAATTATTCTGATGTGATTAAAATGGTAAGAAGCAGCCATAGTCATCCATCAGCGCAGAAACAAAAACAACAGAAGCATTAAGTTGATATCAGGAAAGCCTGCAGAATTAGAATATAGGTGATTTTAGCTTGACTTTGTTCATAGTTCAGGTATTTTGAGTTGGAGTCCGTAACTCCAGAGGAGATCTCAGAGCCATCAGGGGAGATTTCAGGGTCTCTGGACGCTTTCAGAGACTGGATGGTGAACCAAGACCACGAGCCTGTTTCCTGAAGGCTGTGGACTAAAGAACACCTACAAGTGCAGTAAAATTGAAGTAAACTCACAACAAACAACACAACAGTCAGCGTGACAACTGACACCTACCACCTGTGGTCAGTTCACTTTTTTAATATATATTCTCAATGAATCCCTGCAGAGATCTGCATTGTGACTTGAACCAGTGCTTTCTGTTTCTATTTCCCTGTGAATATTGCATCTGAGATGAGTTTTCGGTTTATTTTTGAGTAACTTTTTAAATCACAATCAACAAGCAGTGGCGGCTTCTTTTTGGAGAAATTCAATGTTCTCTCCCTTATGCTTGATCATTGTTCCATTAGCTTTTTTAACTTTTCTAATGTATTCTCATATAATGTAATGCTCTTATTCTGTGAGGTTTTTTTTCAAATTAATATCTTTTAAATAATAAGCCAAACTTTAACTGTTTATTATTAACCTATAGAAAATCAAATCTATTCTTTTGCTGGCAAAACTGCTTTTTGTGTTTTTCCACTGTTTTGTGTAAAGTGAGACCTTCCTTCCTTTTCCCCAGGTCTGCCACACCTCGCACCTCACACCCTGGTGAATTCTGTCTACTGTTTATGTGGAACTAAAGAAATGCCATGCTAACGGAACATTTCCAGATGAGGGGGTTGCCGTTTGTTAAATGCCTCAGAACAGCGTGATACACGGCTGCATGGAAGAATACAATGGTACATGTCTCGCAGTCCTATGAGACAAACGTGTCTCCACGGACGGAATATAATTCAGCCTGAATGATGTTTGTCTTGCTTTTCACACATTGTCCCCAAAGCACACGTATGAATGTGTGTTCTCCCAGCCTTCATGGAAACTCAAATGGAGCAATGACAGCATGCCTTCTCCACTCATGGGGCTAAAGACTTTGTTTTTACACGCACCGCATGCGGAGCCCACATATAAGATAAGTACTCATAGAGGTTTTATGTTTCATAACCAAACAGTAGTGTTTGGATCAAAACATATATCTGTTGTGTCGAATAATAACTTTTTTTGAGGGCTTCTTGGAATACCCACTTTTGACATTTTGATGCTACGCATGAAGCGATTTCAGAGAAACATGTTTACCCTCCTATTTCTGATGACCTTATTCTGAATAATGTATGCTATTAATGCACAAAAAAAAAAAAAAAACATTCACAACTCAAGCCATCTGTTTTTTGCAACAGCAACGGCACCGGTGAGTGAGAGGATGTATGAAACAAACACTGTAAAGAACTGTGGGGGTTATTTGAAGGACGCTTGGTTAAATCATGGGTTTATAAAAAGTGTGTTTTGTCATGTGATCTGAACATTTTTATCCTTTGTCTGCTTCTTAATATGGTGGACATTTAAACACCTCCCCCCGGGATTAACCGCTTCTCAGAATGCCATTGTTACCACAGGAACATCAATGACGTTTTCTTTTTGTTTCTCCACTTTTCAATGGCTGATGTCACCACAAACAAACCATACCTCTGCACCTGTCTCACGTGACGGCAGCCCACAGGCGTATATAACGCCCTGCTCATCAGAACATGTAGCTCATGACAGGAGACACATCACCCTGGAAGACCTGGGACGATGATCGACGTTTCAAGAACCCCGGAGTTCTCCAATTGTGGAAACATGAATTCAGTCTCAATGTGCACTTCCCCAGACCAGGACCCGGGCTCCATGGTAGGAGGCAGGAACAGGCAGAGGTCTCACTCCTATTACAGTGCAGAGGACAGTAAGCACTATGGTGTGCACACCCAGAAGGAGGTAACCATCCTCAGACCTCGCTCAAGGTATGTATTCACATTCCACTTGCATTTTTTTTAAATAATCCAAATGATCAGACAACAGACATGCTTTCTCACAGTTGTGTGTATTTGGTTTTTAATAGGCAAAACTGTGATAAGAAACAGACCCTGCTCAACACTTTAAAGAAGATGAATAATTATTATAGGATGCATAATTAACATGGTATCAACTGCTCTCCAGGTCCTTTTACAGTTATGAGACGTCAGAGCATGACTCTGATTATGACGTGCTGTCTACTCCGCTGATGCTGAGGTCAAACTCTCTGCTCCAGTATCAAATGAACAAAAAGGAAAAGAGAGAAGGGGATGGGGCTGGCCTTCTTGTCACCTCCAAGAAGTCCAAGTCTAAACTGAACAGGCACTCGCAAACAAGAGAACTTCATGGTACTGTTTAATGATTTTTAAAAAAATATAATAGCATGTATTAAAGGCAGTATAATAAAAATGGAATTGTATGTACGCATACTTTGCTCAGGCAGTAAAGGCAATCTCAAGCCAGTGTCCATGATGACCATCTCGGAGTCAGACAACTGGGAAATTAACTCCTGCTCGGGGATGAAGTACGGACAGTTTGTGGACTGGGAGAAGATTGACCCTGAAGCTGCACAAAGATATCAGCAGATCCTGCAGAGCGATCACCAGCAGCTGAAGACGATGGGCCGAGAGGGATTCTGGGCCACGCCGCATACACTACGGGCCAAAGCTTACTATCACATCATCCACAGCATCAATTCCAGGTTGGCAGAGAGAATTTCATTCTGTCATGAAGCACATATGCATTCATAGGAATTGATGACACTTTTTGCAAAATCAGTGCATGTCGATTTGAATTTAAATATAAAAGATCTTAATTTGCATATGCAGTAGGTGCGTCCCTCCAGGCAGAGACGTCCACTATGAACTGACCAAGACGCTCTTTGGAGAGCAGAAGATCAGCAGCCATCCAGTCCCGGAGTACATGGAGGCGGGGGAAATACCCAGGTACTCTTGTGGGATAATATTGATGCATTATCACAAACTCGTAACTCGTAACCGTTCACATAAAAAAAACAGGTGGGTCTGTAAAAAAAAGCGTCTTCTCCCATCCAGATACTGTCTCAACAACGCAGGTCTGAACTCCGTTAAAAAGATCCTCATCTGCCTCGGCAAATGCTTCCCGGACATGAACTTCTGCCCCATCCTGCCCGAGCTGGTCTCCCTCATCCTCCACTTCAGCGAGGACGAAGCCGAGTGCTTCCACAGCGTGTCCCGACTTATCTGCTACGACGACCCCAACAAGCGCTACATCGACCAGACCTTCCTCACCTACCGCGCTTCCTGCATGACCTTTGGCGACCTCGCCAACAGGTGCTGCAGAGGCATCCGCAAGCTGATCGCCAGCTCCCACCAGAACCTCTTTGACTTTTACTCCGACTGGATCATGTGGATATTCGCTGACCTCCCGTTCACGTACGCCATCAAGGTGCTGGATGTCTACATACTGGAGGGCTACAAGGTCCTCTACAGGTTTGTTGCTGCTGCGTCTTCCGCATTGGAGACACAATAGTGCGTGTGTCATTGCTGGTGGCATCACAGTAAACGCATCGTTCTTTGTGCAGGGTGGCGTTGGCTTTGCTCAGCCTCTACAAAGTGTCTGTGTCGTCTCGAGTGGCAGACGTGGAGGACTTCAGGACAGATATGAAAAAGTTTGTGGAGAGTATAGCTCGCCACTGTACGGCCGAGAAGCTCCTGGAAAAGGCCTTCCTGATTCCAATGGCCACGCGGAGAGAGCTCAACCTTCTGTTCAATGCCAACAAGGACTCGCTGATGCAGAAAGGCGTCAGCGTACACCAGAAGAGGTGAAAGAAATCAAAACAAAAAAAAGAAAAAGGGATATGTTCGTCACATGTTATTAATGTGCTTATGATTCAAATGTGTTTGGAAATACTTTTCATGATGTGCATCACTAAAAATGGCACATTTGTCTTCAATTTCATATTTTCATCCCAGCTCTTTTTTCTACTCCTAAAGGCAGTCGGTGGAGACGGTGAACTTTAGCAACTTGTCGTCCAGTGTTGTGACAGGGACCGAGATGAGAGTCGTGTGGGCCTGGGTACCTGAGCGCTTCTCGCTTTTCAGCCCCATTAGGCTGTTTAATACAGCTGAACATGGGAAAAGCCTTGCTTCGTAAGTTACCTTCATTCCACACACCACTGAGAAACCACCTGAGAGACAGAGTACGAACGAGTTGTTGCTCCACGGGGCACGAATTATGGCTGTGGTTTTCTTTCATATATCAAAAGCCTTCATGTCTTTCAAAGTGTCTTCATGCTTGCATTATTAAAGGCACGGTTCACCCCAAAGTAAAAATAATATATATATTTTTTCTCTCACTCCTTCTCTTACCACTCTTGTGGTGCTCAAAAATGAAAAATTTAACTGAAATAATAAATCAAAATTATTCAAGGATGGAAAGATGGTCCGGATTATTCATATTTATTTATTTATTTATTATTATCATCATCGTCCTTAGGAATATTATTTTATTTATTTTTCTTTACTCCCTCTATCCTCAACACATAATAATATACACATAATAAGGAAAAATATGTAGGTATGTCTACCCTCATTTTCTGTGTGATTTGCTGTTTTTTTTTTTCAGTTCTAAATTCTGTAATTTTCCATGCAATAAAAAAAAATCCACAGATCTTGTTGTGAGCGTTTCATGTAGGAACTGTGGTTGAAAGAATATAGCTCCTCCATGAAATCACTAATAACATGATCTTTGGTTTACCTACAGGTAAGTGTAAAAAAAAGATGCACTGTAGCGTGAGCTGTCTCTTTAAATGAGGCCAGTTCCCCACGGATCAATGAGTGCTGAATGCCAGTGCCAGCAGTGAAAGCAGATTCTTATGTCTGGTTACGTAACAGCAGATGACAGTGTGTTGTCACTGTCAACATGTTTGCTTTGAGTGTGATCGAAGTCAAACAACTCACAATTCAGTTCTGCAAAGGCTGACAATAATAACTGTGTCGAATATTTACTTACGTGCTAGGTTTAGTTCCAGCAGTTTATGAGATATTAAAAACAACACACACTTCTGTTTTTCTCTCTTGTATAGGTTCTATTCGTACGTGGAGGGACACGAACCAGCACTTCTGATTATCAAAACTATGGATGAAGAGGTAACATTTCATAACATAATGATTATTGGGATATTTTTGCTGCATATGTTTTTTGTTTATAGAATCTTGGAATGATCCTAACATCTCTTAATGCCAGTAATGATAATAATTAGCTTACAGCACTGAAACATGAACATTTCTAATTTCTCAGGTCTTCGGTGCTTTCCTGTCAACGGATATGATTGAGAGGAGAAAGCACGACTCTGAACGTCTTGCATATTTTGGAACTGGGGAATGTTTCGTTTTCACGGTGAGACACGTACAGGTTTGCTGTAACATGCTTCAAGTGTGAATTTGTGTCAACTTCATAGCGTATCTTTATTACTGCAAACAAGACATCTGCTTACTCTTTCAGCTTCGTCCCAGCATGGAGCGCTACCAGCAGGCTATGGTCAACATAATGACCAGAACGGCTTCCCCTCAGCAGGTTGGAGACAGCAGCTGTGCCTTCTCTCAGGTATCCAATAGTGACTGCTCCCCCACCACCACCACAGCCAACACGATGCTGACCTGTCCTGCTGGAACCCCCCAGGACCCAAGCTACCTGACGGTCCCCTTTACTGCCCCATCAGAGGAACCCATGACTGCCAAAGAGCCAAAGAGACCGAAGGAACAACAAGCCTCCATGTTCATCGCAGGCAGTGACAGCCAGCTCATAATTGGTATGCCAATGAACATATTGTTAGATTTTTAAAGTAAAAATAAAAAAAAATCAAGTCAAGAGTTCATCACATGCATATGCTGATGTATGTCCTCCTTTAGGTGGCGATGGAGGCCACGCACTCCGCCTCCAGGAAGACCTGGAAGAGGGATACTCAGAGCCCTGCGACACATTCAAGAGCACCCCACTCTGCAAGGGACATTTCAAGATCCAGGCCCTCGAAGTGTGGGGCATCCAGAACTCTATATCTCTCTCACACAGCCTTCCCTCTCAGTAGAATCACGTGAGAGCAGCTTTGTAACTTTGCATCTTTCTGGAAAACACTCAACCGGTTTTCCATGATGCTGATTCCCTCGACTTTTTTTAAAAAATATCTAAATTTCAAATATTTATTTAGTGAAATGCACATATATGCGAGTGAGATTTTACTTTACACTCCATCTACACGTCATCTGCAGTAATGAATACTGGAATAATCAAAACTAATATAAATAACAGAATAATTCTGCCTTCACCTGCCATAAACACTATACATTTTGCTGTGTAAGTCATCTGTTGATAAACCGCACCTTTCTTGGATGTGTATTCCACCTTCTATGTGTTTATTTTGTTATATTTGCAGTGTATTTGCATTTGATACACAATTAAACGTCATGCACTTTTAACACGTGATGATCCGTCAGTTGTTTTTTGTTTTCTCACTGTCTAATAACTTATTATTCAGACAGACCTGTTGTGAACATTATGTATTTAACTGTGATGGGGTCAAAAGCAAATGCGATTAATACTGAAAACATATTTTTACCTCCTGTTTTACTTTTCTTACTTTCTTATTTCAAATCCTTGACATTATTATTATTATTATTATTATTATTATTATTATTATTATTATTATTATTTGTGCATACCTGGGCATACAAAGTACAAGCTGGGGCGATGGGTTCAGGGTCCAATCTACTAAAAAGAAATGACCTACCCATTTTGGGCCACATTTGCTGCGTTCTAGTGCTGTTGAAACTATTGTACGTGTTAAGGACACAACCTGATCTTAACTATGAAAATGTGTTACTTGTTTCTTTGATTGTTTGTGAATAAAAAGGCTAAATAGTGCTTGCTGTACATAACGTGTACTGTTTTCTCGTAATCCCAACGCTGCAGCACAAGGAAGCAGTTTACTTGGCGCACGAACAGATATAAATCGTAACAACTGCCAAACTTCCGAATTTACGTGGGGCATGTGAAGGTATCGTGCGACGCTCGTGCTGCGGGCATCAACAATGATGCAGCTTGTCCGTCCAGCGAGCTGCTGCCACCTTAGCTATCTTTAAATGTGACGCGGGTTGAATTTAAAACGTTGCGGAACAAATGCTGTGACTACCTTCGGATATAAGGATTATTAGAGAGGTGGGACTCGATTTTATATGTCCTGCTGAATCTCATACGCCTTTGTTATGCTAGCTAACGCGATAACAACGTTAGCTTTAGCTAAGTTAGCTAATGGCTAACTTGGACTTTTTGTGTAGGTGTGTCACAGATAAACAACCATCCTCTCTTATTTGTAAAGCCGCTAAAGCAATACAACAGTTTGCGTTAACAATACAACAATCGGGGGCTCTCTAATGTCAGCGTTAAGGCTAGTAGTCGTACACATTGACAGATGTGACAGCCACCGTATCGAGATCATACGGTGTTTTCTGATTCAGCACTGGCTACTGTCCAACTCCAGGTGCATTCTGTGACGCTTCTCAACACTCATCTATTATATTAGTATCGTTTAGCATTGGTTCGCCTCTTATTCTCATCCTACTTTACTCAGATAATACACGTTGCGAAGGTGAAGCCTGAACCCATCATATTCAGCATTAAACAGCGAAGTTAAATAGTTGTTTGGTACATGCAATATGCACGTATCTCTACAGGCGACTGTACTATCAACATACCCGCCTTTGTGATTGTTTAACCCTGCTCCAGTGATGCTGTGTAGTCAGCTAGCGTTTCGTATGCTGGAAAGCAGAGCTACGTGTGTCTACTTGACCCAAATAACTGAAACCAACCTGTACTGTAACAGGCTACATCATGAGTCTTTGAATGTAAATGTGTTGATCTGTCATTTAATTTGCATGGTCACTTCACAGATTTCACAGTAAGGAAATATCTGTAATCCAGTGAGCAGTTTTAAATCTTGTTTTTAGCTTGATTTATTAATCAGCTGATAAATAACCCCTATATTGGCTCATATAAGCAATTATATTGTATCGGAGTATATGTCAGCCAATAAGCAACGAGACATTGCAGTACAGAAATTACAAACTAGGTTTGTGGACATTTAGAAAATATCACTATTGCAAAGTTTGCCCACTAGAGAGCACTGACAAGTTGATTTTTCAATAGTAATCTTGGTCAGAATCAATTAAAAACAACACATGTAAGGGCTTTGTATCAAGGTTGTTAGAAAAATAAGTTCTATTGGCCGATATATCATCAAATTTTTTTTAAACCATAATAAATATGTACAAGCAATAGAGTAATACGTAAAAAGAAAATACAAATGAATACTTACACCAGTACAAAATAGAATAAAATATGTATTCTTCTTAAAAGACCAACACATAATCACTGCCGAGTATTCATGTACTGAGTTTTTGTCTGTATTTGTGTTGTATGTAAATAGGCTGCAGTCATGGACCCAGACGGTGCATCTGACACTAAAACAGAATCTTCAGAGGAAAGTAAGTGCTCGTGCTTCTTTGTATTGTCGTATGTTTTTGGGGGTCTACAATAATTATCACTGATAAAAAGGTTGTCATTGTAATCAACATATTCAGTATTCAATATATATATATATATTCTGTGTTCCTCAGGTCCCGGAGAGGTCGTTGTGAAGTTAATATCAGAATCCGATTCCAATGATGCTTCAACTGCCACTGAGCACGAGAACTCCAAGTGTTACCCTTGCTCCATCTGTGGCAAAACATTTGACAGACCATCAAAGCTAGAGAGGCATAAACCTGTACACACAAGGAAGCCCAAGACTCTTCATCAGTGTCAGCACTGTGAGAAGAGTTTCTCACACCAAGAGAAGCTGATCCGACACCAGAATTGCCACAACAGGACTAACAAGCACCCCTGTCCTGACTGTGGGAAAGTTTTCAACAGACCTTCGAAGTTAGAGAGACATAAGCGCACCCACTCAAAGAAACCAAAGGTGCCTCATCAGTGTTCCTACTGCATGAAGACGTTCAGTAAACTTAACAAACTTGTCCGTCACAAGCGAATGCACACCGGGGAGAAGCCTTTCACCTGCTCGGTCTGCAGAAAAGGATTCTCCGAGTCCGGCCACTGCAAAGCACACGAAAAGACGCACGAGGAGCAACCGGAGAAACCTCACTGCTGCGCAGACTGCGGGATGTGCTTCTTCAAGGCATCGGAGCTCCGCCGGCACTCGCGCTCCCACACGGGAGAGAAGCCGTTTAGGTGCACCCAGTGTGAGAGCTGCTTCTCCCGCTCAGAAGGACTTAAAAGACACATGAGGAGCCACACGGGGGAAAGACCGTACAAGTGCGATATCTGCACAAAGCGGTTTTATTCTCGTCAGGATTTGAATATTCATGGACTGACCCACTCGGGAGAGAAACCACATCTTTGCCCGGTGTGCGGTAAAGGCTTCTCCCAGCTGGGCAACATGAAAGAACATGAACAAAATGTTCATATTAAGTCCGAGAAATATATTTGCAATCAGTGCGGGGCGACCTTCACACGGTACAAGTCGCTGACAAAACATCAGAGGACACACACAGGAGAAAGGCCGTATCTGTGCCTCACCTGCGGTCGCAGGTTTTCATGGAGCCATTCTCTAAGCAGACACCGGAGGACGCACACACACAGACAGATGTCTATGGACACGTCCAAAGACATATTACGTTTTGAAGGAGCCTCTGAGAATCCTCAAAGTTGAAACTAGAAGGACAGACATCTTCCTGGAGCAACAAAGGAGCTAAAATGGACTGATTTGTCGTGCTAATTTTGAAGCTTTGTGATGATTCACCTCGCTGCTTGATTTATTTGTCCACAAAATATCAGCGGTAATTTATAAGTAAAGGGCTCCAGATTAGCATTTTCTATCCCAATATTTGTAATTATATTTTTAAATCCCAATTAGTTGTGTTCACTTAATTGGGTGATAACAGATCATGCAGCTATTTAAGTGCACTGCTGTATGTAGCGAAGCTCTGTTTATACCTTCAGAGAATATCTCATATCTAGAACAATTTGTAATTAACCAAAAGATCTCAACCAAAGGAGAGTTGCCCTGCCACAAGACCTGAAGCACTTATTCCACGTGCAACAAAACTGAGTGCTTGACACAATATTGACAGTGTTTGTATCTGTGCGATTATTGGAGGTGTCAGACTGAAGTCTAAAGGCGAGTCCACACCGGAACGAAAATCGGTGTCTTTGACAGAGTCGGCGTCCGTGACATGAGTCTGCTTGGTGTGGTCGTTCGAATCGGCCCACGTCGGCGTTCATTTCAGCCGATTCAAATTTCAAATGTGTAATCCGCCAAGCGAGTCGGTCATTCTTTTACCATTCTGATTGGTGGAGGCTAGCAGCTTGACTAGCGAATCAGTGAAGCCCGGAAGTGACGATGGTAAATATACCAGATAACCAGTGGAATCGAAGAAGGTGGTCTAGAGAGGACCGCCTACTTCCGGTTTTCCTGTTTTTTGGCCCACAATACAGATTAGCGCCGCCTGTTGTTTTGGAGACATTACATCTCGCGCAAGCGCGGAACGTATGGCGTCAGCTGTAGTTCCGTAGGTGTGAACCGCCCATGTCGTTGTTCGAGTTGGCCATGTTAAGTAGCCCGACTTCATTTACCGACGCGAATCGGGCAGTCGGTCCGGTGTGGACTCGCCTTAAATCTGAGTAAATATCATTTGTCCAATAGTGATTAACTTCATTGGATGTAATCTGCTACCTCATTTACACCGTCGAAGAGACACAAACATTAACCAGCGCAAGATGAGTGCATGGTTCAGTTCAGTAGCTCAGTGATTTTTGAAAGTTGCCCTTTTTTAAAAATCATTTTAAAATTTTTCAACAATGTAATGCCAAAAATGTACTCAGTCAATAGGTTTTTGGCGAGATGCCTTGAATTAGGTTTGTGGTTAAAATACATTTTTATAGATGTTAATGTTAATTCCACCCGGTACATCAGTGAGTGGATACCCCACTATTGAATTTTAAAAGTTTTACACGTCTTAAAAAAGGAGGTTGCTAACAAGACTTCAACATGCCAACTAGTTTGTTGTTACAGCTTGTAGTTTTACTAGTAGTTCCTTTATAGCATCAATGGCGGTTGCAGTCACGCTTCAAAAATCATAAAATGTGTTCATTTGTGAAGATTATCTTGCTGAACAAAAGGTGTACGTGTCATAAATGTGTGTTTGCCACAGAGCTTGTTTTCTGCAATAAATAAATAATGGTATTGTCATGATGCTAACGCCCAGGGTTGGCCAAGAAAAATATGTCATCCCTGCAGCACTCTATGGTCAATGCTATACTGAACCAGACTAGAACCTGGCTGTTACATTATTCTCTATTCAGGTACATTACCTCTCACCACCTGCTGTGATGACATCACAGTGTAGTCAGGAGAACTTTAAAGCTCATTTAAAACTCGTGTCAGACAGTGTTTTGAACCATATAGTGCAGCAACAGTCTCACTCTGATATGAGCTGTGCAAAATAAAAATGAATGTATATATATATATATATATATATATATACACACATTTGGGTTTTTTTGTAATGCTATCGACATACATGGTACTTACTGTCAATTACTTTTTGCTTTAGATCACAGTGCATAATAATAACACAATGGGCCCGCACTCTTAAAAGTATTTAAGTGTTGTGCTCAAATGTACTTCTACTTGTGTTGACATTGATGTGTATTGAACCGTGAGCTACAGAAATCTCTCTGGAAAACTAGTCCCCAATAAACTATTCATATAGCAGCTATTGCAGTTCAAGCAGTTTTTGTTGTTGTGTATAATATCTGTTGCAATTCTGCTGCATGTTGCCTACTAAACCGTAGTTGCCTGTACGCTTTTGAGTGTAGTGTCAGGTCACACAGATTAAATAGTGGATCAGTCTCTACCAAGAGCAAATACACAGTAATAATATATATTGTAGCATGTTGTTGTTCGTAAGAGCTATCAGCCGATTTGAGAAAACAAGGGTTGCATTAGTTTGTCCAGCAACAATCGAATGTATTAGCATTCAGCATATCTAACACATTACAGTAGAAAGACACAATGTTAAATCACAAGTCAATCACCTATACCTAGTCCACCTACCTGCATCATCTGTTAATGAGTTGGCCAGAACCCCCAAGCCTATATAGGTTGACCCTTCACCCATGTGGCCCCTTTGTTGTCTCCATACCAGAACAAAGGAAGCACATGGATGTGAGTTATTGGACCTTTTCCCTTGAATGACCTTGTATGACTGGATATGTTTGAAGTAACTGATCTTTAATTGTTTATTTCTTAATAGATTCCTGCGTTTACCATTTACCATTTGTATAAAGAGATAAAGGATGCATTAATAAAGAAAATATCAAGTTTTCTGATTCACATTTTGTTATGCAAGATCAGTAATGCTTATATTTTCACATCCTCTGTTTAGACTAAATCATCCGCAAATCATCGTCGAATAAAAGAGTAACCTGAATTCTATGTTTAAATGTACACACCACATCAGATATACCCTGATCCACACCACATAAACAGTGCAGTTTTTCACACAATATATATGTTTTTTCAGCCGTTGCTCTTAAAACACGGGGTGTGCCTCAACTTGAGCTAGATGCTGTTATCGGATTCAACAGTAGGTCTATATAGCATTTACACATGCAAATCTCACTCTATTCAATATGGGACATAGATACCCCTATGCTCTCTAATTCCACATCTCTCTCTTTTTTTGAGTGTTTTTTAGTGGAACATCTGAATTATTTGCGACCCGCTCTGAGCAGGACATCAGGGTGCGCCACATAAGCCCAAAGAGCTGCTGCGCATCACCTTACCCAACATAACTTGCAATTCCCTGGACATCCTGGTTGACAGACGAAGCATCATCAGTGGTGAGAAACATGGAGATATATCCGCAAGCAAGACACTGAAGCCATTATTACAAAGCATATTCGGTTTTTGGTACTTGTATGAGCTTGTAAAAGAACTGGATGGACTTGCTTCAGTGTGATTTTCTACAAAAATGTATTTCACTCTCTTCTAGCATGGAATGATGATAAGATCCATATGTTTAACCTGAAACTGGCAGGCTCATGTTCATCCAAAATGCACACAGAATGGACGTGACAGCCATCGCTGCCACCAGGGACTGACGATCGTCTGGAGGGGGAGATGGAAAGGTCAGTAACAGAGATGAACCGCAGTTGTCGAGAAAATGTTTGTAATATTCAGTGTTTCCACCAAATGAAAACATATAGCGACACATTGAAATGCCCCTCAAGACATATAATAATGTTAATGAAATTGTTCGAAGGATGAACATTTTAATACAAATAAAAAAATTAATTAGTTTGTTTCTCCAGAAAGTGTGAAGCTGTGAATTATTAAAGATCATTTAAGTTAAAATGCTTGCATGCAAAGGGTCACATGATTTAATCCATTATACATCCATGATAAAAAACCCAAGACTCAGAATAAGATCAACCCTAAAATATACATATTCAACATTCAACTCTCAGCTTTAACACATTGGCATACAGTTTATTTGCAGTTTGAGAGAAATAAGTCATGCTGAAGATTGATTTTGATTTTTCAGAATAGTGATCTGAGAGTGTTTTTAATTCCTTCACTGATGCAAAGGGGATCTCCTGTGAGGTGGAATGAGTTTGGGCTCACCTGTTGCAGGTTTGTGTTCGGGAGCTGCAGCCACATGGCCAGCGGCTGGTGGAGACCACGGCAAAGCACAAAGCCGTCATCACCTGTATCAAAATCAAGAATGATAACAAAGAGTGTCACCGCCAGTACAGATGGCGCCTGCATCATTTGGGACCTAGTGTGAGTAGCCCATTTTCATAACCCAACACTTGTCTCTGAACACATCTCATATCCAAATATGTATCCTCATTAAACTTCTGCTATTGTGTTGTTTCGTTTAAGCCGCGACACAAAGTCAAATGTTCAAGTGGATGACAGGCTGATAAGTTGAGTTCAGTTGAGTTAAAAAAAAAAAAAACAATTGGAAAGAAAAGTGTGTTACTGGATCAGTTAATCACATTATCTTGTAAAAAAATCTCTATATATAATTTCTAATGAGATATATAGCCACCAGAGAGAAAAGTACAGAGTGCTGCTTTCAGGATTGACTTGTAATGAGAGTGAAGTGCTGAAGCAGTGTCTGGATGGAACAGTAGGGAAAAAAGAAATCCAGTGCATCCTTTATGAGGAAATCTTAAAATCCTTTAATCTGCAGGGCTTCTTCTGTGATTTATTATCATTATGACTATTATTATTACTATTATTATTATTATTATTATTATTATTATTATTATTATTACTATTATTGACTTCTAACAAACAAATGCTGGCCTTTAGCCATAATGAATCTCGATTGGCACCGTGTCCCACCAGATACATCATGTTCCACGTGTGTGTCCATGTTTTATTTGCATTGTGAAAGCACAGTACATGTAACATTTTTTAACACATAACTATACTATTTTGTTCACATGCGGGTGATCACATTAAAGGTGCCAACATTCCAAGTTCAGAGCATGTCTATGATTGCGGGATTGCCTTCACACGACTCTCAACCTGGCGATGGCTGAGGCTGTTAGCTGGCATACACCACTGTTAAACTGCACCTGGAAGTCGATGATGTGAGAGCACTTTCACCGCGTTGGATTTTTCTCGACCACTGATAAGCTGTTGAAAGTCAGCTTCTATCTCCTCTCTTTTTTTCATCATCTACCTTCTTCTGCAGTTCCTGCTGTAGGCGGTTTGACAGTCTTCGTAAGCTGATTGTCAACACACAGATCTGGACGGTGTGCTACCACCTACAGGAATACCAGCTCATTACCACCAGCACTGACAGAAAAGGGATTATTTGTGACTTTCAGTGGTGGAAGAAGTATTCAGGTCCTCTACGCATGTAGTATCACACTGGGAAAGGTATTTTCTTCAGTTTATCAGAGAGATTCAAATTCAAAATCACCATCTGGTGATACATAGTCTTCACTGGATAGGAACGCATTTGTAACTTGATATCTGTAAGGTTACTTTCAGACAAATTTAGTAGAGACACAGGTGAGGTGTAATAAGCTGCATGGAATTGAAATGCTCAGATAATGTATAAGTACTTTCCAACACAGCTTGATGCATTTTAAAGCAATTCTAGTAGGCAGTGTTTGTAACCCATTACTGTGGTCTCAGTTTCTTTATGGTAAGACTTGTTTTGGTTGGTTTTACCGGCTGGCATGTAAGTTGCATGTTGACAATCATGACAATTCCTCAGGGTGCAAAGACACTGGCACTCACACAGTCATAATGTATATGTCTCATTATGCTGTTATGGTTATTATAATCTGCACTCAGCTTACATCAGAGATCAGCATTGAGAAGCACAGTGAAGACTTGCACACACTTGCAAGTCCTTAGATGAATTTGGAACACTTGTAATTTGTTTCTCAGCTGAGCAAAATGAGTCACTGTGACCGGGACACTCAGTCCATTTAAGTCGGTTATTTTCTGAATCATTTTGATTATTCGGGCACCACTTATTTACATAAGGTCAGAGGTTCATAGTAGCAGAATGAAATGGCTTGTTTCCTTGATTGTGCACTTCATCCACACCCCCTGAACCCAGCCTCACTCTAGACCCATATTGTTGCCTCCCCTGCATGCTGAGAGGTGAGGACAAGTTGTGCTGATTAACGCAGCGGTGTGGATGTGCTGAGTGAGCAGAGAGAGGGTGAGGAGGAGGGATTCAGGGAAGGAGAGAGGGGGGTGGGGGCTGTGGCGTTCGTGCCTTCCTGCGGATGTGCCTGTGCCGCCCAAGTGCCAGCCAGATCCACCATCTGCTCATCCCAGGACACAGGCGCTCTGTCTGGGAGAACAAATACCAACGCTCTGCTCTCTCTCCTCTCCTTACTCCAACCCTTCATCACTTCCCAGCATGCCTCTGTGAGTAAAATCACAGAAATTAAACCAATAGAAATTCAGAAGAAAGGTGTGAAGAGAAAAACAGTGGCAAGGAGGAAAAAAATAGACAAGGGCACAAGGCAAGTTTTGATGCTGGATTTAGTGTAGAAAATATGGTGCCTGGAAGTCTCTCAAGAACTCTTCTAGAGGACAGGAGTGATAATGTAGGTTTGTATTGTGTCCAGGCCGGTGTAACCTTGATGCCTAACAGCATTTAAATGTAATAGCAGCATGATATAAGCCGGGAACATCACACCTCAATACTAAAAACATTAACTAGAAATTGCCATGGAACTTACATTGATTAAAGTTATGTAAATTTCTTCTATAAATAAAAGAAAATACCCTCAACAGCCATAAAAAAAAGTATTTTCAACATGTTTTCATAAAATCAAATCTGAATGATATGAAGAAACCCAGAAAGTTTGGTGTATATAAGTGCTGCTGAAGTGGGGATTTCTGGCTCAGAGTATGAAATACAATTTAAAAAAAACCCACCATTTTAAAATCTGTATAGTAAAGTTTTAAATATATGTTGAAGGCACTACAGGCAAACATGGTAAGACATTAAGATAGATCATCAATAGACATCGCTAACTTTTGGTGAATTTAGGAGAAATCTACAGATATAAAAAGACAAAGTGCAGTAAAATAAACACCTAAATGTGAATATAAAAAACACGTTATAGAAACAAAATAGCCCAAGATCTCACAGTTGACCAGTGTGAGAAAAACGAAATGTGTTTTCCTGTAGCATCTTCCCTTAAGCTCTCAACCATGCAGGTGTGCCCATAAGGTCTTTTCTCTGATGTTACTATAAGGCATCATTTTTATTGCGTGTGTCCGATCGATAACACTCTTGAAAAAGCCAACTGGATAAAATGGAGAATTTCTGCACATACATAAAATAATCCAATAGTATATAATGAAGAACATGTTATTAATAAAATAACCTGTCCTTAAATGATCATTGTCTCCGGCTCATTCTGAATGCCCGTTTTTGAAGCAGGATGCTCATCGTGTCTGTAGTTGATGCAACTGCACTCTGGTTGTGAACTCTGGTCGTTCCTGGTGATAAGCTGAACACTATCAACAGTAGGCCCGACGTTTCACACTCACCCCCCCATGCTGCAGGTAATTCATTTCCTGGTGGCCCATATGTTCTGTCTATGAGCACATTTCCAGACTGAGGTGGAGGGAACACAGGTGGTGCCAAGACGACTCACACAGGTGGGAGTCTCTAATAAGCTGCTGAATGGGATAACGAAGCAGGTCCTGGTTTTATGAGGAGGAATCAATGGAGTAAGCAACTTTATTTGTTTGTCGGAAAGATGGTACTCTCATGTTCCCTCAGCCGAATGAATCAGCGTATTCTGCACAGCTGCCGTACGTTCTGATGTGATGCCGACTTAAATAACCCTCCGGTCGTGGTAATGTTTTCCTAAATTGTTTTTTTTCAGGAATATTAATATCAGGCAGCCATTCCATCTGAGTAAGGCAATCTGTAGCAGAGACCTCCTGTGCTTGGCAGACCCCTGTAGAAATGTTCCTGTGGCTTGTAAGGGCAGCTTATTGCTTTGAGAATCACTCTGCAGTTCTGAAACTATAAATAAGATATTTTTTTGTTCCTCCTTCAATCCATAATAACCAACAGTATTTGATATGTCTGTATGAGATTACATTTCCCCTCCCATAATGCATTACAGGCATTGTCTTGTGCAGAGAAATGAAATCTTGTCTCAGAGACCGTAATGTTGGGCTTCTTCTGTGCAGCTCTGTGGAACATGAACTTTTCCTTTTACAAACAGCCTTGTGATTAATGATGCTTAATATAATGAATGATTTAATTAGCCAGTACTCATATTAAACTTCAGCGTCTAGTTAACTAGCAGCTTTAAAGCTATAGATACAGATTTTCAAAAAGAAGATCTTTCAACACTTGAGTTTCAAGTGCAGTCTGCTCAGCCTCTTTTTTTTACTTTGAAATGGCATCTGGACTTAAAGGACACGTATGATGCTTTCCTTATGCTGTCTGCCTCAATGTACCTGTATTCACCCTCCGTCTGCAATGCTCCATTTTAGCGTGTTTCAATGGAATTGTGTTGCTAGGCAACATCCTGGGTTCATATTTACTTCCTGTCAGGTGGTGTAATACACATACAACGCAACAGGAAATATACTTGGGTTGCATCGGAAATTCGAAACATGCAATTTAATTGTAACGAGATTGAAACCTTTTGAAACCAATATACGCAAAGGACAGCTCTGTAACGTCAATAGTTGTAAGTAAGTTTCAGCTTTGCTAGGTGGAATATGTTTTTTTATGCAATCATCGCACCGTTTACATCTAAACGCGCTGTATATTTTTGTACTTTTTATCTGATGGCTCATTCAAAGTTTCTGAATGTGTGCTATGTTCATTTCTCTATTGATTGAGAGTTTCAATACTTCCACAGTATTTATATAGCACTTTATAATCAAAAGGACATGAAAATCTCACTTTTGAAAATATGGGACCTTCAAAAACACACACAGGGACTGAGATCACCACTAAATCTTCTATTAGAAGCTCATTCGTACCCAGTGACTCAGAAGACTGATTTTAATGATCAAATCCACCTGGCCCTTCAACAGTACTTAACTTTTCATATAAATAACAAGAAAGGGCCCTTGTCGTTTGGTGCTGTGATGTCTCTGCTGCTGCCTGCGCTATAAATAACTTGCCTTCCGTGAGACTTGATACTTTGACAGCCAAAGCTTGCAGGATGATTACATCTCATTTAAATCGGCAAACACAGTTTCAATTGGTGTGTGTGTGTGTGTGTTGTGTGTGTGAGGTTGATAGAATCCGACTATAGACCTACTCATTTCCATACAGACTACAAATAATAAAGCAGTTAAGGTAGTCCAAGGAGGTTTTAGGTCACATATTGCATATTACCATAATAGGAAAACATACAGTATATAATAATATAATGGAAGAATAGCACAACCACAAAGGGATGCTGTCACCTGCATCATCCGTAGCGAGTTGTCTTTGCATCAATCTTCACAAGCAATTAGTAATGTAAATGACGACAGCAAAGATCAGCAGGCCATGTGACATAATAGGATGTCTGCTTGATGCCTTCCTTTGGAACACTTGCATAAACAATGGTGCTGTTGACCTACTATGTGTGATGTGTTAACTTCCTTCCCAGGTTGCCTACTGGCAAGTGTATGATGGATCTGTAATCAGAAAGCGGGAGGGCTCACGGTCTGAGGCCATCAACGGCATGGACATCTCACAGGATGGCAAACCCGTTGTGACAGGTACGGCCCATCACACGTCTGTTACATCGCTGTAGGGACCAGTGCCTTGCTCAATTGTGATACCATGTCAGCCCCATTCTCCTGAACATGATGGGGGCACAAACGTCCACTTGGACTAAAGGATGAACTGACTAGAATTTGGTGGTCAAAGGTCATTCTGAGAACTTATGAGTATACTAATTATGACAATTTCACACAGATGTAATAGGTTAAAATGATGAAGCGATGACATTTGGTCAGACATGAATGTAAACTGCAACTTCACTGGTCGCTGGACACAGTAATTCAAGTTGTAAATGTATTTTCCGTTTCCGTCCTTTCCTTAAAAACTGCATCATGACGTACATATTTGCATTGATCCCGGCGTTATTGTGTATGAGTGGTTTCTCATCCCTTCATTTTCATCTGCTCTGAATCTACGATGCACACCGTACTAAAACCTCTCTCACGTTATCGACATGCAAGGTGAGGTAAACAACATTGATAACGCTCACTGCGGCAGTATCACCAGCATGAAGATCTGCTCCAATAACCGCATCATAATCAGCATCAGCCATTCTCCGATGGAGGTTCCCTCAACCCTCCTCCTGTACGTGTGATGAGTCCAGGACACTTCACGCAGACTTGTCATAATTAGTATGAACTCATAAGTTATCAGAATGACATTTGACATCCAAATTCAAATCAGTTCATCCTTTAGTCCAAGTGGATGTTTGTGCCAGATTTAATGACCCCCCCCCCCCCCCCCCTACACACACACACACACACACACTGTTTTATGTTCATACAAAGGAAATAAATTATATTCAGCATCATTCCTTTGTTAGATTTGTTCTTGTTCCACTGGAGAAAGCATAAAGACGTGAAAAGAGTACACTCCCTGACCAGTGTCGACAGTTAAACAGTAATCCCCCACAGGAGCTGAATATAGGTGGGAATTCACAGACCTAACATGAATTTAAAATTATACTTCAAGGCACAAGAAGGCATTCTTCACATCAAAGTGTCTCCATTTTGCTTCTTTAGACTTCTTGAGGCCAGCAGAGTGACTGCTGCTCTACAGACCGCCTCAATGCCGATGAGACTAGAACGAGTAAAGACAAGTATGTTGTAGAGTGCATTACATTTACTCAGATATGATGCTTCTGTCTGTTGCTGTAGAGACACTGCTCTATCAGACAGAATGATCAACTCGGTGGAGTGGGCAGATTGAAAAGGTCTGGACGCGGACTAGTAGAGACAAGGAGGAAGCCCAGATTCTTGGCCTCTTAAGCACACGGCTGCTGTCAGCTAATGTATCAACAGCCATTCCCTGAAGGGATTCTGGTTAAGACAGCAGAAAGCCTCTCTGACTGCCTCCGATCTGAACCCACTCTCCTTACTATTGTTCAAAATGGCTTATCTAAATAATTAATAACTCACCGCTGCTTCCCCCAAAAAGGAAAATGGCAAAAACCTGCAGTATGAACCAAGTCAGAAAAAGCATCCCTGTATCAGTAAACAAGCAGGCATCTCTGCCTTCACGCGTCCCCACCCTCCTTATGAAAAGAGGACGATTGTGGGTCATTTTGTTAGAAAATAGAATAAACTCATTTGTCACAACAGTGTTGTGTGCAACAGTATTATCTACCAATGCTGGAATAAAAGCAGAAATATTGGACGGGGGCTATCTATTTCAATAAATCAGCACATCTGGCCCACTACATTTTAATCATTATTACTGGTGAGCTGTGAAATTAAGCTTCAAATTATTAGAATCTAAATATAGCACAAAAGATGTTGAAATCCCAGCTGAACACCAGAGCTGCACGTAAGGTGCCCGGGCCGAATGGTTCTTTTCACATCCACCTTGTGTGGTTTCAGGGTGCAGCAGCAGCAGCAGAGTTAGTGTGTGAAGGCGGCAGAAGGGCTATTTATAGGAATGTGAGGCTGTAAATACGTCTGCGTTATAGACAAGATGTTTCCACAGCAGACTGGAGCAAAATAGACACTACTACGGGTCGATTGTTAAGCAGAAATGTTAAGGTATGTACATATGACCTTACACTTCCTGCATTGGGACTGTGTATGTCGATGACTTGTTTCTAGACGGACATGAATAAGTTTTACTGTCACCACTGAAAAGGCTTTCAGGAGCAGATTTGTCTTCATGCCCCTGCAGCAGGATCATCCAACACATGATGTCTCCTCTGAGGATGTTGAATCAGGTGATGTTGTAATTGCTCCTACAGGGGGCAGCTTGAGGCCAACAGTGCTTGGCACCTATTAGAGGCAACAACTTCCTCGTTCCCCGTGTCCCTAACGTGACTGCTGAGTGGCGTGTCCCCGTCCAGTCCAGCAGCAGTGTATGGAAAGAGTTCCCTTCTCGGTGTAGGGGAAGTAATGCAAATGCAATCCAGGTGAATTAAGTTCTTGTATTTAGAAGCGGGCATTAGACGGCATCCTCCAAATAGAAACTTATTCATTGTAGATCCTTAGACAGGAGAGGAGGGGGGGACACATCCAGCACCAGGAGCCATCGATGAGGAAGTGGACGTGAAGCTGCTGCGCGGACGGAGGAACGCGGCTCTTCTGTCTACTTGCTGGAGAGCGTCACTCCCACTGGTGTGGACTGGTGACCACGTCGCAGGCTGCTGGGAACCAGCGGCATGTCATGGTAATCATGTGCCTAGTCGGCACCGCGTCGGTGCCACCTCGGCGGTAAGGTTCGTGAAGAGAGAAGCGAAGAGGAGGAGGAGGAGGAGGAGGAGGAGGGGGGGCAGACAGGCTGGCAGACAGGTGCGACTCCGCAGCCCGGTTTCATTCCCTCTGTCGGTGCGGTGAAGTGGCGGAGACATGGATACCCGCAAGGAAAACAAGGTAAGGAAAGCCTTGAAACCCAAAGCGACGAAGCGGAAAGAGAAGAAATACAAAACCGGGAGGTTTATGAGGAGGAAGTCGCTGCGGTCTTTCGGGAATTTCATGGGAAGGATCCTTAAAACTTTGGGCACTTTGGCGCACTTAGGCGACGCGGAGGCGCCGGACGCGGAGGACGACGACGGCGGCTTCGGACAGAGCGCGTCGGGCGGCTTCAAAGAGGACGTCTGCGCGCAGACCCCCAGGGAGGGCGCCGTGAAGAAGAGCTCCACGGCGTCCTCCTCTCACGGCTCGGTCAAAGAGCGGCTGTCGTGGTGCTACGGCGACAAGACCCCCGGGGTGCTGGGGCTGAAGAACCACGGCAACACCTGCTTCATGAACGCCGTGGTCCAGTGCCTCAGCAACACGGACCTGCTGGCCGAGTACCTCGGGCTGGAGCAGTACCGGTCGGCGTCGTGCCTCAGGAGGGTGAACGGGGAAGTGAGAGGCGAGGAGCCGCACACCGCCAGGGGAGAGGTGACCGAGCAGCTGGCGTCGCTGGTCCGAGGTCTGTGGACCCTGGAGTACACGCCTCAGCTGTCCGTAGAGTTCAAGGTGAGGACGGAGAGGGACCGTCTAATAGCTGGTGCTGATGACACTGTGTCAAACTGCGTGTTTGTCACTGCCCTGACATGCCATTCTTAGAAATGACTTCAAAGTTACACAAACACCAGTTGTATGTTTTACTAATTTATTCAGCTTGTTGGATTACAGCAATATATAGTAGTATAGTTATATCGTTCTACCTGATCAAAGCTTGGGGCCCAGACCCCCAGGGGCCCCTCATATGAAAATGTCACGATTATCCTTTTCCAAAATAATTGCGATTCACAATATTATGCAATCAATCATAAATATGCTCAAAACTCTTAAAACAAGCACTGGAATCACTTAAAAAAAAAAAAAGATTTGAATTCATATTAACAAGAAACTATGTTTTTAATGAGTCACAGATAACACATCATTATTAGTTCAGTAATCTTCACGTTATCTTGAATAAGATGATCAAAAAGTGTATCGTGTATTTTTTTAAATGTAGTTCTTTTTTTTTTTTTTTACACTTGTCTACCATGATAGCAAGCTATAGCTTTTTCACATCACTCGTGACAAAATGTACAATTATCCCATAACTGAAATTCACCATGATCAGCTTATTATGAGTTTTGTTGCCCCATTCCTACCTGACACCCCCAAGTTAAACGTGTGTTAATTGGTTTGTGATTATTTTATTAACTGCACATTTGTGTGCAGTCCTCTACTACAGCACAATAACACCAATATAAAAAGGCCTTAGGGCATTTAAAAAAAAATAAAAAATTACCACGAAACAAATTGACACACAGCAGCAAACGTGCGGCCCGGTAGAGTGCTGGGGGGTTTGTGGGTCTCTTGGCAAAAATCTAATTAAGCTGCTGTGTGTTCTGCACTCGGTGGGTTCTTGGAGAACACAGGGTACATACACAGAGAGAGAGAGAGAGAGAGAGAAGGGGGGCAACAAGGGTTCAACAGGAAATGTGTGCCCCGGGGCCCCCTGTGAGCTACTCCAGCAGTAAAGAGATGTCATTATCTTCAGATTAAATTACTTATACACATCCTTCCCATGGAATCCACTCAGTTTTGAGTCAAACAGAAAATACATTGTCATAATAGCTTCAGTGCGTCCTGTGCGCTGCCACGACTCAGCAGGCATATGTCAAGAGGATTTTATGGGATCTGTAAGCACTGATACCAACTATCACGTATTCCAGTCTATACTGGCCAAACAAATCAGTCGTCACCTGATTGAATGCGGTTCAAAGGGCAGCGGTCTGCCTGCGTGTCCCGTTTCTGTGAATGAAGATGCAGGTGTGTCACGTAAGGCGATTAAAAAAAACAGAAAAACCAAACACCTCTCCAATCTGCCTCCCGGTTTCGACCTTTTATTCTTGTTTGTTGAGCAGGTAGTTTTCATATGTGCACACAGCGTGGTTACTGATTACACGCAGGCTGCAGCGTCTCCAGCTGACTCACCTGCCCTGCTATTCCAGCGCTTCAGGTGGTTCTTCCGCATTCCCCCCCCGGCTGTCTTGTGTCGTGCTGGGGAGTCGAGCATTCTCTCCGGGCCGAGTGGATGGTAGTCCACCTGTAGCGGAGCGCTAACTGCAACACACAGCCTGGGGGAGGTTGGAGGGGAGTGGGCGTGCAACCGGTGCACAAGAACCACACGGGTGTCATTTATAATGGAAAAAAGGTCGATACATGACAGTGACTTTGGACGCAGCTTTGTTTCTCACCCACAACCAGGAGTTAGTGATAAATGAATAATGAAGAGAGAGAGAGAGAGAGAGAGAGAGAGAGAGAGAGAGAGAGAGAGAGAGAGCAGTGTGTTCCAGGCTGCGAGGGAAAGGAAGTTAACAAAGAAGGAGATGCTGTTTTGTTCTGAACATTTCAGGAGTCGTGGAGTTCTCCATAATTACCGCTGAGCAACCTGAGCAGCGTCACCATACCTCTGTAGACTTTGAATGTCATAAAATAATACATGAAGTAACACAACTATATTCCAAATACATGATTATAAGTGGCTTGATGTACCACTGATATCATGTTTAAGTGGGAGTCAACACCCTGCCATCCTGCTTCCCACATTGAATTGACCAATGTTTTTTTTAGGACTTTTTTACTTATGAATCTGAATTGATAGACAAAATAAATTTGTTCTCTAGCCTAATGTAACTGCATTTCTATTTCTTCTACTTTGTCGGATATTATTTACTGCAGTTGTTACATACATTTAATTAGTAAAATTTTCCCTTTGCTTTTCCAAGCCAATTTTGCCACGGTGTTAGGTGGCAGATATCAGTCCCTGACCTTAATGTTTGAACGTGCTGCTCTATTTGCTCTAAAACCTCTCATCATAGGGGGTGAAAAAAAGAAAGAAAGAAAGAAAGCAAAAAAAAAGTCCATGTCCTTCAATCCCCTTTTCTGTTTTCTGGCCTTGCCCCATCGCATCAACACAGTGATTTGTGTCTGTCTGCTTATTGAAGGGTGAAGCAGCAGAGAGGATGTTTACTGTAGCAAGTGCATTCGGCCTGGAAAGGAGAATGCCCCCCTGCTGAGAAGCCTCCGATTGTGTGCACTCAGATGGAGAGAGAAAGTGGGAGGGAGTGACATTGCTGGTAAACAAAACTCCATGGTCCCTCCTGTGATCCTCATCAGACCCCCCCCCGGCTCTGTAATGGCAAGAAGGGACAGTCAGCTTTGAAAACTGATGGTGGAAACCAAACCTCTCCGCACTTAACAGACGCACTGGCCTGCAAGTGGAAGAAACTTTTGTGTAGGCTACTTTTCCCCAAACTTCTTTAGGTTTGAGTCATTAGCCTTTCAGTAGAAAATCAACTATGTCAACTGGAGATACCAGAATGACCTCAGGCGGTACAGTGGGGAGGAAAGACAACATTTACATTTTGGATTCTCTTGAAAAGTTTGACTAGGAGTCGGAAAACAAGTTTGACTCTCTTGGCCTTTGCCAAACCAAAGTCCAGAATGCAAACATTCAGATTCCTATTTCTCTGCCGTGCCGTGTCAAAACGTTGCAGAGCATTATCATAGCGGCGGACAACTGTTTGCAAAGTGAAGATATAGGGGAGTAACATTGTCCTGAGCAGAGAATCGCTCTCCATCTTTGTGTGTTGTAATCCAAGTTTCTGTGTGCTTTGTTGACACACCGGCTGTGTGGACCTTTTACTGCATGTGAGTCTCTCAGCCAGCTAATGCTAGTGGCTCTGTTCTGCCTCTGTACCTTTTCATACAGAAAAACGGGGCGGAAATAACAGCACAGCACTGGAACAGGCCGTGTGAAAAGGACTGTTTAGACTCTGATTCCTACGTCTAAAAAATCCCATTCTTTACGAAACGTAGCGCCAAAATGCTGCAACGTGTATAAATGACAGTGATCAGCCTCGTGGAAGCGCTGCATTTAAAAGGTCAAAAAGTCCGACCCCGCCGTCACTGCTTCACTACACATTTGACGTTGATGAAATCTGGAGGGATGAAGTGTCCTTTTATCAGTGGCTCCTAAAGTTGTCCACATCAATCGAACTCAACGACGGAGTGAGCTCATTGTTTTTGCTGCCTTACACTCCCGACCCAACCGACGCGACAACACAGCGGCTACTTTTAGATGTTGTTGCGTGGGAGCCCGTCTTCATCTTTTTTTTTTTTTTTTATGCTTGACAAGACGCCGGGAAGACGAAGCCTGGTGTTTCGGTAGACTGTTTGTTTTGGGAGTGCTGGTGGTGTGACAGCGAGAGCGATGGTTTGTTTGCCTTTTCAGGGCTCCAGAGTGCGACCATTTTGGTCGCATATGCGACCAAAATTTTTATGAGTGCGACTGAAAAAAATAGTAGGTCGCACTGGTGCACCTAACGCTGCTCGGGTGAAAAAAAAAAAAAATCATAAGCGCAGCATCTCTTTGTGTTCTCCTGACGGTATCGTGGTCTAAACCAATAAGAGACAGAGCGCAGGCGGGTCCTTGCCTCTGATTGGCTGTGGTCCTTTTCACCGCTGTAAATTGTGTCAGTTCGAAAATGCGAGCGAGCTGAGCAGGTACTCTGAGCGCTTCGATTCTCTTTGAAAGTGAAGAGAGGCAGAAAGCCTCGCCCCGAGACTAATTAAAAAGCACAAAAATATGCCTTCAGACAGGACTGGTTGAAGCAATTTCCCTGTCTGATGTACGATGAAGAAAGGGACTCAATGCACTGCATTTATTGTCGGGAGTGCGGTCAGAATTTGTCCGGTAATAGTGCGTTTGTGGAAGAGTCAACATTTCGCATCGAGACGCTGAAAAAGCGCAATATGTCCAAAAAGCATACTACATGCCGTGATAAGTGTGTTAATAAAGTGGCCCCTCATCCAGCTGCATTTCAGCGTCAGGCTGTATCGATCAGGTCCGCTGAGGAATCTGAAATTATTATAAAATTAAACGTTGCATATAATATTGCAACGGAGGAGTTGCCGTTCACTAAATTTAAGTCAGAAATTATTCTGATGAAAAAAAAATGCCGACACACTGAAGAACAAGACAGCTGCGGAGGTTGGAAACGCCACGTACACGTCATTCATGATTGACGGCGACACAGACATCTCTACGAAGGAGTGCGTTATTGTCTACTGCTGCATTTTGCATAAAGGGAGGCCGGTCAACATGTTAATTGGACATGTCGAGGTGGAGCATGGACACGGACATGTTTGAAGGCCCACATTACAGCATGAGAGATCATGAATAGGAAAATTGTATAGTAGCCTATTCCTAATATTATTATTAAAAATGAATAGCCAAAGTAAAAATATAAGTAGGCTAGGCTAAGATCACATAAACAGTTTTCCATTTGCAATCTATAGGCTAGTGACCTGTATGATCTTTTTATTCTATTAAAGAATTTATGCTGCCACAAAGCAATCATTTACTGCGCTTGGGCATCAGTGTGCAGATTGGCTGCAGAAAACGGTTCCTCTGGGTGCTGATGGTGCTGCAGTTAACCTAGGCCATAAGGGGTGTCATTATGTAAAAGGAGAGCAATAAAAAGGTGACTTTTTGGCGTTAAAGGCGACGCGATGAAAAATGTGGGTGCACCTAAATTTTGTGCTGGTGCACCTAAAAAAAAAAGTTAGGCGCACCAGTGCTACCAATGCAAAAAGTTAGTCTGGAGCCCTGCTTTTCCTGTCTCTGCTCTCCTTTCAAGGGTCACTCTAATTCTCACTCTCCACGGCGAAGATGTATACATTGTATGTAAAAAAATAACTCATGTCGCCGTGGGGGATACGCTCCACCTGGACTCTCGTTTCAGTTTGATAGCCGCAGTTTTCTGAAAGATTTGACGTCCCGTTCATCGTACCTTCCGTGTTTCCACGGGCGTACACTGGGATCTAACTGTTGAAGCGGTGCTGCTTCAAACAGGTATAAAACAAGAGCCAGACCGCTCACAAGTACTGGAACAGAGCCACCATATGCTGTTCGGGAAGCAGCACGCATTCCCACGATTCAGTGAGCTGCACTCCATTATAGCGCCGCCGCTGTGACAAGAGCCAATAAAGCAACGCGAGGAGAAGTGTGTCTGCGCCGTATCTGTAAGCACTACAATGGGAGAACATTTCCCACCAGGTTTAGTAGCCCTCTGGTGATTTATGGGCCGCGTTAGAACGACACAATGTAGGAAGCTGTGTGGGGAAAAGAAGAAAAAAAAAATCAATGTTTAGTATTATGGGATGTGATATTGCGTTCATTGAATCATTGGAGTCTGGGATGACTTTCCTGCTTCGTCTCAGCGATGAGTATACGTGTTCATGCAGCGCCTGATAGCTCGACAGATGCAGCTTCCTCCTCTCTCGGTAGTAACACACAGTAGCATATTTACAGCCTCGGCTGGGAATCCTCAAGAGTATCAATTTCTCAGTTCCAGCAGAGCCCAGGGAGCCTTTGCTCGGCTGTAAGCCATTCAGAGGCGATTATTTCCATCGCATCTCATCCCTTCTTATTTCTCACTGATCGCCTGTAAATCCCACGCCAGGGACGGCCGCAGACACGCAGGCTTTGTTCAGTCTTGACTCGCCGGCACCTTTTGTCGAAGGATTTCCAAAGCTTCTCAGCACCGCGGAGGAAGTATAGGTGTGATTCCAAGAGGTGGCGTTTAGATTTGTCTTTAATAAGTAGCTGGCTGTCTGTGAGGTGAAGCAGGAAGTAGCGGGCTGAGTTAGTTTGGATTTGAGAGGAGGAAAACGGGGAAGGACAGGTGCTACACTGCTAAGGGAGGCTCGTGTGTGTGTGCGTGTGTGTGTGTGTGTGTGTGTGTGTGTGTGTGTGTGTCTGTGTCTGTTGGCCAGAGCTCAGCTGGGCCCGATTAGTGGAGGGAATGGTTCCTATGTGTTGGAGAGGAAAGAAAAGGAGAGTTAATAGAAAGAGAGTGTGTGAGGTTTGTTTGTGTGTGAGACAGAAAAAAGGACGGATGAAACACAGCATCAGAGAGAGAGAGACAGGGAGAGGGAGGTATAAGTGGAGACTGTAAGGGATGACCGTCCCGCGTCCAGAGGTGAGCTGGCAACACCAGGACGCTGAAAAATGACACGGCAAATGGAGCAGCCGGTAATGACGGATTCTATCCAGCCTCATTCCAGCAGCACCTGTAGGGGGGGGGGGGGGGTTAGTGTGTGTGTGTGTGTGTGTGTGTGTGTGTGTCTGTGTGTGTGTGTGTGTGTGTGTGCAGTCCATATTAAGGTTATGCCCTATCACTAATTTGTCAGCATCATTCTCTGTCCGTCAGACAGAGAGAAACCCATTCAGGCCTGTTTGGCAGGCCAGACCGCGGCGAGGAGAGCTGCTGTAAATGTGTTTTTGAGGGAGAGAGAGGAGGAGAATTTGCGCGATGTTTATAGTAACTCCTCCGGCCCGCTGGCGCTCCGACCCGCCGTTGTTTACGGAGCAGGGAGATGGATGTGGGTGAGGGCACGAGGGGGTAATGGTGTGAGGTGAAACAAGGGTAGCGAGACGGGACAGTAAAACAGACGTGTGGGCGTGGAAGCACCACCCTATCTCTCCGCCTGTTGGGAGGTCATGACCCCTTCTGTGGAGCCTGCGTGTGTTTTATGGCTGTCTTTTGTCATTCTCTTATCTTTCTTTTATATACATTCTTTGTTTGTAGCATAGCCGGTGCTCGGTGCGCTTTGACTCTTTTTGTTTTTGTTGTCTTTGCTCTTTGTTCTTTTCTAGGACAGAATCAAATAAAAAGAAATGTCGATATATATTTTGTGAAGAAATATACGTATCTTATATATACTATAAATGATACTCATTTTCCAAAAAGTAAATAGTCCTAAATTAGGGACTACAGCTTTGTTCCGTAAATTCTGATCTAATTAAATGAGAAATAAATCAATGAAGCTGATGTAAACAGGGCTGTAAACTAACTTTTTGGCTCACCTGCCTCGGGGACCGGTAGATGAAAGAATCTACCGGCCAAGTACATTTTTTACCGGCCAAATAATAAATTGCCTCTTTTTGTTGCATATACATCTGTTTCAGTACTTTTCATTGAGATAACAGTATGATAGAGCAGTACATGCTTAGAAAAGAGGCCAAAGTATTTAGAAATACATTTTAATATTATTAATTGAATTTCATTCATTTCATCTCAAACATTGCAAATTGAAAACTTCAACAGTGAAGCACAACAAATATGATCGCATTTGTCAATCGCGGTATTTTATTTTGAAAACTGCTTTTATTTTGAAAATTGACCGGATTGTCTCGTGTTTCTTTGTGTGATTAACTGCCAGAATTGACGTGTTCGCTGGCGGCACGCGCAAAAAATAGAGCAGACGCTGAAAGGATCGCTTCACGGCGCGGGACCGCGGCCGGTGTGAATCACACTCACTGCGCCAAACTTTTAAAGAGCGGTGACGCGCACGCTACGTTGCTTTGGGGGAACTATTTTCTACAGCGGTGACGTCAGGGGCGCTACTTCAGTGTGACACACAACAAATCACCGGTTTAGCTTGACGTTTGCTACCGTCATAATTTATCGGTTTACAGCTACTACACTGTTTTGTTATATCGTGCATAATTTATTGCAAGCGCATGACCATTGGGACAAACATTTACCCGCCCCATGGCATGTATCACTCCACAATTAAGTCGCCAGGGGAATATTTTAGTCGCATTTGGTGAGTGGCGACCGTTAGTTTACAGCCCTGGATGTAAATTAAGAGAAAAGCAGCCTGAGCCCACCACATTGAGTCAGGTCCAATCAGCTGTGGGTTGAGAATCAGGTCCTTGGTCTAGACCCATCGATTGTTGACACTTGGGTCCACCCTCCTCGACTAGCCCTGAAGTGTTTGCCCAACAAAGAGCTATGTGCTCAGGTCAGCTTTGAACACCGCTCGTGTTTGCCTGGCGGTCTCATTACCGTCTTTTCTTCTCTTTCATTTCTCCCCGAACAAGAAGTCAATTAAAACAAGACGTTGTGCTTGGCAATACAACCTTGCCACTTTTCCCGAAATCGTTTTAAGTGCCTTTCCAGGCTGTTTGGCACATGTCGCCAGAGACGCTCGGAGAGACGGCGCTGTAAACAGATATCAAAAAGACGAGCGGGATTATTATCGCGGGCTTTGACACACAAACTCGCACAACGGAGGGAGAGAAAAAAGCAGACGGCACCAGTGCAGCCCCCCCCCTCATCTTAATGAAGTCGTAACCTCTTGATGTCATCAGGTTTCTGTGAACAGACTCCGTGTAACCCTGGAAACCGTCTTTGACATAGTATTTTCGCCTCAACATATTCTCCGTTTTCTCACTTCAGTCACTTTTCATCTCATTTCATTGTCCTCTTTCTGAGACAGGTATGTTCTGCCAGCGTCCCTCCCTCCATCTGTCCCTCGTCCGACCATCGCCTGTCAGTGCTTCCTCATAGGGATGAAGCTCATTAGCGGGCTGTCTCCGTCCAGGTAGAGGGGGTCCCCCCCCCCTCCCGTGTTTATATCTAGATGCTGCAGGTATAATGTGGTGATTTTTAATGAGGTGTGGAGACGAGGCTGGATCCTGTCAGTCACACACAGAGAGGGAGAGCGACAGGGAGAAGTCGCCACCCAGCGTAGCGTTCACGCTGCCGGTGGTTTTTGAGTGTCGTTTTTCTCCGTCTGTCTCATAAAGTCACTCCTTCCTCATAATTCAATGAGGCAAACCGGCTGTTTTTTATTCTAGTAACACCTGCCAGGTTTTGGCCGTCCTCTGGATGAGTCATCGTTTGGTATGCGTGGGTGTACGGAGGTGGTTGGAGAACAGTTTCTTAAAAAGATTCACTGCTCAAAAAGAATTAAGGGACCACTTCAGATCTGGATGTGTGATTGAAGTAACATCCGGCGAGCTCCCGGACAGTGTGGCGGCACTCGGCGGAGTCGGATGCACTGATTCATTCAGGTTTCAGGTCAGGGCAACGTGAGGCCCAGTCAATGCCTTTGTCATCCAGGATACATGCTCTTGAGACCTTCATGCGACCTCATATACATGTGGATCCTGGAGGAGCTGGACTACCTGTGAACCTGATTGGACTGCAGGTCCCGCCTCATGCTCCAGTAGTGACGAGGACACTAGTAGACAAGACAAAATTGACGTTCTGCTTTTGCCTCCATTGCACCTGTTGACACTTATTTGCTCCAAAGCAGGTGAAACTGATTCACTCCTGCTTCCTAAATGGACAGATTGATATCTGATATTTGATAGTTGAACTAACTGTTATACTGTTGTGGTTGAGTGTTTTCTTTTTTGTGTCATTAATCCTAGTGATGACATTGTGGCTTCATGAAACACAGATGTTTTGCTCACTCTTTCTCTGAAAATATCCCCAAAAGAAGTGTTTTACTAATTTAGGAAAACAAATTGTCGAAATGAAACGATACAAATAGGTATGTGACTGTATATTTGCCAGATAAGTTAATGTATAAGTTTGGGTGAAATCCGACTATTGCTGTAGTAACCTTTCAAGCCAAACATTTGCTGGTTCGAGCTTCTTGAATCTGAGGATTTGATGCTTTCTTTTGTTGCTCATGAGCGTATTTCAGCTCTTGATCCAATAGCCAGAGACAAGTGAAAGGCATTAATAGGCAATTACTTACACAACATTTTTAGACCGAAAGTTAAATCTTATACATCATTTTTTTGATTTGATTGATTCTGATTTGCTGCATGGAACTGCATGAAGCCAGATGCATGTAATGAAGTGTGCTCTGCTCATATTTTGCAACAACCAAAGGGAAGTGTGAATGGCTTCATCACATGATCTTATCAAAGCCAAATAACACCTGGTACTAGTTCTTAGATGAGTCTGTGTTTAGCCATGATAAGAGAGAGAAACATCCCTGCATCTCTTCACCTCTATAAACGTCTCCAAGCTGAATCAGCTGTAACTTACAAATGATGAGTTTCTGTGACCGGGATTATCTTGAGGCCACAATGTATAAACTCTGATGTTCTCCTCTCCCCAGAGCATAGTGGCAAAGTATGGATCCCAGTTTCGGGGAAACTCTCAACACGACGCCCTCGAGTTCCTCCTCTGGCTTTTGGACCGAGTTCATGAAGATGCTAATAACGGCCCCAACAACAACAACAGCTACAGCAGCAGCCAGACCAAAGCAAACGCCAAGGTGAGTCCACACCTCCAACCACCACCTCCACCTCCAACTCTGCAGCAGTGAGTTTGTTGCTGCCGTTGCTGCCTTGACGTGGCTGAAAATCCTATACTGTGAAATTTGTTCCTGATGTATTCATATTGAAGCGCTCGGTGCAGGATGTTCGGTTCGGGATGCAACATCCTGTTTGTGTGTGAAGTGACGGAGCGAGAGTTTTACCCGGAGGGTTTTGGCAGCGCACCAGTTGTTGCTAGTTGGTATAGCCCGGTTAATCGAGCTCAATAGACCATGATGTGTGTTAAACTGAAGTCGGATTTATCTGTGGATAAACTTCACATATTACATTTACAACAGCATTATATGAGGATAAGCCACAGTTCAGGAATTATTATATATATATTATATTGATGGCGCATCACACAATCAGAAATACTTTATTGATCCCTGGGGGAATTAGGTTACATTGACATCACAGACATTTTTGATGTTCATTTTTATTTGTATTTTTTATTGACAATATCTCTTTGTTTTAGTGCTGTAACAGTTAAAGTTTATGGCCAATGAGCAACTGTTGAATATTCAAAATATACCAACAAAGAAAGTTTGCTGCATGTTCTTTGTTTTCCCTAGACAGACCAAACTGAAACCCAAGAACCGAACCATGAATTGTGTGTCCCATTACACCACTACTTTCTAGTTCAGAAACATTCTTCACAAATCTCCCGTGTCTTTGTATCACTTACCTCATGCGCAGGTCTCTATTTTCTTTTTTTTTTTCGTAGCTAATCATCTTGACAACAAACTTTAATTAATTTATGAGCTCACCAGAAGGGCTGGGTGAATGAATTATAGTTTTTAATTAAATGAGACAGCTGTATTGCATTATGTTTAACATTGGAGTCATAAACAGCGACGTAACCGGAGTAGTAAGCCACCTTTTAGTCATCAGCAGTACCGAACCGTCTGACGGTTTGGCTTCAGGATGACCACAGACAGGTAAATGCTTGTTAACTTGCCTGCTAGTAGACCGACCATGGTGCTATAAATAGCTGCAGCACATTTTTCAAACAGTCTGTCATTGTGAGTAACAGCAGGTATAAATGAAGCACAAAACCAACCTTTTTGACTTTTGTCAACAGAAAATAACCCAATCAAACCCTCTTTCTACCACCTCCCACTGTTAACGCTCTCTTTAAATATGTATCAATTACGTCTCCATATTGAGTCAGTTTTTGAAATCCACATGAACTGTTCTTCACATAAAATCTTCACATCTTCGGCATAAAAGCAATTTTACAAAGCAAATAGCGCCACTTTTAAAGCTGCTTGCTGGCCACTTGTTGACTAACCCTAACCCTTAAATGGAGTCTCATGGGACAACATTGCATCTAATCCAGCAAACTTTATGGAGAACAATGAGGGCAAAGCCTCATCACCGACTTGTGTAAGCTGATTATTCTCTGGTCTAGCTTCTTCTCTGTGGGCATGGTAGCGTGTCGTTCACCACCGAGCCTGTAGACCAGTATCACCTTCACGTCACCTGTCTGTCTTCTGCTCTGTGTGTGTTAATAGAGAATCTCCACTGCACTCGGTGAAACAGGAGAGGATACTAATCATTGTGTGAACTTTTGGCAGTGGTGCGTACTTTGAATTGCATGTTGAAATGTCTCTGATGTTGCTTGCAGGTGAATTGTCTGTCTTTTTCCTCGCCTTTTAAGGCAAATACTGTAAAACACGGAAATTTGTTTTTCAATACTGCCATGATCCGGCCTTTTGTGTTTATTTGCACCACTTGTACATTTCACATCACCCAGAGGTGCTCGGTGAGATTCACTGAGCTGTATTTGCATTGACTGAGAGCTGCGATCAGCTGCGAGCCAATAAGAAGGCGGGAAGAAACCAAGAGGACCATGTTTGATGGATTGCATTTTCCTGCAACAAATTCACATGCAGCAACAACAGAAATGCCTCTCCTCCATCTGGTACATTCACGCGAACCCCGAGAACCGTTTGTTTCCGCGGATCGCCTCGATGATCCAAGCTCAGATGTTGTGTGTACTTTTCGAAGAAAATCACGTCATGTTAACAAGGAGGAGTCGCCTCCTTTTCTGAAGGGGTCGCCTCCTTTTCTGAAGGAGTCGTGCGGTTTCAGTACCAGTGAGCCTCACAGATCCCAGAGTGGAGCTGGTTCTGGGATTCCACCTGCAGTTTGGTTAAAACCCGCTGAGCCTCGCTCTGAAATCCTCCTTTGTGTGCAGCGACTCTTTTGCTGTGAGATGTAAAAGGAGAAGCTGTTAAAGTGGCAGGCATCCGTTCCCTGTGTCTCTCTCTCTCTCTCTCTCTCTCTCTCTTTGATGTGGGACGTTCACCTCACAACCTTGCATTTGGAAATGAGCCGGGACTGGACGTGATGTGGTGAGAGGAAATGAAGGGCAGACGCATCATGAGTGAGCTGATGACTTTTTTTTATTACTATCCTGACTCGTGTTGCCAAGCACCCGAAACCAGTAAAATGGGTCTAAGGTGTGTCACATTATTGGATTGGACTGAAGTGCACGTGTGAGATTTTTCTCTGACAATCACACGGACTGAAAGCAAATAAACATTTATACAACAACAATAAATAACAGGAGGTCTTTTTATGCCTCTGCGATTTATGTTTTCAGGTCCGTTCTCGTGAATGTGAGACCTGAAGACGATTTCCTCAAATTTTGGCAGTTTTGCATGCCAAAGTCACCCTGACCTCACGTCTGTCCTCTCAGGAACGCCATCCAGTGAAATTCTTAAAATGTTTGCACAAATGGACTAGAGGTTGAACTGATCAGACGTTGGTCGATCCAGGTCACTCAGACCTGGCAAAACATGTTTTAGGCCATGCCTCAATAATTTACATGCTAATTATGACAATTTCACATGAATGTCTAAAAGGATGAAATGATGGTGATATTTTGGACAGACACGAATATAAAGTTGTTGACCAGAGGTATACAAATACAGGAAATAGACCATATTTTACAAATCTATTCATTGTTTTTTTGTGAACTTCATTAAGTGACATTCAGCTCCATTTATTGTCCGACTCCATTGGGGAGGGAGAAGTGGGAGAATTTCATTTCTTATAAATAATAATCAGTCTGTGGTTGTTAAACCTCCATGTACATGTGTTTGTGTGCACATTAAGTCATGAAATACTGTCAAAGTAGACCTGCTGTGATCCTTTACTTCTAGGATGAACCCCCTCGTGAGTGATTACATTTACTAAGTATCATCCTGTTCCTCCCAGTGGCTCCGGAGCTTGCTCCGCCATTCGATGACCCCTCGGTCCTGTCAGCGGATGAATACCGCTATGAGCTGAATTGTGGCCGCGCTGACAGCAGCGCTAATAGAGCAGCCTTTATGCCACATAAACAGCTCACGGCCGCGGCTCTCATTAGGCTGTCAGTGAATCATGGCATCACAAAGACGGCTTCCCTCCGCTGCTGCTGTGCGGCGGGGAAAAAGACTGATCGTTGGGCTTTTTGCACACCGGGAGGGGAACATGTCTGATTTCCTCAAATGAAATGCTCGTCCCCCTTAACCCTAAATTGATTTCATTCATGTCGCACAAAAAAAATTGGAGCTTGGAGATGACATGCTGGTTTGTGCATAAAACATCACAGAGAGAGAGAGCTGGAAAAAAGCATAAACACATAAACTTATCTCATAAGGCATTTAAAAACATTAACTGGCATAGTGTCCTTCCAAACACTTCATCAATAAACCATTGAATTACATTAGATTACATTGAGTCTGTCGCTATCCTTTCTTTCCGTCTTCATCTGGCTCTCTTCCTTGTCCTTTCTTTCTTTGGTTTTTCTTTCAAGGCCACACAGTCGTTTTCGGTAATAAGAGACAAACAGGCCTGGGGAGGGTAATGTTTCACAAAGATTATTATATGTCCATGATTAAAGTAATACATTTGGATATTCTCTGTGATTAAAGAGGCTAATTTACACAAAAAAAATCACAAATTTGCAGAATTTTAAAGTGATGATCTAATTGTTCCTAAAGTAGTTATTATGAATGAGGCGAGATACACAATTTCTTTTTATGTTCTTTCTGTGTTCTTTTCTGAACACAATGCTGACATGGACAGGCATTATAATGTATCCTCGTGTTTGTATGATTTATTTTGCCAATGGTTACAGTCAAATAGAGACAAACAACTTCTGTCTTTGACTACACGATTGTGTGACAACCAACACCAACCGTTGAGAAGACGTTACTCTGAACACGCTGCGTTACCATAGTTACTCTCTGATGCTTTTAAAGGGCCACGCTCTCAGTGTGTCAGGTTTAATGGAAAGCAGCATAGCAAAGGCAACATAACTGCTTGTGTTGAAGCACAGATTATAGTGAACTGTACCATTTGAGGTCCGTCTGGAACCCCTGCTCAGCCTGCTGCTACTACGATGAGAATGGACGGAGGTCCTCAGAGCCGACTGCATTATATGCGTCGCTCACCAGCTCACATAACCGCAGTGTTGGCCTCTGTGGGGTGATGAGGTTGAGCCAACCTTGTTTAAATAAGGTAGGCGACTGGCACAGAGCAAACATATTAAAGTTTCTTCCCCACCATTCTCTTGGTTTTTGTCCCTGGAATTGACCTTGTATGCAATCGTGCCATGCGAACCCTTCCAGAGGACCTTTACGAGCCAGATGATAACTGGAGTGTCCTGATGGGGCAGAAGGACGATGGAGTGGTGGCGAGTTGAGCAGTTAAAGGAGAGTGACTCTGAGTGCCTTGTCTGTCACCAGAGCCTGAGAAACAGGCATCTAGCATTATATGTCTGGCTGAGCTGACAGAAACATATTAGTGTCAACATTGTCACTGTCAGTTTCACAGACCTTAAGAGAAGAGCACCCGGCCCACACACAGACTACAGGTTTTCCCGTCTTCTTCGACTGAACCAAGATGAAATGTTGTATTTTTGTAACTTACGTAACCTCCTTGGGAGAACAGCTCTTAACACTAAAACTACATTTTCATCCCAACAACCTCTTTGTCACCTTTTTGTCAGCCTCTCTGTGACCATTTTTTGTGTTTTTCTGTCTCAATCTTCATTCATGATTTATTCTCTGGTATTGAAATTCTCAAGGAGCAAGTGTAACGAGTTGCTCTTAAAATAAAAACAATGACATGGTTGTGTTTCAACATTTTACTCACAACTCAATATACTGATTGTCAGTCAAATACACCAAAAAAACAACACAAGAATGTGTGCCTATTTTTATATATGAGGTCAAAGATGTGCTCGGTTAACAGGCCTCTATAAATGATCCTATTATTAATTATTCATTAGCTTGGCTCAATGAGGTATCTGGTGTTTAAGGTTCCCCTCACACAGATTACGTTCATGTAAATTGAGGTGAAAGAAAACAACCAAATAAACTGGTAAATCAGTGTACAAGCTCGCCCACGATGTGCAACGTAAACCTGTGCACAGAAGACGGGCGAGACTGTTTGTGCAGCACACCTGCTGTACGAGAGCAGTGTGACCCGTCCGACAGCTTCACCCAAGTGACATTACGTAACACAAGACTGTGAACACACACAAAGGCAGCTCAGTAATGTTAATCCTCCTTCCAGCGGGATCTCGCTAAACTCGCTCGGCTTCCCCCTCGCCTCACTGGCACCACATCAGCAGCATTCCTCGCCGGCTAACCGAGGCAGCCTAACCTGCTTTGTGCACACTAACTTCTCAGTTCATCCTTCTTTTTACTGCCATAAACAAACAACGTGTGACAGTAGTCACTGTAGTTTTGTTTAGCGAGCGCTGGGAAGATCCAATTTATGTCAGCTGGCTGCTTCTTTTTTCAGCAAGTGTTGTAAAAAGAGGGAGTGATGGCTTAAGCTATCAGCTAGAGAGGCTTTTTCTTGACCCGGCCTATGAGCCAAGCAGATTTCATGATATTAAAGGTTGTAATCACACTCAGAAGTGGTGCATTATACTCTCCCCTGCAGCCTCAGCAGAGATGAGATTTGCTAAACTATACTACGCGCCAGCATATATTTCTCAGCACCCATTGAGGGAGCACACGAAGCACAGCTACATTTTGCCTCAGGTCCTCCATGAGTGGGATCGAGAGTGAGTGCTTTTAAAACCTCATCCGTCTCACCCTACGGACAGTAGAGGGACACAAGGTTTGCCAACGCACCACCAGTGCCAAGTCATTATGTATGCATTATTCCATTTTAAATGTCGATAGTGGTCGGCTGTTCTGCCCCCATGGGGTCGACTCTGGGAGGAGGGAGAGAAAGAAAGGAAAAGAAAAAAATCAGAAGCTGATGATCTCAAGTCCAATATGGATAGTAGATTAGTAATACTGCAGCCTTTGATGGAGTGGATCACTCAACGCTTTTTATGTACTTCATAGTCTGATTGGATTCTCTGGTACATGTCATATCTAACCCGGAGATAATCTTTTGTAAGCATGGAGGGATATTAATTTCAAAGCTACAAAACTGCTGTTTCTACACTGTTTAACCTTTCCATGCGTCCACTTGCTATAGCTTTGCAGATGACACACACCTTCCTGTCATGATCATTTGTTTTGTCTTGTTGATTTCCTCTTTTATTTTGTAGTTTTTGTCTGCTGTGTCCTGTTTTAGTTTACTTCCTGTTGTTTTTCTGTGTATCACCTGTGTGTGTGTGTGTCTGTGTGTGTGTGGTCTCGTCAGCCTTGCCCCGCCTCCTTTGTGTCTCCCTCCAATCAGCTTGCTCACTGATTATGGTGTAAGGTGTTAGCATTGAAGCTAGCGGCTCAGGCTCCCTTTAGGGGGACTGACCTGAAACATGCTGTTCTCCTTAGTCGCTCCTTGAAATTTTGATATTTCCTTTGACTGATAGCATTAATTGGTTAAAATCAAGATTTTTGGTTCAGAGTAACACAGTTAATAATTAACATCCCTAATGAAAAATTTAAGAAAATATTGTTGACAGGCTTATGCCAAACATTGCAGAATGATTAATAAACTTGTAGAAATGCTAGAACTCCATAAATATTTAATGTTCGATAAGTAATGAAGTTTTCCCCAGAGAGTGTTATAGCGAGTCTAGAGTCAAATACACAGAAATCAGAGCGTCGGATTTTAAAAACTTTTTAACATTTAAACTCATTCAGAACATGAACTTGCAAACAAACTTTATTTCACGCATACTACAGACAATATGATTATTCGTATTCATATCTGACTGATAACCAACTTGCTTGTTGCAAAACAGGTGGAGCCCCAAGCTGGGTGACGTAGTGACTACTGACTGACAGCTGGTGAACTGCTGTAGCTGGCGAGCTAACCGCTAACTCGCTAGTTGGCCTGGCCAGGCTTGTCCAAGTCACAATGGAGATCTTTATTCTCCCTCCGCTATCTGTTTACTCCTCTCTGGCATTCCCTTTGTTTTTGTTGCCCACCATTTCATTCAGTGGAGAGGTAATGAAGAGGGAAGATGAAGTTCTCCGAGCTAACAAGCTTAGTCATGGTCAATTAGCAAAATCGTTAGTGTCAGTGTTTTTTGTGTAAACAAAGGAGAGCAGTTGAACTCAGTTTCCCAGGATCCTTTCTGTTTTCACACCTGTGTGTGAAGCCCTGCACAATTTCCATCTGGTTACTATAGCCCATGACCCATGACATCATCGTATCTGATCACCAAAATAATAAGAATTGCAGAGACTAAGTAACTTAAATTAATTACAATTGCATTTGTTTTTTAGTTTAATTACATTACTCTTAAACACTGCTGTTAACCTAACTTTTACTAATGTATTGATTTGGTTAAATGCCTATCACTGAGCTTCTTTTTTTTATAATCCAGTGCCATTATTCTACACCGATCTCATATATACTTGAATTGATGCTACTGAGTATATGCTGGGCTGTTTAATGAGAGTGAATACTGCCAACCTCTGTTGTCTTAGCTTGGTTGCTAATGGGACAACACATTTATTAAACGGACGAATTTGCACCATTGACTTCTATCTAATAAGTACCTTCTGTGGAGGAGCAGTTAATACTCTGGTAGACGAGGGAATCAAAATGGTAAATGGCCTCATTTATATAGCGCTTCTCTCCAAAGCCATGACTGACATTCACCCATTCACTCACACATTCACACACCGTCGGCAGAGTCAACCACGCAGGGCGACAGCCAGCTCGTCAGGAGCAATTGGGGTGAGGTGTCTTGCTCAGGGACACCATGACACCAGCCCCAACCCTGATAGCTTCCTCTATTTTGGACACTCCACATCTTCATCTCCTCAAAAGGACAGAACAGTCAAGTCGACATGCTATTGGTCAGTGGTGAGTCCAGGACTTAATATGAAATAGTTAAATGGTCACAGGTTTTCTGACATTTTCTGTCAAAAAGCAGTCAAACTAGTCGAGAACAGCCAAATGGTTGTCCTGTTGTGAAGCCCTTCAGTGGCCATCCGATCGGCCACACCCACCACCCTCCCTTCCCTCCATCCCACGTGGGGGACATCAAAGCAGCGTAACCCCAGCCACCGCCGCCACCCCGCGCTCGGCCCGGCAAACCCGATTCTAACAGCAAGTGGCATTTCTGAGATGCCACAAATTCCTCCTGACAGAGAGGCAGCGCGAGCTTTCTCGAGTGGGACTTGGGAGTTTTTTTTTGTTTGTGACGAGTCTTTTCTTTCTGATGCGTTTCTCAAAGAGGGTTACTGTTGCGGAAAAGGGGGGAAACTGTTTGATGTTGGTAATGAAATCAAAGGCATGTTGTTGCTGTGATGGCGAGGGAAGGCCTTTAAAGCGCTCATTTCAGCGTTTATTACATGACTTACGTATGTGAGTGAAATGCACAATGTCAGTTCTGAGAGTTTCTATATTTTATCAGTGCGAAACAGTCTGGGCCGAGTGAACGGGGTCAGCTAATCCCCCTGTGCTATCCTCTCCTCTCTAATAGGATTTACACAGGAGGGGGGGTCGGGAGAAACTTTTTTTTTAAAGATATTTCTCAACATATATTTCTGCCTTTCTTGCCAGAGCTTCATCCATAATTCAGCTCGTTCAAATGTTTTTTTTTTAAGTCTTTTTCTTGACGTAATGTCTCGATCTCTCTGCTGGTGAGGGTTGAATGGCTGAGTACGCCTTCTCATCCCCTGTCACTCCCCCTCTCATGCAACTCTCTTACACTTCCACAGCCATTAAATCTGGATTTTCTTTTTCTTTTTCGGCGAGGTCGGTGCTGCTGCGTGAATTTGAGATGAAACTAATTTGTTGACTTTGCCCCGTGAGGGAGGTTGCCGGGCTCTTGAATGAATCCCAACCTCACACGGCCTTTACGCTCGTGGAAAAAGCTCCTGCTTGCTTGGAGAGTTGTTTAACTTTGATTCAAGTCTAGCTTTTCTCCTTGTCATCGTCTCATCCTTTTAGAAAAGTCGTTGGAGACAGACAGAGAGGTAGTGACAGAGAGGCAGAGCAAGGAAGGGTTGGCCTTCTCTCCGTATGCTAGTGCATAGATGCACTCCCCTGCTATATCACTTAAGAAATGTCAGTTACAATACAACATTGTGACATGAGGAAGGAAGGAAGAAAGGCCAGAGGACATTATTATATTCATTTTTAAGAGTAAAGGAAGAAGTTGGGATTTCCTGACCCATTACTTAGAGATGAAAAGACAGATATACTGCAGAGACATGAAGCCTGAATCTGTGTGTTTCTAAGTTCACTATTGTCTGTGTGTGTGTGTTTGATACCAATATCTCTTCCACACAGGGGAAGCCACAATTGTATTTTGCTAATTCCTGCTCAAGTCAGATACCACAAACCACAGGTTACATTTCTGCAGCAGATGTAAGACTGGAAACATATTATCCAGAATCTATTTTATCCCAGTCAAAAGATGGTTTGATCAATCACCTCGTTAAACTATTGAATGAGTCTGGATGAGATCAACATGTATCAGCACCAGAGATAACTGACTGTGTTGCTAATTGTGTACTTTTCTTAGTACTGTTAGTGCTTTTTTTTACTACTTGAGATCGATAATGACGTCACACACAAGCGATGGGATGCTTTAGCGGGATTTTCCTGCCTGAGATGTCCCAGACTCCTTATCCATAGAACTGATTCTAACAGTTCTTCAAACCTATCAGATTCAGGATCAGCTCGACATGATATACCTGCCTTAAATCGAAACATACACACAGCCGGGACAAAAATAAATAGTCCTGAATAAGACCTTCATACATACAGCTGCTTAAAAATGTGGCCAGAACGCAGGGACCCGTTACTTTCCCCGGCCATGGAGCGCTGTGACTGAAATGCCATGCCGCGGGAGGTTATGAAATATTCAATATGGTCCTCCCAGGGGGGAAACTGTTGCTCAGAGAGAGACACACACCGAGGAGATCCCTAAGTGGCAACGACATTAGTGCAGCGATTGATTCCTGCTCAGGAGCATCCTACTGACCACATCCTGCCCTCTGCGTTTCCTTCATGTCCCACCGGTGTCCTTTCTAGGCGGGCGAGAGGACGGAAGAGTTTTTCGGGATGAGCTTTTAAAACCCTCTCTTGCATGTTTGACAAGAGCAGACAGAGATGCCCTCGCTTGCTCTCGTTTCTTCCATCTGAGCTTCCCGTTTGACCAAGCAGCGATGTGGGTTATTTTCTTCTCCTGTTTCCAGCTCGCCACACACACACACACACACACACACACACACACACACACACACAGTACAGTAACTCAAGGTGGGCATCGCTGCTACCAACAAGCAGGTGGGCATTTGCAGTAAAAGGCTTTTAATGGATCGCACATACTTGAATGAAATATTCAGGACATTTCTATGGAAACATTTAATTAAATACATTAATGTTTCAAAGGGTGTCCTTTAAATAGTTCAAGAACGTCTGAAAGAGAAACTCCCGTCCATGCCAAGCAAGGAAGAGAGAACGAGAGAGAGAGAGAGATTGAAAAGTGAGACTGAGAGAATGGTGGAGAACGAGGGAAGTTGTTGGAAAGCTTCCTGTTATGAAGATGAAGGTGAATCGAGGACTACGGGAAGTTAATGGAAGTTAGAATATAAGTGCTGCAGGATTCGGCTCTTGCATTCCGAGCATAAACATGTATTTTCTGAAAGGGCTCGGTACAAATGTTGGATTAAATGACCTTCACGTTCCCAAATTTTATTAAGGTGTTAAAAGAGGTGAAAGTGAATTCTCTGAGCCTGAGAGGCCTGGGAAATGAATAGAGAATCAGCATCAGTCTTTTATACAAACAAAGATTAATCTTTTCTTTTACAACAATGGAACTGCTGCAGAGATGAATAAAATATATCAAACCCGTGGCATCGATTATATCTAAGCAGTGGATGCAGTTACCATGTCCTCGCTCACTGGTTTGTGGGCCTCCGTTTTGAAGCTTGGACAGCACAATTTAAGATCTGTTTTTTGTCTTCACTTTTCAGAGTCTGATGCCACGGCTGTTGCTCATAGTTGGTTTTGGTCTGGATTTATAGGCAATATGAAAAAAATAACGAATATTGCCAGTTTTTTCAGGGCAATATATTGATATCAATATTATGATTTAAAGGCTGTGTTAAAGTACATTGATGCTATTTTCTGAACTTTTTATATGACTGATGATTATTCATCCAAAATGTCATTGTGGAAATATTTTGTGAAAACACAGACGTAGCAATGTCAATATTGAGGTATTTGGTCAAATAAATTGAGATTTTTGATTGTCTCCCAGCCCTAGCCTTAGCCTTATCCCTATCCTAAATTTAATGTTATGTACGTAGGCATCATTTTAAGACTGGAACTGACATTTAAATTTACATTTATGGCATTTAGCAGACGCTTTTGTCCAAAGCGACTTACAAGAAGTTCATTTGTTGACAGAAAGAAACCACAACATAGCATTGCAGATAAAGGAAGAGTGACAAAATAGAACAAGTGTTAGATCCTTATCCGAGTAAAGTAGTAGCTGTTCAGCAAACATATCTTAAGAACAACAGTGCTATGATCAAAGTGCTATAGGTTTTTTTAAAATTAATTAATTATTTTATGTGGAAGTGAGTCACGCTATGCAGAGTCGAGGTGAAGTCTGAACAGGTGAGTCTTGAGTCTTTTGCGGAAGATGGCCAGTGACTCTGCTGTCCTGTCATTGGTCGGGAGTTCGTTCCACCACTGAGGACCAGAACAGAGAAAAGTCGGGACTTTGCTGAGCGACATTTGGTCCGTTTGGTTTCTGTATCAACGTGTGAAATCACATCACACTGCACATGGCGATGACATTCATCTGCTTTGTTATAATCCCTTCCAGCTGTTGGATTCACACAACAGGTTCTCTGATCAGGTGATTGGACGAGCTGTAAAAGTAGCTCTGATCATTCAGGTAACGACTCCAATGTGTGGTTTTTGCAGTAATTAGTGTGGAGTTTAAGATCAGCGGTTGTTTTTAGTTACACTATATTCACCTTGGAGTCGGTGTTGGGTGTTGAGAATTGCTGTTCCTGGTGTTGGATTTTTTTTTTGTTGTTGTTGGTCTCATTCAAGTAAACAGAGTCTTTCCTGCAGGTTCATTGTTCAGTTCAACTTCCACCACACCCACCTTTTACAAGCTCTCCCTCCTAATATGGTCATGTCTTCCTGTCACCAGCGCCCGACAACTGCTGGCTGCGTAGCAGTCTGACCTGTTCCTGTCACCTGTTGTAATGGTTCCTCACTGTCTGCAGAGAAAATATTGACTCACACTTCATCCCAACCGAGTCATTTAGTTTCACATTAAGACATACACTCCAGTGAACAATGATTAAAATAATGTGGGGGACGGATTTGGAAGAACAATAATTATGACAACACATGGTGCATTATTTCCAAGTAAAAGGAAATGTAGATATTTCGTCCCCCAGTGTTAGATTAATGAGCTTGTTATTTTCAGTGTGGTGCGGCTGTATTTGTGTCTTCCATTGGTTTTAGTGAGGCTTAAGTGTTAATGTGCCACTGGGGCAGATTTTGCAGAAGGATACAATGTTTGAAAAAACGGACCTTGCAGCTCAAAATAGAAGCCCTCTAAACAGTGATGCTGCATTATTACTTGCTCAAGTGTCTCTGTATGCAATTCAGTTGTTTTTTCAAAGCGGCAATTTAAGAAACCAAATGCCTCAGCTGGATCAACTTTAATCGTGTCATTGTGAGCGACATAAATATGACGTTTTCAGTTCTGTTCATTTATCGTAAAGTCTTATCTTAAAGCTTATTGCGACAAGTCAATATTGACCTTCAGTATCACCATCATATTTGGCATTATCTATTTTTAGCGAGGTTTGTTATGTAATGCATACTGGTGGACCAAATTCATTGCATTGTCAGGATGTACAGTAGATAGAATAATATTCTTAGTGATATTGTTTAAATCCCATCAGAGCACCGGGCAACGACAGTATACAATACAGAGTCCAGCTGTCATTGGCCTTAGATCAAGTGTGTCTCTGAGATCAACCAAAGCCAGACCTGATTCCTCCACTGAAGCGAATTATGGGAGTTTCTGTGGACCTGAACTAGCCTTAAGAGTGATCGAATTTCAGTTTGGAGTTATCAGCTTGTCCTTTAGTACGGGATCTCTTCCAAGTACGGATCAACAATGCTGCTTCTTTTTTGTTGGGAGAGCTCTGGCACATGTCACCTCAAAGCGAGCTCAAGCCCCCTCATAAGACCCGTCCTTTTAGTGGTTCTGTCCCCTTCATCTCGATAAGACTTGCCAATTAATTTATTTCTCTGAATCCATATTTGCACTTGGAGCATGCATATGAGACACGGAGCGAGAGACAGAGATAAACAGAGAGAGAGAGAGAGAGATGGCTCAGCTGCCAAGCGAGATTTGTCTGTCAGAGCTCTGCCAGGGCCTCTTGTCCGACGCTGCTTATTTTCTGTTCTGCCTTTGTTTTGGGTCGACTGGCATCTCCATAGTAACAGCCAGACAGCGGCGGGTCTGACGCTGCGTGGAATGGAGTGGGTTCGTGCAGCGCTCTTCGGGTGACGACAGCTCCAAGATCAGAGAAAGTTACAGGGCGTACCCACCAAACGCGATGAAACTTCATCGCGCGACAAGATTACATGTAAAGTCAATGCAAAGACGCGATTAGACGCTTCATCGCGCCGGGCGAAGTGATGGACGCGATAGCGCGGCGCGATGGACGTGAAAAATCGCTTCATCGCGCCCTCGCTTCATCGCGCCATCGCTCGAGTTGAAATAATTGAACTTTTGCGCGAATTCGCGTGAAGACGCGCCGCGACAGCCTATCAGCGTTGAGATCGTCACCGACGTGCTGACGTACGGACGTCCTGGTGTTCCCTCGCTTTTTGCCACAATATTTATATATTATATTATATTATATTATATATTGCCCATAATCAAAGTTGGGGGGCGCACGCACGCGCGCACACACACACACACACACACACACACACACACACACACACACACACACACACACACACACACACACATACATACATATCAATCCCAGCTCTTTCACACACAGAGATCTTTTTTTTTAGTGATTGTTTATCACTGGGGCTTATGGCCGGCTATGAAGCACCAGTTCTGGGCAGAGCAGCAGCTAAACCTCCCGGTCCTGTACCGGTCGGAGTCTTGCTAACTACAGTGAATATTGATTGATTTTGACAAACCGATAAACTTAAACTCTCTCTATCACTGGGTAACAAGTGATAGAGAGAACTCACGGTGGAACTCGCCGAGCTCACGCCGCCTCCGTAGGGTAGCATGCACCCAGAACCGACGTCGGCGCCTAGCCCGCAGACGAAGCTGGGAACTTCTCCAGAGTAGATACAGTGCAGCGATGGTGGTTATCTCAGCCATGATCGACGAGAGAATGAAATGGCGGAAGAAATGTTGTTGTTTGGGCGAGCTCGTCGCGCGACGCGATGACGCGATGAGGCGTTTTTTGGCATATTGGACCGGCGTCAAAACTGGAGCGTCTAGCGCGACCCAATTTCATTTGTCGCGCGATTAAATCGCGTTCATCGCGTTTGGTGGGCAGCTCCGTTACAGTGCAGTTATTTGCTGTTGTTGCCCACAACTAGTGCAATGACTCAATAGTGGTGACCAAAGGGGGGGTCATTAGTGTCCGAGTGAACACCGAGCTGAAGGGACAGTGGAGACGGGGATGTAGGTGGGTGAGCAGGGGACGGGAGGGGGAAGAGGGAGGGGTTAAACAGCCTGTGGTTTCCACGGCTATCTCCTAGACTGCCTTGTTACCGTAAGCCAGCTTTGAATAGGCTGAATTAACAGCAGCCGTCCGTAGCTGAAAGAATAGAGGTGAGTCAGCCGCTTTCCTGCACGGACAGCGTTTCTCTCATTCCTCCCCTCCTCCGGACCGCTGCCTGCCCCTCCTCTGTCTCTCTCTCTCTCTCTGATAATGTCTCTCTTCTCCTCCCTTATTTCTGCCCATCCGCCGTTGGAAGGTTTCAACCAAATATAGAGCACTGGAGGTTTCTGTTCACACTGTGATGGCAAATCAAACCTTCTTCCAGCTTCTCAGCTTATTATTAAGTTCCTTTTCTATGTTCTATCATTAAATATGTTAGACGGAGAACTTAATATGAAGATGTTACCTTCGGCTCGGGATAACGGTTCTATCCATAACTGTTTTCTTAATTTGTTATGTGGTTAAAATGATGAAGAACTCAGTTGGCTTTTGAATTTTTTTAACAGCAGTCTTTTTAGTGGTTTGTCACATTTGGCTCAGCCTTCATCAGCCTCAACTATAGTTAGCCATCTTTGAAGCCATGAAATTACTCTTATTTTTTAACACATTCAACATTTCAGCGATTATAATGATGTGCACTTTGGCTTTTATAAGCTGACACATCTAAGTACAAGAGATCTGACCCAGCGTGGCCGTAGACTTTAAGCCTTGTTAAGGTAATTAAACAAACACTGCACACATTTTTCTTTACTTCCTCCTCTCACACGGTGGCCTTTGAATTATCTCCTCTGCCTGTGGTGTTTCCTCCTCTGTTATCTGTCCTTTGTGTATTTCCACCGTCTCTCTCTTCCCCCATCTCGTTTCGTTGACCTCATTCAACCTCTTCCATGACGCCTTTACACGCTGCTCATTGCTGAGAGCCGAGTGGAGTCTTTTAGCACAACTTGATTTGTTATTAGAAGCTGTTTGATTGGAAAGCGAACAAACCTCAGGTGTGATACATACTGATGTCTATTTAGAGATACACTGATTAGAGATGCTCCAGACTTATAATAATAAATAATCATTTCAACCATCCTGAAGTCAGAGTTATCCTTTTACATTGTTACTGCCATCGTGGTTATTTGAATAAAACACTTTAGGAAATAAATGGTTGTATTTTCATTGAAATACTGCTTTGATTAAAATAGAAATATCTTGACATTAATAGTTTAGTTAAGTCTTATTCATTCAACATGTTATGCTTGTATAACTGTCTGTGCTTTTGTAAAATCATGCGGTTTCAATCTGCAGCCGACTGATCAGTATATCTGTACTTCTATTTAAACAGGCCGGGCTGAGATGAGTGGCATTCAAATTGTTGGGTTCAGGAATCGATAGCCTGCTGTACGCTTAGCTACCTTTCTCATGGTGTCATGCTTTCATGCAACAGTGGTTACAGAAAATGATCCACAGTGTGTGGAAGAAGCATCAACTTGTTACAATTTACTAATTTAGCTAGTTAGCTACCAACCTTGCTAATTCCAGTGTGCTTTCATGCTACAATTGCTAATTTTAAAAGTCTGTGAAGTTCCTGTCTATGGTGCATTCAGTGCTGTTGGAAAGTCTGTTTTAATTATTGAGAAACGCAATGCTTTTTGGGTAGGCTACCAACTCTAATTTTTGGATGTCAAATCTTAACGTTGATACACTGAATACAAAAAGTGTTACAGACGCTCGGTGTTGGCAAGTTTACTTGGGTAAGAACAAGATGTATTTGTCACTGGTGAGCGTTTCCACGCCGCAGGATATGGGTTTAGGTTAAGAGGAGCAAAGCCCCTTTTCAAAATTTGTGCAGGATTCATATTTGTGAACAGCTCTCTCCCAAATCCAAAAACTGGAGTGCTGAAAGTCAAAAGCGATTTCTTCAAGTATGACGTCTAGAACTGCTCCTTAGACAATGAATTGTGGGAGATGATTCTGGATGACACTGAGAGCACCCAGGGCAATGTTCTGAATGCATGAGTACATTTTCCTTTTCAGAAGTGACAGTGCTGCAGCAGAGTCAAGCTCATTTAGGTAAGAAGAGAAAACAAACATGCTGCGGGTTCACGTCAGGCTCCCGTTCATCGACTACAGACTTAATAGCTGATGACATCACAAGTTTGAGACTTACTTGTCTGTTTTATGGCTTTGAGAGAGAGTAGCCCAAATATTGAACTTTCCTAGGCCATGGAAATAATTAGGAATTAATTTCATTTTGATGTAGGTTGTAGCCATTTAAAACCAATTAGCCCTCTTTGAAATAAATGTGTGTTTGGTCTTATCTAATAAAGGCATGCTATTAATTAAGACGTGGCTCAGTAGGTGTTGTGTCCAGTGTTTGAGTGTAGACAGTCACTGCTGCCTTTGACTCAGCACTCCGTCTCCCAGCTTTTATCATCAAACATTCTGCAGACCTCCATCGTCTGAGCCGGGGGGGTATGGCTGCCTGAGATTACATGTCTGGTAGCTCTGGCTGAATTTGATCGCAGTGCTTTGTCTCGCCGTGGTGAAATCACATTTGCAAGAAAGAACCGTGGTATCGTCTCAAATCCATCCTCACCTAGAAGCTCCTGTCGTGCGCTGTCACAGTTTCGGATTCGTCACCTCAGTAAATGTTAAGAATGCACAGAAAGTGAAAGAGAAAGGGAGCGACAGCGTCTTGGCCCATGTGAGTTAATATGTGATGGTGTGTGCACGTGTGTGTGAATGTTTGTCTACGTGTTGGTGCGTGGGGATGACTCCGAGTGGCTGGAAGCTAAGGTGAACCTGTTAAGCCCCTTGAGACAGCCAGTTGATGAGAAATGTGGTTAGAGGCGACAACTGAATCAGCGTCTTTTCTCAGAGGTGATTTGGAGTCGAAATAAAAGAAGTCGGTCACTCAGCACACTGACAAACTAGCATTATTAAAAAATACATTTCATTATTGCAATTTTACATATTTTTGACCAAATAACTCTATATTGATAATGGGACAACATTGAAGGGTTGACGATTGTGCTTTCACAAAATTTCAACACAGTAATATTTTTGTTGAATAATCACCAGTTATGTGGATAGAATCACCAAGTGGGCGAAGGCAAATAATAGAAGATCTAAAACAGTCTGTTTACTGTAATGCAGCCTCAAAGACCAGGAAAAGACAATACTTATGACGATATATTACAATGTGTAAGACATATCTATAAGTACCTGGTACCATGATGTTGATATAATATGGATACGTTGGCTAGCCCTGGTATGATCGTTTTGATCCTTTCGTCACCTTGGTGACCCTTGTTAACTCAAGCTGCTTCCAGCCGTTCTGCTCCAGCAGTGGTTTAATGTTTTGCAGATATAAAATAAAATCCCCCATGCACACACATACACCAAACAGCCACTTCCCCATTGTTACAGTAGAAACTACAACACACATGACTCTCATCCAAACTCCCACTCTCTCCTCGGCATGTTTTAGCTCCCAACGTCTCACATGAATGCGTGCCTCGGGGAATCAGCAGGGCTTTGGTAACGACGCATGTTTTCAAGCAGGGATTCGGAGTGCGGAGATCTCCAGAGGGATGCGGGGGTCTTTGCCAGAGGCACCGGGCCAAAGAGCTTTACAGTAGCTGCACTGGAGAAATGTTTTTACTGATCGCATAGAAGTGAATCCCAAACCAAGATGAGGAGCAGAGAAACGATCTCAGGTCACAGTGAGGTCCCCGTTAGTTGTGTATGCCAGCCAAACATCCTGCACTTCCTCGCCGATGGAGGGCGGTTTCTGTTCCTACACACTGTGGAACTGCGGTTCTGGGTGCCAGTGAGGAGCAGCGTGTCCACACAGGGCGGTTTTCATCACATAGCACACTTTGTGTACATGCCACACATATGGCATCATTCTGTGAACTTGGATGCATTGCTTTTGACAGTTGCTATGACTTGAGAGTGTCTTGGTGGCTTGGCTTGACCAAATCCTTCATGATGTGTCCTGCAGCAGGTAAGAGGATGGCAAGACAGCAGTGTATGGAAGCTGCAGGTGGGAAGATGGATACAGTGCAGCTACACAGGGGCTTAGCTTAGCTGTGTGCATATACTGCAGACACACACACACACACACACACACACACACCACCAGGTGAGTTCCCCTGCAGCATTGAGTGAGGTGGACTAATTGTCAGTAACAAGGATATGAATGCTTTTGTAAACGGTGACTGTAGTGCTGCTTTACGTGAGGAATATACGTGAGGAAAATCCCTCTATTGGTTTCATCTCATTCACAACTGTGAAAAACCTGAAAGAAGCGGCCTTTTTCTTGCAAAATCACCAGAACAGCCGGCGCACAGAGCTCAGTGAAGCACCAGCATGACTCGTCTCTACTTTGACAATACAGCGGCCATGGGACGCCGCGTCCTTAAACTCTATGCATGTGCACTTATGTGTGTGTGTGCGCGTGCGTCTGCGTGCACAAAGCACCACATTCTCAATTATACACAATACCCCTGAGTCCTTGCTGCTGCCGCGACACGATGATGCCAAACCCTGCTGATGGCGGCGATATGTACCCGTTTGACTTCTCGTCGAGTAAACATAAAGGGAGGACACGGCGTTCTCCTCAGTGTGTCCTGAGCTCGTTTTTGCAACGCCTGGAAAGTAGCTCAGCGTGCCGGGGAACGGCAAAGTCGCTCCCGCCGCTCATCACAAATAATTCAGTTTCTATTCTCAGAGGTATGTGTGTCAAAATCCGAGAATCCATGGCTGCAAGACCTCCAGGCTTTTGGCTCGTATTCCATAATAGATCACTTTGTGCTGTAATCAACCAACACCTGCTGTTTGGGCAAAAAAAAAAAAGAAGAAATGAAATTGGCTCTATACCCAAAAGCATGAGCAACATAGTATCCCGGGCTGTAGAAAAGCACTTTAATTTTTAGCCCTTGAATAATTCTTCCAGTGTTTTCCTTGGATGCCAGGTGTAGTTGTCTCTTTGCGTAGCCCCCACAGCTCCCACTCCGAAGTTTGCCACTACAGTCCTTCAGAGAATAAGTAAGCAAATTCAGCTGCTTCAGCGGCGACATGCTGAGCTCTGAAACCTGGGCTGATGAGTAAATCTTAAAAAAATCAATTACCCTGTCGGGGGCCATGTAGACGCAACCGGTAATTTTGTCCCCCGAGCAACAGGAGGCGGTTTAATGTGGCCTAGATCTGTTGGGAGTTTTCTTTTTTAGATGACACCCAGAGTGACAATTGAACAGCTTAGTGCTACTGAATATTATTATTCACTTGTTATTCCTGCGGCCGGCCCCTGCATCTATTTCTGGCAGAGCTGGAACGATGTGGTGGTATTCGTTTTTTTCCCTGGGCGCTCTCTCTCTCTCTCTCTCTCTCTCTCTCTCTCTCTCTCTCTCTCTCTGTGTATAACTGTGTATACTGTCAGTATGTATGTTTCTTTAACATGTACAGAACGTGTCTTTGTTAGTTACACGCCCGCCGTTTCTGTCTTCCTATCTCCATCTCTTACTTCCGTGTTTCGCACGACAGAGTCGTCTGTTGATCTGTTCTCAGGTCTGCTGAAGGGTGATGACCTGCCCCGTGGGTGCTGTGACAACCCCTGGTTTTTGATCAATTATGCACAGAGAATGAAGTATCAAAGCCACTCTTTGTCTCCTACTCGTATTCCCCCTCTCCTTCATCACAAACAATGTCATTTCTTCCTCGGCACTTTGCGTCCTGGGCTAAATTAAATGTGTATGAGGGAGAATGCTAAATTGTTACCACAATATTGCTGAGCTGCACAATTCACAGTCTTAATTTAAATAAACCCATGCATAATCCTGCTGGAATGGATGAATCTTCAGTGTGTAGAAATAATACGCCGTGAACTCCATTAAACGTGTTGCCATCGGTGACGTGCACTGTGGCGCCCCGCGATCACCTGAAGGCTTCACGCTTATTTTAAGGAGAACTGCGAGATGAATTTCAGATCCCACATTGCCAATCATGTCTTTAATCTCTGTGGGAATCATATACATACCGTCTGACGATCCGTTTACATCTGAAACGAGTTCAACACCATTATCACTCGCCCGCAGCCATCGAACATGGAGTCCCTGCAGCGCTCGTGTCCTTGTTTTCATTAGAAGACACAGTACTTATAGCTGTTTCTTGAACTTATGTGATACTAGTAGTTAAAAATACTAGTTGAGTCGGTGTTTCTTTTGTGCTCGTTCATGCACAGACATGATGAAGAACTTTTTTCATTACTTTTAGGCCACATTGTGGCTGATGAAAAAGTTCCCTGTTCCCATATGTTGATTGGGGAGTGGGAATGAGGCCAGGGTTTCCATGGTGATGCTCGTAACCCAGTACGTCTCGAGGGTCTGAAGATTGTTCTCCATTGTCCTCCAGAGATGAGATGGAGAAAAGAGGGGGACACTGATAGGAAAACAGGCGGCCAAATACAGACCGTTGTTATTGAAATAACACGTTGTTTCACAAATCTATGCGGAGAAAAGTGAAAACATTTCATTTTCATTGAATTCAGTGAAAACGTGGCTCAGTTGTAAAAATCATAAATGATTCCCAGAGATTTTAAGAATCCAACCCCCCAGAATCATATGCTCTCTGCTGAGATTCAGAAGTTTTGCCTCTCCATTTGCAGAATAACTTTGGGGGTCTCCTTTCATTCTGGCACCCGGCTGTCTTCACTCTGAATGAAACTGAGTCTCGCCAGTGCAAAGTGGAAATTGAAGTAAACTTCAAATAGCCCCTGCTGCATCTCAGGGTCCCCAGGTGCCCATGAATCCCTATTCCAATCTCCACAGCTCGCACAGGCCTCCGAAAACCCTCCATTACAAGTGTTGTGCTGCTCTGAGACGGAGGCACTGCCTTCTGTTTCGTCGACGCACCCTTGTCACTTCTTTCCTTAATCCTGCTTTTACTTACATATCGCGTAAGGCCACGTCAAGATTGATATGAGGTTTTTTTTTTTGCTCATCACTTGAGCAGATGGCTAAGGTGTGAGCATGTGGAAAAGCTGCTCCAAAACAGCTGTTCCTCGCCGCTCTACTTTTGCTACTCCGGTGTCCTCGCCAGGCACTTTAGCACTAATTGGAAATCTTGTCTTGTGGTTCCACTTATGTTCCGGCCCCCTGGAGAAGCTGCTTGCAAAAGAGGCCGCGACCCCATCCGAAAAGTCAAGAGAACTGAATAGAACTTTCAATTTACCAAGCAAAATAAAATGAATCAACCAAAAAAACTACCAACAGAAGAGTGGAAAAAGGAGAGTGTGATTTTTTTGGCTTTGTGTTTTTGCCTCATTATATGTTCTTGTAAAGAACCATCCTTGAAGACATTTTCAAAGATGCCAAAAAGCAGCTCATTGTTGAAAGTTAATGCAACCGTGATTGGATTGTGTTTGAACAATAGCAAAGCTTCATCAAAGTCGGATTGTTATTTGCGTTTCTCACGACTGTCTTATTCCTAATTCATGTTGATTGTGGAGCCAAAGACACGCTTTATGGCCAATAGAGTTAGACCAATCTCTGAACCCATCGGTCTGACCACGGATAAGCCTCTGGGGCCAAGGGGCCATATTTCTGGGGTTCCAGTGTATCTGGTGGATATCCGGGCCAAGACTTCCTTCACTGCGTGCCGCTCACTGTTTCAATTCTGATCAGCAACTTGAGATGGGAGACTGGAGAGAGAGACGGCGTGTACAACCGGATTTTTTCCAATAAAAAGCTAAATCATCGTCACATTAAAGCAGATGGGTTCTCAGCTTGCATTCCAGCAAATATATTTCCTGCTCAATTGTGATTGTTCAATACTATAAACGGAAACCAATACACTTCCGATACCAAGATCTTGTCCCATTCCCTTGGGATTCTATATGCACATTCAGATTCTGTTTTTAGGTATCCGAACCTTGTATCTCATAGACTATGACTTGCTTTGCTGCTCTATTGATGGGGGCAGAAGTGTAAAACATCATCCTTAGCAAACAGAACAAGGTACTACAAGGTACTACACATCCCACAGTAGTATAGAAGTAGTCCAAGTGTCCATAAAGGCTTGAATGTGTCGGCTTGCTTGATTGAAATTGTTACCCATCCAGAGATTACACAAACATGTTACTGCCTTCTCTTTCATCTCTAACTCAAGCTGAATTGTAAATGTGCCTGTAGTTTCTGTCATCAAAATAAATACAGCAGGAGTTGTTGCATTTGTAGATCCCCAGTTTTCATAACATTACATTGCATACAGTGTTAGAGATGTGGGTTTTAGCTGTTTTCACTCCTGTCTCTTGATCCCACCTGTTGTTGTCTACACTGTGTGGGTGTGTGTGTACAGACCGTACTTTATTTGCATCTCCTTCACTTACCTGTTGGTTTTGTTGGGGCCCAGTTTCTCCAAGTTTCAACCTGAATACTTATGCAGGGTAAATTAAAACACCTGTGTGGGTGTGCATGGCCTTTAAACACGTCTGCAACTCAAACTTTATGGTCAGTGACAAACTCGTGGGAAAAGTACGGTTGGGTGTTGTTTCTTTTACTCTAAAGTTTTTAGATAATCAGCCCATCTCTCTGCAGAGAGAATATAAATGTAATTTGTTGCTGTGCACATTGTTACACATTTCTGGTGCTCTATGGTTCCTCCAGCTAAAAACAACATATCTTTGTTTGTGCTGTCATAACCCCGGGACTGAAAAGTGAAGCCAGGGCAAACTTGCATACTTGATTTAATCTCAGTAAACATTGTCAACATGAGTTTCTGCTTTCAATCTCTAGTTTCAAGTCTTCTTCAATACAGCATGATGTTCATTTAGGAAATGATGGTCCATTTAGGGTAAAATAGAGGATAACCACTGCCACAGAGTTTTCGTCTTACGACTTCCCCCCTTTCATGGTATAGATACAGTTTGTCAAAGTTAATTATAACTGATTGGTCGCCTAAAAATGTCTTACTCAGCATTCTGTTGTACTGAACTCCACCACTCTCTCGTGTCGCTTCTGGTTGCAAAAAAAATGACTGCCAAAAAAGCCAAACTTGGGGCTTCAGAACAGCACAAACCAATGGGTGAGGTCACGGTGACTTCTTCTATGAAGTTTTTTATTGTATTTATTTGTTTATTTCGGGCATGTCCGTTAAATCATCATCACATATCTTGTTCACATAGTAAAAATACACATGGCCGACAGGGAAAGCGGGAGAAGCCGAGGCTTATCTAGTCCCGCCCCCATTACCCACAGGGGAAAAAAATTAAATAATAATAATAATAATAATAAAATAATAATAAATAAAATAATAATAAAAAATAAGAAATAAGAAAATAGAAAATAAAAATAAAAAAATAAAATCTGCCTCTGTGTTAAATCAGTCATCGCTACCTTGTGTTCCCTGACAGCTCCAATAGCAACTACACAAGAAAAAGATCCAGCAATCTGTCACTCTGTTTCCTCGAGTCACAGTTGTCCATCTTTTATTCATCGCCGTCATTCTTTCATTCTTATATTTATCTTTGATGTCTTTCTGCCCTCCTGCTGTGTCCGACACAGCACGCAGGGCATCGCCATCATTTAGTTTAGTTTAGTTCATTCAGCAGACATCAGTGGGATTCCAGCGAGGACGGTCGACATCTCAAATATTTCTCTGACTCTAATCTGTGTTTACTGTTTAGCATTTAAACACCCCCCCCCTCCTCCCTGCGCTAACATTTTATGAAGAACATTTTCCCCCTATTTCATTTAATTGTCTGCTTCTCCCTCCAGATCTGAATCCCGTGACTTTATTTGATCATAATAGTTTATTAAAAATGTTCATTCAAGCATGCAAAAAAATGGTGATTCAACAATATTATTATTATTATTGTTCTTTTTTTTTACAGTTAATTGTCTCTATATAATGCAAGCAAAGGATCCATATCTGCAATCAAGTCTGGTTTCAGCTGCTACAATACATGTGGCTTCTGTTAGGGTTTATTATTATCTCTACCCGTACATCAAGACAATTTGTTATGATCTATCTGATGTTTGATATTAATTTGGGAAACAGAGAGAAGGCAGATGGAATACACGTCTTCATGCTGCAAAGTCTTGTTTATCGAGAAGAAACCTTATTTCTCAGAATTCTAACAGGGTTCTTCCTGAAGGGCTTTACCCAGAACCATTTGCTTCTGAACAACCTGTTTTTGAGGAAAAGGTTTTTCAGGGCTTCATTTTAAGACTGAGGGTCCAATTAAAATCTATTTTCATCATTTTCCATTTCAAAGAATCCTTCTTGGGGAAAAAAAAACAAGTTAGTAAATGGTGGTTGTGCGTTTTAAGGGGACATACAATTCTTATTTCCGGATTAATTTGTTTGTGTTTTTCTCATACGTCTGAATATACCTCTATTCACCATCTGTCTGAAATGCTTGGGTCCGTCTTTGTCAGCTGATGTCATTCACACACACACACACACACACACACACACACACACACACTGCAACAGGAACTGATGGGACACATTGAGATTGTGTACATGTAAAGCTGTGAAATGGTCTCTACACTGAATACTTGTGACATCTCAACTCTGCAGAAAAGCTGACGGCTCCTTTAAAGACACAGTTTCTGAAAACAGACTGTGGGTGTTTCAATACATCCACTGTATTTATGTAGCACTTAGACTTGCTTTATAATATGAATGGAAATCCCACTTTTTTACAATATGGGACCTTTAAACGATCCTCCCAGCCAAGCCCCCAAAAATGGTGATTATGTGAACCATAATTGTTGTGGTTATATATGTGTGTGTCCACTAAAGTGATTGCTTCCCCCCTTGTCCACAGGGACCCAGTCCATCCGAGGATGCTTCCAGCCCCGGTCCAGCCAGCACACAGCAGCCTCGAGACCGTCACAGCTTTGTCCAGGAGCACTTCCAGGCTCAGTACAGGTGAGGAACATAGACATGAGCAGCATTTTACTTGTAACGTGGCAGACTGATAGTTGACCTTAAGAAAGCACGTGATGGGATATCATTGTGAACTTAGTCTTACTTTTAGGAAGTTGTATTGATGCCAACATTCATCCAACCACCGACTGCATAACTGACCTGGAAGTATTCTCAAAGAAACTTAAGAATCCCTTCATTAAAACGAGGAGAACACTTCTGATCACCAGAGGCTGTGGAGAAAGGCCAGACATAAATTCAAACTTCAAGGTTTGCCATCCAAAAGATAAAAGATGGATCCCATTCATATCACGTTAGAATTTATTATATTGCGTTTTCATTAAATCATTTGGGAGAACAGCGTTCTGAGTTTGAGCAACATGCAACCAAAGACGGACCAACTGCCTCAAAGCTTCAGCCGTTGCCATGGGAATCGTCGTCCAAATCTGTATTTGAATTTGAATCTTTTCTTTTGCCGTGGTGGTTTTAATAAAAAACGACTTTCATCCTCATCTCTCATTAGATGATAATAGCAAAGTTTGAGGAAAGTTGTCATCGTCATCTCCCCACCGATGTTTCAATACACGGACACGTTTTACGTAGCTGTACATCGGGCTCTCTCTCCCTCTCCCTCTCTCTCTCTCTCTCCACCATTGAAGCGTTGAATATCTCTGCAGGTATTTGGGAAACAGCCCCGGTTGGTTGTAGTGTTTTATGTTGTTTTAGTTTGGTCTTGTCAGTGTTTGTTTTGGGACATTGAGGGGATTATCCTGATCTCATAACTTTGACCTAAAAAAAAAAGACACACATTTCTGTCATCAACATATAACTCAAAGCTCTTAGGAAGAAGTAGGACAAGAACCACATTTTTCTATCTCAACTCCCTGATCAATTATGCAGTAGGCAGGCTGGATCCCACCAGGCACTATATCTAATGTCCTGAGGTTGTGTTTAAATAAACACAGTGCAGATACATCCCATTGAAGAGAATAGGTATTCAGCACAGGTGAGAATATATTTTTCTTTCTCCCCTGTGGATAAGAATCAGTAGCTTGAGAAAGTAGGTCAAACAGACTTGTGAAGGATTCAGGGGATTCACCTTTAGTACTGCCTCCTGGCTCTCTGCTTTGCTCAAAGAGGAAAGTCAGAAACAGACCCTTTATTATGGATCAGAGCCGAGACCTTTCAGTTACCTTGTCGGCACAATTGGCTTGATTTATTTACTTCACCTCTTACCATCTCTTTCATCTTGTTTCAAGAACAATAACCACCATGTAAATCAGCAGATGAAACGGCAGGTTTGTTGGATTTTTAGACCTTAATGTTGTGATTAGAAAATCAGTCACCTCGGGAATAGCAGGGAAGAAGAATAGTCTCTGTCCTTGCAAACTTTTTATAATGAGCTTCAGCTCAGTTCACGCTCTCAGGATTGGCTGTGTGCTAATAGGTCCAGGGTGGCTGAGACACAGGTCTGATCTATATAAAGGCGTTCAGGGCGACTTTTAACGAGGGAGGTCTGTCCGTACCAGATTACATGAAGTTCCTATTCTGCTGCACTGCTGAACGTGTGAGAGAACTTTTCAAGCAACCCCCCCCCCAAAAAAACAGTAATGTACTGTATATTGTATCTCTATTTTCTTACATTTTATAAACAAGATGAATTGCTCAATCGAGAAAAGAATCTATGGATTTAAAAAATAATCAGAAATCTGCCTTGTTATATCAATCCACTGATATGAACACTGTGACATTGCTAGCTTCATGGCACAGCCAGCTTCAGATGCAGATAAACAGAAAGCACCAAATTGAATAACTTCAGATCACAAACTTGAGATTTAACAGTTCTCCTGGGATCATTCTGGGATGGTTTATTCATGCAGTGCTTAGCTTGTGTGTTTTGAAGGCTCAGCTAGGACCAGTGTGGACCAGCTTTCAGGGGGAATGATTGGTCTTGTCAAGGGAGCTGGATGGATTGATGAGTTGTTGACAGCTGTTGATCGACAAACGTGATCATGTTGCTCAGATTCTGAATAACGACAACAGTCCTGTCATGTGTGGTCCGACACACCGCAGCAGATCAGTGTGTGAGCCAATCAATGAAAAGGTCAACCTCTGACACTTGACACAGTATTGACCACTGCACCGCGAGGTCAACCAGCCGTTCATTCCTGGGATTATCCCGTTCTCTCTCCTGCAGATGATGGATTGAACGCTTTAGAGGTGGACTGTATCCCTGAGGAGCCTCGTCTCCCATGATGCTCTCTGCCTGACTAATTGAAAATAGCTTGCGCTGAATCGATTCAGTAGAAAAGACAAGAAGACATGTTGAATATCACCGTCAGTCTCTTTTTCTCTGTATCTTCTTCCCTCTCTCTCTCTCTCTCTCTCTCTCTCTCTCTCTCTCTCTCTCTCACTCTCATACACACGCACACACACACACACACACACACACACACACACACCTAAGTGTTTATATGACTTCAGATCAGATTAGCTGCTTATAGCAACACTGTGGTATATTTGTACTTTAAGGCTAGTAGGGACACTGGAGAGGCTCCAGAATCCAGCAGTGATGGATCACAGGTCACACAGTAAGCTCTTTTCCCATCACAGTTATGATTTGAAGGAATGCATTACAGCTAAATGAAAGGCTGAGACGGAGAGCCTTCTGTCTCTTCTCCTGGTCAACATATGTCATCTTGGACGGATCCAAAATGTAGCCACATTTGTGTTAAACGTCCACTCTGCATTTTGCCAGTCTACTAAAGTATTCTTCACTTCTATGTTACTATGTTACTAAACATTTACTGATTTTAAATGACCATTAATGATTGCTGTCACCCTTTCAACTTATCTTATCTTATCTTATGTTAATTGCTAGTGCTAATCATTAGCATGCTGACTCTGTGGCCAGTAGCTATAAAGCCATGTTCACCTTTGAGGTCCGCAACGTAAATTTTTTGCGCAACACGATTAAAGTCACCGCAAAGACGTGACGAAGCCAATCAGCATTGAGATTCTCCTCGTGTCGTCCCTCGTCAGTGAATCAGAAATGAAGACAAAACCTCTTGTAGTCTGTGGTCTCCCTTACGTTTCATACAGAGACCGACCGAAACTATGAGAACGAACCAGAGACAGTTTGTGGTACAAACAACAGTGTTGCTGCGTATTTATGCCGAGACAACGTTATTTTAAGTGTTAGCTACAATGTTAGCATAGCCTACCTCTGAGCGATCCGAACACCATTCAGAAACCAAGCAGTTAAGTTATTTGCTTAGCGTCTTGCGGACAGACTTAACAAACCATGACTTTGGACATTTTACCAATGGTCACAATTATGTCCTTACTTCGGCATCATTTTAATCTGTTTATTTCAGTTAAATCACAACAAAGTTGTTTGATTTCAGCGCATACCGCTGTAGTAAACCAGGCGATATGTGTCTTGCTATTCATAATGAATACAGCTTAATTAAATTCACAGAGCACCTCTGGCTGATGGTATGAACACGGACAGGATGCTGTTTGATGTATTAGTGGTTATTTCAGCCATGACGGATAAAATATTGTTGGTATCAGAGTTAAGCCCCGCCTCCTCTCCTGATCTCCAGCCCGGACTAATAAACACAACTGATCCTGCAGCCTTTTGGTGAGAGCTTGTTTTAAGAGAGTGGGTGTCACTGCCCTCTGCTGGAATTTAAGAGGAATGAGGCTGGAATGTATCGATGTTTGCTCCAGGACAAATTCTTTACACTATATATATATGTCAACGTCAAATGTTCCCCATCCAGAGATTCCACATCATGTTCTTAAAAAATGGGATTAAAAAATGTGGACATGTACACACGCACCCACAAACAACAACCTTCCATAGTCAGAGTCCTGAGTGCAGCAGCAGCTTATTTTTACAGTTGTTTTCTCTTGTTGTGTCCATGAGTCATTACGGGTTGTAACATTGCAGCTAACAAGCTTATCGTGTAACTGCAACCCTCAGAGTGTGGGACTGAGGGATTCACCTGAGGGGGTTTGAGTAAGATGTGTATAAATATAGAAAGAGGTAGAGAGAAAAGAAGCAGAAGATGTGATTCCTTTTCACAGCAGGGTACCTGCCTCTTCATGTGAGGCTGTAACAGTTATGACATGCTGGTCCTTTTTGTTAAACTGCTAGTGGCGATTACAATTCTAGTCAATAAGTCAATGTGAATGCTGTTCTCTAACTAATAATGACCTTCCTTGTCGCTTGAACTGATGGTTCTTTTTCATTTCAGAATGAACCCCATGAATTTTCCTCCTGTACCACCATAGAGTTCACATTTATCCAATACTTGGCTTTATGACCAAAAACTTGCTAAACTAACGGTCTTAGAAGATGTCAATTGAAACATTATTCCCAATGTTTAAAAAGTCTAAAACAAAACTCATCTTTCCCAGAATGAGCGAATAAATTACTTCCATAAGATGCTTCTTTATAAAAGAAAAATAGATATGTATATAACAGTACACCTACACCGTTTATTACATATCTGTAATGAAATGGTAAAAAATGGCCAAGACACCAGGGTGACAGCTTTAAATTGCCCATTTTGTACAAACTAGATTGATTGGCTAATCATCTAATATTTTTTCCCCCCCAATATTTACAAAACAATCACGATACTTTTGTTAATTCCCAAAGAAGTCTAAAACTCGAAGCATGCTGCTTCACAATGAGGGTAACTTGGTCATTAGTTTCAAACAGGTGATTCCATGTCATATTATTATATATCATAACCTACCTGGGGATAGCAGATAACACTTGACACTTAGCTACATGGTACATTTACATCCCAGGACGGCGGTGTTGCATTAATGTTACATTCCCAGTAACTTAATAACTTCTATAAATGGTAATGGAATGAAGCGCTCTATATGCTCACCCAGTCTTCATTTCCCGTCTGAACAGTTTGTGTTCCCTTTCTTACAGCCTCGATATGCTCTCTCCTTCATATCGCAGAAACACTCTTTAAGAAATTATTATTATTATTATTTTTATTTAGCACTTCCATTACTTTCTCACTCCAAGACATTAATGAAGTAGCGGCTACATCGCCACAAAGCACATCACACACACGCAAGCGATGCTCTAATTGAAACCACCGAGTGTTTATTTGTTTCCGTGCTGCGAGGCAGTATTATCCCCGGTGACTCACGCTCATTAAATAAATAATCGACAAAGACGGATGGTTTTGGAATTTGTTTTTCTACTCAGACCTTCCTCGGAGTAAATATGCTTTTTATCCATTTGTATTCTCATCACATTAGTCTGTCTCGGTCTGAGCCGGTTTCAGTCTGCAGAGTCGGGAGACCTTCATCTGCTCTCCTCCTCTTCACTTTGTGTAATCACCGGGGAACCGGAGCCTCTGTGACTCTAAATGCACTTTAACAAAAGAGCAATTTCTCAAGGTTCTTATTTTTGCTTTTTTTGTTTCTGGCTTTCGTCTGTCTCCGTCTACTTCTGTGTCTCGCCGGCCTTCCCTCCTCTCTCTCTCTCTCTCTCTCTCTCTCTCTCTCTGTCTCTATAACGTGATTGATCTCTCTCTTTCTTCCCACTTCTTCCTTCCTGGTTCTTTTTATATCTCACAGAGATGCTCCTCAGAGGCATCCAGCGGAGTTGTCTGATCTGAATAAATGTTTGTGATTAGAGTCGGGGCTGTCTTGTGGTTTAAGGCTGCTGATGTGGGAGTCGGCGCTCAAGTCGCTACGTTGTGCCGCTGTGGCGTTTAAATGAGTCTTTGTCAAAGCCCCCCCTCCTCTGTCTGTCGCTCTCAGTTTGTGGCATCTATTTTTAATGGCCTGGGAGACGTGCGGAAAGCCCCAGCCTCTATCTCTGTCTTGACAAAGATAGTTGGTGATTTTTTTTTTCTTATCCCAGTGGCTTTTATTTGGACGCAGATTCGATGTGAAAACGTTCGGGAAATTATACAGTTTTTCTAATAAATGTTGTCAGATACAAACTCCAATTTGATTTCCAGGTTTGTAGAGCTATTGGAACAAAGGAAACTGACAAATACACACAAGCAACAATAATCCCGCTGTTTTCTCAGCCCCTGAAAAGTAGAGCCGATAGCCGTTAAAAGTTGCAGCGTTAAATAAACGGGATATGTCCAGTGTAAGACGTTCTCTTCACCAATCGTGTATTTTTGCGACGGATTCTTTGAAGACTCAACACTTCATAAAGGAGTGCAAACTTTATCTCATCGTCAAAGATGGTGCGCAGGCGCTCCACGCCTCACCCAGGTCGGGATGTGCTGGCGTCGACCTCTCTGAGGCATCCATCTGGTCGCTCCATCCGTGCCACGCAGCTGAGTCGCTGCTGAAAATATGGCCAGACATTGAGCTTCCCTACTTTCACCACCCACATTGTTTCCTCCAAGCTCAGCCTTACGCATGGCACCTCTCTCTCTCCTCACGTCATCTTTCATTTGCCAACTCAATTTGATTTCTACAGTAGTTTACAGTTCACATCAGCAGAGTACATCCTTGAACCACTAGAGCCTGAGATTACCTCTGAACCACAGACTGTTGAGGTACTCACCGTGACATCACGGTCGTTCTGAAGCCTTGAGGTCAGCATTTTGGCCGTGGCCATCTTGTTTTATTTGCAACCACAAGGAGAGGAGAGGGTGGAGCTAAGTACAAGTGAATAAAACATTTTAAGTCCTCAGAAATGTTACAGTGAACTTTCATGAATTGAAAAAAGTGAAAGGGTTCTAAGACAAAAACAGCGAAATGATCATCATGCTGTATTGAAGAAGACTTGAAAACTAGTAATTGGGACCACAAACGCATGTTTCTAATGTTTACTGAGGTAATAAATCAAGTGAGAATTAGGTTCATTTTCTGAAAGACCGGACATCTTATGGCATCAGAGTTGCCCCCTGCTACGGGAAAGAATGCAGAAGTTTAAGGCACTTCAGTGTTGGCGTCAATACACACCCGGAGGTTGCTGCCAGGTTTTAAAGGGGACTTAATATGCTTTTCTGCCTTTTCCTTTAGTGTGTTGTATAGTTAGAATGTGTCCAGGAGTGAAAAAAATATCCAGTGAGTGCTCCATTGCTACACTTTAAGTGACTGCTCCACAGCCTACTTGTAGCAAAGTTTGATTTTATTGGGGAATTCAGCCAGCCGTCTTCTCTGCGGGGAAAACAATCCTTCCTGCGCATGAACATTAAGGGCCCTAGTTTCGTAGACCAGGCGCAGTCAGCTTTCAGCGCACCTGCGCCGCGCCAACGGGGCGTGTCCGCCTGGACTTTGCAAGTTTCGTGCACCGCGCAGGCTCGCGCAGGCACACCTCCGGTCTCGCCCACCGGCGCAAGTGGGAAAGAGGGAGGAGAAGAAGGCGTGAGTGGGAGACGAGGAGGAGACGAGGCGTGGACCGGGATTAATACAGCCGATTCAGATCTTCACCAATCAAATGAGCTCCTCTCCTCTCCTTTAATGCGTTAGGGGAGGTTCAGTGCAAGATCCGTCACTTGACAACCCGATGACAGAAGCAGCGCCGCCGCTCCCACCACGCGCATCACGCGCTGTGCGCGCGTATCATAATAATATCAATGCCAATATTATAAAAAACAGGAGAGAGAGAGGGAGATGTTTTGGTCCGAGAGGCTGAGTTTACGTTACGCTGCCATCCGCCTTTGATCTGACGTCAGATGTGACGGGACAATCTATATAGATATAAATTCACGTGTTTATTCAATTAGTTGCATTAAATAGTGTTTGTTGTGATTATGTATTGCATTTAAATGTGCCTGGAACTGTGGAAACCTGCCTGTGAGGTCTCGGTGACGTGTACGCACTGCGCGCCGTCAGCCAAACTTCCACTGCGCCAGCTGTGATTCGCATTGAATAAATGGACTTTATTTACGCCTTGCGCCTTGCGCTGAAAGTAGACCAGGTCGGACCTGGCGAGCTTTCAGCGCAGTCTCGGCGAGGCTTTTTGTCACGAAACTTCCGCTACGCCAAGCTGAATCTGTGACGTTTCCCCCTGCTGCGCCGCCACACCCATCTTGGCGCAGGCGATCCACCAAACTGCCAAACTGACGGTGCGCAAGGCTGCGCGGGTCGAAACTTGCACTGCGCCGGCTGCGCCACCCTGCGCCGGTCTACGAAACTAGGGCCCTAAAGGTACGTGTCCACAGGGGCGATTTTAAACGTGTGTGGACGCGCCGCTTCCCAGTATTGCGCGCTTGGTGGGCTGCCACTAGAGGATGATTGACAGGCGCTCTCCTTTAAACAACAGATTTTTGCGAGCGTTCGGGAGCGTTCCCGAGGAGGCGAGTCGAGCCCGGCGCCTCTGATTAGCATAAAGTAGATTCGACCTCAACTTTAGGCAAATGAGGTGCAGCCAACAACGCTACCAGAATGCATTGCACGGCTTTTCACATAGACAATGAATGGGACGCGGGGAAACACCGCTGGGTGCGTGTCCACAGGCAGCGGTGTTTCCCCGCGTCCCATTCATTGTCTATGTGAAAAGCCGTGCAATGCATTCTGGTAGCGTTGCGGCGAATGTCGAGAGACGGCGCGCGAGTTGGCCGCTCCTCATTTGCCTAAAGTTGAGGTCGAATCTACTTTATGCTAATCAGAGGCGCCGGGCTCGACTCGCCGCCTCGGGAACGCTCGCGAACGCTCGCAAAAATCTGTTGTTTAAAGGACAGCGCCTGTCAATCATCCTCTAGTGGCAGCCCACCAAGCGTGCAATACTGGGAAGCGGCGCGTCCACACGCGTTTAAAATCGCCCCTGTAGACACGCACCTTAAAGGCCTGATTATGCTTCCGCGTAGTGATCACGCAACGGCAACGCAACGGCGACGCAGTTGCTGGGAGACCGTGATGGTTCTGCGTTGGGTTTACGTGTCGAAATGCAATTCAATGCCACACCGGTAGAGGGCGCTATGGTTTTTGTAAAGACTGACCGACCGACCGAGACTCTTGACATATATCGTCGTAGCCTCGTTATAGCGTATTTGTTTACTTTCCGGCTTTAAACATCCACAATTTTTCAGAACCTGGTGTTTTATTTCTTTGTGCAAAAGCGACAAGGTGCAAACAATAAAACGAGGTGAAAACAATAAAAGTAGCCTTTTAAAAGTTTAAATGGCGGTGTTTATGAATGGAAACCGGATAGCGGTCTCCAGCGGATGTAGTTAGCGGACCAATCACAGCCGATGCCGCTGCGTTGGTGTTGCGTTGGCGTTGCGTTGCCTCGACGCGCGTCGAGGATTTTTGGGAGGCACACGTCAGGCCCTTGCGTCGACGCAAGGGGGGTCCGCAAGGACGTAAGGGGTCCGCAAGCTCCCTTGCGTTGTGTCGACGCGGAAGCATAATCCAGCCTTAAGTGTGCACGGAGAGGAGGGGCTGTTCACAGACGGGTCCGAGAGAGAGCAGGACAGACTGAAGAATGACAGGCAGAAAGAGCTATGTGGAGATGAATGAACGGAACAATATTTATATTTCAATTCAATCAAATAGTGGCGCTTGGTGTTGATTCTGTGGCGCTGCGCCACACATTGGTCTATGTAATGGGAAACACTGGTTTAGTCAGTAGTCACTTTAGTTTGTAAACAGCATTAACTCACTGAAGTAGCTCCTTTTTTGGGAATGACTTCTTCTGCAGTATTACGTTCAGCCATGTTTGCTTTCACTCGTGCTTGTTGAATGTTGTTGAGCTGCGTCAGTTGCGCTGTGATGTGAGCGTACGTCCGCAGAATAATGGTGTGACTTTATGACACCAACCAATCAGAATATCACAATATTATTTTTTTTAATCATGTAAAAAATATACCGGTATTATGACCCACCCCTAGTTTTGAGACAATAAAGCATGTATTTTTCTTTATTATTCATTTTTATTTTTCAAGCAAGAAATTTGATTAAACTAATTTGTGGTTCAAGCTTCTTGAACGTTCTGCCATTGTATATTTCCATCGCATTGGGATGAAGACGACTATGTTGTGGAAACAATATCCAGGTATGAGCCACATTAGCCCTGAGCTGCTGTACTCGAGTCAAGGCACAACCTCCCATCTCCCCACTTTCTACGCTCTACCCCTTTGCAGTGGCTGCATTGTGTGTGTGTGTGTGTGTGTTTCCTGGTGTGAATCTGTCTGAATAATATTAGCTTCTGGATTTGGCTTTATAGAAGAGTTTATATTCTCAAACTTTTCCAGTCTGGGACCCAAACTGTGTCTGTTGAAGTTCAGGATTCCAGATTCTTGGCTCATTAAAACACACTAGCTCTTTTCCACTGTGGCGATCCACCAGAACATTACCGGTGACACCTAGTCCTGTGTGTGTGTGTGTGTGTGTGTGTGTGTTTGTGCTACACTGTACACACACACACACACACACTGCACTCAACGCTGGCTGGCTGGCTGGAGACCATAGTGACTTGTTTGCAGCCTCAGTTTCACCTCACATAAATGTGTCCTGCGAGAGGGAGAAAGAGAGAAGCTGCTTTAAAGGTTAAAGAAGCTTTTCTCTAAAAGGTTGCCAGTTTTAAAAAGAGAAAAACCTTAACATAAAGCAGAACTAGAGCTAGGGCTGCAGCAAGAAAACGCCTTCTCGACAAGCCAACTGCAGGGGGATGGAAAGCAACCCCTATGTCTGATCTTTATTGAATGCTTGGAGCAGCGCTGTATTTATGCTGGGCTACAAAAAGCATCTATTCTGCCCTGTGTGCTGCACTTCTGGTGTTTATTTCCTGGTCACTGAGAGTTGAGATATCTTCAAATACAGTTTGTCACTGTCACTTTGGAGCCAGCAATCCAATCACAGTGGAGGAGGGGCGGGACAAATACCACAGAGACAAACGACCACATGTAGGCCATGTGCTGAACAACAACAACATTCGAGGAGAAATTAATTCACACGGACCGGCAGCCCTCTCCCCATGTGCTTCGGCGTTCCTTTCATCCATGGTCTCTGCCTTGTGCTGACCATTTTACGTGAGCACATATTTCCGTCTCTTAGCAACCAGACACAACCAAATCATCTCAGCGTTGCCCCTCTGTTCTGCATTTGACAGTAAACGAGTATTTGATGAGTTCTAAAACTAAATTTAAAAACTATCACATTTAGTAATTTGCAAAAAAAGAAAGAGGCGATAACACCACATGAGCCAGCGACAGGGAGTCACCACGGGGGAACGCGACAGCTTTGACTGGCCAGTTTTAAGTGTTGAACATGCTGTAATGCAATAAACAACATAAGTGGAGAAAATATTCAAGATAAAAAAACACATTTAAAAAACTGTCTAAACGCTGTTTGAAAGCATGATACACTTGCAAAATGTTGTGGACGGAGACTCCATATGATGAGTGTGAGATCGATGCTCACATCGCTCTTTGCAGCAGGCTGACATCGTCTTGACTGCTGCTGCTTATTTGTTTTATGGGTTTTCTGTTCACTTGCACTGACCACTGTGTGGTTGAGCTAGTATCAGTGTTTTAATTGAGTGCAGTTGCGTGACAGCTGGCAGACCAAACAAAGGATGGGAAATGGATCTAACTTCAGACGGACAATACCTCAACTAAATTCCAATATTGCAGATACAATTATATTTTATATCATTATTCTCAGCACAAAAATAAATAAATAAATAAAAATCCCAATCGGCCAGTTTGAGCCTAGTGTTCCGACTGTTGTCAGCATGTAAAAGTGCAGACAGACTGCCAGACACTGCTCTGGGTCATTAGGATCCCAGACTTGGTCCCCGGGTTCCCAGAATATACAAAATGTTGCCTGTTTATTTTATTTAGGTGTTGTGGCAAATCTGCATCGCTGCCGGTTTGAACAGTTTTGATGTGAGATAATCACAGGGGAGTATTTCACATTTTGGCTTAATTTATTCATCAGGGCCGTGGTGTGACGAATAAACAACCTCTTAAGGCCTAAAGAGGGCGAATTAACACTTATAGAAGTGAAGGCGAGAAAGTTGGTATGAGAGTGTGTGTGTGTGTGTGCATATGTGTGCGGGCCTGTTTGAGTCTTGACTTCTCCTTTAACTGAGTTAATTTCCCCTGACGGGGGTCTCTACTCGTGCTCCCTGATAGAGGGAGATGAGTGCCCTCCAATCCACAGCCAGTGACACATAACTGACTGACTGACAGCAGGACAGAAGAAAATTAACTCTCTTAGCTCTCTCTCTCTCTCTCTCTCTCTCTCTCTCTCTCTTCTCTCTCTCTCTCTCCTCTCTCCCTCTCTCTCTCCAGTCCCTGGAGCAGAGCAGCACTGACCTATAGACAGCTATGCTATAATGCAGCTAAGTTTGTGGTTGTGTTTAGGTGAAGTGAAACTACTCCTTGCGTACTTTTTAACTGGATTAAAGGATTACTGTATTGTAATGGCAATGTAATAACTCCTAAACAAACATTAATTAATCACACAAACACAATTCATTGATAAGATGCGTTTCTAGATGTTAACTGTCAAGTTCATTCCTTTACATAATTAAGTAAGTCACATATTTTCTCTGTTTTTTAACGTCAAATGCGAGTGACACAAATAACAGTAATGCAGGTGCTACATCAGGCGGGCTTGTATTGTGCTTGCTGGTTCGCTGCTCACCTAAATGGAGTACTTTCAGTATCACTGTGACTATCCATGAAGTCAGAACTACAGGTCAAAATGTGTACAGTGACGGTGAATTCAAGTACATTTATGAAAGATGATGAAGAGATCTCAGTGGTACAGCAGAAACCCGATTCAAATGTCTTGATATTCTTGACCTTTTTGATAGAGAACGGATTGTGTTGAGTGATGTTTACTGCAGTTGAATCTATCTGGCTATCAATTTTCAACCTTTACAGGAGGAAAGGTTTCCCTTAATGTAACCTCAGTAACTTTTCTTTACTATATTATAAACTATAATAACTCTTGGGTGTGTGTGTCCACCTGAGCCTCCATCCATCACTGTCGGCCGACACCTTAAATAAGCTGTGGCTAAACACTCAGGTTTCTTTAACAAGAAAATGTACGTTTTGAGAATCTTGATGAAAATAAAACCAGAAAAGAAAAAGGGAATTTTGCATAATATATACACTATTATTATTATTATTATTATTATTATTATTATTATTATTATTATTTATAATAAATGAATACATTTTCTTTCCTTAACATTTGATTGAATGGACTGGCACAAAAACTGTCAACATACTATATCAAATGGGTTCAGATTTACGCATCCGATTCACCAAAAGAACTATTCATTAGCTGTCAGATTTTGCGCACATTTAACTCGAGTAAAAACCAACATTGACTTATTAGTCAATGTTGGTTTTTACTCGAGTTAAATACATTGTATTGTATATTTCTGTGGGCAACTCTGACTACAGCAGCTCTTCACTGACTTGGTGCTGCAGGATCGGCATCATTCCCTTTGTAGTCCTGCAAAGCTTCTCAGTTTAGAATAAGAGTGTAAAAAAAGCTGGAATCAGGCAGTGATACTAGAGATGCTGCCGCTGGATGCTTCTTCATTTAGAAGTGGAGGGAGGCTGGGCATCTCAGCTGGTGCTATGTTGCGCGTGTGTTTGTGGGTGTGTGTTTGTGGTACAGCTGCTGCTGCTGCTGCTGGCCAACCTAAAAGATGCTGGTCTTTTGGTTTGACACCTGAACATTTTACTCAGGAGCCAAACTTCCCTCTGTCTATTAAATCAGCAGGAAGACTTATCTTATATTTCCACCAGACTGGGAACACTGCAAACCTCCAAGCAGCATTTTTAAGTGACGCTCTGGATTATTCTGTTTTTGGTGCATGTGGATGTTCCTGCACGAACATGTGTGCATTTCCGTGTGAGCAAGGGTTTCGGGGCGTGAACAGCATTGTGTGGATGTGAGTGAATACGGCCTGTCAGTCCGCTTCACCGAGTACAAACTGGAATCATTAGCGGGCCTGTGACTGGCTGTCACCACGGCTGCTACACTGACAGCAAGGTTATGAGGAGTTTGAAAACTGTTGTATTATTTCCGGCGTATTTGTACATTTGACAAGTTTGTATCTTCCACAAACTTGAAACCAGCCCAGCTGGCAGAAATGATGGTGAGACGCAGGGAGATGAAAGGAGCATCTGGCAGCACGAGCACACGCAGGAATGTGAACACGCTCTGAGAGCTGTCGCTGGTAAGGCAGCATTATGCAGCAATAATTGCATCACGTTCATAATATTCCTTCAAGAATCAAATACAAACAAATATTAGAACGGACATCAAATTAAAAACACATTCAGCAGCTTATTAGCAATGTTCTAAACTTTTTTTTTTTTCCAAATCTTTATTAGGGATGCTAGCCGACTCTCATTAACCAATCATTTACCGTTAACTGACCAGATCAGAGGCGCTGTGGTTGAAGTTACTAACAAGCCGCCCAGCTGCAACCGATGCTCAAACCAGGACATCAGGGAATGTCTGTCTGGTTAAGCGTGAAGTAAAGTTAAAACAGTAAAGTTATAAATGTGAATGTAGCAGTGCACAATTTATTTGTCTCTCAATAAATGCGACAACAAATAAATGAGACATTATTAACATCTATAAAACTAGTTAACTCAGAAGGCAACCCACGGTTCCCTAAAGTGAAGCTGATGCAGAAGTGCCTTAATCTTGTACTCTTTTTTTATAGCCAGCAGGGGGCGGCGACTCTGGTTGCAAAAAGACGTCCGATTGCATAGAAGTCTATGAGAAATGACCCTACTTCCCACATCATTACCATTGTAAACATACGTTTATGGTCTCAAGCTGTAGTTTCAAGTCTTCTTCAATACAGCATGATGTTCATTTGGTAAATTTTGATCCGTTTAGAGTCAAATAGATGATAGAGCAAGGTGCTTTTGGGCGTTTGACACTCTGGGTGTTGCTAGTGTTTTTGATTTAGAAGTTTAATCCTTTCACTGTGATTTAAATTCCACAAAAGTTAATTGTAAATTTTTAGTCACCTAAACTTCACCCTCTCTTGTCACGTCTAGTTGCTAAAAACGCAAGAATATGACGGCCAAAACGCCGAACTTGAGACTTCATAGTGACAAATAAGTAAATAATACACACAGTAAAGAAATACCATAGGAAAATACTGCATCAGTAGTTTCAAATTTGTTTTAATCTTATTATCCTATTAAGGATAATGGGATAACTCAACCATCGTTGTCAAGTTGCCGCAGTGAAATAATCTCAAGTGAATAAAAGGATTATGCTTCACACTACGAGAGGATTATGTGACTCAAGAACAAAGTGAACATGGTGTTTTCACTTAACAGGAAAAGGCCAAATTACAGTCAGGTTTAGGGAAGGACAACAGGTTATTGGAGGCCAGGTTTCACTTTGTTCAGATAAAAGTGTTACTCACACCAAGAATGTGCGTAACTGGAAACTTCCTGTGGATTTGCAGTCTGAGCTACATGTTGTTGTACATGTTCATACATTCTCACACTCTTTGAGTGTCGGACTACGACTTGTTTCCGTCACGCAATCGTAAAAGACATATTGAGGACTTCCTGAGAATTTTGAGCTACACGGGCACACAGGTTAGAGCTGTAGAAGAATATAAATACTGTTGCTTCAATCCTTTTTCAATCCAGTTGAAAACGACATCTGCACTGATATCAGAAAGCGCATGACGACAGACAGACGGGCATTCAAAGCTTCATTTTGGTCCACTTTGTTCCTCATTAACAGAGCCAGGGCTGCAGATGGACGACGCCTTTTCTTCTTTTTTTTCATGCAGCTAGTTTAAATCACTCAGAGGTCAAATATAATATACGTTCATATTTAAGATGTCCTTTCAGTGTCCTAAGCTATTTAACATGCTGTTAACCCAACAGACACTTTGGCCGTTGATCATTTCAATGCCGACCATCAAAATAATGTGGCGAGCCAGATCTACTCGCTGGCAGACAGTTGCTGACCACTGCTTTAGATCATGATGAGGTCTGAGCAATATCTCTGCATGAAAACTGTGTTCGGCTGCATTCCTGCTGATGCCAGCCACGGGTTGGAACCTTGGTTCTCTACCCTCTTGTCATACTCTCTGATCAGTTTCACCCCTTTTGGCTCAAAGACCTTAACGGGTCCTGTCTACTCTTCCATCAGCCTTGCTTTCTTGTTTTTGTCAACTCGACTGTCCTGCTGCCAGCCTTCTGTTTACTTTGAATCTTTGCTCCGACTGAGCCCGGCACTTTGTTGTCTTCTCCCTTCGTCTCTGTCTGACTTCTTGTTTCCTCTGCCTATCCAACCTCAGCTGTCTGCCGCCCCTTCATTTCCATCGAAGTCATCTTTGTTCCTTTCCTCAGCTTTAACATTTCTCTTCACTATCCTCTCCGACTTTAAATTTCTCCTCCCACCTTTCATCCTGTAGTTTTCCTCCCGGCTTGCTATTCTCTCCGGAGTACGCTCTGCTCCTCTCCAGCTCGTGCTCTTTAGGATTCAGCCCCTTTTCACTTACTGCTATATCTCATCTGCCTAACTAGGGTTTTTTGTGTGCAGAAATTCTGAACAGCATCCCACCTCTGTTGCTTTGCTGCCCTTTTTCTCTACAGCAGATCGGGTCCAGATGGCCTGATTCAGTGCTTAGTATTCTCTGCTGTCCGCGTGGAATATTCACCATTTAACCACAATGGAGTTTTATCTGCATGCAGCAAATAAGATGGTCCATTCTCCATTTAAGCGTGTTGGGAATGGAGATATCTGTCCATCCATCTGTCCATGTGTATGGAGTCATGTAAAGTTAAGAGAGCTTTCCTCTCTCAGCGGTGACACAGGATCAAATTTTGATTTGGCCGTGGAGAGTGAAACATATGTTTATATATATGTGTTATAAACCTGGAGTATGTGGTGAGCCAAAGTCATGCATAACAAAATGTTTTAAAATCTCTCTCTCTCTCTCTCTCTCCAGGTCTTCTCTGACGTGCCCTCATTGCCTTAAGCAGAGCAACACCTTTGACCCATTTTTATGTATCTCCCTGCCCATTCCCCTACGGCAAACCAGGTAATGTATGACACACAAGTGGTAGAATACATCTATTATATCTATTTATGTCTATATATGGACGCACATATATGTGTATATAAAAAAAAAAATATATATATATATATATATATATATATATATATAATATATATATACTGTATATATATATACTGTATATATATATATATATATATATATATATACTGTATATATATATACTGTATATATACACACATATATGCAAGCGAATATTCTGCCATACTCTCCCACACCACACCAGTGAAATGCCACGATTCCCAATACCCATTTTGACACCAAAGACTTGCCCTACCTCTGAGCCACAGCCCATAATACCCCAATCAGCAAGAATGACTGAAATCACCTGTATGTGTGCAAGGCCTTTAACCTGAGTTGAATGAGGGGCGACTTGGTCATAGTGGAGAACCACAACACTGGATGTTTGGTCTCTGAGCTCCGTTCTCTTTCAACTCATGTGTCCACACATACATAGGACATCTTAAAAAGAAAGGAGAAGCAAGACATATCAGTCGAGTTCCAGTCACAAGATTTCACGATTTGCCGATATTCAGTGTTCAGTGAATCCCTCTATCTTCAAACATGCAGACGACGCTGCTCTGCTTCCTCTCTGCATGCATTACCGCCGCAATCCCAAACTCACTTTTACAGCATGAGTTCTCTGACAGTGTGCGGTCTGTGCCCCCCCCCCCCCCCCCCACCCAACACACACACACACACACCACACACACACACACACACACACACACACACACACACACAGAGGCCTCATTGCATCGTCCTGCTGCAGCAGTATCCCAGCAGAATGCCTGATCAGTGTGTGGCCCCCAGAGACACAGCAGGGTCTGGCTTGCAGTAGGACATCGAGGTCTGGGTGCTGCAGATAATGCAGAGACAGAAGGAGGATGGAAGCATCTCTGATTGTTTTCTCCCAAGCTAACCTTGTGCAGTCAGACTTAGCATAATTCAAATTGCATTGTGGGTAATATAGACGGCAGGTTTTGACAAGGAGGAGGAATGCATGGAATAAGCAAGGTGATCTGTTTTGCTTTTTCTAAGACTGGACATGTCGAGTACAACGCTAAATCAGTGGAGTTGGGTTTAAAAAGACACAATGTTGGTGTCATAATACAAGATTTAAATGGCCAAACAGCAACATTTTTTACTGCAAGAAAGAAAATGTTTTCTGGACATCCATCTGTTCACCAACTCATTCTTAAAAATCAGTTCCCTTTTCGAAAAAAAGATTCTAAATTCTTATTAGATACTGTACTGTACAAAAAAAATGAAAGGAACACACAGTCGCACATCAGATCTTGATGAACGGAAGTTGAAAATCGTAACTGATGTACATTGTACAATTTGTTGAGAACAAAATGATGGAACAACATTTTTTTGAGTCGTGTATTTCAAGATATTTCAATGTTTTACTCCTACATGCTTGCTCTATGCATGACCTGGAAAAATGGATTCTGTAAGGAAGGAAAACATTGCAGCAAAAACAGTGAGATCTGTCAACAATTTGAATCTTATCTAGGGATGCACGATAATTATCGGACCGATAATTATCGGCCCGATAATAGGAATTATGACGTCATCCCGATAAATCCGATACAATTATTAATACCTCCGATAATCCGACGATAGGATGTGTGTGTTAAAACAGTGCTACGGGTGGATTGGGATGGGGGACGTTAGTTTTTTTCTAGGCGGCTCCCGTTTAGCATGTGATGTGGTTACTGTGGTATCACAGGTTTCGGAGGAGGGAGTTAATCCACAAATCGAGCGCTCCCTTCTCACGCCAGGTTCACACTGCACGCGGAAGCGCCGCGGCGCAGCGCCGAAAATCGCGAGCGATCCGCGCACCCCCCGTTCAGACCAGACGCGTATTTCTCCGCGGCGGTCGACAAGCGCTTCTGCTCAGCTGTTGTTCATTCAGAGCTATTTTTTCCATTAAACCCCATAAAATTAATACGCCATGTTTCTGTAACCAAGAAGTTTGTACACTTCTTGTATTTATCCGTTCTCTTTCCGTTCTCTTTCTCTCTCTCTCGCGCTCTCTTTCTCTAGAAAGAGAGCGCGAGAGAGAGAGAGAGCGCGCGAGAGAGCGCGCGAGAGAGAGCGAGAGAGAGAGAGAGAGAGAGAGACGAGAGAGAGAGAGAGAGAGAGAGAGAGAGAGAGAGAGAGAGAGAGAGAGAGGGACACACACACAGACAGAGAGTGTGTATGGTATAGACAGTAGTAGTGCAGATATACCGTTGAAATACACATATTTGTTTATCTACTCTTCACATTTATTATATATATATATATATTTATATATATATATATATATATATATATATATATATATATAAATATTGTCATTTTATTGAAGAGTCAAAACTGTTCTTGGCTTTCTTTTGTTCATAGTATTAATTATCATGTCACTGTGATACATCTGGTATGGTGTTTGGTAAAAGGCAAAGCTATGCTAAATCTACCTAAGCTTAGTCATTAGTGTTTTTGACCTGAATTTGATCTGAATATACATTCAAAAACGAATAACAATATTATCGGTTATCGGTATCGGTATCGGTCCCGAGGAGCAGAAAGTTATCGATATCGGTATCGGCTTCAAAAAATCAATATCGTGCATCCCTAATATTATCCCAGCTTAAACATTGGTTTTGAACCTCAAGCCTCGTGCACGCCATGCTCTGAGTTAGAACACATGACAGGTTGCTGTTTCATCCAGACTATCAGGCTCCAATCCAGCAGCGGGCTGGGAGGCTGCAAAAAAAACCTGCTTTGTAAGATGACACCTCTATTTCCTCTCGAGTGTCATCCTCCACCTCTCATCCCGTTTCACTGCACATCTCGGCGTCTCATCTCGGAGTATCCAACAACGTAAACAAAACATCTGCTCAGATCCTCCGCTGTCTGCACAGCAAACACATTATTCACCTGAATAATACATGATGGGAAACAGGAAGTGGAGGCGTCAGCAACTTCTTCCCAAATGAGAAGGCATGACCTAACTCTCTGCTCTCTCATCTTCCTACGAGTCCTCCATCATCACCGCCGCCGCCTTCCTGACAGGAAGTGTTCAGATTGGGTCGCAGCACACGGACCGCCACCGCTGTGATGTGATTTAGTTCGTCAAGTCCAGTCACGCAAACATCTACACACACACACACACACACACACACACACACACACACACACACACACAGACTTTACAGTTTATTCACTTTATGTTATGACATTATATCAAATACAGACAAATCGAATGCCTTCTGCTCATGAAATTAGATTTCGTATGACAGCATCTTATTAGACATTAACCGGTTCAGCAGCGTTTCAAAGCTTAATTTTATTGAATGTTTTGTTGAGCAGCTGAAATACATCAAGACTTTATACATCTCTAGAACAAACTGACAACACAGCTCCTCCCCGCCCTGAATTCTGTTACATTAATCTCTCTCTCTTTTGGGTTTTGGGTGATATGTCTATCTCTAAGCGGTATGTATGTGTGTGTGTGTGTGTGTGTGTGTGTGTGTGTGTGTGTGTTTGTGTGCTTGTGTGTGCGCATACAAATATGACAATGACTGCGTATTATGCCGGGATGTGTTTGGAATCTGTAATGAATGTAAACATGCAAAATCAGAATTGCAAAACAATTTGGCACTTTGCTCTGTATCATCTGTCCTCCTCTCTCTCTGCACCCCCCCCCCCCACACACACACACACACACACACACACACACACACACACTCTTCCTCACCATCCTCCCATCGCCATTCGCCCCGCAGGCCGCTGTGTGTGACGCTGGTGTTCAGTACGAAGGGTCAGAGGTACCTGCGGGTGGGGCTGGCTGTACCTCTCTTTGGTTCCCTGTCCTGCCTGAGAGCCATGGTGGCGGAGGAGGGCAACATCTCCCCGGACCAGGTACACACACACACACACACACACACACTCCCACGCGGTCCTGAGAAGAGCTGGAATCAGGTAGAATGGGTGGAAACACTTGTCTGGGGTGAACCATAAATGTATATGGTCTTTAATGAAACATATTTGATGGTTCCAGCATCTAAAAGGTGAGGATTTGCTGCTCTACTATATAAAACCTTTTACAGCCAAAGTTGTTCAATTTGTACTCATTTCGCGGCTGGCTAGTTAGCTAGCTACCTTGCTAATTCCACCAGGCTTTCATGCTACAGTGGATACAGAAAATGAGCACAACAGCGGGCTCGTGGCCCTCGCATTTAGCCACGGGTCAGCTGTTTTTTCACACTAGCAGAACATTTAAATCCACTTCCCTGGCTTCCTGATGAAGAAATAGAGTTCGGTTCACGCGGTGAGATTTTCTCCACCATGCCCACGTTCTACCCACACAGGTGTTTTCACTCACGACGAGGCCTCTTCTCAGGACGCTGAGTGTTTCTGCATGTCCAGGATCTGTCCTCGGTAGGACGGGTTCTTCCAAGTCTAGTCCCACAGAGGCCAGGCCACACTCCTTCCTAGCAGCAGCAACAGCCGAGAGAGGCTGCCAGTGTACATACGTGTGTTGTTTTCTTTAAAACAAAACTTCATTTAGAATACATTTCAATTAATATTCCTAAGTGTAGGGGATATTAATTGTGTGTGCCTCAAAACAATATACACAGATACAATATAAACACATTAACATTGCCGATTGTTAGACGCCCCTAGTTCACCCCCGACACAAACATAACAACTCATCAACTCTTTCCACTGTTCCAACAACCACAACTCTGGACTGGATGAAATAAAGCCTTAATTCACTCAGTTAGATGTGAAAAGAAACCAGTGTTATTCTCTCAGGCTCCATTGAAAAACACATTAATTTTACCTTGGCAATTATGACCTCATTCAATCTCGACAGAAACAAAATAAAAGTAATTTAAATTTTCCGCTGTTCCATCCACCCCTGTTTGTCAGAAAAGCCTTAATTCAGAGGTAGATGTGAAAATAACGCCGGCTCTTCCCCGCTGCCTCTCTGCCGTCGCCGGCCTCAGTGCTATTAATAGTCCGCTGAACCAGTCGTTCACGACCTCCTGAGTGAAGATTCAGCAGCTGGATTGGCACCTCTGGCCTCAAACTTGTTCAGAGAGATTTTGCTGGACTGCTGAGAGTGAGGAAGCTGAAAGTTTACCAGTATATTCCCCATGTGTACAAACGGGAAGCACTGAAAATCTTATGAAGGAAGGACTGAGTCCTCAGAATGATCCTGGATATTTGAACAGCCCTTCAATGACATGGCATCCTTCATATTCAGCCGTTTAAGGATCCTGCTTTTACTTATGTGTACATAATTCAAATTTGTCGTTTTGTTTTTGTACATCAAAATATCGGTCAGTAATATTAAAATGGGGAAGGCACTTCACCAAACAAAACACAAAGACAACAGGAGAAAAGACAACATATTTCTAACAAATGGAATTTTTCCTCCTTTATTTTTGGGTTTGACAAAAACAAATGATAGAATTGAGCAATTTCTGTTCGCACACACACACACACACACACACACACACACACAGACTGTCTGTCAAACTGGTTATTTACCAATCTGTGACTCCACACTTTGGATCACTTATCATCATGATCAAAAGTGTGATTTTAGTCAAACACACGGCTCTGTCTTCTCACTGGTGAAACCAGTGAGTTTCAATGAGTGAGTTTGTTAAGTGCAGTTGCCATAGTTACCTGCGGTTTAATAATCCTTCCACACATACTCATAACTTTAATATTAGGTGACAAATGAACACAAATTAATAAATAGGGGGGAAAAAAATACTGAATTGCTTCTCCTCACTCAAAAGTTATTAGATATTTGACTTAAACAGGAAATACACTTCTCTGATAGATAGAAACAACTTAATAAAAACTTGTACTTGTACATGATATTCATGTTGAGTCTCTCTCCCTCCCCGTCCAGGTCATCCTCTCAGAGCTGTACTCCACGGGTTTCCAGCGCTCCTTTTCAGATGATGATGACCTCACAAAAATTGCTGATAGCGACGTCGTCTACGCCTTTCAGGCTCCTCCCATTTATAGTCGTGGAGGCTCCGCACCACACTCAGGTAACAGCGAGGACCATCACAAACTGACCTCCCCTTCTCGTTATTATACTCATTCCTCATTTCCAGTTTCTGATTATATTTTATTCCCACTGATTCCCACTTGCATGTTTAAATGTTTTTTCACTCCCAGTGATTTTTCACTGGCAGTTTTTGGTAAGAAGAGAACCAGCGTCTGCAATTGCCTTATTTAATTCTATGTCTTTATGTGCGATATCACCCACGCAAATTGTATTAAATGTGTCTGAATGCGTGAGTAATTATGAGTAACATCTCATCTCATCTAGAAGATGATGCCCCATGTCAGAGGTAAAACGCTTGCTTCCCCTCTAATTTTGTTCAAACAGCGACAGAAGAGCTCTGTGTCCTTGCACAGATAAAGTAGAGAGGCATGAGATTTCTAATCACTGCTCAGAGTACAAACTGCTTCTACATAATATTAACATCTGTGATTAACGCGGGCGAGGTGGGCTACATCCTCGGATATTAGTTTGAATGATGTGATTGCTGAACCTCTAACATTATTATATAAGCAATCCTTAGAAGAATACATTTTACCCTGTGAACGGAAAGATGCATAACCCAGTGCAACTTTTAAAAGGGAAACACATCATTACCGTACATTCCCTTTAACTCTCGAGTGGAAATGAAAACAATGAGATGAGCCTGTTAACTTTCAGTCTCATTTATAGCATTTAACAGGATTACTGACATCAAAATTAGATTCCTATTGCAAAGAGAACCACGTTAGGGACACAGGATGGAGGATACAGGCCTCCAGCTGATGGTGGTAAATGGTGGCACTTGAGGCTGGAAACCAGTGGCCTCAGGGATCCGTGTTGGGTCCTGTAGTCTTTAATAATAATGATGATAATGTATAAAGGATGTGCCTAGTGCAATACAGTCTGAATCATATTGCTGCAGACGACCCAAACATTTTTTTTATTAGTTATTGAGGACACTGACAAAGCCAATCTTCCAGAAGATCTTTGTGTGATGAGTAATAGATGCGATCAGTGGTTACTGAAATTAAATCCAGGAAAATGAAAGCAGGGAAATCAAAGGATAGCCGTTAAATATTCAGTTGGAGGAGCAAGGGTGGACAAAGGATTTAAGTGAGTCAGGGTTATAAAAAGGAACGGAAAGGTGAAAGAAGCATCAAAAAAGAAAAACTCACTTAAATTTCAAATCGGTTCCAGATGGATTTTTTAAATTCTAATATGATGCTCGATAGGTTCATGAATAATCATTCACCATGTACACATTCACATGGAATATGTGGTGTATGTCTCATCACGTATGATCAACAGGTTCTTATTAAGAGTTAATTAGAGTTAAGTTATCGCACAGATGTACATCTGCCAGTAGATGAAATATATCAACTCTCAACTGTGTAGTGGAAGCTTATCTGCGTTGAGATTCCCCTCCTGCCATCAAGTGCTGAAAAAAACTATAACACCTACTGGCTTTTCATCCTTTTTTCAGTCTTTGGACAGTATGGTTTCTAATTAAAAAGGTCTTCAAAATGTAGGTTTAACAACTTAAGGAAGGAAATGCTGAGGATGAGCCAATTTTAATCAAAGTAATAACCTTATTGTGATGCCAGCAGGCGAGCGTAGTTTCAAGGAAGTCGTTATTAATTTCAACTTTTATTCATGCCAACCACTTACAGAGTGAAAGCCAGGAAATGCTTTGCCTACAAAGTCAAAGGAATGTCAGTGAGATTTCTTCATTGATATTTCTCTAGTTCTAAGCCCAACTGTGGAAGGTTGGATTGCGTAAAACATGCATATCTAAAATTAAGCTTCTTTTAGTTATGGAAGTGCGGGCGAGGCACGCCCTCATGCTGTAGATGGATGGCAGTCCAGCTTTGAAGTAAGAGATGTTTTATTTTCATCACTGAGGCGTACGTTTTTTTTTTTTAAGAGAAAATGCTATTTTTTCTTAATGACAATCCTTTACACTCACTCCTCCGGTCTGTAATCGTTTATTATTACTTTAACAGATCATAATGTTGATGTTCGAAAGTGGCTTAATTGAGTCATATCACCACTGTCGGTGTGAGGTCAGTAGTTGCCAGCTCTGTGGGTTGCCAGTTAGGGAAGCTGTAGTCAGCCTTTTGTCCAATGAAGCCTTTTTAGGGGGGTTCTGTTACTCCAGAAGAAGATCAACATTAATAATTCACATATGTGCTCAAAGTGCTTGAAAAATTAAGACTCTTCACTTTCCCAACAGGAGGCATTTCTGTTGTCACATCGCACAATAAAAGCAGAGTCACAGTACTGAGAGAGGGAGACACGTACAGTATGCTCTAACTCACACACAAGCAGATGCATTAGTAGAAACACACGGGGATTAAATCCATTCAAATTACACTGGAGAGTCTCATAAATACACGGCCCTCAAGAGGAAACACACACAAACAAACACACACACACACACACAGAAACACACAAATAATAAATGTTCCTTATCTTGGAATAATTCATGAGGTCACAGCGGACCAGATTGTGTGGTATCACAACTTCATTCACTGAGATGTTGGTCACGTTTCATAAAATGCAGATAGTGAATTGACACAGTCGTTTCTGCTGAGAGTGGGAAACTCATGCGTGGCATTACGGAGATGGAAGATGATGGACGGCAGACAAAAACACGGGACGTTTTTATGTTGAGATAATTCAGTTTCATGGTTTGAAGCGTTATGGAAGAGTACAATTTCTACATATCTCTGTGGGGATGATCCACGTTTTTAGCTCACGACAGGCTGTGGTGTGTGTGTGTGGACATTATATCACAACTACGGTGTTATTTGGCCCGACAGGTTGTGACGTAATCAACACGGACTGAAGTGAGCTATTGCGTTAATGAAACAGTCAATAAGTATGAAAATATGAAATTTGTTTTATTAACAAATAATAAGATCCACAATAAAATAGCAACTACATGAACATAGCGAGGTTATAGCGAGATGGATGCTATACAAGCAGCTAGCATATTTACTTTCGTCAAAGGCAGGACAGCGTTACATTGATTTCATTATTTGGCTCTTTTGCTAATTATTTTGAGACAGTTTCTTGCGTTTCGGTATCCAACGGCTCTGGAGAGACGTTTCACACGCTTGGCCATAAGCAACCTCGTGTCTAGTGGATGTTGGTGCTGCGTAGGCAGCGATTGGTGTATTGACGTAGCTCTGCATGTTGTTTCTTTCTGGAGTCGGGCACTGCTCAGCTCAGTCCTCCATTGACATTAAATGTTTCCACCATGTGGTAGGTTTTAGCAGCTGTTTCATCTGTAACCTGGTCCGTGTTGGCGGAGGTGATCCCCCCCCCCACATTAGTCTACGGAGTGTTATTAGAAGATGCAGCAGGGGTATGTGGGTATTGCATCATGACTATGAACCAATCAGATTGCTTGATTTGACCTACCCATTTAATAATTTGTTTTGATTGTTATGTATCAAGTGGTAAAAGACGTCACAACAGTCTGAGAAGAAAGCACCATGGTTGTTGATCGGCTATGAAGACTTGAAGGATCCAGTATGTGGATGCTGGATCAAGGAAATCTATCAGAGTTCAAACAGGTGGATCGGCCCATTAAATTGCTTGCACTTTAAGGATTTATTTGCAGTAACATTTTGAGCAATAGCCTCTACCTCAGAATCATCAAAGCTTGACAAACTATTACAAGCTTCCTATATTGTAAAGTGAATTTTAAGAACTTCAAACTAAAAGAAACCCAGTTGGTTTGAAGCAGTGAAATTGTTACTATGCCTACCGGAGTAATGTAAGACTCTAATGACTCTCTTTGCCAAGAGTGTAGTTGCTCTGTTGTAAGTATGTCATATAGTTTGGTTCATAGCAGTACACAAGCCAGATGAAAATGATGTTTGTATATTGCAGGGACTAGGTGTTTGATTTGGTCCTCATCACACATGTCAGGCAGTGCAGAGGTCTCTTCCTCACACTAAACAACCCTTCAGCTGCAGTCGTGCTGCTGGGCATCATATACTTAAAGTGTATGCTGCTGCCATGATGGATGACTGTATGGAAAGCCTGTAGAACTGAAAATATAATGAACACACAACGCGCAGAACTTCCTGGGGAGGTCTAAGCTTGGTTTTACTACAAGAGATGTGCATTTGTTTGGCATATTCATGATGTCACATGATAATTCATGTGAACGACGTTAACAGGCAGAATCAGACATTTGTAAATGATATGTTGGTTAATTAGCATTCCTTGTATTCACAGGCATCATTTGTATGTGCATGCTTCATCATTCTAATCAAAGAATGCAAGTTGATGATGAATTTACAGTTGAATCTATGGAGTGTGTGGTGTCCCAGTCTCACCTCAGATTACATCAGATTGCATCATTTAGGAAATATCTTGAATTGAGTTAACTTCTCTTATCACCATTATGAACTCTAAATGATCATACATGACGAAACATGCACCACATATTCCAACCCCCATAGCAGAGTTTAAGCTGTGGATTGCAGAGATAATAAATGAAACGCTATGGAAAGATGTGAAGACTTTCAAAGTCATACAGAAATCAAGTCATGCTCCAAAAATTGGAGTTGTGTGACAGAAAAAACAAAACTTATTACGTGTCTTATTTTATAGACATTTTATTATTCTCTTCTGCTTTTATTGTTCTGATTTTGTTCTGCTGAAATCTTTAATACTAATTATTTATTATTGAATTACTTATTTTTTAAATCTCTTTATTTAACAGATTTTTTGCAACTCATACAGCCACATTCATTCACTCATATTATATTGCAAAAAGACACATCGTTTGCCAAGAATAGAAAAGGGGAACGTAAACAACAATAAATAAATTTAGTATGTTTATAAGAAAAAAGAAACAAGAACCATTGATATTTCTTCTATAATACACATGTAAATACCCTTCCAATGAATTTGAAGCTTTTAAGTGTCTTAAAAAAGTAGTTACTAACAAGTGGGGCTAGCCGTGCACACCATGCGTGAGGAGAGGTAGATGTACTGAGCCCCTAGCTAAGATCACTCTGAGCAGCATGCACTATACACAATCAATATGTGCACAGTTGAAAATTAAGGATTTACTGTGTGTTTTTCTTCTTCAGGTAATTCACTTTATTTATTTATAAAGAGAGCTGTTCGGTGAGGTCTGTCTTGATTGGTGGCCAACTGGGAGCATATATAGCAAAAATAAAATTGGTCCCAGTATCAACCCCTGAGGGACTCCACAATGTACTAAAGACTGATAAAGAAATCTGATTTATCGAATGAGAACAAAACCACAACAAAGCCATCCTGTATATACCGACCCAGTGCTCCAGCTTAAAAGATCATTTCTCACCCTAATAAGCACAGTCTCAGTACTGTGATGCTGTCTATAAGGTGACTGATTTTGTCATTTTTTGTCAACACTATGAGGAATTGTAGGGAGACTGAGTTCTCAAGGAGTTTTGCAATAAAAGGTCATTCTGAAGATGGTCTGTTGTTGCTGAATTCTGATGGGTCACGGCTGGGGTTTTTATGTTCATAAATGTTATGGGTTGAGATGGACCAATAAATAAGTAGCCATTAATTTTAATAGCATGACGAAAAGCAAAGAGTATGTAAACCTCTAGTAAAGTAATAGTCATTATTTGTAGAAGTTATGCTGTAGAGGGTTTATTGCATGCAGGGAATTCCTCTGCCATCATAACCTGCTGTGGATCTCAGCGTTTATCTAAGTAAACACTTTCAGGGATATTGAATCAATGCCGCTCCCAGGTACAATAATGAAGTTTCGCATTTAGAGGAAGATGGCAGAGCAGGTATCATGTTGGATAACACTGAAAAAAATCTATTACATCCAAAGCCCCACAGTTGCGTGTGCCTATTTCACCCCCAACAATCGAGGCAATTTGCACATAAATAGAGTCATAAAGCTCCATAATGCTGAACAAAGAAAAGGACTAACCGCTGAATGGTGGCTCGGGAAAGCAAAGTGTGCTAACTTTGTGTGATGCTCACTTGGTGCCCTTGGAATGAAAAGTTAAGGCCTCCGTGATAATGGGGCAGTCAATCAAGATTTGAGCAGAATGGATTATGGGAGTTGGCCAACTGGGCCTAGGGAGAGAGACAGTGTGTGTGTGTGTGTGTGTGTGTGTGTGTGTGTGTGTGTGTGTGTGTGTTAAAAAAGAGAGGATTCCCTGCAAAGTGGCAGAAAAAGGGATTTCTTAATAGAGCTAAAGGCATCTGTCAGGAATTGACTCGCACCAACGGCATTCTGGGATAGATGCAGCAATCAGAGTCCTCGTTTCATTCTCTCCCTGTCTTCTCACTTAGACACACTTACCGTACAGTGTGGCTCCACACTTGGAACAGCGCTCCTGAGTGTTCAGGTCCCGTCACGGTGAACTGGGGAGCTGAAGGTAAGGCCATGGTGTCGTTCCCATCAGCCCACTGAGGGAAGCGTGAAGGGGGAGAGTCAGAGATTTCTCTCAGGTGTTTATCTGGCAGTCACATCCCTCAATCAGCTTCCTAAAGTCAGTGTATGACTTGGCAAGTGAACACAAACACACCGTCATCACCGTGTTCTCCCCTTGGGATTCTTGTCACTATATCACAAGCAATCACATGGGATTACATCCAAACCCTTTTACAATTAACCTTTTTTTCTTTGTCACATTCTCATTCAATACGTTGTTATAAAAATATCGATTGCAGCCACTAGAAATATCAAAACCCAAATAAAAACCCGAACTGAAGTAAAACTTCATGCCGTGGTTTCTTTCTCGTGAAACGTGAGAACGTGTCGGGTTTTGCAGCAACATAATTTCGTGAGCACGGGGACATGAAACGTGTTTGCTCTGGAAGTTGCACATAAATCGACTCGCAGTGAGACGAATGCATCACGCACGCCAATGAAGCCCTGCAAAGTACACAGTCTGTACAGTTCCATTAAGGCAATTACTGGTCGCCTTGAGCAAATTCGGTGCAGGAAAGCAAAAATGTGCCAGGAAAACTCACAGGGGAACTCTCGCCCCCTCCGGTAGGATTCGTCATTTAAAATAACCTGAAGAAAATGTCTACACTTGGTGCTCTGATCACCACCACTGCCTCCGGAACGTGTTGCCAAATCACCTGGGAAATAACAGCAGCAGCGCGGCTCAGCTGCCTGGTGAAGAACAACACAAATAATGCATAAATGTCTGTGCAAAAGCTGCCAACATGAACGCTTCCTCTGCTCACAAGCCTGTTAAAACTAAACCTACAGTAGAATTCTCAACACATCTTAATGTGTTCAAGTGAACCAGTCAGCAGGCCAGTAAGACACTGGGCAAGTTCAAGACATCTCCAGTTTTTACCTAAAAGCCTTCATGCCGTATCTGTCATGTTGTTCTCATCGTGCCTTCTTATAACAAAGAGAAGAACAGGAGGAGAGAAAGTGGGTGTAGTTGAGGGACAGTGGAGGACGGAAGGTGAAAAAGAAAGAAGAGAAGGCGTAGGAGGGCGGCATCAGGTGTATGCCGTTTCTCCCCTGCCGGCTTCCTAATCTGTTATTTTGCTGTTGGCAGAAAGCTCAGGTGCGTTGCTGTCAACAGGGGCATTAGTGGTCAGATGGCCCTTTGTTGCCAGGACCTCTGATTCGTCCAGGCTAAAGCCTAACGGCCCCCTGGGTATTTTTAGTCATGTGTGTGGATTGCACTGACAGGGGTCAGTCATCTGGTCTGAACCACCTGGGAAGGATGTCAATTCCAGTCAGGATGGGGCCAAAATGCTCTCCTGAGGTGTTTGCTTTTTCCGTGTTACACAACCTGCGCTGTTTACACAGAGAAAAAATGAGATCAGTGTTTAAAAACTTTTGCTTGCAAGAGCAAAACGTGGTTATCTGCTGAAACTGGGCCGATGAAATGCAACGGGAACATAGGAGGAAGTCAGGTGATCTAGTATAAAGAGTTTTTTAGGTTGCAGACTAGACTCCAATAGTATTTAACCACGGCACTTATGTATATATGAACTGTGTTATGTATAGATAGATAGATATTTGTGCTAACTCAACCTACCAAGTAGTTTTGTTACCTAAATACATCCAGTATTTTTGTTATCTAAACATAACCAAATAGTTTTGTTGATGGTTCCCTGTTTCAGAGGAGGAATTATGACATTTTTAATATCCGTCAGCAGCTTGCAATACATAATTAAAATGACTAATGGCAAGATTTTTTACAATCAATACACAATAATTTGAATTGTGTTTTTTTTTTTGGACACGTAACCACTATCACTACGACAAAGGATAATTTTTTACACTGACTTGGGAGTGTTTGGAATTATATTCCAGGACGTTGATGGGAAAAATAAGATCGTAGCCTCGTTTCGCAGCTGCTTCAACAAAACAAAATCTGGATCCGCCAATATCGCTCAACGACAATCGGCAGTCAGTTGTCTGGCTTCTCTAAAAGTTATATTTGCTCTGCGCCTCAAGCACTGTGATATGATCCAAACTGGGTGTTATGATTGGTTGCACCTCTAGAAAGCAGATAATGCCAATTATGAATAGAGAACCAGGGAGAGAGGAGTATGAGATAATGCAAAGGGAAGAAATGGAGAGCGGCAGGAGGAGAGTGATCGCCAGAGGAAGGGTCGCGTCTTCTTCGCTGCTTAATTAACGCCGCCATACTCACCACCTCCAATCTCAAGAGCCATTTCTGATTCTCTGTCTCTTTTCTCCCTGACTGCACTTGCATTCACTGAAGTCATGGTTATCTTTTAATTAAAAATTGCAGATTATAGACAGATTCCCGTAGCCGCCGTGACATTGTCACAACAGCAACACTCATGCTTATTGGTCATTAAAGCAGTACATTAAGGAGATGAAACAACGACATCCAGCTTTTTCATCCTTAGTCCTGTCGTCTCCGTACATTTGTGTATTTCACTTTTTCCAAATGAGCAGTGGCTGCTCTTCCCTTTTGCAGCGGGACAACTTATACTCTACCACCGGTCTCTTCCCACCCAGCTGACACCTCCCTCCGTCTGTGGCTCTCCTCTTTCCGTCTCACGGAGGGAAGAGGAGGTGAGAATGAGAGCGTGGCTGGAGTATCTCCCAGCGGACACCACGCATGTGGACGAAATCACGCTCCTGGCCACACACAACATATTTCTCTCTGATTAAGAAACCAGCCATGAAAATATCGGCTCAGATCAAATAGTTTAATTGTCTTAATGCTCCCTGTTTTTGTTATTATTGGCTTACAGCAACTAAAGCTTAGTATTTTTTATGAATGTTACATTTTGGTAGTTATATGTGTAACGTATAGGTCCTGCTGGTCACATGCTCTAAACCACTGGGGGTAGCCAGCATGGTGCCTGTGAGCACCTGGTTGTGCACAGGGAGCTAATGAGTCACCTGTAGGTGCGTTCTAAAAATAGCACAGGTAGGGTTGTCCAGTGAAAGTGTTCTCGCTGAGGCCAGTGTATTTATAAGTGTCTGTCTGCTGCACGTTTTCACCTCTTGAACCAAACGATCGTACTGGCTGAGATGTTTCCTCCCACGCGAAATCTCACGATCCCACAAAGACGTACTTGAACCGTGCTTGAAGAAATTGCTGCTGAAACTCAGAGAGCCAGTCAAATAATACTAGTGATGCTGTACAGTCAGTGAAAGGTTAAGAAAAACAACAATACACAAAAAAGTGACCATTGTTATTTCTTAACATGTTGATAATATGTGTTCATTCAAAATTTTGGCCTAATGTTACACATTGCCCCTTTAAGAAACAAACAGCAGCCTTCCCTTCATCTCAATCATTGTGTTGAGCATAATCATTTTGTTTTTATGTTAGCAATTATTATCCTTTAAAAATGTAACTGTAGAAACACATTAATATGTAAAATACATTTCAGTGAGGGATGTATTATATGCAGTATATTACAGAAAAACAGCAAGCCTTTTTCAGAAGACCGTATTTATTTAAAATATTGAATGAAGTCTTTTAGTAAAAAACGTGCAATAATGTAGTTGAAATACCGAGTTACCAAGGAACAAATACGTGGGAAAAATGTTGAACCAAGTATTCACTCAATTTCTAAAACCAAGTATTTGCTCAATTAAAATGATTTTGGTCTTTTACTTTCAACCTTGCGAATGGAGAAAGTGGAGGTAAAGGTGAGAGAGAGGAAAGAGGAGGGGTGACAGACAAAGAGTGAGGACATGAATTGGCCGTCTAAAGGGCAGCCGATATGCTGAAAATGTCACATTGAGTTCCTCCTGTCTGGCAGGGAAAACATCAACAAGTGAATTAGTGGCAGTTTGGACAAACATTAGTCAAAGCTTTCCTTTTCAATTTTTGGAGGTTGTTCAGTCTTTAATTATTTTATTCATACAGAATTCTTTTTAACCAAAATGTGCATTTACCTGCTGAAGTTCCAGTTATTCAGCTAGAAATGGTTGTCTGTCTGAGGCTCGTGTCTCTGTGTGAGCGTCTATATAATCTGTCTTGGGTGATAAATCTGAGCTTTCTGTTCTCCCTCCTGTGTCTGTGTGGACGTTTGTTCTGTGTGTGAGGTTGGAAGGTGGCAGTGATTAATTGCACCATAGGATTCAAACAAGCGTTGTTTAATTAAATCCTCCGATAATGTCAGAGTTTATGTTTGTTGGGCGACAAAAGGTTGGGCCTTCTGTATCCCCTCAGCTGTTTCCCCCACTATTAATCACAGTGTGTGTGTGTGTGTGTGTGTGATAGCAAATGTAATTTACAGCTCCTCAGGGCAAATAAAAATCAAAGGGCAATTGAATATTAATGGAAATGTTTTGGAAATGTTTTTCGGATCACAGTGTAAACACGTCACATTAGATGCTGCAGCCGAAGCTGTTTGTTTGTGACGCTGGTCCATTTCAGTCCCGCCTCCAAGCTGGATTTCAATTCAATAAAATAAATATTTATATAGCTCCAGATCATACAAAAGAAGTTGACAAAAAAAATTACAAAAAACAAATCAATAAGTGTAAACAGAGACATCCACACGTGTATAAATAAAATAAATATACACATACAAACAAGCATACTGTGCAAATACTCTGTAATAATTTGAGCAAATGAGTGAAAAGGAAGGTATTTAGTGAAAAAAAAATCTAGCATGCTAGCATGTAAATACACTTTTAACGAGAATGGAACCAGGGGGACTCCTCCGAGATGTCCTACAAAATTGCAAGCGTGTGGCGTTTAGGGCACTTTCATTCATGATTGCAGGCCCTAATGCAACATATACATAACTACAGGTCTGAATACGCCCTGAGATCAGCAGGCAAACTATTACACTCTTTTGTTGCATAAAAACTGAAAGCCCCCTCATGGAGATTTCCACCCTGTGACCACCGAGATCCGCTGGGCTTATCGGCTTCCTTCAGACAGATCCGATGTATTTGATGTCTCTCCGCTGTTATTTGCAAGTCATAAGATCGGAATGTGTGTCCAGACATCATCAAACCCTGTGAGGCCACTTGTACACAGTACGGGTTTGCATTTCACTGTATCCCCAAATTATTTGGATCTGATTTGCAAAATTTCATGTGACTTTGTAAAATCAATCTATAACTATCTGCCAAACAACAGACTTGTGTTGGCAGTGTGAAAAAGGCTGACAGCATGCTGGAGATGTACTGTAGAACCAGACCAGCAGGTGCTTTGGAAACCAAAAGGTGTTTTTACAATCGTCTTCTGTGATCGATGGATTATTTTGTTTGTGAGATTGCAGTTATTGAACCTGCTTATATAAACGCATGCTTGACATTCTCTGAGGCAGATTGTAAAAAAAAAAAAAAGCCTCTGATTCTGGAACTGTTGCTTAGTTTGGAAAAAAGGCTTGGTGATGATGCCGATATGTTTGCTATCAAAGGTTACTCCAAGGTCGTACTCGTAATCTTTACCCTTTTATTCTCCTCCTGCATTTACACTTCAAAGTTAGAAAAATTGTTCACAAAGTGATTGTTCACATGTAGATTTCTTCTGTGTGTGTGTGTGTGTGTGTATGTGTGTGTGTGTGTGTGTGTGTGTATGTGTGTGTCAGTTATTAAACAGTACACCCCTCTGTTCTGCTCAGGGTACCACCACAGCCTCCCCTCCTCCCCCTACACCTCCTCGGCTGGACCTGATGGTCAGAGGCTGCCTCCGTCCGGCACCCTCTCCTCTGAATACCTGAACCAGGGCGGCTCCTTCAAGGTCCTTCTCGTCATCTGCAACACAGCAGGATCCGGCCAGCAGGCTGTCAGGTGAGCTGCCTGCTCAATTTTCAACTTTGCAAGTTGTATATCATGCTTCCGTGCCAGGAAGCATGATATACTCTGTGACCTCAGGTAACGCCATGACCGTGATATATCCCATGCCTGGAAGACCACCTGGGCTCAAGGATGAAATGATTAGATTTCAGTGATCAAAGGTCAAAGTGACCTAACAAAACACATTTTTAGCCATAAATCTGTTTTCCCACACACTTGCGATTTTTTTATTTACAATTGTAAATATATGATAAAGACCAGCAGGGGGCGACCCTAGTTCTCACTTGATTTATTACCTCAGTAAACATTGTGAACATGAGTTTATGGTCTCAATCTCTAATTCCAAGTCTTCTTCAATACAGCATGATGTTCATTTATTAAACGATGGTCCCGTTTAGAGTCAAATAGACGATTAACAATGCTTCAGGGCGTGGCTACCTTTATTGACAGGGCGCCGCCACAATCTGAGAGTTGAAAACTATTGTCCACGAACGGGTGACGTCAAGCTGACCAGATCCACTATTATAGACAGTCTATGGCTGAGTCATTTAACCAGCAGACAGGATTCTTCATTGGTGTTAACCATATATTGTGCACAGAATTAGGGCTTCATCTTGTGAATTGGTTTGGTTAAACAGCAGAAGAGCCGGTAACTTAGATCTATTTTATGGGATTGTGTTTAAAGGTCAGTCGTTTAAGGTCACTTTAGTCTTTTAGGGCTTGTTCAAGTACAGCTGTTGAGACATCTTTTCTCCTGGTCCACTGTGTCTATAGACATAAATTGAACACCTCATTTATTCTCTCCCACTTTCAATATCACCGTGCGACTTTGACCTGTATATCAGTTGCATGAACGTCACAGACTGGGCTGCTTCTATTTACCTCGAGCAGCTCGAGCTCCCACTCAGCTGTAGCTGAAAGCTGACAGCCCAGAAAGCTGAGACTGATTCTAACAATGCAGCTGAAATTGAAGCGTTTAACCTACGATATTAGGTTTTATCAGTTGCCGTTATGCTAACAGGGGTAGGCGGTCGGCACCCAGAATGCAACACAGTTTGACCGAACAACCAGTGGAAGCAGCTGTGGTGCAGCTACAGCTGGATGGCTGCTTTTTGTTTGAGCTGCGTTGTAATGTTTATGGATCAATGTCCCACATGGACTGAACGGCAACATACAGTCAATGAGAGGAGAAATGACCTGATCATGTCTGCACCTCCCAGCCGTGACGTCGTCACTGTAGGCAACATCACAGATATTAAAAGGTTGGAGTCTGGTTATGAGTGATTTATGCAGCAATTCCAAGTAAACGCATGATTATTTTACAGCTCCTTCAAAGATGAATTCCCTACACTCCAAATTATCGAGGTTAAAGCAGGAAACACGTCTGATATAATATAATAAAAGAGAAGTGAAAACATTTTAAGATCACAGTGGTAAATCAAACATTGGTCACGTCTTGGATGAAAGTTAGATTATTTCTTGTGAGAATTCAAGAGTGATATTTTCTGGCTGGGTCACTCCCTTCCTGCTGTGTTTGTAGAGACACAGTCATGATGCAAACACAATGTTCCTCATCCCAGCAGCACTCTGTCAGCTGCTGTAGTTAATTACAGTAAATGTAAGTGACTATAATGTTCCTGAACCCGTTGAGAGACTCTGCATGCTTTTTAACCCAGAGGATTTGACCCAGGGAGGGCCGTGTCCATCAGAGTGCCCGCTTAGGATTGTAGTAGCTTTCAGACAGTAATCCTCTGATACTAGGGGATGCTAAGAAAATATGCCCATCACTATTATTAGTGCTTTTAGATGGTGAAGAGGACTCAGATTTCCCTAGAGGGATCAAACCAACCTATTATTGTCTCAGATGTATTCACATTGTCTCTTCAGTCACCATGTCTGATAACAGGCCTATAAAAGGCCTAATAAAGTCAAAAGGTAATAAACAAAGGTGTTTCTCTTTGTACTTTATTCATCTCTAACCAAAATCAATGGAAGTTTTTAGTTGCGATGTAACTACTACAAGACTTTTAACGACAAATCGCAGTGATGTCCGAGGATCAGGCAAATGAAACTCCCAACATGGAAACCAGTTTATTCACGAACCTCTCTCTGTGCTCGGTGCCATTGTTGAAGCAGCACTATTGTTTGAAATATGATTGTTTTCCCTTAACTTGTAACTCATGAGTCCTGCCAGACAAACTTGCAATTATTATACTGAGAGACAAAAAAACACAGCACCACAAACTAGAGCCCGACCGATAAAGGATTTTGAAGGCTGATACCAATACAGATGTTTGTTGATTTAAAAATCCGATATTCCGATATATCGGCCGGTATTTTTTAATTTTTTTTATTTCAGAAACACGTAACAAAACATTAACAGATTTCCCTAACATTAGTTATTAGCAGTTATTTATGAGTCTTCACTAAAATAATATGATAATGCAGTTTAAAAATAAACTTTATTTTATTGTCACAGAGGAACATCAAAATATATTAAAGTTCTGATAAATAAAATGTATTAAAATACAAACTTAAGATATAAAACACTTGGTAAGCTTCATAAATATAACTTCGAACAAGACTGGAGACAAATTCTGTTAAGTTCTATAAGGGTGTTTCGTCCGTTTTTATTTTATCTTTAAAATATTAATTTATCGGCCATTATAAATGCCGATACCAATAGTTTGGAAAATGCCTAATATCGGCTCACCGATATATCGGTCGGGCTCTACCACAAACTTCAGCCTCCATTAGACTACAGCATTGATCAACGCCTCTATAAAACATTCTTACCTTCATGAAGTTAGGATTTACTGCAGGTGTAATTTATAACTATGTTAGTTTGGACGGGTGTGAACGTTGTAACTGTAATCTTCAGCTCCGTACGTCCGAATAACCGGAGCGAGATCCTGAAGTTCATGACAAACGCCACCGCCTCTCCCATTATCCTCATATATACCAGCCTCTGATATAGCCAGAGGCAGCGCCAGCCTTGAGTTAACCAAGAGACAGAGAACCCATTACAAGGCATTGATGCACAGGTGATATACTGGTTTTCTCTACTTTATGTGGCCCCTGACCCCACATAATATCCCTTCAAGTCAGTTCAGGACACAAGGCGCTGACAGTAAAGCCTTGATGCACTCCAACACCTGACAGCTTGACAGATGTGTTGATGACACAATAAGTTGCGGTGACCTTTACTCCGGCACCTGCTTACATTTTGTGGAAATTAATTTTTGATTTGTAATGTGGATGACTTTCCATGTTTACCGGTCTTCGTCATTTTGATTATTTCCTTCTTCTTTTCACCCCCTCCCCTCCCCTCTCTCAGGTTTGGACCTCCATTTCTCATGCGTGAGGACAGGAGCGTCTCCTGGGACCAGCTGCAGCAGAGCATCCTCAGCAAGCTCTATTATCTGATGCTGAATGGATCCCAGGCTCAGGTAATGCCCAGACCCCGTCACCAATAACATATCATCCACTCTATTTCTGTGCCCTGGACCTTTCAGCTCAGGGGTTCCCAGACTCAGGTGGACCAAATTAAAATAGCAGTGCAGAGCCGTTAGTAGGAAGTTTAATCAATTTCCATTAAGGTTGGGATTCTGTGTTTGAATTAAATAGCTCCCATTGGCTGTTTACAATTATCTGAGTCACATTCCGGGCTAAAAATACATTTTGATGATGATGGTTTAAAAATAAAAATGACTATTTCCTAAATGTCCTACTTATCTGAGTAAATACTTCTCTGTTGAAGTTACTCCGACTACAGTGTGATGGCTCCTTATTGTTGATTACACATTGTAGTTTTATTCATGCTTAGTCGTCCCACCTGATTAATACAATTAAAAGTGAATGTGCTGTAGTTCATTCTGTGTCTGAGTGCAACTCCTGCTCTGTCGTGCCGAAACACTTCATTCATTAAGAGAACAGAAAAATGGAAAAATTGCACAATTCAATATGTGCTGTGCATATATTTGATTTAATCACTGCCCACTTATAGCCAACTAACACAAATCCTCGTCTTTACCTATGTAAGAAGTTCTGTATTTCAGTGTCTCGCGTGTTAGAAATCTACCTCTGCTTCCCCTGACAAGTTTCTCTCCACTTGATCTGCATCACCATGAGCCCAAAGCCACCGCTCCAATACTCAAAATACAGACACTCAAACACACACATGTCCTCACTGCTGCTCTCAAGTTGCCATGGGCAACACCGTGGTGACAGGCAATACTTGAAGTGGCCTTATCCGGAGCGAGCAGCTTTCAGGTTCATAAGAAAAGAACTGAGGTGGTGTAGAAAGAGAAATATCGGCCCTTTATGTCCTGATCTCTATCTCAGTCTCTACGTTACCTCCTCAAAGCCTCTCAGGCCAAATAGAAACGGGTCGGACCTTCACTTGAAAAGATGCTTTTAGCTGAAAAGTACATCAATATCTGAAGGGTGCAGGTCTTCATTTTTTGCTGATGCTTTCATCTCATTTGAAAGGGAAACGTTGGGGGCGAAACATACAAACTGTTATCACTGTTTTACATTGGGAACCTCCAACAATAAATACTACATACTACATACTCTTAGTTCGCCTGACAGGCAGCAAGTGTGCTATGCTGCCATTAGTTTGGTCATCCTTGTTTCTTCTTTATGAGATGTTTTGGTGCCACCCAGAGGTTTATTCAGGAAAATACAACTTTTGTTTCAGCAAATGAAAAAATAAAAACATAACTTCAGTTGTTTCCTTTGACTGTCTTGCATGTCAAAAGCCAATGCTGATGCAGCGCCAAGGGCCATGCCTGGTCTGTATGAAACGGTGAAAAGGTTTACAAATTGGATGTTAATGTGTTGGAAAACTTCCATACATGCCTTTGTCACCACACCATGGTCACTTATTGGCTTTAATAAATAATTTAATATTTTACCATTCAGATATTTCAGATGACGTTTTTTTAATCTTTTTTGTGATTAACATTTTTTTATTTCCATTATTCCAACAATACAATAACAACAGTAATCCCCCCCCCACCAAGCAAACCCCTCCCAAGCCACCACCACCCATGCTGATCCCTTTCTGGTTACAATCCTCTACCACTGTGCTCCTTCATGTACAGCTATTACAGGTACACTCTTTGTATCGATGTAGACTTAACAACATAACTATAACACATATAGACACAGAAAATAACTCCTATCAAGGTCAACACCTCAAATAAGTAAAGTGAGCACTACATCAAAGAGATAATTGGTTAACAGAAAATAAATAAATAAAGATAAAGATAAAAAATAAAAATAAGACGGAGCACCGTTATGTATTTATCCACAACAACTTAAAACTTGCATCTCTCCACTATATAATCCCCTTTAGGGGCCCTTAAAAAAAGTTTACGTATTTTCCCCACTTTGCTTCATATAGATCCAGTCTTCCCAATCGTTTATATGACATTTTTTCGAATGCTGCAACTCGTGCCATCTCCACAGCCCACTCTTGAAAAGAGGGCACTCCCTCCGTCTTCCAGCCCCTGATAAGTATTTGTCTGCCAATCATGATACTGGTTTGTACATAATTTTTAATATGTTTGTCCTGTCCTGTCAGGACTGAATGATCACCCAAAATAAATAATCTAGGGCTAAATGGCATTTGTATCTCTGCAATCTCACACAGATTATCATAAATATTAGTCCAGAATTGTTGGACTTTATCACATGACCATAAAACGTGAACTAAACTACCTTCCTCAGACTTACATCGCCAACAGTTTGATGTGGGTAATAATCCTAATCTAAATAATCTGGAGGGAGTCCAATAAAAACGATGTATAATTTTGAACTGAATAAGGCGTACTCTTGCATCCCTTGAGACTACTCTAATATTTTTACAAATTCTGTTCCAATCTTCATCACTAAATGTCAGGTTCAGATCCCTTTCCCATGTCTTCTGCAGGGCTGAAATGGGCCCGTTGCCAAGAGTCTGAATCATCATAGAATAATAAGCTGCTGCCTCGTGTCCCTTTCCATAACTCTTTATAATTTTATCTAGCAATTCTGCATTTTGGGGAGCCGAAGCACCGGACCCAAAAATCCCCACCAACATATGTCGAAGTTGCAGGTACCTAAAAAAGTGAGACTTAGGAATATTGAACTGTCGTACCAAATCCTCAAAAGATTTTAAGGAGCCATCACAATACAGGTCCCCCAATGTTACCACACCATTCTCCCGCCATATCTTCCAATAAATGGGGAATTTACCAATTCGTAATTTAGGATTTAGCCAGACACTTGAAGAAACATTTAGAAAGGGATCAAATTTAAATATTCGAGCAACCTTAGTCCAAATTAATTTGAGATGAGAGATTATTGGGTGTGTTTTTGCTTTTTTACTTAATTTAGTAGACAGGACTTGTATGGGTGATAGAGGGGCCATTACAGCTTGTTCCATACAGTACCACGGGGGGGCCCTTTCGGGAGGGAGAGACCAATGGATCAGGTGCCTTAAATTAAAAGCATAATAATAAAACAGCATCTTTGGCAGCCCTAAACCCCCTTTATCTGCTGGTCTTTGTAATTTACTGTGGTTCAAACGGGGGCGTTTACCATTCCAAATAAATGTCTTGGATATCCTGTCAAACCTTTTAAAATAATCATGGGGAATTTCTAAGGGGAGGGATTGGATAAGATAATTAAGTTTAGGAATACAGTTCATTTTCAAAACATTAACTTTACCTGCCATAGATAAATTAAGAGTTGCCCATCTCTCAACATCACAAGAAATTTTTTGTAATAATGGGTCAAAATTGATTTTGATCAAATCTTTCAGCTGTCTAGGAAATCGGATACCTAAATACATAATACCTTGCTGAGGCCACTGAAATGCACCTGGATGGAAGACAGTGGAGGGGCAATAAGCTGTCAAGGGGAGTGCCTCGGACTTGGACCAGTTCACCCTGTAGCCAGAGAATTTTGAAAATAAATTTATAATCCCAAGAAGACATGGTACAGATCTGCTGGGGTCGGATACCAGTAATAAAATGTCATCCGCGTAAAGCATTAACTTATGTACCATCCCCCCTACAGTAACACCCGGGAAATCAGTCGCCCCACGTATAGCTGCTGCGAGAGGTTCAATAGCTAGACAGAAGAGCAATGGAGAAAGGGGTGACCCCTGCCTGGTTCCTCGACCCAGCACAAAATAATCCGAAACAAACCCATTAGTCTGCACTGCTGCTTCTGGGTGCTTATATAGTACCTTAATCCATTTTATAAAAGTATTACCAAATCCGAACTCTTCTAAAATGTTGAATAGATACCCCCATTCCACCATGTCAAATGCCTTTTCGGCGTCCAGAGAAATCGCTGCAACTGGGGACTGGGCATCAGCCAACGCCCACATGACATCAACAAGGCGTCTAATATTATCTGAGGAGCTACGACCTCGAATAAATCCCACTTGGTCAGTATGGATCAATGATGTAATTACACTGTCTAATCGGTTTGCTAAGATTTTTGAAATTATCTTAACATCTATTTGCATTAGTGAAATAGGACGATAATTCTTGCATTCGTCCAAATCTTTACCCTTCTTAGGAACAAGACTAATAAGGGCCTGTCTCAGAGTTGGTGGTAGTATACCCCTTTCCAGCGCTTCCATATACACCTCTAGTAACGGTGAAGCTAGTTCTGTTGCAAAGCTCTTAAAAAATTCCCCAGTAAAGCCATCAGGCCCAGGTGCTTTACTCGAAGGTAAAGCCTTGATTACCCCTTTAATCTCCTCAATAGTAATATCTAAATCTAGAAAATCCCTCTGTTCGTCTGTCAGTTTTGGAAGTCCTAGTGGTTCTATGAACTTATGAATTTCTTCTTCACTAGAGGTAGATGCTGAACTATAGAGATTACTATAAAATTCTTTAAAGGCTTGATTAATATCTACAGTTGCAGTAAGCAGGTCCCCAGCCAGCGATCTAACAGCAGGGATAGTGGAGGCCAACTCCCTCTGTTTTATATAACTGGCAAGCAACTTTCCTGCTTTGTCTCCTGACTCAAAATATGTTTGTCTAGCCCTAAATAAATTAAATTCAACCTTTTGGGTTATTATGTTATTATACCGATATTTTAACTTTGTCAGTTTTCGCAAGCCGTCTTGTGTCATTTGTTGCTTCAATTCTGTTTCAGCCTGTTTAATTATCTTTTCCAATTCTAGCAACTCCCGTGTTTTAATTTTCTTATGGTATGACGTGTGTTGGATAATACGTCCCCTAATCACAGCCTTTAGGGCCTCCCATGCGACCCCCGCCGATGATACAGAATGCCAATTGATCTCCAAATAATCCTTTAGTTCTGTCCTTAGCCACTCTACATTTACTGGATCCTGTAGAAGTGAGGAGTTCAGACGCCATCTGTAACTTTTACTTCTCTCTTTCTGGGGCAATAGGTCCAAACTAACCGGGGCATGGTCAGAAATAAGGATACTCCCTATTTCACAATGCATAGCAGATGGGGTGAGTGCTTTAGATATTAGAAAAAAATCTATTCGGCTATAGGTCTTGTGTACTGGTGAAAGAAATGTATAATCCCTACCAGAGGGGTTCATGATCCTCCAAATATCTATTAATCCCAAAGATTTGCAAATTCTCTGCAATGTCACAGCAGCCTTTGGCACTTTACGCAACACTGCCCCACTGTGGTCAAGAGCTGGGTCCATTAACAGATTAAAATCTCCTCCCAGAACAACAGCATGATGCCCAGCATTTTGTAACTTCCTTTCAAGATCAGTAAAAAAAATTGGATCATCCAAATTAGGTGCGTATATGTTGGCCAAGATTAGCTTCTGAGACTGTATTTCAGCCAGTACAATAATCATCCTTCCCGAATTATCCTTAATTTGTTTGAGACATTTAAACTGTAAATGTTTACTAACCAAAATTATAACACCCTTGCTCTTACTAGAGCCTATGCTGTAAAAAACATGTCCAACCCATCCTGCACAGAGCTTCTCAGATTCCTCTTTTGACATATGTGTTTCTTGGAGAAACACCACGTCATAGTTTTTTTTCTTAAGCATGGTCATAACCTTTTTTCTCTTGACAGGGTTTCCCAGCCCATTTACATTCCAAGTGGAGAGACGCATTAAGCTTATTTGTGAAGACATGTCTGCCTACACATTAACAACACACAACCATTTATCAAAAGCAGTACAGTTACGAGGTGGTGGTGACTAAACGCAAACAACCCTATAAGACTAACAAAACAAAGAGTGTGCAACTGAACCTGAACTTTGCACACTTGTACCCCCACAGAAGTCCCTCCAACGGAGGTCCGACGGTCCGTGTCAGGTCCGCGAGGCTCCACTCGTCGTGATCCCTCCTGCACCGCTACCGAAAAAAAAAAAAAAAAAAGTCTACACCAGTGTCTTTAATAGACCGTTTGGGTGCGTAGAATGAGAATAGAAACCGCTCAGTCCAGTCACTGCATAGCATCTATGAAAGCCATGGCTCTCCGGGGACAATCGAAAGCTTTCTCACCCTCGTCGGTCTCGATTCTCAGCTTAGCCGGGAACAGCATCCTGAAGCTCACTTTCCGTTCATGGAATTTTTTTTTGCACTCCTTGAATTTGTCGCGCTTCATCTGGGTGGCTCTGGAGTAGTCGGGAAAAAGCATAATACTAGTGTTTCCCCAGCTCAGCTTTCCTTTGCTTCTCGCTGCCCGCAACACCGCATCTCGGTCCGACGATCTCAAAAACCTGGCCAGTATTGGTCTGGGTCTGTCTCCTGGTGTGGGTCGCTGGCTAGCGAGCCGATGTGCCCGTTCAAGCTCTCGTCTCCCCTCTATATCCAGCAAATTTGGCAACAGCTCCTCCAGAAATCTCACCACGTCTCCTCCTTCTTTACCCTCCGGAAAGCCGATGAAGCGAACATTGTTGCGTCTCGAGCGATTCTCCATATCTTCTAACTTGTCCCATATCTGCCCGACATCTGTCTTGCTAGCTGGCGGGTTAGCTTGCCACTCCTGCTCGGCCATTTCCAAGTACTCCACTCGCTTTTCCACGTCGTTCATTCTTGTAATTAGGGACGAAAGTTTAGTCTCTACCGACGCAGTGGTGCGGCGTATTTCTGCCAGCCCCCCCAGATCTTCAGAAATCTTTGATAGCGTCGAGTAAATGTTGCTGATATCTTGAGCTATGTCGTTAGCTTGTTGCTGCCCGGGCTGGTTAGCTTCATCTTGATCTTGCATCATGGTGTCGGCCCCCTGCGATCGTAGATGTCTTTTAATATCTCCACAGGCCGAAGTCTTAGAAGGTTTCGACATTTTTGCACCCCCCTTTAATTACGAACAAGTAAACTGAATGATAATATCTCTGGTGTATATGTTTTAAAGGATAAAGGTAGCGATGCAGTGCGGAGCTCCCTACTCCGTGGCTTCTTCTCGCATCGCGTCACGTGACTCTCACGTTTTTTTAATCTTAAAAATCGTCTAGATTTTAACAAAAGCAGAGGGAAATGATGTCTAGCATTTAAGTTAAAGTAGCTCACGTCTTTCCTTAATTCAGTATTCTACCTTAATCCTTATCATATGTTAACTCTGTCAAGGTGTGTATTAAAAGCCATTCACTACATCAGGCTTCTTTTATTACATATGCATGAAAGGGTAGTCCACAGGGTTGTTACTCTTTCATCAAAACAGCAATCTGTACATCTGTTTATATTCACTGCAAAATTTTACGCTGTGAATTCACAATAAATTATTGGATAAATTTTGCATGACTTTCACAGTAAGGATTACAGCAATATACTGTGAATTAAGTCACAGCAATTTACTGTGATTTCAGTATTGTGATATTACAATGCATTGTTGTAAAAGCACAACTGTATACTGTAACTTTACAGCTTCTATGGCAACGCAATTACTGTGATATTACAGTACATTACTGGGGAATTACAACCTTTTGCTGTACATCATTACAACAAGGCCCTGTACTTTTACTGTGAATTCACAATAAATTATTGGATAAATTTTGCATGACTTTCACGGTAAGGATTACAGCAATTTACTGTGATTTCAGTATTGTGATATTACAATGCATTGTTGTAAAAGAACAAACAACTCTGAGGTAAAGTCAATGTTAGCCCAATGGCATATTTATTTACAAATAAATATTTTTCAACATTAAGCAAATGTCAAGAAATTCAAGAATACAAGAAATTCAACTTCCTAGTCAAACTTTCCAAAGCCATCTTAAAATGCAGAGAAATTGTGCAGAAACTTGCGAGTGAACTACCTGTCTCACTATGATGGCCACTCAAAGTCAATAGGTTTCCTCAAAAGGGCGCTCACATGAGGGTTTATTGTTGTCTGCTCCTTGGTCTTTGAGCCTCTTCCAGGATTGATGCCCAGGAAGCACCTGTTAATAAGCAAAGATAGTTTCAGTTTTTAATAGATTTATGGATGAGTTTGCGAGATCAGGATGGTCTCACCAGGCTAGCCTCAGGTACCTCCATTGTCAGCAATTTAGAACTCAAGACAATCATTGAGTTGGAAGCCTGTACTATAATGTGAATTACAAGGTTAAATGAGATCTTTATACAATACCTTTGAATGAACTCCAGCGTCGCCGATCCAGCAGCAGGATACTCGAGGTTGAAGACTTAATAGCTGCTGAAGAAAGCAGCTACTCCGTGTAAAAACAAAGGGTGTGGTCCCATCACGACATGTCCCTCGATGGAAATCAGCCATCCAGAGGGCTTCATCATGTCACCTGAAAATGAATAGATACAACATCATGAGCACTTTGAGATCTGCTTCAGATACAAAGGGCTATACAAATGTAATTTGTTATCATTATTATTATTTATTGTGGTGATGTAGATTTCTAGAATCAAAACAAAATACTGAGTTAGAAATGTCGACACTAGATCCAAGTAACATTACCTTGAATGATCAATCAGGAGGTGCTGGGGCGTTCTGGAGTACTAATGTCCACAGTAGTGGCACATGGCTGTAACATAGTAACACACAATAGCATGGATTTAACATTGAAGGATAAATATTGTTCATTGTCAGAGGTAGTAAATCATAAAAGGTAATCAATGGCTTCTAATGTAATCACTCATTTTACATTTTAAATATATAAAGGATGCGTCAGGTGGTAGAGCTGATTGGTCAGGTGGTAGAGCTGATGGGTCCAGTGGTAGAGCTGATGGGTCCAGTGGTAGAGCTGATGGGTCAGGAGGTATAGGCCCAGCAGCCTGCAGGTAGGACCCCTGCTGCCTAAACATGAATTTGCAGTCCTGTGTGTTTTCTGTAGCAGTCAGTCACCCCACACTAGTAATAATAGGGGGCATTAGTATGTTGTTTTGTGTGCTGAACAAAGTTATACACATTCTCATACACATGCTCACATCCAACCAATTTACAGTGGAACATTGTGGTGCATTTTAACTCGTCACCTACCTGATCTATTTCTCCTCACTCTAAGCCGGACACTGAACAGGATAGTTAGCCTGATCTAGAAAAAAAGAAAAAGGAGAAATTACACAAAGGCAACCAACAATATGAATTTCAGTTTGAATGCAGATTATGATCATGAGTATGTTGTAAAAAACATGATCTGTACATAAAACGTAATGGACATTTTTGGAGTTGCATCACCTGTGTACTGCGATATTATCCCTAGCTGAAACTTGATCGAGAGCAAAAACGTTTTTGCAGAATAGTAGCCTATCCATGCATGGCGAGCAGCTGGTCTATGTGGAATATTTCTAACGATGCAGGGAGCCGCTACATGCCCGATAGACTAGCTAGTCATTAGCCCGCTTAGATCGGCTACCGTTCGGCAAAACCACTTTTGCTCTGGAGTAAAAAACGAACGGGAAAGTAAGTGAAAAAGTTGGTGCTTAATGTTGCTACGTGTACTTTTCATTGCGTTATGTTCGGCCACATAGCCCCGGTTTGATATGAAGCTGAACTGGAGGATGCGGGTGTATTGTTAGCTTCGGCTAACACGGGTAACCCACTGTCTCGGTGCGGAAAGACCACTCATGAGAGGAGAATAGTGACGGCGACGTTACGCGAATATGCAGCAAAACACCGCCGCCGCATGCGCTCACCCAGAGCAGACGAGCCCCGCGAGCGAACATGACGACAACAGTACCGGTAACAGTCCGTAACGAAAAGACATCCGAGTGGAAACAACGGCCCGCTACTGACCAGTTCAGCTTCAAATCAAACCTGGGCTACATGGTCTAACCATATAACACATTGAAAAGTACACGTAGTGACATTAAACACGAACTTTTTTACTTCCTTTCCCGTTCGTTTTCCTTCTTATTTCTCTCTCGTCTTATTGTTCTTATCTCACGTAGCAAATCGTTGCTAATCGTGCTAGCAGCCGTTTGCTAGCTAGTATTATTACTACTGCTATTAGCAAATGCTGTGAGATAACGTTCAATAATTTCGGGCAGTAAATATTATTATCATACTACAACAACATGGGTGTAAGTGAGTTATGCATGCTGCTCACCTTCTCCATTCAGTCGGGATAAGAAGAGGGAAACCGCCGCGCCTTCAGTTCAAACCAAGTTCGGTTATGTCATGTGACTTCCCAGGGTATAGTTCAATACAGTATTTCACTGTAATAATACTGTTGAATGCTGTGAAATCCTTGCATTTTTTACTGTGTTGCTGTGATATTACAGACCTTGTTGTGATATAACAGGGGTTTTTTGATTGCAGGATTTTACAGTAAAATTAGAGTTAGATGCTGTAAAAATCCAAAGATACTGTAGTTTTTACAGGTATTCATTGGGATATTACAGGGAAACTAAATTACAACAAGTTACTGTAAAATAATACTGTTATTTATTGTGAAATGCTGGTAATTTCTAACAGTGTTTTATAAGTTGTTTTGAGATTATAAAGGATTCAAACTCTCTGATGAAGGTTAACTTATTTTTGTAAATTTTTTGCAGCAAGAGCCTGTGGCAAGACAGACAGGGTTTTAACATCCTCTGAGGTTTAATGAATGCAAAATCAATCTGAAGTTCTGCCAGCTGTTTTTCTTAATGAGGAGTTATTGATCAACAGGGGAAAATGTGTTAATGAGGTTGAAGGTCTTTCAAAATCATTTGCCTTCTGAATTGATATGAAAATATTCTATAACAGCAGAATTAAAATGCTGGTTTGTTGCAATCTGCAACCTCACCACTAGATATCACCAAATCCTTCACACTGGCCCTTTAAGTCAACACCCTTTCCTATAATAAATCCGTATGTGTAGGGCAGCTATAAATAAAACGAAATTAAGTGAAAATTAAAGATTATGCACTACTTCATCTACTTGTGGATTTGAATCCTTTGTATATTCAGGTGTTCAGGTAAAAGACTTTGTGATGACAGTTCTCTTTTAAGGCAGATCACGGATCATCCGGTAGAAGATTTCAAGTCCTTAACTCTCCAAAGTTCATTCAGAAATGTACCAAACTCTTGTGTCTTTACTTATGAGCATGACGTGCAGCCCTACAGCTATAAGATCGAAGCGCTCACTCAGGCCTTTAAAACTGAAAGGAGAGATGGTTTTTCATTTAATTTGCTGCTTCAGGCTCCTACTAACCAAATCATTCATTCATTTTATGCACAGCTGGCATTTCTACTCTCCACGCCGACCTACGACCTACTCAGAATGAAGGCATTAGCAACCTGATTTGGCTAAATAATCAGCTCTCTTGTCTCAATGCATATTTCTATTCCAGTGAGCAGGTTGCAAAATGTGTTGCATGATAAGTGGGGGCCTTTAACTGCTGTGGTGATGGTGAGGTAGACATCCTGCCAGATTCAACCCCGAAAACAGAGGATTGTTTGGTTTTCTTACAGTTGTTCAAAAGCATGAAAAAAAACTCACAAGTCACACTTTATACAAAGACCAAAAAATAACCCTCATCATTTTTAGTAGTAGTTTTCACATCATTTTATGTGAGAGGTTTTTGCAGCATTCCAAAAGTGTCACTCTCATCAAAAACAATTACCAAAGCTGCCCCAGACTACTAAAAAGCACTGGACCCTTTTTACAGGTTCAGCCACTACATACTTGCTCACTTCCCAACAGGAGGCCAATTCTTAGACCAGCCTGCATGTTACATGGTGGAGTGGAGTGAAGACAAACTGATTTCATTTTGGAATATGTAGCAAGACATTAGCTATAGATCTAGGTTATGTTGGGACACAGCTATAATAATGTGTGTTTCTCTCCTTGCAGAATGCCGGGGTGCTGTTTAAGATCAGAGTGGTGGGAGGAACGGCAAACTACAGCTACTTGTCCCCGCAGGACAGCAGGCCACTGTGCCACCCAGCGGTTGACAGGTGGGACACACACACGTGCACGCACACACAGAAGTCAGTGGTGGCTGGTGAATTTTTATTTTTTTTATTTTTTTATTTAACAAGAACATGGTCGGCCCGGGTTCCTTCTGTGTGGAGTTTGCATGTTCTCCCCGTGTAAGCGTGGGTTCTCTCCAGGTTCTCCGGCTTCCTCCCACAGTCCAAAGACATGCAGGATGGGGATAGGTTCATTGGTGACTCTAAATTGGTAATTTACACAGTCGTAAATGTGAGCGTGAATGGTTGTTTGTCTCTACATGTCAGCCCTGTGATAGACTGGCGTCCTGTCCAGGGTGTACCCTGCCTTCAACCAATGACAGCTGGGATCGACTCCAGCCCCCCCGCGACCCTGAATACAGGATAAGCGGTAGACAATGGATGGATGGAACAAGAACATGTTCTAATGTGCTATTACTTATTATCACCAGTAGGGTACGCTTAAGTACACATGTAGAACTTGTACACCTTTATTTTTTAAACTTGTCCTTGAGACATGCACTTTTCAGTGATGGTTAAAGTCTCGGATCTCCCTGACAAGTTAACTTTCCAAAGAGAGCAGGTCTCCTATCTCTTTGTATTGAAGAGGAATAAACTGCATCTTATAAATGTCTCATAACGAGAGTGAATGGCACAGATCTTTGTGCCCTAGACCGGAAATACAGCCATGACTGGTAACTGCAGACAACGTAGAACATTTTTAGTCTTGCAAATTATACATTTTAGGTACTATGTATAGGCTGTATTATTCACTTTGATTGTCTAAAAATATATACATGAAAGTCATTTTGAAAAACGTTTTAGTCAATGAAGGGCTTTTGATTCTTCTTCATGGGGGACAGGGGGGACGGCACCCTAGCGCCCTCTATTGACTAGCTACCACTGACGGACAACATACTGTGCTGTATGTCTGTCACACCTAACCAACTTGTAAATACCAAACACTCTTTCTCTCTGTGGTCGATAACACTGTTCAACACGCTCTCGAGGTGGGAATGATAAAAATGTGAAGAAAATACACAATTTACATCAAAGCAACCTATACAAGCTATTTCAAAGGTCATGCCACATTGATTCATGACTGATAGTGAAAGCACAGCCACATATTGCCATCATGCTTTCTAGTGCATTAGAGAAAGGGCTACTATCCCTTTCAGAAGCACTGTAAAAAAAAAAATCCAAAAAAAACGGTAATTTTCTGGCAGCTGGGGCGCCAGAAAAATACTGTGAAATAACAGAAAATTACTTTCTCATAAAAATACAGTTATTTTCCATAATAAAAATACAGTTTGTAGTTGTAATTTTAACAAGATTTCCCTTATTTTCAGGTTGCTTTTAACGTTTAATTACAACCATTTTCACATTTTAAAACAATTAAATTCCCTAGAAATATAGTAAGTACACGTTGGATTACAAATAATAATGCTTAAATTTACAGAAATGTGCTGTTATTAGTTGGTTTATAACATTATTTTATAGAAAAAGGTTGTATAATAATTTATTTTTGATGTAATATAACTGTATATGACACATGAAATAATGTGATTCATCTTTCAAAACATGTCAAAAAACTGTTGAAAAACTAGATATTTGGTTTAAAATTACAACAATTTAATGTTAATTTTAGATCACATCAAATGTATATTTAGTTATTTTATGTTGTTTTTAACATTTAATTACAAACATTTTAGGTTTTAAAACAGTGAAATTACCCATAAAGATGGTAAATTAACATTGAAACAAGAACAGCTACAATTTTCCCATTCTCAGTGTTTTTATTCAACTGTAACAGGTAACCAATATTACAGCAATATTCAAAAATCAATTACATTAAAATGACTCTGAAACAAACAAAAAAAAATCAACTGAATTGGAAATGAAAAAAAAAAGTTGAGTTACCAATTTACAGTATCATTTCTATCCAAGGCATCCATAACTCCATAACTGAGCACTTCTTATTCCCTCCACTTGTAGTCTGACATTTTGGTCATCAGCGTGAAAACTTGTGGACTGACTGCAGGTTGTTTTTGGTGGTGTTCCACTCCACTTTTGATCCCTTGTCTCGATTTCTCTTGAAGAGGCACCTAATGAAAAGAAAACAATTTTAGTAACTGTGGACTGTACTATATTTGTATACCTTTGCAAAAAGGTTACACAACAGTGCTTTGGGTGCCTTGAAAAGCACAATATAAAGGACACCGACTGCAGGCACTGGCGATGAGCGCACGGAAGTCCTCCCCTGCCTGCTCCACCGTCCTCCTGGCCGTCAGGTTGTTGCTGGGGGCAAGAACACAGACGAGGTCTGGGGTACGTGGCACAATAGCACCCACCAGCTCGATCCTCAGGTCCCTGGTGCAAGCCCCCGGCGTCGCCATGGCACCAAAGGAAAGGCATCCCTCCGGCATTGTGACAAACCCATCCACGATGCTGCGAAGGTGGGAGTCCCCAACAAGAAGAACAAACTGGAACAACACAACGGAGAATTATTATCATGCAAACAAGATTATGATCAACATCAAACATCATTTGTCAAATGACTTCCAAAACAACATTACCTGTTTGTCTGGAGAATCTGGTGGGATGACCAACTTGTGGCTCCTGCCGGTACAAGCAGAAGTTGGCCACTTCCTCACGGCATGGCGATGACCAGTTCCATGGGCTAGTTAAAAAGACAAAATCAGTCAGAAATGTCATTCATAATTTATAATAATTATATAAGCATACCTCTTTCCACTAGGTCAGGTGTACAAATATAGTGAGAAAACACCTAACAATTAAAGTAAAACATTCAATGATATTAAAAAACGTTTGAGTACAAACCAGAGGGTCTGCCGGAGAAAGAGATGACAGGCTCCTGCCTGTCACACCGATCCTCCATCCTCTGCTTGGCAGCAACGGACAGCCAGTGGTTTTACCCGTGAGGCATCCTAAATGAAAAAAAGGCACACTGGACAAAAACGTTATCAGGAATATAACAGTGAAAACTTGTATTGAATGCAGTCAAACAAATAGAAACCCATTCCTCTGGTACTCACAGTGTCCACTGGTCTCCTCCCTCTGATGATTTTCTCCACTGCAACAAAAAAAAAATCAATAATAATAATTGCGGTTATTCATATAACATCAAGTCATATATCATATCATTAAAATGTAATCTCAGACCACTTATCATACAGAGCTGGAATCTAATCTCAATAATATATAAACGTTCTTAAACATACGTCAGCAGTGGAAACAAAGTGTAAAATATATATATATATTATACATATACAAGTTTTGAATTTATCTTACACAGGCTTGACCCAGCTATTACAAACTCAAACCTTTATAAGCCAATTAATTATTGCAGGAGGCTGCACGTGTACACATTAACATGCTGTATATCATACACACAGCCACTTCGCTTGCGCTTCAAGACGTGTGAAAAAAGTGCATGACTAGCAAAAATATCCATCATATCTCCCCTGTCCCTATTGAACTTGAAACTGCATGAGACACCACCATGGATATTTTGTCTTTTCTTGCAGTGGGATATCTGTGTAAAACGCTGAGTAACTACCGCAATAAATATGAAATTAACAAATTAATTTAAATGCAAACTCATGGTGGAAACCAAAGCACACGACAAATACTACTTAGCTCAAGACCGTAAAACAAATTCACGGTTAAAGGCAGAGCTCGAAAAAGCTATTTACCTCAAGGCTACCAGTCAGCCAGCCAGCCAGCTAGCTAGCTAGCTACCTGAATAGCGGACTTAAGCTAACGGCCTTTAACTCAACCACACAGGACAAGATAAGTTATAAATAAAACACGTAATTCTTTTAACATAGTAACCACTATTAACTTTAAGAAAGACAATATGTACCAGTGTTGATAATGTCATTAGCTGTATCAGCCCATGCTGTTGCTCGCTAACGGACATAGCTACGACATAGCCTACCAAGCTAACATATGCATGCTAAATACAGATTAAAATTCATTAATAGTTCAAATAACTCACGGTTCGTTCGTTCGTGCACCAAAAGCTGTCCCAATGTGGTCTCCTCTCGTTGTCCAAGGTCCAAAGTGTCAAAAGCCAGTCCAATGTCCAAAGCCAAATATCCAAAAGCCTCTCGTGAGATTCGTAAATGCCGCTCGGAAAGATCTGGAATATACGACTGGCCGATTGAAGACGCAACGTAGTGTATACTGTCTCACTATTAGCCAATCACAGCGCTTAAAGATGGACGAGAGCACGTCACAGATTCGACACGCCACAGACATGTCCAGACACGAAAAATAACTAAACAGGAAAAAGAAACGCGGCGACAGGAAGTCCACAAAATAAAAGCGCTCTATATGTCGGATTTATATAAAATATGAAAGCAACATCAAACATGACTTACACTGACATATTTAAAACAACAATACGTATTACTATGTTGCCATAGTTTACAAATGTATGCAGTGAATTAAGTAAGCCATGACAATGCCACGATTTTAGATCCTTATTGTAACTTCAGTGTACATTGTGTGATCAGCTCCAAACTTCACACAGTTGATGAGAGTCCCACCCTGAACACGTCTGCACTGCAATATTGACTCACAATCAGAGCGCCACCTATTGCGACATGAAATGTCATGTTTTTACACTCGTATGCGCTCCTCCTCATGTGTCAAATTTGGCCGGAAGAGCCTCCAGACGTTGCTCACGCTTCCTGTCGAAGATTGGGAGGAGGCTTTGAATGCCGTTACCGCGCCGTTATGTCTCCATGTAAGAGGGAGCGACGTTTCCAGTGGGTCGCTACAGTCCCAGTGTTGTGGAACTTTGCACCCCAGTCGAGCATGATGACTTTAATCGTCTGATATGGTAATCGACATGAAAATTCAGGCAAGGGACGACCAGCGACGTGGCATGTGGCCAGGCCAGGCTGCCCTGCACTGGCAGGCGTTTGTAGCACTAACCGAGTTGGCTATGCAAGGGCCCATTCATCACTGCGCAGTTTTAATTGTAGTTGTTTTCAATGAAAACATAAGTCAATTAACAAATAAATTATAGTAAAATTAGAAATTAAATAGTTATTTTACTATTCATTTCTCAGTAATTTTAAATGATTTTTTCCCTTTTTTTTAGAGTTTCAAACTTGAAATTTACAGTTTATTCCCTTAAATAACAGACACATATTTGTGAAATTACGATACACTTGTGAACGTATTTTAACAATAAATATATGTATTTCTAATGTGTTTTTTTGTAAAATAACAGAAATATTGTGTGTTTTCACAGTTACAATGATTTCATGTTATTTTACATTTGACATGTAAAATCACAGTCTCTTTTTGTAAATTGAATGGTATTTTAAAAATACAGAATAAATATGTAAAATAAACAGTAAAATTCTGTTATATTACAAATTTTTTTTACAGTGAGCACAAGGAGGATTACAAGAATCTGAGTATAATGACTTGGTGGTGTGCCTTTATTTCCTGAGTGATGAAGAGGTGTTCATTATAAAACTCTGCTGTTTTTCCACTGAGCTGCAGCGAAGGTCAGGCCTTCTATGCAAGAGCTAGGAAATCGTGTGTGTGTGTGTGTGTGTGTGTGTGTGTGTGTCTTTATCTGTTCAAGAGATACAAGATAGATTTTTGTGTTGTATGTAATCCCATGATTCTCATGTGATCATTAGACGTTCTGAGTATCCAACTACAAAATTACCATAAAACTCAATGACATCACCATGACGTCATGGCTGATGAATTTTCAGAGACATGAGTTTGAATGTATCCCAGTCATGATCCATTTAACCTTTTTTTACTTGCCAAAGATTTCAGATCACCACCTTTTTTTTTGCCAGCATCCCATCTGATATGAATGTTATTTTGGTTTGTCTGAAAGCATATTCTGTGTCATCAACAGATCTTACTTTGATGAGTTTTGATTAAAAATTAAATGATATTTTTCTGTCTCTCAAGCTTGTATAGCACAAAAAACATCACAATAAATCATATTCGCCTGGCAGTGTCACACATGCTTGAAGATTTGTGGCTAAATATCCAGAAGCTCACTGCTAGTGCCGGTGTGCAAACATCGTTATAATCTGCTGCCATCACCTCGTTACTAAATGATAGTTGTTATTGTCTGTGTGTGCCACGCCAATATTTGTAAGAATTAACTGTGGTTAATTGGGCAGCTTCTATGTGTTGGCAGCAGTGTAATTAAAGCTCCAACTGCTGCTTTGAAATGGGTTTTATTTAGTTTCTCAGCAGCGCCCTGCTCACCCAGAGAGCTGCCTTTCAATTTAAGCAGTTAAATGGAAAGGTTGAATGAATTGCGAGAGGGAGACACAACATTAGTAAATGGATTTTTTAAAAAGTATGAATTTAGCTATTCAGTTTTGAAATTGTACGCATAAAAAATGATTGAGTGATCATTTAAAGACAGTAGAAGGTAATAGAATTTGACAATTGACCCTTCGCTAAGTCCCGGGAGAGATCTTGTGTGCTTTGTGTGTCCGGCAATGTGTAGTGTGATGCCACTGGAGACGTGAAGACATGTTTCTCATTCATCCAGCGGCAACTATTATTGAAAGAGAGGAGTATATGTATTTACAGTATGGTGGTAAATGTACTATTGTATTATTGAGTTCTTTAACCTCTCTGGAATGTGTGACATGTTATGTAAGCCTGACATCTAGTGGCAGCGCTCAGTACACAAACATAAACATATTCACAATGAACGATAACAACATTTATCACTTCTAGATGGAAACCATTTAGTATTCTGTAATGCTTTAAATCTCCAGACGGGTTTACATCCAGAATACAGATGCTGTGCAAAAATCAAAGGGAAGTGAATTATGACACGAAAAAAATTACCTAGAGCATTGAGGGACTGAAGAATGAATCTGGGCTTTTATCTTTTGTTATCTCCACCAAACATGACAGCTTTCGTTTTTCCTCATCTGAATGTATTCATTTATTAAATCTGAGTATGGATGATCTACAACTTCCTCATCTTAACTTCCAGACACATGCAGCCTCTCAAAACACCAGAACATGACAAGGAAGAAATCGCACACATCCTAATCCTTAATATCATTTTCACAAGACAATGTCTGAACATCAGACCTTGCATATTAACACCTGATGTGACGCCAGGTCTGTGAATGGTGTCACGCTACACAAAATAAAAAGCACAAACTAACATTCAAAGAAAGCCTCGGAGTTATTGTTACTAGAGCAGTTCCATTATTTGCTTCATGACACCCTTATCCCTCCGTTTTTGTTGCTTCAGGCTTTGAAACGGATTTCACAAGAACTCCGACTTCGAGTGGCGTTTCACTGCACTTTCTCTAGTAGGAGATCACAGTGTTTCCCCTCCCATTGTACAGGCCTGGTGGGCCGCCAGGCCAAGGAGACCTGCCGCCAGGCCAATAAAAAAATCAATACGCCAAAAATAAGCCACCTATCAATTCATTCATAAATCAATAATCATTTACATAGGAGCGCCTGCGCGCAGCACAGTAGACTTGCTCCGCAAGACGCGCGGCCGCAACAATCTTCTTCTTCATGTACTTTACACGCTTGATGTTGTTCTGATGCCGCTCTGCCTCGTTAAACCACCACGATGTCGCTTTCTACTTTGAAAACACGGAAAGTTGACACTGTATTTTGACGAGCTGTTGCACTCTTCAGACTCGTGGTGTGAGCGGAACCGGACCGGTGTGCACATTCGCTGATGCAGGTCGAGCGTTGTCGAGAAATATATGCAGAGACGGCTCCTTTAAAACAACATCAAGCCATGTGTGTGTAGTATTAGGACGTGATGACGTTTGTTCAACCGGGTAACGGGCCAAAGGCCGTTTGGGCTGGAGCCGTGTGAATGCAAAGCCGTAGGGGCAATCGTGCCGAGGCGTGCTGAGTTAACCTATTTCTACCTGAATTTCTATGAACTATCAGGCTGTTGAGTAAACCTATAACTTATATTTTACTTGATAAAATAAGACAATATATGCACTCATATGTCGTTATAATGTTTTATAACGTATAAAAGTATCTGCAGCTATTAATGTGATGCTCCTCATTTTCCAGACATATTTTTCCGGACCCTAATTTTGGATCATTTCCATCAACCGGCACCTTAATAAGTCACTCTCTCCTTGAATCCTTGAAAACCTTGAAAACACTCTGGTTGAACAAAAATGTTGAATGCAAATATAATAATTGCAGAATTGCAGACTGCTTGCTGTGCCACCTGACTTAATCCAACTGCACCCATACACCATCCCACGCGTCTCATCTGTTTAGGGTTTTTTCGGTGCGTACCACCAGGCCTGAAAAAAATTCTAGGGGAAACACTGGATCAGAAATGTTTGAGTTCCAAATTGTCTGGAACTCAGTTTGTTTTTAAAGTTTATCTCTTGCTGTATTGTAGAGCTCTGAAGTTCTGCGGCCCTGGGGGACCCCCCCACGTGAAGGTTGTCATTGAGTGGGAGAACAAGACTAAAGAATGGTAAGCACTGTGCACAAACATTATAACCTGGATATCATCTTCACTGTCACATGGATCCAAATGAAATCATTTCACTGAATGAGAACAATAAATCCTATGTGTGTGTGTGTGTGTGTGTGTGTGTGTGTGTGTGTGTGCTCCAGTCTCTTTGGCAGCATTCAAGAGGAGGTGATCAAGGATGCGGAGAGTGTGAGGAACCAGCAGCAGCAGCACCTGCAGCAGCATAGCTGTACCTTAGATGAGTCCTTTCAACTGTATACCAAAGAAGAACAGGTAAGATCGAGGACAACGCAACAATTCAGAACTTCACTTCTTCTTATGTCAGCCTGGTTAATCCAGCCATCTCTCTATCCGGTCCAATCTAAAGTCGAAATTGCAAAATCAAAACTAAAATTCCCTTTACTCTTCACAAAAAGAAAGTCTTAAATTAAAGAGACATCTGTGGTTCTGGACTCTGACAATGTTGTAGGAGTGCAATGCTAACTTTATAACTCATTAGTCATAGCATTAGTACGACCACCTCCTATTCTGAGTAAACAATACAGGAGGCATCCTGATGAGATCCCAGAACCACCTCGGCTGGCTCCTTCCAACGTTAAGGAGCAGCAGCTCTCCTCCAAGCCTCCTCTGGATGGCTGATCTCCTCATCCTATCTCAAAGACTTAGCCCTCCCTAAAAAGGAAGCTGCTTATCTCATTCTTTCAGAATGTTAGCATAGACCACTCATTGGAAGGTGGACTAAGCTTTTGAAGATTCATGGTTGGCACTTTGGTCGTCGCCATCTCTGATTTTTTGGAGTGAACGTGAGCGACCATATTTGGACTGCAGAGGAGCGACAGGTGGATCTGACAAACCCCCAGCTACAACCTTACTTCTCCTGGTTCGATTCGGCTTCTGGTGTGAAGCTGTTAACAAAGTTAGCTTCCATAATTCAAGGAAACTTTCCAGCTAGTTTTCTAAGTAAACTTGGTAGCTAGTTACATTGGTAGAGATGAGGCTATGATAGCGATGATAGGGAGGCTGCGGTAGCAACCTGTCAATCACAAGGTAGCCACACCTTAAAGCATACATGCTTCACAAGAGCAACATGCTGTATTGAAGAAGACATGGAATTAGCAATTGAGACTATAAACGCATGTTTACAATGTTTACTGAGATAATAAATCAAGTGAGAAGTAGCGTAATTTTCTCATAGACTTCCATGCAAGTTTAAGGCACCTAATACTTTAGATTCATATAGGGTCCCCTGGGACCACTTGGGAGACCCTATTGCCTCCAATACACCCCTTCTATCATGTTAAGCAAATTAATTGAAGAGGAACAGTGTCTCAGTGCATCATATTATCTGTTTCTACACAGCAACGGGCTGCAAGTAATTTTCAATGGAAGCTGCGGTCATGAGCCCGCTTTTCTTCCTGCGTGATGGGCAGGATGTGCTACAAATCAAAGTTGAGCTGGCCTCAACTTTCTTTAGTGCTCCAATAAAGTGATGTGTCACCTAAATCAGAGCATGTGAGCCGGTGGATTTTGGATGGAGCGATATTTTAAAAAAAAGGTCGGGGCATCGTCCTATGTCCCGCTCACACCACGAGTCTGAAGAGTGCCCAAGCCCGACTCAGAATCCATCTGTGTCTTGCAGGGTCATCATCAGTGAAAATGATGCAGATTTGTTCCTTCTTTGGAGGAAATGGATGCAATCTTTATTGAGCATGAAGTGATAATAGGCAGAAGAGCTTTGAGCAGGGGTATGTTTTTTATATACAAAAAATTCTGTTAGTCATTCCCCAGTGCTCTTTAACTACACCAACGAGTGCTTGAGCATTTCTTTTAAGCCCATTCAGTAGCTGGAAATACTTTGCTCCTTTGTTGCTTTTGTTAGGCTTTTTTGCAAAAGGGAAGTGGAAAACAGATTTGCCCTTTCTCATTCTTTTCCCTTTTCCAATGGATAGGATGCAAATAACAGGAAACAAGGGGACATGCAATCAAGTGAATTTGGATGTACATTACTATGTCTCTCTTTTTCTTTCTTTCTCTCTCACACACATGTGGCACAGTGGCATCAAATATCTGCATTTGACAATCATTTCTCTCATTGGGAACATGGTTGAACATTCATTTCAGTGATTATTGTAGTGGAGTTGCAGCAAGCGATTCTGCTGCCAACTGTTGAGGCACTTTGGTGCAGACAGACGGGATTATCACGCCGACAGCAGGTTATTCTCCTACACCAATTATGTTTATTTTAAATGAAGCACCATGAGACAAGGACATTTCCTGATCTCATGTCATACAACAGAACCTAAGCAACTCATACAGCCTTTTGAAATAGAAGCATAGAGTTGACAGGTGTAGACTGGCATTGACTGAAAATGATAGGGCCGGGTATTTGCTACAACATAGTCATGATTGGTAATTATTTCATTTTAATTAAAAAAAAATGGAAAATGGAACTAGGCTGCACTCCACATTATTATTGTCTGGTTTAATAATCAACACAATTGTATACGATATGTAATAGGGGGTCCCGCCGCCCTGTCACTGCCAGTTAAGGGGTCCTTGGCCTGAAAAGCGTTTTAGACCTCTGAGCTTAAGTATACATGTGTCATTGTGTAACACATCTACTAGCGATTTGAATTGATCTGTATGACCATGCAATTGATTGAGTCCTTGCGTGATTCCAGCTGGCCCCGGATGATGCCTGGAAGTGTCCCCACTGTAAGCAGCTTCAGCAGGGCATGGTGAAGATGAGCCTGTGGACTCTGCCTGACATTCTGATCCTCCATCTCAAGCGCTTCCGACAGGTATGTGTGCCTTTAAGTAGCCTCTGGTGAAGAAAGGGACTCTAGTGAAAGATTTAATAATTCATCTCTTCATGCTGCACTAGTCGATATAGTTCAACTGATCAAAATGACAGGGGTCACTGATACTGCCAAACACACAGAGACCCGTAGCCTCCCTCATCTCTACATGGCGCTTACATGCACTTTGCTGTTTTGGTTCCAAAAAGTACAAGCTCTCATTAACTCACAGTGCTGCATCTCTGTATTTCATGTTAGTGTATTTACAGCAGCTTATGAGCCAGATATTGCCATACAGTGTTGTTTGAGAAATAAATGCTTTATTGTTTTTCATGTTTTCCTGGATATGTGTGAAAAGGCAATTGTTTGTTACTTTACCTTGACACACTTATAAGGTAATGATAAGTCAGTATTCAGTTTTTCACATTCTGCTGCCCCTAATTGCCCCCCCAAAATCAATTAGAGCAGCGTTAAGAGAAGTAAAATGTCAAACGTATTACAATTCAATCAATGCTTTCTCTATACTTGTATTTGTTTGTGCTCTTACCTTCTGTGAGGAGTGAACTGAATCAATTGAATCAATTCAATACCACAATCAAAGAATACTCTCATCGTAATTGTTGCACGAAATATTCTGCAGACAATAAGGATTCAGGTTTTGATAGAATATAAGCGCTGAGAATTCATTGACTACAGAAAAGTATGGATTTTTCTGGCCAGCCACAGAATAAAATCCATATAATCACTCACTCTGAATGTGAATTTAAATATCCGGTTCTCTTTTCAGCAACCTTCCAAACAAATCGGCGTATCCCAATTATTGAAACCCTCTGGTCCCTACCCTTTTAAAAATGGGAACGGGTCTAAACGGCGGAGCTCGTCTGTCTCAGTTTTTGTGCATCCTGACTGTTTATTGAATGGAAAAACATAGAGGAAAGAAGTTGTTAACAAAAACAGATGAATGAAACATTCTGCCTGTCTTTTACGGAGAGAGTGCTCTTGCTACACTGCAGGAAGATAAAGAAGCGCTCATACGAATGACTATTTACCTGCAGCGTGACAGCCACTGATGCTTCCACCCTCAAGACATGCATGTAAAATAGATCTTGCTGCGCTGCAATGTTCAGGATTTTATCCTCCTTGTTCAGCTATAAGCAACAGGTCACCAGCCCTGCTGTGTTGCACGGTGTGCCAGAACTAGAAAAGTATCACAATACCTTGCCATTACAATGGTACAAATCCCATTTTATTAGTATGGATAGTTTGAGAATGACTGTGTTTTATTATATTAATGCGTTACGTTGAATTTGCTTCCACTGCAAGCAATGCAGGCATGTTTTTCTCTCATATGCACGCTGCAAATACATATGCTCTTGCTCTAGAATGAAATATGGCACTAAAGTACTGGAGCCGAGATTATGAGTCGCATCTATACTACACTGTTAAGGGAACACATCAGATCTTGATGAACAAATGATTCTACTTGAAAATTGAAAATCTTAATTCTTGTGCCCTTACGTATGGATGTGGTCTCCTGGAGGAGCTGGACTACCTGTGAACCTGATTGGGCTGCAGGCACCGCCTTGTTCTCCTAGTAGTGACACTAGCAGAACACAGAACTACAGAACAATCAGTCAAGAAGGAGAAGGAGAGAGCACTTGTCTGCATCTGCATATGCATCCTCCAGTCTGGGTTGCATATAGGGTTGTCAAGATACCAGAATTTCAGTAGTCGATACCAATACCTGTGAATTTCCACGATTCTCGATACTAATTCGATACCACAACTCCCCGTCTCTCTCTCTGCGCTCTCTCTCTCTCTCTTAAAGTGCCGCGCTAGATTCTTAAGGACGTACTCAGAGTCCTCACAAATAAAATATGAAATTTCGGGTTTGGTTCGGGCTCGGGCTTGCAAATCAAGTTAATTGCTCGGGTTCGGGCCGGGTCGGGCTTTAATCCCGCGGGCCTGGGTCGGATCTTACCTCTACAACAGACCTATAGCCATCCAGTATAAAAACAAACAATACTGTGCTAAACGGCTTGTTTGAATCAAGAATTGCTCCGGATTCATCCGCCTCGAATGCAAAATATTTCCACACGCGACTCTTCGCACCTGTCTTGTCGACGAGCCGACGTGTTGTGCTTTCGCTCCCACCCGCTGAAGCCATTTTTTTCGAAGACGGCAAGTTTTCTTCTTCAGCGCCGCTTACTGCTCTGTGCTGCTCACACGCGTATACTGCCCCCGTCAGTTCCGCCAAGAATCGACACGGCTCGCCGAGTGAAAAGTTGTATATTCGGTTCTGACGATACCAGAAAAAAGCAAGTATCGAATTATTTTTTTCGTGTCGGCATCGAATTGGTACCGAAGTATCGGTTCTTGTGACAACCCTAGTTGCATATTATTTATTCATGGCCTCAACTTTCTTGTGTTGATACAATAACAAGTTCCATCTTCTGTTATTCCATCACTTTTCCTAATGTTTTCACCTATGCATTGTTTCAGTACTGAGATACACTATGCAGGTATCCTATTAAACACTGCACCCCTGGCCAAATCGACCACTGGGGGTTTCTCAAAGTCAAGGATGCTTCCTTGGTAGGTCGGGCCCTACAGAGGTTAGTCTAGACTCCTTCCTAGCATTCAGAGAGCACACATCAGTCTAGTGAGTGATAATTCGGTATATTAAAATTTCGACTAGGGATATTGATTTCAACTCTAAATTGCCCGTAGTTGTGAATGTGAGCGTGAATGGTTGTTTGTCTCTACATGTCAGCCCTGCGATAGATTGCCGTCCTGTCCAGGGTGTACCCTGACTTCATCCAATGACAGCTGGGATCGGCTCCAGCCCCCCCGCGACCCTGAATACAGGATAAGCGTGGACAATGGATGGATATTGATTTCAAGAGATTCAAAACGGGTAGGGAGGGGATATGAAAAAATAAAACATTGAATCTGTCTTTGTTAATGCAGTCTTTCCACTTCTGACAATCACCAATTCTGCTTTGGTGAAAATAAACCTTAATTCACCACGTTAGAGAGAACCAGCCATTATGTTCTCCTCAGACCGACCAGACTGTGTTGAAAAATACAGATTCCGCAACTAGATTGGCAATTTCTGTCCTCAAATGATGTTAAGAAACGAGTTTGGCAGACTGCCGAAGTGGAATTACTAAAGTTTACTTGCATATTTCACCACCCGACTGTGGGTGTTTATGAGTGTTGCAACACAGTCATGCACCCTTGAAAAATCCTCCCAATGAGTGACTCACTCAGTCGAATTTGAAGGATCCTCGACATTGGAACGGTCTCATGGTAGGACTTCGGCAGGCAATTACTGAAACTTTAATCTCTCGATGTGTGCCTTCTCCAAATCGTTATTCAGAGTCCACATTAATTCTAAGCAGGTGTAAATAAGTTGATGTCTGGTGTGGAAGAAAACTCTTCAGGTCCAATTCAGTGGCTGGTTCAAATGAGGTTTAATCACTGACAGTGGAGAAAAGACAATGTCGCGGTTGCCACACAGCCCAATCTGCCATGATGTGAGGCAAGAGACAACTTATACAGAACCAAAGGGGCAGGTCTAAGAAGTGGATTTACATAGATTCAATACGCGTCTCACCGAGGGGAAGAGACTTCCTGAGACAACATAAAGGTGTGACTTCCCTCGGAACAGCTGGGTTCTTTCTACATAGTGTCACAACAGGGGCCATTCATGAAGGCCTTGATCAAGTATGTGAGGTGAAGGTGTTTCGGGGACGGTCCAGGAAGGGGGACAGACCAGAGGTTCTTTTCATCAACATGACAAGGCTTACATACAATGAATGCAGCTCAGCAGGACATTTGATGTTTAGAGAGAAAGGAACATTATACCAAAACCAAATAAGAATTCTAAGGTAACACAATTTCTTCTACAATGGCATGTCCCACTGGGAAAAGCACAGGTGTGACTCACTAATTCCACTAATTCCAGACTGTTTTTGTCTCAGGCTCCTGGTGTTGTGTCATGTCTCCCTGGGACAAGTTGGACTCAAAATGTCTGCTCTGAGAAAGATTTTTATGAGAAAAAAAACTGCTCTGCAATGCATTAACAAGCGCCTTCCAACTGCAATACACAGTCACATACAAGCCCATTTGGGTCCCTCTTTCATTCTGTGGTGCAAACTCCAGTAGGATTCAGACGGGACTCATTACCACACAGGCCTGACAGGAATGTCCACACACCATGGCTGCAGTTGCTCAGGCTGCTGCCCTTTGCCTTGTTTGGTTTAAGACTCTCTAGACCAAATTAAAACATATTCTCATCACTGGAAATATCTTCGTGCTGCATCATTTTCTTTTCCGTCAACAAACATTATCTCTCTGCGCATGTTATGATGTGGGTGGTATTCTTAGCTGTTTCCAAGATCAATATTAGTATTTGAATATTTGTGTCTTCATCACAATATCATCTGATATCTTAGAGCTCGTTCTTGTTAAACACTGAGTAATGATACATAGGATAACCCCGTAATTGTAAGGCTGGCAGCGGCTTACTGGGTTTTGGACAGAGCGCAGAGCAGCATTTTTATTCTAAAAGGACCGGTCCAGTTCCGCTCACACCCCGAGTCTGAAGTGAGGTCCCACCACTGGTCTGTAATAGGTCTGCAGTCTCAGGGTTGAAAACACGAAGAGCTAGTGTTGTAGTCTCACCCCCTCTAACCAAAGCAGCCTCCGATGACACAAAATGATGAAATGAAATACGAATATGAGGAAATGATGCACGACCATTCAAAAATACTACCCGGTTTCTAACAATACAAAGCTTAATGCAAATGGGTGAAGTATTCCTTTAAACTGGAAAAAAACAACCCTACACCTTCAGAATTCAAGTTTATATCTTACACCTGACCAAGAAAGGCTTTATTGTCTTGTTAAATCAGTGTAAAACACTTAATTCAATGAGAATGTCTTAGTTAGTCTTTCCACTGTTTCAAAAATCAACAACTCTCAAATCTACACAGTAAAAAGAATCCTTGACCATAACATCCTCTGCACTATGTTGGGATGTCATTTTCACTGTTGGGAACAGTGCAATCCACAGCTTTCACAGCTGAGAGTCGCAATGCAGGCGTTTTCCAAACTTCCTTACTCAGATCAGGTTGAAAATCTGTCGGAGCATTCGTTTGACCTTTTGAGTGAGCGGGTCCAGCAAGTTAAAAGACTCTATTCACCAAATTCTGCCCCACAGTCCAGGGATCAACACCTTCTTCCAGTTTAGCACTTGTAGCGTGGTAAACAATTAATAATAGTTGTCAGCGATTTGCAGCAATAATTTTTTTATACCTTTATTTAATGAAATTATTAAATATTTATGAAGAATATAATAATTCATATTTAATCTGCCTCATTTGAATTCACCAATATTAATGAGACACAAGGGCACATCATGTTCTGTGTCTACTTTATACATAATGTATAAGTGTCTGCAAATGTGCTTTTCCTTTTTTTCTTCTTTTTTTTTTCTAAAGAAGGCGTCCATCAAAATATCTTTGTATTTATGTCATGGCTGAGGCCAATCAAGGCCAACGAATTTCACTCTGTCATTGGCAAAGTACCCCAACCATATCTTCCTCCCACACAACCACCGTGTTGAGCCCTGAGCTCAGGCCTGGTTTAAACCCAGGCATGGCCATTAGGCACTTTCCTGCAAAGTTCCCACATCACACCATTCCTTCCTCTGACCAAAAGTTGCGGGGGCCGGCAGGACCTTCCATGATGATGAGGTGTGGTCCGAGGAGGGGGAAAGGGACTTCAATATAAGAAATTATTTAAAATCTTCTTCAAATTGCACAGGAAATTGCTGCTGCACTTCTCTCAAATCTCCCTACACAGTCAAGAGAGCAACATTAAAGGACGAGCAGACAATCTGAATGGTCAAGTGTTGTCTTGCTCCTTGATTCCCCCCCCCCTGATTCGGCTTTATTTACAAAATAATAAAAACAGCATTATTGTCAGAGATACATACTATTATTGCTTTGCGGTTGTTTCAGAATAATGGACAGTGCTGTTTGTTGTTTGTATGGTGTGTTGTTGCAGAGTTGTTCATAGTAGTGACACAGTTTACATTTTTTTTTATCTCGCTTGCTTTTCGTAGTCGTCAATAGAACGAACAAATGTTTTTCGAGAATTGTTCAGAAATTCAAAATATCTATTGCTCTGGTGGTGCTACATCCTTATGTGACTGCTCTAATTAATGCATGTAGGCATATTCTTTGATTTTGAAATAGCCATGTTGTTATTCATGAATAGCAAACGCTCCTTTATTTCATAAGCATATTCTCCCATCACTGTGACGACGAGGTTTCTCGGATCTAATCGCTGAATACACCGTGAATAGAAGACTATGAGGGGTGTCTATTAGCTAGTTTTCTTGCCCATGTGATAAATCTGTGATGTGGTATTATTTCAAATCGGTCATTTATGTGTTTCATATTATTATATTTTGTTTCAACATGAATTTGATAACTATTCAATTAACATTGTGTTGAATTGATTTATGTTTGATCCACTCCTCATAGAACTTCCCATAGAGATGTGTGTTTTCATACCTGCACATGTACTGTATATGAATAAGAACTGTTGAAACAGGTAGGCGAGCGAAGGAACAAGCTGTCCACCCTGGTGCGTTTCCCCCTGACTGGTTTGGACATGGCCCCCCATGTGGTGAAGAGGAGTCAGAGTATGAGGAACCTGAACTTAGGGGCCTGGCCGCCGCCCTGGAAGCTGCCATCAGGCCAACGCCACCAACCTGCTGACATGATCCTCCCCCACCACTATCTGTACGACCTCTACGCCGTGTGTAACCATCATGGAGGAATGCACGGAGGACACTATACGGGTATGGAGAAGTATCTAATGTAGTAAAATACATGCCTATGTTATATTAAGGGGGCGGTGTAACGGCCTGCTTGCAGCTTGTGTGTAACGGTCACCAGCCTGTGGTGCTCAGAGGCATCGAAGGAAATTTAGATTCAACTCGCTGCTTCAGGCTGCGGAAAACAGTGCCATCGTGTTAGTCGTTGAGGTAAAGGACAATCACGCACATTTTTGGGTGTAATCACGGCTAGCAGTGGGAGCAGCGGACGCCATTGTGATTGAACTTCCGTGGTTTGGAATTTCCCGTGGACCTAAAGAGGATTTTGCTTACGCTGCTATTTGGATCATATATATTACACGTTTTATTGGAATTTAAAACAGGGCAACGTACTTTAATATTATTTCACTTTCACTGGAGATCTATCAGAGATAAATATTGCTGTTATGTTTGATTGCATCAATAAAAGCCACGCGTCCTTGACAACCTGGAAAACCTGGAAAACAGTTGACCAATTTTCCAGTCATGGATAACATTGTTGGTAAATTCTCCAATGAACTACTAGCCTGACCATCTGACGTTATGTTCAGTATTAATGTTCAAATACTTTATTAATGAGAGTATTTTCTCAGGATGTTACGTTGTGCAAACGCTGGTACCACAAACCCAGATTACTTCACATGCAGGTTGGATGACATTACCAATCAGTTTCCCTGTTGTCATGGAGACCATGGTTTCCGCCCTCTGTGTCTCTCAGCTGTGTCTGATTTTCGGTCTGGATCCAGTTAAGAGGATGATTCAGCACTCAATGGCTGTATAAAAGAAGCACTAAAAAGTGTTTTGCGAATGTGTGAGTCACTGCAACGGCTGAGAGGCCCTTGAGCAGCTGTGACTGGGAACCTAAAATACGATGCCGTTTGCTGCAGCAAGATTAGCTGTGGACAGACACACAGGTGCACATTCACTCACTCAAGGACACACGCACACATGGGAGCGATTGCATGATTCTCCTGGCACCCTCTCATAAGCAGCCAATTGAGCCATTGTTGTAGCTCATTCTTCATAAGGGGGCAAGTCCCTTATCTGTTATGTATCTCTTTAGTTGTACAAATAAAGTTTAAGAAACAACCATTCAGAAGTACCAAGTATCACTTTATTATACACAACAATGTAAGTATCAGGCAAGCGATGCAAAAAACTTTAGTGCATGAATAACTCCACATTAACATTTTAATCATTAGTTAAAGCTCTGGTCTACGATTTGAAAGATTTGTCAATTGAGCCAAAATTGATCCAATAGGAGCCATTCAGTCCACATGGCTACTATTGGATCAATTTCTCGATCCAATCCTCGCGCTGTCTCCTGCTCACGCCTCGTCCCGACCCACTTCGGCATTTGAAACTATGAGCGGACAAGGCGCTTGTTGCCCTGAGCAGTTCAGGTATGGAGGGAAAGCAGAGCGGCAGTAGCAAGCGGCCTCTGCTTGCCCCACCGGCAAAGACTGAAAGAAAGAGAAAGCCTGTCACAGAAAAGACAGACGCAAAGCGACGATGCGACGTAAAGAGGGCTCAAACCCGAGTAAACCTCGGGTCATCGTTTGAACGGTGGTGAAAGCTCCGCGAAGATATGGATCTGAAGAGCGATGCTGATACAGCAGTTTCTGTTGAACAGCAGGGCTCTCAAGTCACACGCATTTCAACCTGTTCACATGCCACATCTAGTATTTCTCACGCTGACAAATTACCCGGATAATTAAAAAACATTCTCTTATTTTATGCAAATAGTTCACCGAAATGTGTTTCTGAAACATTTTATGCGAGAAATTGAATCTGTCTGATCTCTGAACGATTATTGGTTAATTAATAAGTACTTCTAACTAATAACTCCTAATGGAGGACTATAACGTCTATAATGATAAGTTACTAGATAACAGACAGAGGTCCTAATGAATCATTAGGTAATGTTAAAGTTCATATCTTTGAACATGGGCATCGGAAGAAAAATAAATGTGATGGGAACAATTTAACAGAGGGGTGGGGTCTTTATGTACTGTTTGTATTTACAGTCTCATGATCAGATGAAATCCAGCTATACATTTATACTTTTTATGTTATTTTTGCTGTATAACCAAAGCCTGTTATACACTGTTGCCCATAAAGTCGGAATATTTTGTTTTCAGACACAATCCTCAATTAATCCTTAATTCATGCATTTGTTTGGTGCTATAAAAGATGAGAAATTTGCAAATTATTCAAACTTCGTGTGTGACCCTATATATAATATATATATATACAGCCTATTTCTCTGTGCAGCTGAACTGCAGTTTCTGTCCATTGTTCTTACTTGTTGTCATGTTCTAATCCAGCTTACTGTAGGAACTCGGTGGATGGACTGTGGTACAGCTACGATGACAGCAGCGTCGACTTGGTGCCAGAGGAGGAAGTATGCACCAGAGGAGCCTACATCCTGTTCTACCAGCGGCGCAACACCATTCCTCCGTGGTCAGCCAGTTGCTCTGTCAGAGGTATGGCATCAAGTGGTTAGCAAACAGGAATTCATGGGTAAAAGTGAATTCTTGTGTAATATATATATATATATATATATATATATAAAATACTTTATTTCCTTACTATCAGAATTCAGCTATTTTGTTGATGGAGATCCTTCTCTTATAAGTGGGGATCTAGAACCCACTAAAGAATGCCACTAAAGCTTGAATTGGTACTCAAATGCCTGAGAGGACTACTCTTTATCCTCTTCACAAATATTATTTGGTATGAAGGGTTTAAAAAAAATGTTGGACAATGGTTCAACCAGACTGACAAGTGAAAGAGCAGAGAGAGACAAAGGTCGGATCAACAGTTACATCCAATTAGAACAAATCAGTCATTGTTCCCATTTCAACACAACAATGCCTAGAATGTTTTAATTTTACCGGCATGGCTCCTTGTCTGCATTTGAGTCCTTTTTTGTGTTCCACAACCATGACAGAAAGTTATCATTAACCAGCGGAAACATCTTCTTCACCAAACGACGGTAGGATGTCCTAAGAGTCAGCGTCCGTTGAGTCTGAAGACTACAAGTTATCAAATAAAAGAAACTGTTGGTGTGGACATAGAAAGAAGTGATCTTCCCAGACCTCTGTACCCCGCTCCTCATCTCTGCTAGCAGCTGGACATTAGCCACTATTAGCAGAACACACCCACATTTTCAACAGAACGGTTGACGGTCCATTTGGATTGTGGGTAATATACATGCCAGGTTTTGACCCAGAAGAACAATGCATGAAATACAAATTACTTTCTCCAGTTCTGCTTCATCCAGCAATCAATATTTTAGTTTTAAGTGAGTCCATCAATGTTACAGGAGTAGAATGCTTTATTGGTGGAGTACTCATGGTTTATATTCCACCTCTGATTCTCCTCTTTCCCCTCTATGTGTCTCATAGGATCCACAAGTTCATCAATGTCAGACCACTGGCTCATCCGGCTGACAGGGGACAGTAAGAGAGGTAGTCTGGTCTCGCGATCCTCCACCACGTGCCCCTCTTCCTTGCCTGACTCGCCTGAGTCTCCAGTGTTCCTCGAAAATGGTACAAAAGAGGAAAGAGGTGAGGGGCCACACTCACTGCTTGCCCTGATTAGTTTCATATCTTTTTGGTTGTGTATTTCATGATTAATGCTGTTGAAAGTCATCTTATTTAAATGTTAAAACTAAAACATTTTCCTATCTACACAATTGTCAGGGGGTTTTGAGAGCAGGCCGTTTATCAGGGGTCTTCAGGGACGCAGCGTGAGCATGAGAGCCCCCAGTAAGACGAGGGACTCCCTGAGCAAAGTGTTTCCCCTGCGCTGGTCCTTTGGTTCAAAGAGCCGACGGAAACCTGACCCAGCGCCTCCATCTAGCCAAGATTCTGCCCCTGTGGAGCTGGTGCAATACTTGGAGTCTGGCCGGCGGCCCCGGTGCACGAAGGATCCAATAGTGACCTTGATGAGCGAACCACGCAGCACAAAGGAAGCTGCTGAGGGCCAGGCTCCAAGCAATGTCCGATCTTCCAGCGTTGGGAGCTTAAGCTGTATAAACAAGGCGGGAGACGAGCTGGTGCCTGAGTCTCTACAGGTCCCTGAGGGTCAAAGGAGAGCATCAGAGAAGACAGCCAGCTTGAGACGCAGGAAGGGGAGCCAGACAAGAGATGACAGCACCACGAACATCAGTAGTGGCTCTGGTAGCAACACCCTGACCAGCAGGAAGGATGCCAGAAAGCAAAGCTCCTCCAAAGCTCCTGCTGAAACGAAAAGGAGCTCCAGTTCTGGAGTTCAGCCCAGCTACAGCACTCCTAGCCTTCAGGACGGGACTCTTAGAAGACAAAAAGAGGACAAGGCTGATAGGGAACACCATGGTGGATATGAAGGAAACTCCAAGACCAAGAAAGCTGATGTGCCTAAGAGCCATGAGGGATTGCTCTCCTTCTTTAAAGGGAACTTCCTGAAGAAGGATAAGGACGCAAGGAAGTCCAACGAGGGTGAGTCGGGGAAGGGAGATGGGGAGTTAGGAGGCAGAAGGATCCCCTCGAGGCCGCTGTTGTCCAACGGCGCTGCTGGTGGAGGAGCCGTGGTGGAAGGAGTCAAGTCTAATGGCTCGGGCCATCTGAGTGATGAGCTGGCAAACGGCAAAGCGGGACGAACCGCGGCAGACATCAAGCGCTCCCAGAGCTCCTCTAACATCCCCACCAGGACGGAGCAGAGCATGCGTAGGACAGCATCTTTGCATCGCAACGGGATGTCGACAGCACCGTCACGCAGCCTGACGGCGGACAAACCGTCTTATGGCACCCTGCAGAGGACTCGTTACAGCACGACCTCGCTGGGACGCAAAAGGACAGTTCCCGAGTCCAGCTTCTGACAAGTTCAACAGACACACACACACACACACACACACACACACACACACACAAAGCCTTTTATATGTCATAAAGTTAACATCGTCCAGTCTCTGAGATCAAAGCAATAGACCTCAATTCACAGTGGTGCGACCTTTTCTCCCCAGAAACTGAAGTGGCTCGGTGGAGCTGAGAGACACAGCGAACGAAGGGTCCATTAATACTGGGATGTAAAGAGCAGCATCAAATGATGCGACCTGATGATGACGCGACCTGTCTATTTTTATTCACCTTTTTTATGACTTAAAACAAGTGCCTGAGCAACTAATATGCAGTTTAAGACCAATGAGTTTGTCTGTTTAGCACTGGAAGCGCGACATGACTCGCACATACAAGCATATTATCCGCATTTGTGTCTTATTGCTGTAGTGTGGGTGTTGGGATCCATCACTCCATTTTGAAGTCTCGCTGGTCGTTTGCTAACAATCACAGAACACTGATTGTGTTTTGTTTCTAAGAATGTATCGGGTACACTCTGCTTTGAGGCTGCTGTTTGGGTTAAACATTAGTTATTGATCTTTACTTCATTTACAAGATGGCTTTGAAATTAGAGTTTTTGAATAAGCATTGACTTGTCCCCATGTGACCCCAAATTGCAGGTGTTTATTGAACCTGCAGTGCAAAGAGCAGGAGTCACTGAGTGCGAGTGTTCGGAGTCCCTCAATCATTATTTGGCTCAGACATTGAATCGTTCCCCATATTTCTTTTCACGTCATCTGTCTTCTGTGAAGTGTAATGGTAATCCACCCTTGGACAATGTTCTACATCTTTTTATTCAACATCAATTATAACACATTTAAATAAATAACACATTTTTTTGACAATCTCAGAAGACAGTCATTTTTACTTTACCCAGACTTAAAATATGACACTATTGAGCATGATGCGTTCAAGACTGTTCATTCTTTATTTCAGAGTGAATGTTTGAAATCCTTTTGATTCCACTTCATTCTCGGATCCAACAGTGAACAAAAATGTCCAACAACGATCCAAAAGAGGAGCTACACCTAGTTCTTCCCTTTGGTCTAAGACGGTCGGAGAAACCTTATTGAACAGGATCATCTCTCTCCCAAATCAAAACATTTTGTGCTAAAACTAAAGAATAGGAATTGAACCAACTTTCCCATTCATATCAATGTAGCAGGATGGTCAGAGTGGCGGCCATTTTTATGTCTTTTGTCACATTGCTATAGCCAGATGAGTGACAACTTTGTTTGCCTCATTTTCTGTAACCAGTGTAGCATTAAAGCATGGTGGAGTTAGCAAGCTAACTCGCCGACAGCTAGCAAGTTAGCTAGCTTGCCACTTGAACAAGACACCTTGAAAAATAGTTTCTTCCACTTATATATGAGCCTCCCTTGTGTTATAATGGTTATGATTGAAACACGCTTTTACAAAATTATAGAAAATCGACAACTTTTCAGTAATTTTTCTGGGAGCTTCAGACTTTACAAGATCAATTATCGTTCCTGCCAAGTAGCAGATAATCACAGTCATAAAGGAAATGCATTCACAAAGCAGTATATATAGGCAGCAGCATGAGTATAATGTGGACTAACGGTCTGTATTGCATTAGAAATTGTTAAGTCTGTTTCTGTTTTAACTTTGCATGGCTCAATCCACATGTGGCCACATGCACATATTGTTTACTCTGCCAAACTGAGCAATCCTGCGTTAACAAGATTTTTTTTGTGTGTGAAATATGGGTTGAAATTGTTTGTATATGCAATTTTTCTACATTTTATTAAAAATATATGGATATATTTGTGGATACACATAACTGTGTGTGTATGTGTGTGAGAGAGTGAGAATAAATGACAGTCGACCTGTGGAGTGAAGTGATGTGAGATTTACATGCCACGGTATCCAACTGCAACCGAGTTGTCAGGAAAGAAATGTTGACAATGTAAGTTTCTGCAAACCCGGGGTACGTTGAATATTGACATCTCTGAACCAAAAATGTGTTTCATGTCAGCCTCGTTCAGTACTAGAAGAAACACACTGCAACTTGGTTTGAAACAAAAACAAATGTGTTAAAATAATTTAATCATTTAACAACCTGACGACTGTGAATAAATAACATCCATCTTTAGCAGACTTTCTTACATAACATTAGGTAACAGTTATGTAATAAGAGTAATGTTTACGTTTGGCTTCATACGGGACACAAAGAGCTGTCACCTGCGTGAAAGTCGCTAACAAAAATGTCATTGCTCGACATTGTTTTGTTATTTACAGAAGCGTAGAAGCATTTTTTTCCGGGCAACTGGGCTGCCAACTGAACTCACATGCAACGTATTCCATGTTTTGCATAAGGGTGTATCGATATGCGTTCACTTTAAAAACAACAGTTTCTGCCTGAATTGTCTTCTGTACAAGATGGTATATTGTTTTATCTTTCAATAATAAAAAAAAAATATTATTTATCACTATGGACCATACTCAACAACTTTTAGATGCTTGATTATACATTTCACTTAAAATCTCAGCAATAATGTGTTATTTTCGTTTTCAAATATATTTACTGAAAGGAATGAGGTGTCACTGAAGTCATTATTTATATTTTTTTTAAAACAGAAGAACATATAAAATATCTATTGATGTTTAGGCCACAGAGACTCTGCAGGAGCCACTTTCCAACCAGGATGTAGAAAATAGAGCGTGCTGTGTCTGTAAGACTCCCGAGGAGGGTATACACACCCTGCTGGTACACAAGCAGACCTGCAATCTAACTACTGTTGCTCTATTCTGGTCAGCTGAGGTCAACAGAACAGCAGAAAGCAAGAGATTAGTTTCTGGGGTTGTGATGAGGTTAGCCCGTGTCAGAACATTTCACATTTTCAGTCGTTATTTGGTGGGGTCCCGTGGAGTGGCTGTGGTTTTCTTCTTCTCTGGGTGTCATGTTTGAACCCATCTCTGTGCTGCTGCAGTCCCTCCTCCTGTCTGTGAGGAGTGATCGCAGGGAGCAACGGAGAGAAGAGTTCTCTGCCGATATCTACAATAAACGTCTACCAATCCATGAAAGAGCACAGGTACTTCACTCATACGCTGCCATGAGCTATGCCACTATGTCCTTCTCTAGAAATCAACAAACATTAAGTGGGATTATTTTTATGCATACACAATTGGAATATTCAGAATATTTGCGTTGGTGTATCTTTTGGACATGAGATTTTCCTTTTAGAAACAAAACACTGATTGATTTTCATTTTATATAACGTATATATATATATATATATACAGTGTTGGGTGTAACGCGTTACTTTGTAACGCGTTACTGTAATCAGATTACTTTTTCAAGTAACTAGTAGTGTAAGGCATTACTCTACTGAAAATAGTAATAATATTACAATTTTCCGGGCTCGTTACTTGCGTTACATTTGCTAGTAGCTACCAGCTACTTCACCACACACGCATCACACAAAACAGCACGGAGGGAGGGAGCGGGAGGGGGGGGGGGCGTGAATGGATCAGTGATTGGTTGGGGTTTGACACGAGGTATCATTTACCATCACCGATTGGTCGCCAGCGGCACCCGCTAGGACAGATGGGTAAAAAATGGAAGAGTCAACAAGTCCGGAGCATGTTGCTGCTGCTGCTGCTGCTGCTGCTGCTGCTAGCTCGCGTCCTGAAGAAGGCACCGCTCTGCAAAAAACCTCGTTCGACGGCTGGAAATTCAACCACTATTTTCAATATTTTGCAACGAAAGGAAAATAACGTCGTAGTGCAATGTACCCTTTGCCCGGGAAAAAAGCTACTCTCAACCGCTTCCAACACCACCTCCAACTTGAAAAAACACCTTGAAAGACAGCACGGACACATCGAGTTTGTTGCCAAGCAACGGGATGACTTTACCGAGCAAAAGTAACTAGTAATATAACTAGTTACTTTCTCCAGGGAGTAATATAGTAAGTGTAAGGCATTACTTTTTTAAGTAATATGTAATCTGTAATATATTACTTTTTAAATAATATAACATGTATATATATATATATATATATATATATATACGTTGTTCCCACACTTTGATTAATTTGTGCACACTGGATACGTGTATAGAGAGATCGCTGAGTGATAATGCGTGATGTTAAACCACTACGTATGGCTGATCAGCTGTTTACTTACACTATATTGCCAAAAGTATTCACTCACCCATACAAATAATTGAAATCAAGTGTTCCACTTCCATGGCCACAGGTGTATAAAAGCAAGCACCTAGACCTGTTTCTACTGTTTTCCTGCATGGTACTGTGATGCCTAGGATGCCACCTGTGCAACAATTCCAGTCATGAAATGTTTTCATCTGGCAAGCTCATGGACGGGTCTGGGTTTGGCAGTTGCCAGGACAATGGTGCTGTATTGGGCCACGTGTAAAGTTTGGTGGAGGGGGATTATGGTGTGGGGTTGTTTTTGAGGAGCTGGGCTTGGCCCCTTAGTTCCAGAGAAAGGAACTCTGAATAGTTCAGCGTACCAAGAGACGTTGGACAATTCCAGGCTCCCAACTTTGTAGAACAGTTTGGGGACGGCCCCTTCCTGTCCCAACATGACTGTGCACCAGTGCACAAAGCAAGTCCATAAAGACATGGAGGAGAGAGTTGTGGATGAACTTGACTGGCCTGCACAGAGTCCTGACCTCAACCTGGTAGAACACCTTTGGGATGAATTAGAGTGGAGACTGAGAGACAGGCCTTCCCATCCAACATCAGTGTGTGACCTCACAAATATGCTTCTGGAAGAATGGTCAAAAAGTCCCATAAACACACTCCTAAACCTTGTGGAAAGCCTTCCCAGAAGAGTTGAAGCTGTTGGATTAAGAATAAGATGTCACTTATGTGAGTCAAGGCAGGTGAGTGAATACTTTTGGCAATATAGTGTATGTGCCACCAGCTGATGTGTTTATTGTTCTGCACTGTTTCTACTGCAAAACGGTGTTGTGACTGAAACAAAAAATAGTTCACACAGCTCCATGAAAATTGTGAGTCACATAAGACTTCTCGTTTGACTTATAACTCCCTCAGGACTGTGCATACCTGAAACCCCAGACAACAATACGTTTCCCCAGAGGAAACACAACATCTCTATGTAGCTCACCTAAGCCACACATCTACCTCTTTAAAAAAATGAAAATGTGGCTCTCCAGAAAACATGTTGGTCCGCCTCGTTTGAAAGAAAAAGTGAAACTGCACAGCCGTTACCCCGGTTACTCCGTGGGTTTTTTTCCCCTTCTGTCCCAGTATGACAAACCATTTCATTTCTTTTCATTCTGGTGATTTTATTTTTTGGTAGAAGATCAAACCATTTTTTTAATTTCAATTTAAGCTCCACATATTTAAATTTTATTTTTTGGCATTTTTAAATGAAAATCCAATAACCATAGGTTTTGCTTTTTACCCGTTTCTGAAAGGAAATGACCAAATGATACACGGACCTGTTCATTGTGTATTGTTTGCTTTGTTCTCCTCCTTTTAACTGCAAGATTCGCTTGAAAATGGCCTCATACGTTGTATCCAATTCTGGTTTCCTCCTGCTGTGAGGAGAATTAAGCCAGTGACAAAAGGCCTAAGAGGATAGTCAGGTATAATGGAGGTGATGAGGTTGGACATGTGGTCTTGGTGGGGGGTGCAAGCAGCGGCTGTTGAGCCAGACCTCTCACAGCGTCCTCTTGTTTATCCCCATCCTGTTCATCTGCTTTTACCGTTAAAGGTTATTTGTGCAAATAAATAAGGGCACTGAGTCATTTTATTATATATCATTTCCATCAACTGATGAAGCTAAGAAAAAGCATGAAACTAGCTCTGGACGTAGTATTTGCAAGCAAATTATTACAACGGCTTAATATCAGACACCACGTCTGATTGATGTTTATTTAATGTTCTGTGCATGTTGCTATTTCATTCAGAAGAGCTTTGATATCAGTGATTGAATGCAAAATGCTCTTCTGGGAACCACAACAGCTATGACTTGACAGATGCCCATAACTATTACTTTAGCAGCACTTAGTACGATTGAGCAGCTTCCTGAGGGATGTATGGATCAGGAGTAAGAATACTGTTATGTGTTTTAACAGGTGTTTGTTTATGCATGATGGCTGTCATGATTTTTAGCCATTCCTGCATGGATCTCAGGATGGGAATATTTGTGGGTCACTTGATTATCGTTCATTTTGGTCCAGACTGAAATATCTGACAATGTCAGGTCCCTGCTTATTTATTTAGATAAGATTAGATTTAGATTTAGACAGATGGATGGGAGGAATCTGTAAAGTCAGGTGTTTAAGGAGTGAATGTCTGAAATGTTGTGCCGTAAACATGAGGGAAAAAAAACGCAGAGACACAGAGACGTGGGGTCAAAGGAGATCTGCCAATAAAGGACTTCTGCTCAAGTGTTCTGCTCTGCTTGGGCCACAACGGCCACCAGGTTGGTCCCATGCTGCTGATTCCACTCAGCCAGGGCTGCAGCCCTGAGATAGATATTGCCTTGAATTTTATGTGTAGATATTCATGATTTCTGAAAAGAATCCCTCTGGCTTTCCTTGAGCTCCAATATTGAGTCAAAATTTCCACTTATATAGCCCAACATTTTGTACACGTATTGTCCCCAGGAGATGCATCCTGACAACCTTGGTGTGATGTATTTACCACATTTCCTTCACCGTCCCTGACTGCCACATCCTCTTAGCCTTTGGTACAAATGGTGAGGCTGTTTTCAACACCGTGCAGCATTGAGCTGCAGACTCACTGCACGCAGCTATTATGGACATGTAATGCAAAATGTATCAGTGCTGGAAATCCTTTTCCATTTTGGTAATATTTTCTATTTGGTAATGGAGTCGTCATTTAACCCAGAATTTTATTTGGCAATTTACACAAATGAACAAACACTGTATTAGTAACCAAGTATACGACTTGTCTCAAAATACACAGTTTCCCCAATATTCAAAGTAAGACAACTTAGCAGCTACTTGTGCATTCTCCAATGTGTATGTGACCGTGTCACCCTCATTCACCAGAACATGGTGATGGGGAGTTGTTGACCTACACACTGAGTAGCAGTGAGATCCATTTCAATACCCCAATAGTTTAATATTTTTCTGAATAAACTGGGAGTGTTCTATTTGCTACAGCTTACCTGCTGTTTACTTACTTCATTCACTAACTGAAACTAACTCATCTAATAATAGCCTTGACCCATTCTTCTGCATAAAATGGTTATTTTTCTGGAACATTAATGCACTTCAAAATAGAGAAATAGAAAAGTACATCTACACAGAAAATGACAAAGTGCTAATGTCTGTTGCCCTAAACAAACTCTGCTTTATTGTGACCTTGATGACTTTCTTGAAGCTTGGAAGCTTTCAAAGCCCTCAAATAGTTTTTTATCAAGTTGAATAGAGCAAGTAGCTGCAGGGATATTATATATGTGAAACTACGCAATATCTCAAATCAATCTGAACAGAATACGGCAAGCTCTACAAGGAAAAACAAACAGAGAGTAGCTTCAACTGCAGAAGTACTGTTTGACAACAGCAAATGGGTCCTGCATCCATTTAGTGATGAGGCTGAGGCGGGGTCAGCGGCATCAACTCTCACTGCTGTGGAAAAGGCTCGGAGGAAGGATCGCTGAAAGGAGGCTGAAATGTGAACAGAGACTAATGTAAATACATCGCCTTGTGATGCACTGGATGGGTTGTCAGGCACAGAGCTCACAGCAAATGTAATGACATGTTCAAATTGAATTTTTTTGGTAAATATGACATCTTTGGCAACTGCATCTCTGAAAGTGTTCACTGGTTGAACCCAAAGTAGGAGACTGGATGGAGGCAATATTGCTGAGAACCAAAGTACCAAAATGAGATAACACTGAACCATGTATAGCAACATTTCATACACAGGGGCAATTCAGTGTGCTTTACAGAAATAAGAATACTAATCAAACATCTATATATAATGTAGGATTAAATTACACAAAGTATATGAAATAGAATAGAATGAATACATTATAAAAACACAGTGCGACCATCGGCACATGAAAGGATAAATATTTTTGCATATACAAATCACTACAGTACATCTCAGATCTAGTAGTTTGTTTCTGTTGTATGCAGCATAGCAACTAAATGCTGCTTCACCTTGTTTCACTTGGATAATGGGTTGTGCAACTGAGTTCATCAATCTCAGAGCCCCACTCGGATATTATTCTTTGAGCATATCGAAGATGTATTCTGGAAACATGCTCTGTTCTCTTAGTCACTCCTCTCATTCCAGCAGCAGCGTATATCTGAACAAGCTGCTTAATGGTTCCTTCGGGAAGACCACTTGAGAATGCATTACAGTAGCCCACCCCACTAGAAATAAAAGCACTGATGAGCTCCTGTTGGTCACTTTGGGACACGAGGGGTTTGATTCTAGTGATATTTTAAAAATGATACAAGACTGTTTGAATAATTGCTCCGATATGGCTGGTGAAAGTGAGCAAGGCCGTAGCCAGGATTTGTAAAATACCGAGGTCAATCCCAACTCAACCCTCAAAACAAAAGTCCTCCTGGCCTGAACTGCCCCCCTGACCCACCCCAAGGTCAAAAAGAAAGAAATAAGCACGAATAAAACAGATCAGTGTGGCTAATTAAACTTTTATTTTCAGTAATAACTAAAATGTTGAACTTCAACGTTCATTTTGTCGTTGATTGAAAAGGGAGAGGTGGAACATCAAGTGATGCTGAACATCTGGTTGTATAAACAGTCATGTAATTCTGTTGTAAGTGGATGAACATGAGGTTTTATATTAAACTGTGTGAGAGAGAAGGTTTTAACTTGATTATCATTAATTAACTGGAATGGGTTGTAGCACCCTATAATGTAATAATTCCTGAAAATGTAATAACGCACTTAACTCAATTGATAATGTAATAAAACCCAATAATGTAATAACTTCACCAGCTAACATTTTTAGTGATAATTTAATACCTTATTACATTCATGTAATACCTTTTTACATTATTGGGAATTTATTAAATTTTTAGGAGGTTCTTTTTTTTTATGTAATACTATTATGTAATAAATAGTATTACATTACTAATATGTAATACTTGACAGATAATTACCAAAACCATTCTTAGTCTGGCCCCTCACCTGAGGTGGTGGGGTTTCCCATTTGCCATGGGAAACCCCACCAGGAGCACAAAGCTCCAGACAACACAGCCCTCAGGGTCATAGGGACACACAAACCTCTCCACCGCGGTAAGGTGATGGTTTCCAGAGAGGAAAAATTGATGTCAAATTGACATTGAAATTGATATAGCGACCATTTATGAGTAGAGATATAGGCCTATGTTTATGTCAGGTGTCAAGTAATGTGCATCATTAGCATAGCATGATTGCCTAAGTCATTTGTGGCCAAATTGTCATATCGGCCTAAATTTATTCTCCTACCACTGCCACAGCATCCTGTTTTGGATGGATGAGAAAGAGGGCTTGGCTGTCCACATTTGCAGCATTAGCTCTTCTCTTTGATTCATTTTCATCTGGTAAGAGTTCATATTTCTTCAGTTTTCTTCAACTTGTATTTTTTAGGCAATTGATGATGGGTCTTTTTCAAGAGACAAATACAACGTCATCATCTAAACAACGACGTCTCTTTTTCACAACATCGTCAGTTGGCCCATTTGGAGCCGCTGGAACCTCCTGATACAGCCGTTTAGGATGCTCTGGAGCAACGTCATCATCCAAACAAGGAAACACAATGCGTCCCAAAGCTGGGTGTTTCTCTTTCTGCCTCCTTTTACAGGTGTCACGTAATGTGTATCGTTAGCCTCATAGCATGATTGCCTAAGTCATTTTTTGGCCAAATTGTCATATCGGCCTAATTTTATTCTCCTACCACTGCCACATCATCCTGTTTTTCTGCCTATGCATGAGAAAGAGGGCTCGGCTGTCCAACTTGCAGCATTAGCTCTTCTCTTTGATTCATTTTCATCTGGTAAGAGTTCATTTTTTTTGGCCAAATTGTCATATCGGCCTAATTTTATTCTCCTACCACTTCTGCATCATCCGGCCTTTCTGCCTATGGATGAGAAAGAGGCCTCGGCTGTCCAACTTGCAGCATTGGCTCTTCTCTTTGATTAATTTTCATCTGGTAAGAGTTCATATTTCTTCAGTTTTCTTCAACTTGTATTTGTTAGGCGATTGATGATGGGTCTTTTTCAAGAGACAAATACCAATGTGATTTTGTTTTTTTCCAAAAACATTGAAATATGACTGGCAACTTTCTTCAAATGAAGTCTTACTGAGACATAAACAATATCACAAAACAGCACATCACTTGACAACATAACACCCAGCCGCTTGCAAATGCTCACCTATGCCCGACAGTCAGGGGCCCAGGCCGCTACGTATTTAGCTCCCATACCCAGACCCCGCCCCACGGGGTGAGCACCGGCAGCATTGCTGTGCTTTTACAGTCGATTGCACATACATATGCAGAGAGATAAAGATATACATATCTTTATACATATTTATATCTCTGTTTAGGTCGCTTCAGAGCAATCTCATGCTCCAAACAAGAAAACATTTCTGGATTAAGGGTGACTTCTTTTAACTCCCACGTCTCTTGTTTGTGTTTTTTTTTTTTTTTTTTTTTAATGGGAGACACCGGAGCACCCGGCGAAAACCCACACAAGAGAACATGGAAACTCAACACAGAGAAGACCTGGGACAGACTCAGGACATTTGACTGTGAGGCTGCTTCTTTTAACTCCCACGTCTCTTGTTTGTGTTTTTTTTTTTTGATGGGAGGAAACCGGAGCACCCGGCGAAAACCCACACAAGAGAACATGGAAACTCAACACAGAGAAGACCTGGGACAGACTCAGGACATTTGACTGTGAGGCTGCTTCTTTTAACTCCCACGTCTCTTGTTTGTGTTTCTTTTTTTTTTAATGGGAGGAAACCGGAGCACCCGGCGAAAACCCATACAAGAGAACATGGAAACTCAACACAGACAACACCTGGGACAGACCCCGGACCTTCTTACTGTGTCTATGTCTCTCCTACGACGCCTACGTTTCTTGTAGGTTTTTTTTGGAGGCACTGGAGCCTGCAGCCGTTGCTTTGGAGCAACGTCATGATGCCAACAATGACGTCTCTTTTGCATCACATCGTCAGCAGGACGATTTGGAGGCAGTGGAACTCCATGATGCAGCTGTTTAGGATGCTTTCGAGCAACGTCATGATGCCAACGACGACGTCTCTTTTTCACGACATCGTCATTTGGACCATTTGGAGCCGCTGGAGCCTCCTGATACAGCCGTTTAGGATGCTCTGGAGCAACGTCATCATCCAAACAACGACGTCTCTTTTTCACGACATAGTCAGTTGGACCATTTGGAGCCGCTGGAGCCTCCTGATACAGCCGTTTAGGAAGCTTTGGAGCAACGTCATAATCCAAACAACGACGTCTCTTTTTCACGACATCGTCAGTTGGACCATTTGTAGCCGCTGGAACCTCCTGATACAGCTGTTTAGGAAGCTTTGGAGCAACGTAATGATGCAAACGACGACGTCTCTTTTTCACGACATCGTCAGTTGGACCATTTGGAGCCGCCGCAGCCTCCTGATACAGCCGTTTAGGAGGCTCTTGAGCAACGTCATCATCCAAACAAGGAAACATAATGCGTCCCAAATCTGGGTGTTTCTCTTTCTGCTTCCTTTTACGAGCAGCAGCAGGTGGAGGACTTGGAGGCAGTGGAACTTCATGACTTGGCCGTTTCGAAAGCTTTGGAACAATGTCAGAAGTTTTCCAAAATACATTTTCACACGATTTTGGGTGCATCCATCCAGCAGGTCGAGGACGTGGAACATCACAAATTGAGAGGCTGCGAAGCCGGGAAATCACATCATCAAGCAGAGAAGGAAACCCTATAGTTTTCTTTACATTTGAATTCATCTTGTCCTTGAACAAAAAACGATCCACAATGCAATTAAACCAAGAACTATTTCAATCTCTGTATCACTAAAAATGTTGCAATTCACTGTTTTGAGAGCCATACAGTGATGCATAACATCTCCATGACAACCAAAAAGAAAGAAAAAAAAAACTTGACTTTGGGGACTATTGCACCCTATAATGTATAATTCCTGTAGCACCCTATATTGTGATAATTCCTGAAAATGTAAGAAAATTTGCACTTAAAGCAATTCTTACTTTTCTGGCATTTTTACACTTTTCTTCTGTGATCTTAAAATGCTCCTAATAAGCGTATGGTACACTAAAATGTCAAATAAATCCATCAGGTGGAAACTCATCAATGTTTAATTCTCATATATTTCTGATAAAAGTCTGACCAATCATTTTATTCCGACCGAATAAACGGATTGGCCGAAGTTCCTGCCTTCATCCGTCGCAGCGGTCACGGCTTGCTAGTTGCGCCTCTCTAGCAGAGCGGTCTGTGAGAGGACCGAAAGACGACTATTTCGCAAAAAGCTGCGTGAAAGAAAACACTTGATGAGTCGAGAGGCAGGACGCGAGTCAACATCGGGTCTGCTTTCCAGCGATGGCGGAGGCTAATGCAGCTTCATCCGGAGCTCAAAAGAGATGAGATGGTCGCGGAGCTTCTGCTGGACAACTGGTACTTTTAGTTTGCTTAATAGAGCGCAACATTACGCAACATTGCATGTGATAACGCAGCATCCAGATGCTATCAGTTATCAGAGTTACTATAGTTCTGTAATACTGTTATTTGTGCAAGGGAAGATTAGCTTTAGCACTGGTAGTGTAAACAGGTAACTGGTAGTGAGAGAAAATGGAAGAAATCGGGACAGCACGAGGACCTTGCTCACTACCACCACCTCCTCTCTGACTTCACCTCAACTGTTTCGGCAGCCAAATCTGCCTTCTACCTGGCAAAAATCAACTCCTCTGCCTCCAACCCCAGGAAACTCTTCTCCTTGTTCTCTTCCCTCCTCACCCCTCCTGCCCCTACCCCCCCTTCCTCCCTTACTGCCGATGACTTTGCAACTTACTTTACCAAGAAAGTAAATGACATCAGCTCCTCATTCACGCCTATTCCCTCCCAGAAGACATCTCCCCCAACTCTCAACTCGGATGGTCTTACCAGCTTTAGCCCCCTCACCTCTGAAGACGTCCACGCACTTGTTACATCTAACCGCGCCACCACCTGCTCCCTTGACCCGATTCCCTCCTCTCTTCTCCAGGACATCTCACACGACATCTTGCCATTCCTCACCACCCTGATCAACTCCTCCCTCACCTCAGGTGTCATTCCAGCGGATTTTAAGACCGCTATCGTGAAGCCTCTCCTTAAAAAACCCACCCTAGATGCTACTGACATCCAAAGCTACAGACCTGTATCTCTTCTTTCATTCTTCTCTAAAACCTTGGAACGTGCCGCCTACAACCAACTGTCATCCTATCTCTCGCGGAACAACCTCCTAGACCCTAATCAATCAGGATTCAGGACTGCTCACTCCACTGAGACGGCCCTTCTCACAGTGACCGAGTCCCTGCGAGACACCAGAGCCTCGTCCCACTCCTCCGTTCTCGTTCTCCTCGACCTATCTGCTGCATTCGACACAGTCAACCACCAAATCCTCCTCTCCACCCTGGCTGAACTTGGCATATCCGACTCTGCTCTCACCTGGTTTACATCATACCTGACAAACTGCACCTTTCAGGTCACATGGAATGGCTCTATGTCCAAACCCTGCTCTCTGGACACGGGTGTCCCTCAAAGCTCAGTATTAGGACCGCTTCTGTTCTCACTATACACCAGATCACTAGGTTCTGTTATCACATCGCATGGATTCTCCTACCACTGCTATGCAGATGACACCCAGCTGTTCCTCTCTTTTCCCCCGTCCTCTGATGCTCACATTGCAACTCGCATCTCGAACTGTCTGGCTGACATCTCTGTCTGGACAACTGCACATCACCTCAAGCTTAACCTGAACAAAACAGAACTCCTCTTCATCCCAGGGAAAGACTGCCCTCGCATGGACCTGTCGGTCACTGTCGAGGGCATCACAGTATTACCTTCCTCAACTGCGAGGAACCTGGGTGTAATCCTCGATGACCAACTATCCTGCACCCCCAACATCACTGCTGTGGCCCGATCCTGCAGATTCGCCCTCTACAATATCCGCAGGATTCGGACCTTCCTCACAAAGGATGCAACGCAGCTCTTGGTCCAAGCACTGGTCATCTCCCACCTTGACTACTGCAACTCTCTCCTGGCCGGACTCCTGGCCTCTGCGATTAAACCATTACAGCGTATCCAGAACGCTGCAGCACGCCTTATCTTCAATCTACCCAAATTCTCCCACGTGACCCCCCTCCTCCGTGACCTCCACTGGCTCCCTGTTGCAGCACGCATCCAATTCAAGACGATGACACTGGCCTTCAGGGCCATCAATGGAACGGCACCTGTCTACCTTCAAACACTGGTCAAACCTCATGCCCCGAAGAGAGCACTTCGCTCCTCTACTTCAGCTGGCCGGCTGGTACCACCATCGCTGAAATCAAACAAATGTCGCTCAGCAAAGTCCAGACTCTTCTCTGTTCTGGCGCCTCAGTGGTGGAACGAACTCCCGACCAATGTCAGGACAGCAGAGTCATTTGCCATCTTCCGAAAAAGGCTCAAGACTCACCTGTTCAGACTTCACCTTGACTCTACATAGCATGACCCACTAACACCCTCCCTCGACACCCCCCCCCCCCCCCCCCCCAAAAAAAAAAAAAAAAACTTACCTATAGCACTCTGATCTTAGCACTGTTGCTCTTGGAGTACTACTTTACTCAGATGAGGACCTAACGCTTGTTCTATTTTTAGCTCTTACTGCATCGGCAATGATACGTCGTGGTTTCTTTGTTTCCTTCTTTTAACAAATGTACTTGTAATTTAATTCCATCCATCCATCCATTTTCTACCGCTTATCCTGTATTTAGGGTCACGGGGGGGCTGGGGCCAATCCCAGCTGTCATTGGGCGAAGGCAGGGTACACCCTGGACAGGACACCAGTCTATCGCAGGGCCCGTAATTTAATTCCGTCCAATATATTTATAATTTGGTTCCGCCCTCTGAGCTGTCAATCAGTGCCAAGAGAGGTGTATGTGGTGGGTGATGTTGTCGATGGACAATGACATGTAACACTGGCATGGTCCATTAAAGGATGCATTGTCTGAAAAATCTATCCATTGCCGTGATAAACTCTGCAACAGAAGCCCTCAGTCTGGTTGTCTCTCATGAATTTCTCACAAACCTGACATCGTCTACCTTGCTTCTCTCCCCATATTACTTGCGAGAACGTACCATGATTAGTTACATTATCTAATAAGCAGCATCTGTCCACTTAAGGAGGTGGAGAGATGATTGGTGTGCTGTTGGCGCCTTTCCCAGGCTTAGTTTCCTTCTTAGTTATGTGTTGTGTTGGCCTGGAGGCCCACAAGGAGTGTCGAGATATGGGGAGCCCGGTGTAACCGAGCCAAATACTCAGCCGAGCGAAACCATTGACTGAGCCACGATGGAGCCAGCAGCAGAGGTCTGGCAGCAGATACACAGCTGCTGGAGTTCAACATGGGCTTTCATCAAATCGTTTTATTGTATTAATTAAGGCTTTGCTGTGGCCGTGTGATTACTTTTTTATGAGTTTAGAGTGTTTATTATTAATGTCTCTTTAGGTTCACCAGTACAGGGGGGATGTGAATATTGATAAGCCTCAATTCATTTTATCTGGACTCACACCACTTTTTCACATCTCATCTGACTCTCATGTCTCCTGTCAATTTAAAAAGAACAGGATTATAGCTGGGAAGAATACAGCAGACGTTTGACTTGGGGGGGGTGTATATAAGCTTCTTACATTTCCAAACCAGTCTCAATTACATTTACATAAACACTTATTTGCAGCAATATGTTTTGAAGAAATGGGAATCTGCAAAGCTGTCACATCTGCCCATGGGGACATCTGCCATGCCCTCGGTGCCCCTCCTCTCTCTCTCTCTCTCCTCTCTCTCTCTCTCTCTCTCTGTGTCTCTCTCTCTCGGGTGGATGATTACTTCAGTGCAGTCAGGTGCTACTGAGGCAGAGCAGAGCTTCACCAGCTGCAGCCCGTCCAATAATCAGGACTTCTACAAAGACTCAGCTCTGCCAGGTTCACCTTGCTGGATCGTACTTCCCGTTAGTCTGCGTTTGAAGCCCTTCTTGGTCTGAACCCGTCTGCTCTGCGCCGGTCTTTGTCTCCAACTCTTTGTCTCATCAGTCCAGCTCCTCCTCCCTGTTCAACTCAACCATGGCTTCCCCCTTCCCCTGTGAAACCAGTCACCCTCCTGATTCTCCAAGCCTACAAGTCATGCCCTGCTCTTCCCTGGCTCGATATCCCTTTTTACCTCAAACTCTGCAATATATCATTCAACGGCAGTGCTGCCTCCTCGTCCGTGTCTGCATTTGGGTTCACCTGTTCTGCAACCCCATAAAAAAAACCACTGGTTGATTTCAGTGATGAGCTCAGAGTCGTCTTTAACCGTGCTGGATATAAAAACGAATAATACTCTCCTTTTATAAGAAAGACTGACAGCTCACTCAATGTTTGAGTCTTCACTACAGTGTTGCTGAGAAAAGTTACTGTTCCATTCTGACATTGTGCTAAGGTCTCACAGCTCCTACACCCTGATAGCGAGATATCCTCTGCCTGTATTTTCTCATTATGTTTCTGTATTCGTGACCTTTATGGACATCAGCAAACAACATTTGGAGCCAATGTGTGGGGGGGGAGCCAATAAGCAGAGTGTGCAGCCTGTCTTCATTCCCATATCACTGACTTATCAGGAACCAAGGCTCACTGGTCTGACACAGCAGCATGAAGCGTGCCATGGGCTCCATTCATTCAGAACGTTTTATTCTTCTCATTCACGCTTTATTGTTCTCACTAATGCAATAATGCACTCCCTATCTCTTTTGATGCTCTAGCTCGCTCTACCACCGCTGCACGCTCTCTCTCTTTCCTGCTCGCTGTTTAAGAGGCGGGGCAACATACAATGTGACGACATATTTAACCTTTGATCGGCTGCCCTTTCTGACCATGTGCCACAACGTTTTAGGTTTGTAATGGAATTCGTGCAAATGGTTACAAACAAGATGGACATTTAATTCTGCCATACAGACGCCATCTCACAAAACCTCGCCTTCCCCTCACTACTACCTCACCGTCTGCAGCTCAACGCTCCCAGCTGGCCATCTCCTCATGCACTCCACCTCCACCTTCACCCCACTTCCCCTCACAATAAATCCAGTTAATGAGTCTGTGTCACTCTGTGAAAATTAGATTGCATTGTGCAACATATTAATGTTGCTAAGTGATTGTGAATATCATCCAGCCGTTTCTGTCTGGTGGCCTTTTATTTAGTGCTTTGGTCTTTCATCTGCACTCTCTTAAGGGCAACTTTCTCCTTGAGTGCTGCTCCATCTCTTCTCTCCCCGGAGAGATACAATTGATTAAATGTCTGATAAAAAATAAGTATTAATTTCCTGCATAGACTGTCTCCTTGTTTGCAAGCAATCCAAATGTTTATAGATGAACCTGGAAGATCTGAGTTAAAATCTGTATCAAACCACAGGAGGCAAAATATGCTTTTTGTTCTCCCCCTTTACACACACACACACACACACACACACACACACACACACACCTCTTCTGGATAGTCCAACTACAATATTAAATTCATGACTGACAATGAAAATTTGAAAGTATTTTACATTAACTACCAGAGAGCGCAGACACAAAAACAACCATGGTACATATAGTAAACAGTGTCAATAAAACATTTCTTTCACAGTATACGTATTGATTTGTGCTCACAACAGTACAACCAATTGTTCTGTCATCCGATAAACAAAGCTGCTCATGTTTTTTGACATGAGACTTTTTTTTCACTTTTTTTCCACACTCTTGCTTCATAATGGACAACAACAACAGTTATGCCAGAGTTTCTCATCCTTAGTGTCGGGAGCAGATGGCCTTTGCTTTGATTAGTAGATTAGCAGGTTGACAAACACTGACTGTTTGATTTATATCTATTTTATAATAAAATTATCAACTCCATCATCAATTTTGTGTTCCATTAATTCCCAGCTGCCTTTAGAAAAACAGGCTGGTTTAGTAATGACTTCACAACTCTAATAGCCGGCGTCAAGTCAATTGTGAGACTCTGAAAAGTTGATCACGAGCGAGAAAAGGTTGAGAAACCCTGAGTTTCATATTCAGCGAGACATTAATAAGCCTTCCCAAACATATCATCACACCATCACCACGCTACACATTGACATTAAATACACTTCATTGCTCAATGTCACTCTTTTAGATTTGACATATGAGGTCATCAAGAGGACACAGCACTTCATTTATATTCTTGACTGAGTCAATACTGAGAATCCACTTCACACTGCTGACAAATTGCTATTTAACTTATTCAAGTTAAATGATCCTAGCTCAACTTTTGATTGTTTCCAAATGAAAATTATTTCAATTAGTCTTCCTTTTTGTTTGTGAAAGTGGCTCTTGCTGCATTTATTTTGTTTGTTTTTACACTTTTTAAGTGTGTTGAATCATATTCACAAGCATTTTTATAATATGACAATTTTATATGTGGAATGATTGCAGGATATTTGCAACAACTAAATTTTAATCGGACAGTTCACCCCTAAATAAAAAATACATATTTTTCCTCTAGTTCAAAATCTTTGGCACTTTGAGCATCGCAAGCTGAGATACATAGTCCGTTTACATGGGAGAGAGGCGGACATACCTCCACAACTAGGAAAATTACACAGAAACAACCTAGACACTTAAATTGTACTGCAGGTGTGAGAAAAAATGGTTTGGGGGTTGAACTGCCCTTCAACAGACATGCAAACAGATCAATACCTCAATATAAAAAAAAAACACACAAACTCCTTTTCATGCATCTTTTTCCATTATTGTGTACAAGTCATACACAGCCGCAAGCATCTGCTTGGTTCGCTGCATGGATGCACACAGATATTATGTTCTTAATTATAATGTCCTGTCTATATATTACACTTAACGTGTGATGTGAGTGTATTCATTATAATGAGATGCAGGACCAGCTGGTGTTGTATGAGAACATTTTGACATGACAAACAAGATGCTCTGTAAGAAAGTGCTTAGAAAGGATAACGTCAAGCTGTATGACTCTATCAGAGAGGAAGTGGCCTGGGGGAACATCATATGGATTGACCTCATGAACTCCACATGATTGTCTTCTCCAATGTTATTCACTGGCAGTTTGCTGTGAAAGAAAACAAGGTGCAATATCTTATGATCTGCCTTCAGGCTGAACTCACTGAGCCAAATCCCACTGCTGGTGTCAAACCCAGGCCTGTAGCCCGATTCTCAAAATACATATTTATCAAAAGATAGATCAAAGGACTGTCGGACATGTCAATATGCTCAACTGGACAAAACCACAAGGTTCGATTGAGATTTTTTTGTATCATATGTGCACAACCTCAAGTCAATTAAAAATGTTAACCGACAGTTTCAGCAAATAGACCAATTTGTTTCCAATTTGCTATAAATGAGTTAACTGAACTGTGCTCAAGCCGAGTAACAAGCTGGTATGTAAATCAGCAGTGGTGATTGTGCTTTGCATGATTGTGAATGATGGGAGAAAAACATGTTTATTCAGGTCTTGGCTGAAAAACAGCAACTGTATTATTTAAATTAAATGGTTGATTGGAGTCAATGTGCAGACATTACTGTTTAGAAACAGTAAATGTGTGTGTGTGTGTGTGTGTGTGTGTGTGTGTGTGTGTGTTCTTGTGCTGATGTCTTGATGTTGTCTTGATTCCTTTTCATTGCGGGGCCATGTCGGATGGCATCATCTCCCCAGAGGCCGGCTCCTGCCGAGCCCCTTCAGGTACCACCATTCTCACACTCATGCTGCCCCCGTCCGTGGTGCTCGGGTTCACGCGGAACTTCCTATTCACCGGGCGCACAGCCCTGAGGAACTGTCTCTTGAAGGTCTCGCTGAGGATAATGTAGAGGAACGGGTTGATGCAGCTGTTAGCGTATCCCATGCTGATGGCTATGTTGTAGGCGTAGGAGAACGCCAGGCTTGGCTTCTGCACCCCGAGGTGGGCCAGCTGAAGGATGTAGTAAGGGGCCCAGCAGATGAAGAAGGCCAGGCAGATGGCCACCGCCATCCGGGTCACCTTCCTGGTGCGCATCCTCAAACTGCGCGGGGGCAGCGGGGCCACACTGGTGGACATGTGCTGGAGGATCTTGAAGAACACCAGGCAGATGATGACCAACGGTATAGCAAACGCCAAGAAGAACTGGTAAAGCGTAAACCAGTATATGTCAGTGATTGTGTCGGGCAGGAGGAGGGCACAGGCCACCAGGCCGTCTGTTAGAGGCATCAGGCCCGCGTACATCCACACGGGGATGATGGTGAGTAAGGACAAGCCCCACACCAGGGCTATGGCCAGCGCGGCCACACAAGGCGTGCGGATGTAGTTGAAGCGGATGGGATGGACCGTAGCTAGGTAGCGATCCAGGGTCATTGCAGTGAGGATGTAAGTACTGACAATCTGGCTATTGGAGTCAAGCGCAGTAATGACCGTACACATCGCGGCTCCAAAGTGCCAGGTGCCGTTACCAAGCAGCTGGTGGATGAGGAACGGCATCCCAAGGAGAAACAGGAGGTCAACAATTGACAAATTCAAGATAAAGATGTCCGGAACGGTTTGCTTGGCGCGGCACTTGGTCTTCTTCATGATCGTGTAGATGACAATGCAGTTCCCCATGAGGCCAAGGAAGCAGATGATGCCATAGATGACCGGGAGTATGGCACTGGAGTGAAGGGCCCCATCTACAGCTGGAGACAGGAAGGGGAGGGAGCAGCAGTTCAATATTTATAATAATATCATACTGTACTGTAGATTTATATGAAAGCTTACATTGTATCACGGCCATTCATTATTATTTCACAACGTTAGTTATACAGGGTAATACATTCAAGGATGCTGTTTTGACAGGTGATTATTATAAGGGTAGATTTATTGTGCATTGAGCACTGAGGGAGGATTTCAGTGCGGACATGATTGATTTCCGTGCAAGTGCATGAGGCGTGTGTGTGTGTTGGCTCTTTCAACACAGCACAAAGCCCAGCCAGAAGATGATGGGGGCACGCGCCCTGTGAATGTGCTTGTGAGACCCTGTTAGACCTTGACATAGGTATGGACGTGCAATGTGTGAGTACGAAGAGGTCTCTGAAATGTTTAAAAAGAAATCTTAGCAGTCATTTTTTTTTTCACCAACAGGAATTGGTGAGATGAATGAAGTCACATTTCATATTTCACATATCAGGCTGTGAAGGGAAATCACTGCAGCCTGAATTTCTGAGTAGATTATGAAAGCTTGTATGATTGCAAGGATACAATGTAACTTAGGGACGAAGAAGAAGAAGAAAAAATGACTAGTGGACACTTTATTTTTTTATTGTTTTTTACACGTTGAATGCAGTTATGGCGCTTATAAACAAGGTGTGTATGCGACATTAACTGGACTGCCGCATATCACGAGCTGGATGATCTTACCTGTTGTTGTTGAATTGGTGTTTCCGAGGGAAAAATTAGAATCGTTTAAAAAATCCATCGGTAATTAAAAAGTATATTCCAAGTTAACAAGTAGCCCAACCAGTAAAACGCATCTGCAGCAGCCTGACAACGACAGAGCGATTGCGGGTATAACTGGAATAGTTAAGTTATTTGCAGCACATGGTTCTTTTTGACTCTCTCTCCCTCTCTCTCATGCTATGAGCAGAGCAGCGCTCTAGTCCGTCAGAGATCATGAAGCCGTTCCCCGGTCAGCAGCTGCTGCGTCTGAGCGCGTCTCTCCCTCACTCGGAGTCTGTTTGCGCGGAGTTGCGACGGCGATGATGCGGGTGCCAGTCAAGCTAAGATCAGATAGAGAGCCAGTGACTGATTGCGTGCGTGCGCGCACGCGCGCGTGCGTCTAAATGCAGCCTATTATTTTCATGTAACCTCCTGATAACTCACAGATCTACCGCTTACAATTAACGCAACAATTAAAGTAGACTAGAAATTGTTTTTGAAATGTGTTTTTATGTCTTCACTTGTGCTCCCCTGTGTCATTTAGGATAATTGCAGAATGAGTGCAAATTATGAATGATTTAATTCGTTTTTGTCCATTTCTTTTTGCCATTTAATGATCCTGTCATGTCCTGTCTTGAAGGGCAGCAGCCATGGTAGTTTATGGGCTTTGGGGGAGCAGACAGTGAGCAACAGGTGTTACTTAGCTACTAGTTGCTGTCAGCTTGAGGCTTTGAACAACCTCAAACAGGTCGTTTTCCACTGTGAAAGACGAAAACAAAGGGTCTTAAACGGTAGCTCTCTCCAGTGCAACTCCTCTGCAAATGAGCATTGTGTAGCATTGTTGGCAGAAGTGGAATATATTATTAATAGCTAATAAGTTTGTTTTCTGTAGTCCATAATCGCCTGAAAATAACAGCGGTTGTGTATTCATATCTACATGTGGTCCCCTTCACAGAGCAGGCTGACCTGTTTCTACAGAAGCCCAGAATGGACAAAGACTGGCTGCGTCACATTTTCGTGACAGCCACCATGGTACTCCTATATGCTGCAGCATGGCACACACATGCGGCAACCTCCGAAAAGTGAAGCCTAGCAGAAGTGTCTTAAATTTGCATTCTTTCTAATGGCCACCAGGGGCGACTAAAGACCCTACGTCTCTCTTGATTCCTATCTCAGTAAACATTGTAAACATGAGTTTATGGCCTCAATCTCTAATTTCCAGTCTTCTTCAATACAGCATGATGTTGATTTAGTATATGATGGTCCCATTTAAAGTTGAATAGACAAATAGATAGCAGGGTATGCTTAAGGCATACCTTGTGTCAGATTGCAACCACTGCGTTGTCTGATCTGGCAGTTCTCCATGTCTTGAATGTTACTGAAACATTTTGGTCACCTGAACACGTCTTATTCTGCGATCGGTTGGACAACGCCAAGTCCTACAGACTGGCATTCCTTTGCTGATAATGAATCATGTTTTGCCAGCAGTTTAAACTAGAGTATACTTTTGGACTAATAACTAGTCCTGTTATTGAATGCTGTGGCAACAAGAATCTGAAAATAAATAATCATTCCATGTGTGCATTTCATGATTATTTGTGAGTCGGATTCAGAGTGTGTGTCTGTCTGTGTGTGTGTGTGTGTGTGTGTGTGTACACACGTGTGTGTGTATTTTGTAGTTTTCCTCCAGTCATCAAAGGAGTTCTAAAGAAGATACTAACACAACAGTCTTTGTTTGCTGAATCTATTTCAAATAAAAAAGGTTTATCAACCACAGCCAGCACTATTACCTGATCTCATCTTTTGTTTAAACCCCTATTCAGAGAGGACTGCATCAAATAGTAGGACCTGCTATTCTGCCAAATTTTCACGTTGAAATTGTGTTTTGTTTCCTCTTTGGTAACTGAATAAAGGCGAAACTGGAAATTGTTACTGCATAATCAATTGTGAGATAAAGTAATGAAAAGTACAAGAAAGTAATAAAAAACTCTGTTGCAGCAATTTTTTGTCTGCAACACGCTTTTCATAAATGTTGAAATCACTGGAGGCGTATTTGCTTTTGAGGGGTACGGAGAACTAATCAGTGGTCTCCAGTTTTTCCAGTTAACTCTTCCGTGCCAAGGTTTTGACATATCTGCCACACACTACGGATGAATGGAAATCAATTCATGCTGCTCAGGAAACTGAAAAATAACACCATAAAAAATGGTGTACCCATGTGTCAGTACCAAAATAAAACATCACCGTTGCTAATCATGTTGATCATCAGAGCCCACTGCGATATTCATCCGAACCATTTCAATGGATGCGTGCGTCACCAGGATGGTTCCCTGAGGGCTCCCTGTGGGATCCTCAGCACAGAGAAGAGATCCGGGGACAGAGCAACAACGCACTATTAATATGCATCCTTTAATAATTTGCCATGTTTAGGAAGTAGTTATGTTCCAGCTAACATTCCGTTGTTATTGGGAAAGTTCCATTTCGGTTTCACTTTAAAGTTACAAAGTTATATAGATAGATTAGCTAATTTACTCCACAATTTATGTGTATATATGCATGTATGTATCGCTACAACTGGATCCCCCATAATTAAATATCATGCAGCCTGCTGGAAGTGTAGGAGAAATGCACTGTGGACACATTCCAAAATCAATGGGTTCTTCTGGCTGAAACTTGTTTTCATTATGCGTTTGAAGTCTGCCCTAGCTTTGTGATTCATGGAGATGATCCGCTTTACTCACTGAAGGATAAATAGGCAGATGGCAATAATGGCACGTTTTTCTCAGGATTGGATGTGTGCAGAGACTCATTTTGTGAGTGACAGTTTTGTAAAAGTTTCTGCATATGAAAGAACATCATGTGTCAGAACAGACAAATACAACCTTTATATATTTATTTTGTAAATGAATAAGTGAAAGAATGAGGTGGAAGCACACTGATGACATTGATTCCTTCTGTCTCATTTGGAAATAGACTGGATAGTTTTGTTTTATTGTTTTCTTTTTTAATGTACAGCACTGTATTTCAAAATAAAAAGATTGCAAGTCACAAATGGTCATTATTTCACAGCCTGTTTGATGTAACGTGACAGCTGGTAAGAATGTAAATACCATGTGGTTGCTAGGAGGCTACACTGGCAACACTGAGTGGAAGTACAAGTATTCGTTAGTATTTAGACTTAATTGCCAATTCCAGTAGACTTAATTGCCAATTCCTATGTCCCTGTGACGGAACCGAGCGGGTTGCGAAACACAAAAACTTGTGGGTTTGGCCAAGGATGTAGAGGCAATAGTAATTTTTTTTTGGACAATACTTTATTAAGAGGGCTTGCAGCAAAACAAGCAATTCCGGTCCAAATATGCAAATACCAAATGACTAGATTAAATTTAGAAAATAACAAAAATAACAAAATAATACAGTACTACGGCCATTCAACGCTCTGCTGTAACCTCAGGCAGCAGAGGTCTACAGCTCTCGAACAACCTGTCCCGTGACCAGTACATATGTGTGTCTCACACTAGACAAAAAAAAAACTCCCATACAAGAAACAAGGGGGTAGACATATAGAAGGCGGCCAGCACCATTATGAAGACACATGGGAACGTTAGACAAACAATTACACAATAATAACAAATAACACTCTGAGACTATACATAGATATCTATTGCGCCTGCCCACAACAATTAATATGCAATATACATGTCGCATAATTTACTGCATGAAGTGATTCCTAACAAAAAAAGTTGGCTTGATCAGGGCCTACTCTCCCCGGAAACCCCCATACTAAACTCCACATTGGTACGGAATCAATCACGCACGGAACCTATAAACGCTCCGTTGTTTGTCGTCAGCACCCTTTGCCCGCGGACGCAGGAGCCAAAAGAGACGGCAGCCGGTAAATCTTTTGTTCGTTTAATTTTAACATTGTGATATCTCTTTAACAAATAAAAAAGATGCAACATTACATTGCAACATTTCATTGTCCGTGTCGTTCTTTAAAAGAATTGTCCATGACTTTGTGCAACTAACTAAGACATGATCACTGCAGATGTGGCAGTAGACGCATAGCTCTGGCCAGTAGCTTTAATGCGCTTCCGCTGGCACCAAGTCCGTGAGTCTGTGTGTGTTGCACCATGTAGCATCAGTATAAGTGTGAGACCATGATATGTATAGAGCGTGTAACGTGCGTCCCGCAGCTGAGTCGGGCGTCTTCCTGTGCGGTCCTCTGGACCGCCACAGTCCCCCTAAAAACTTAAACCTGAACTGGGGGTTAACAGGGACATAACTGACATCACCTAGGAAATGATTTCATGTGAGAGGCTGTGAGGGTCTGACATGATCAATACAAACAGGTCATGTTCCTTTGATGACAAACAAACATGTAATCTAAACCTGTTGGATTTTATTTCACACTTTTTGCACGTCTTCCAGGCTCTTATCATCCCAGACCAACGTAATTGTCAAATAATCGATTTACTTCTTTTCGTTTAAACAGCTTTAATAAGCAAAATTAAAATAAATTGTTGATGAATAAACCAGATGTGTAGCCTCACGCTCCTATTATATGACTTGTAAGTGTGTTTTGTTCTATATTAAATCTTTTATGTTAATGTTTCTGTGAAAGTGCACCGTCCTCTTTGTTCACCTTTTTTCAAATTCCTCCGGGTAACGCGTTTTTTAACATCACAACGCTATGATTTGTGGGTAATTGCCTCAGGCAAAATCTGCATCGATGGTGATTTAGGGAAAGTGGGCATAAAGGGCTGAAAAGGTCCGCAAGTGAGCCCTCTTGTACCTGAGGATTTGACAGTGTGACAGACCCGAACCCTCCGGACTTCACAGGAACACACATCAAAGTCTGAGAGTAGACACTGAGACCTTCTTCCTCTATGGACATAGTAATTTGACTCACAAGTTTAACTGAACAAAAATCAGTGTAACATTTTGAATTAATCATTTGTTTTAGTCAAACTTCACATCACAGATCATAAACATACAGACATAAAACCCAACCAAATATGTACAATAACTGCTTCTGGATTTCTTTTTCATCCCAGTTCATTTCCCAGTCCCAATATCCAGTAGAAAGTTGTGATTCACAGCCACTTAATCAGGACCAACCAGACACTTTATTACCTCACACAAATATGTCAAAACTGCCTCAGCATCCACTTTTCTCTCAATTATGATGTCCGTGATGGTTGACTGTAACGCGTAACATTTTTAAACACGCTCACGCCAACATGGCCAAGCATATCTGGCTGAGCCGCTCTCTTTGGCTCCTTGTGACACCCACAGTGAGCAAACCAACAATGCGACGCCCACCTCCGCGTCTGTTAGTTGGTAAATGTTGGCAGCTGAATTAATCTCAGCAGACAGTTTACAATTTGGAGGTATTAAAGCTACCTACTTGGGAAAAGTGCCAAACTAAATGTGTGGCTCAAGGGTTAGTAGGTGTGTGGGATGCATATTTTAAAAATCTGCATCCATTTCGGCAAAGGCCTTTTAAATGTGACTGTCTCCTGAGTAAGTACAGGTCACATTACACCACATGACTCAGTTGCTCCTGTAAACCTATAGAAATTATGTGCACTCTAATGTCTCTTTCATTTCATGGAGAGGAGGAATATGTTGCACTTCATCTCTTCTTATGGCTTTTTGTTGAGGAAGAGACGACAGCTAGCAAAGCTTCATGTGTCGCTTACAGTTTTTGCCCGTTGCTTGAACACGTTTTGCAAAACTTGGCTCATTGTGTCAAAACTCTACACACAAGCAAATAAGACACAACACTGGGAAATAAACCATTCACATCTATGTCAAATTGAAACTCTGCTATCAAAACCTAACAATCCTTTGTCAAAATGTCACTCTGATGACAAAATGATACCCACTTGCATCATATGAATACACTTTCAGATCAGCAGCAACACACTAGTTTACTTTATATAAAACACTGCAGTCTTTCGTTTTCACTGTTTTTATTCAGTTCCACAGATGGCACGTTTTCACAACAACCAAAAAATGAAATACTCAATTCAAAATCATTACATCACAGTATACAGTATACAGTAAGTGTATTTTACAGTACAGTAAATTCAGTTAAAGCAAAAATAAAACAAAAATAAAACAAACAATACACTACTGTAAACACAGAAAAACACAATTGTGCGCAAGTGGGCTTATGGATCCTGCCGTCTGTTGGGGTCTGGCCACAGGATCTCATCAACATCACAAGCAATGTCTTCTCTTGCTAAGCATCGGGGAAAATATCCCCTTGTGTGCCGAATCCATCCCTGGATTGACCTTACCTCAATGTCTCCGCAGGCCTGTTCCATTGCCTGCAAAAGAGGCATACGGGCATGTGGTTGGCAGTCGTACACACGCCATCTCCAAGCGGGAAAAAAATTCCTCTATAGGATTTAGAAATGGCGAGTAAGGGGGCAAGTACACAACTTCAAATTGATCATGGTTGGTGAACAAGTTCTGGACCAGAGCAGCCCGATGGGAAACTAACATTATCCCAGACAACAACAAACCTGGGTGGCTCTGGTCTATCCTGTACAACTGCATCATGAAGTGCATCTAGAAATGTGATTATGTGTTGTGCATTAAAGGGACCCAGTTTGGCATGATGGTGCAGTAGCCCTTGAAGACTTATGGCAGCACACAATGTGATATTTCCCCCGCGCTGCCCCAGGACGTGCACAATTGACCTTTGGCCAATTATATTACGTCCCCGTCGTCTGTTTTTGGTAAGGTTAAATCCAGCCTCGTCAATGTAAATACATTCATGAGGCTGGGCAGCTCCATCCATGTCCAAGATTCTCTGTAACAAAAAATACATATTGTGGATGGCTTTACTCAAAGCACACAACTACACTACTACACATACAGAACTGCCCCACCCCACCACACAGGTACCTGTGTAGCTTTCTGAATGTATCTATTTGGTACTGATCCAGTGGTATATATTCAGCTTACTTGACTGCACCCATTCTGTATTGTAAATGTAAAGACTGTAACACTTACCTGTACATATTCATGTTGAAGTTCTTTGATCCTGACAATGTTCCTCTTACAGTTTTTTTTGATTGCTTTGACGCAGTAGTCGACTCAAAATCCACATTCTTCAAAACTGTTAACGCAAAGGCCTAAACAGTGGCACCAATGGTCAAAATGACTAATTTTGCCTGCAAAAGGCTCTAACTCCACCAAAACATTTAAAATATGGACCAAAAGCAAATTTTGCCCTCAAACACCACAACTTGCACACAAGTGCATAAGCGCTTCCAATCAGTCATTAGACAAGGGGCATCAAAATACAAAATTCAGCTCTCAATGTGAATCAGTGCTGCATTACTGGTCAGCAGCTTACATATCAGTGCCAATTTGCTTTCTTGCAAAAAATAGATCCAGAATCATATACAATGATTTTTCAAATTTTATTGAATGCAGTATTCATTCTTTTTTTTTTTAGATTGTGGCTAAGAAATGAAATATTCCAACAGAAACCACATATATAGTATGAAAGAAAAAATACAGTAAAATCCATCACTGTGTAAGACATAAGGAAAATAAAAATAAAAAATTCTGTACAATAAAGAAAGAAATCTCTTCTAGTCAATTCTCTCTTGAGGAATAGGCCACATGGCCTCATCTACATCGCACTCAATATTTTCTCTTGCGATGCTCCTAGGGAAAAATCTTCTTGCATGCCTGATCCAGCCTTGGCATGCCTCTGCATCTATATCTTGGGCAGCAGCGGTCATTGCATCGATCAAGGGCATCTGGTCATAGGGGCGATGATCGTAAACCTTCCATCTCCATGCACTGAAGAATTCCTCTATAGGATTTAAAAATGGAGAGTATGGAGGAAGGAATTGTGTCATCATCCTCGGGTGCCCTGCAAACCACTCATTCACCACACGAGAGTGGTGGAATGCCACATTGTCCCAGATGATTACAAACAGAGGCATGCCAGGCCTCAACAGCCCTCTTTCCTGAGGAGGGATGAGCCTGTCATGCAGGATGTTCAAAAATGCAATGAGGCGCTCACTATTGTAGGGACCAATAGTTGGAATATGGCAGAGGACACCATCATTAGAAATAGCAGCACACATAGTAATGTTGGCGCCCCTCTGCCCTGGAACTGTAATAGTGGCCCTATGCCCAATGAGGTTCCTCCCACGTCGCCTTACTTTACAGAGGTTGAAGCCGGCTTCATCCACATAGATGAAAACATGATGTGCCCCCTCAGCTTCAAGCTCCATGATACGCTAAAGAAAAAAAGCAAAATTACAATTGCATACAGTAAAAGTACCTCCAGTTTACTGTAACTGCATGATATGCCAAGGCATAAGAGTATACGTAGTACTGTAATGTGTCCTTACCTCCACATATTGGCATCTGGCCTCCTTCACAGCATCTGAGTTCCTCTGGAAGGGAACTGTGTAGAGCTGTTTCATTGCCATATTGTTCCTTCTAAGCACACGGGTTATTGTGGTCTCACTCAAAGTATTTATATTTCTAAATACCCCCTGATCTGCAATCACTGCTGCCCTGATTTCCCGCAACCTAATGGCATTATTTGCCAGAACCATGTTGACAATGGCTGCCTCCTGCTCAGCATTCAAAAGTCTTCGTCTACCACCACCGACTGGTAGCCTTTCGATTCTATAAACAACACATGAAATGTGGAAAAAAATACATGAAATAATGTATATCACTACGGATATATCTGTATATACTGTATAAGTGACATTACCTGTTCTCCAGTCGAAAATTTCTGACAATGGATGCAACCGTGTTTCTATTGACAACAGGTTGGACTCTTTGTCCAGCCTCTCTAAATGAAAGACCATGATTTACCACATGATCAATCAAAGTTGCCCGAATTTCATCAGTAACTTGAGCCCTTCCAGCTACACCTCCACCTCGCACACGGACTCCTCTTCCTCGGACTCCTCTTCCCCTGAGCCCTCTACCTCTCACTCTCATCTGCCTTAGACCATCCATGCTTGCAAGTTACAACACACAACGTGGCACCTTTTAAGCCTGCAGACTGATTGCTAATTGAAAAGTTGTGTGCAGCAGTGTCAAACAGGTGCTTCAGTGATTTCATACTGGTCAAGAAGTTTCTAAGAGATGGGAACATATATTTTCTGTTTGGTTACCACAGCTAAAGCAATGGAGTTTGGACTGCTTGAATGACATCTGCGTTAACTGATTTGCAAAAGGGTGCGGGAAGTGTGTCAAAACAATGACAATGGGTTAACTCATTTGCAAGAGGTGTCTTTTGCTCTGCTGAGAGAGTGATGATGAAGACTGAGAGGTTACCAGTTTCTTCAACCAGGTCAATGCAATCAAAAAAAACTGTAAAGGGACCCAGTTTGGCATGATGGTGCAGTAGCCCTTGAAGACTTATGGCAGCACACAATGTGATATTTCCCCCGCGCTGCCCCGGGACGTGCACAATTGACCTTTAGCCAATTATATTACGTCCCCGTCGTCTGTTTTTGGTAAGGTTAAATCCAGCCTCGTCAATGTAAATACATTCATGAGGCTGGGCAGCTCCATCCATGTCCAAGATTCTCTGTAACAAAAAATACATATTGTGGATGGCTTTACTCAAAGCACACAACTACACTACTACACATACAGAACTGCCCCACCCCACCACACAGGTACCTGTGTAGCTTTCTGAATGTATCTATGTGGTACTGATCCAGTGGTATATATTCAGCTTACTTGACTGCACCCATTCTGTATTGTAAATGTAAAGACTGTAACACTTACCTGTACATATTCATGTTGAAGTTCTTTGATCCTGACAATGTTCCTCTTAAATGGGACCTTGTACAATTCCTTCATGGTCATGTTGTGCTTTACCAAGATGCGTCTGATAGTGCTGATGCTTACTCGATTTATGTTGTTGAATACTTGCCTATCTGCAAGTATTTGTTCCTGTAGCTGGTGGAGACGAATTGCATTGTTTGCTCTGACTAGGTTCACTATGGCAAGTTCCTGCTGTTGGGTGAACAGGCGTTGGCGTCCACCCCCAGTAGGTCTTCTAGCCATTCTGTAGAAAAATGCAACCACAAATTGTTATTGTTTGCTTCTTTTTACAGTACTGTATACTGTACTTTACTGTCTTTACCATACACAGTACTGAAGCATCTCACCACGTTATCACGGTATGTTTAAAAAAACTACCACTTTTGTTCGAAAAGGAGCATTAGCCACCCTGCAATACAGTACATGTGATACGGTAACGTGATATGGTACAGTACTGTAAATACTCCAGATACAGTCTGAGTAGAGAAGAGAGTTGAAGACATACCTGTTTTCCAGTCGGAATGTCCTTATTATGGATAAAACTGTGAAACGGCTTAGATTAGGGTGGACTCTCTGCCCAGCTTCCCTCATGGTCAGGCCATGGTTTATGACATGGTCCACCAAAGTTGCTCTTATGTCATCCGAAATAATGGTCCTTGCATGGCCTCTTCAACCACGTCCTCCTCTCTCTCTCTCTCTCTCTCTGTCTTCCTCTTCCTCTGCCTCTAGCTCTCCCTGCCTCCATGCTTGCAAAGTTCTCAAAATGGCTGAACTGAGGCCTTTTTGTAGCTGGATGATTGGTGTTCAGTTTTGTAAGTAAGTATTTTCAGGTGTGTGTCTAAGTATTTTCAATTGACCAATGTGTGTTGTATTTTGAATAGATGTGTTTTCCCACTGGTACCCTGAGATTTCATTTTTGAACTAAGTGTCTTATGTATGAAATAGTGTGTAGTGTGCAGGAGCAAGTGTGTTGCAGAAGGAGCAAGTGTGTTACAGAATTGCAACTAAAGTGCAAAGCAGCACTTTTGTTTAAGGTATGGTTACACTTTGTTTAAGGTATAGTAACAACAACTTCAAGTTATGTTACTTTGGCTTAAGCATGTGTCTATAGTGTTCAAGCAATGGGTAAAAACTGTAAGAAGGATAGTATCCTCCCCTTCTTTCCCTTTTTATTCTCCTTTGATTGGGATCAATGGTGCGATGTGATCGGGACGGGAAAGACAACTCTGCACTGAATTCGTACAGTTCTGTGATGTGTCTAGAAGTGTGTCTCCATTTGTTGTTAAGACATTAGCAGAACAATGCAAAATATCAAAAGCGGTACAGTGAAAGGTTACAGTCCCTGATTATATTCAGTACTCATTAGTGATAACGAGCAAATTAAGAGCTTAAGTGCAGTATTTTTCATGGACATAAAGCTCAAAGCTGCACGAGGTAGTTCCACTCAATATCGCTGAGTGCTTCACTCAGATCCCCCGGCTCACTAAAGAAAAGGAATAAAAATGCAGCCTTACATCCAAAGAACTAAAGAGCAACCACTACATATTCCAAATAGAAATCATTTATTTTAAATTACACTTAGCCCTATGTAGCAGGGAATATAACACAAAAAGTTATATGTAAAATTATAAGAGTCTGCAGCCGGCTCCTTTGCCATCAGTGTATGAATGTGTGTGAATGGGTAAAAGTGACTGAATGTAATATAAAGCACCTTGAGTAGCTAGTTGGCTGGAAAAGCGCTTTATAAATCCATTTCTTGGACCACATTATCATCATCTGTTAGTTTGATGGGGATTGTGACTTATTTGGGTTTTTTTTTCAATGTGCTTGAACTCAATAATTTAGCCAATTTCTGACTTGAAATACTGTTTATGACTGTGATACCCAGATGGATTCTGGGTTGGGTTTGGGAAAGCATGCAGCTTGGGTAAGCAGAACATAGGGCAACGCTCCGATCCTTTAAAAATCCACCCTCTCGTATATATGAATTGGACATAGCCATCGTGGTGTCACCAACTGGTTTGTGGACTACAGTTATGAAGAATAGAGTTTGGCATTCTGGATTCTGGCTGTATTCATCTTGGAAACCAGCAGTGGCGGTTTTTCATATGGGCAGTATGGGCAGCCGCCCAGGGCGGCATTCGTGGAGGGGCGGCATGAGCACCCGCACAAAAAAAAGGTGCGTCTGCTGATGCTGAGAGAGACTGGTTCACACCGGCCGCCAATAGGCGCGGCCGCCAATAGGCGCGGCCGCCCCGCGACGTGAAGCGCGAGAAACACAAAGAAACACGAGACAATCAATTTTCAAAATTAAAGCAATTTTCAAAATAAAATACAATTGACAAATACGATACATGTGTATTTCAACTGTATATCTACACTGTCTACTACCATACACACTCTCTCTGTCTGTCTGTCTGTGTGTGTGTGTGTGTGTGTGTGTGTGTGTCTCTCTCTCTCTCTGAACGGATAAATTGAAGAAGTGAACAAACGTTTTGGTTACAGAAACATGGCATATTTATTTTATGAGGTTATGATAAAAAAAAATAGCTCTGAATGAACAACAGATGAGCAGAAGCGCTTGTCGACCGTTGCAGAGAATTACCGTCTGGTCTGAACAGGGGGGAAGGGGGGGTCCATTTGTATGTGTGTATGTGTGTGTGTGTGTGTGTGTGTGTGTGTTGGGGGGTGGGGCGTTGGAGGTGAGGTTCGCCCAGGGCGTCATGAAACCCAGGACCGCCACTGGAAACCAGTGAAGGAAGTGACCATACTTGGACTGCGGCAAAGTGACGGGTGGATCTGACGAACACAAGCTTAGCGACAGCCTAACTGCATCTGGATCCATCTGGCTTCTGGTGCAATAATAATAATTCAAGGTGTCCTGTCAGTCACAAAAGCATATCCTGCTTTAGTATCTTTTTTACTCTAAATTGACCATCATTTATGAAATGAACATCATGCTGTATTGAAGAAGACTGGAAACTAGAGACTGAGACCATAAACTCATGTTTACTGACTAATAAATCAATTTAGAGGTTGGATAATTTTTTCATTAATTTTTGCAACCAGATGAGTCGCCCCCTGATGTCCAGTAGAAAGAATGCAAGTCACTTCACATTGGCTTGACTTTTTCAAAACAGGAGGTTGCCGCTTGATCTATGCATGTAAGGATTCAGACACAACCTCACAAACATTTGAACTCCCTGGCTGTGAAAAAGGGAAATCTCTGCATCATTTCCAAATGATATCCTACAGTGGGGTAAACCACCTAATTTTGGAAGGAATCAGTAAACGTAGACATATTGCTATGAACTTTGTAAGGTGTAACCCTAAGTGATGGACCCACTGTTACTGTTAGGACTCCATGAATGTAAGAACGCGGATGGACTGAGTGTTCAGGATCACCCACAAGCACCTCGATTTCTGTGGACGGAAAAGACAGAGGATGAATGATTTCAGTTACCCCCTGACTTTTCATTAGAGCCACCAACGGGTCAACGTTTGACATTGTCCAATACATTGATTTATGATCGTTAGCAGCATAAGGTTGTACAACGTGTTTTCAACCATGTTAGGAGGCTTAGTTTGCTTCGAACAGCCACACTTGAAGGTGGAGTGGAAAGCTGCCTGTCATAGAGAGGGCAAGACAAAATATATATTTATAGTGGTGCACAGGTTAAGTTAATTGATGACTGTCAATTGCCAGTAGGTGTGGATGTGAGCATGAATGGTTGTCTATGTCTATGTGTCAGGCCTGTGATAGTCTGGTGACCTGTCCAGGGCGGTGATCGATAATGGAAGGATGTTGCTTTTAAAATTGTAGTCCGTAACATTTTCATCTATTTAATTGTCTTTTAAGTTACAAATGAAAACAATCAGTCATATGACCCACTAATGAAGCTGCTTTGCCCAGAATCTCAGTGTCTGTGGCAACATTCCCATGCAAAATTCAAATTCGTGAGGCTTTTTAGGTCAGTCTGCACAGGTGGAGCTACTAACGGAAGTGTATGCTGCGTTTCTTTGTAATCGTAAATCAGTAACTTCCAATTGCTTCTAGTCTAAAGTGTTGACTGATGCAGTCAGGTACATTTCATTACTGCTGACTCACAATAGAGGATCAACAGGCAGAGAAAGAAGACCATTTAACTTCCAGTCCCAAGAAAAAGAAAGAAAAAATGAATCAAAGTGAATAAGGAAATGAATCAAGAATTAAAGTGACCGCCAACGAGGGAAAACGACGGAGCTCCTTTAAGTGTGGAGCATTTGAAGGCATCACACAGATGAGAGACAGTTGACACTGTTGGGTGAGGGAGATGAGGTCCCATACCCCTTTTCCACCGAGGCATTTTGAGGGCCGGTTCGGAGCCGGTGCCCAATCGCGAACCAGTTCTTCCTGTTTCCACAGACAAAGAGCCGGCTCTCGGCCTGGAAAACTGGTTCCCGATCGGCCCCAACTCTTTGCTGGGCTGAAACTGGGCCCGGCTTACGTTAGGGGCTGGGGGCGGGGTTAACGCTCGAGGCAACGGGGGAAAATACGCCGCTGCGGAGTTTTACTAACGTTGCTGTTCCCGGTAAGTTTCATTTTTAAATTGTTTCACCTCGTTGCAAACCAACGACACATTTCTGTTTCGTTTACCAAGCTAGTGATTATGTTCGTAACGGCAGCAACTAGTTTTGGCTTAGTTTTAGGCTTTGCTTCCTCGGGTAATGTAAGCTGACCGGCTAGATAGCCAGCTAGCGTGATATTGCTAACAACAACGTTAGCATGCCACTTTCTGACTGTCGTTGGTTCACTAAACGTTACCAACTACCAACGTGACATAACATCTGTGTTTGCAGCGTCGTGGACACGTCTGTGATTAAACCGCTGTTCTCTTGTGTTTGTAGAGCTGTCGGACATCGGCGATATTGAACGGAGGTCCAACCTGCAGATGACTAAACATCAAACACTCCGATCTATTGATCACACACTGTTCTACACTTTAAAAAATGTTGTGATTTTAGTATTTTGTGTATTTTATTGTTATTGTATTATTTGTATTATTGTATTATTATAGAAATAGGCTACAGTATGTAGGCCTACATCATGTGGCATTATTTATTTTCATTTACCAGCTGCTAAAACATCAAACTATCTATCTATCTATTGATCACACACGGTTCTAAACTTTAAAAAATGTTGTGATTTTAGTATTTTGTGTATTTTATTGTTATTGTATTATTTACCAAAATAAACACTTTTTCTAAAGAGACATGTCTGCTATACTTGAAATTAGCGCTGCGGGGAAACCTCAGACGTATACAGTGACGTAATGACCTGGTTCTCTGGGCTCTCTAGCCGGTGGAAACGCAAAAAGGTTCTCGGACGGTTCGCAAGTTGAACCAACTGCGAACCAGCACGGCACCGACCCGGTTCCTGAACTAGGTTCGCGTTGGTGGAAAAGGAGGCTCGCCTGTAGTTCCATCTACTGCCAATGAGGCCGCTAGAAGTATCATATCTCAAATCTTAGACCCATCTTCTCAACATGCATTCTCTCTCTATATAGTTTTCATTTTCATTTTTATCCAAAACATACAAAAATATTTCTGTCATGATAGGGAAGTCATTATTGCTATTAAGGTGTCAAATACAAAAACACAGAAGACACCACTGGAGTTGGCCTTGGTGCTGTAACATTGTGATGAGATTAACAAAAACAGGCTCTTTTACAGAGATGAATGTGGGTTGAGCAAAACATGAATGAAAACAGTGAAAGCAGTACTAAATTGTGGTTTGGTGAACATAATTCACATGCTGTCAGCTGTTCCTCTAACACATATTTCTGCTGTTTATTCCTTGTAAGCTGGATGAGCCCGGCAGCCCAGTGTTGTCAGGCTTTTTGGTACAAATTGAGTATCTTCTTCTTCCCCTTAAGTTCTGGGAAAATCAATAGCTTGTTTTGTTAAAGTGGACAGCATTACTGCACACCCAGAGGTAGTATTGAATCATCAAGCAGAGGGAGAGAGGAGTCTTTGAGAAGCACAGTTTTGGGAAAGTGGGGTAGACTTGGAATGATTGAAGGATGCAAAGAACAATGACATATAACAAGGAGAGCTTTCATGTGTTTGATGGTGTGGAAATGGACATGTTTTCCTTCATGGAAAATACCTCCTGCAGACACTGGGAAGAGACAGTCTGGGTGGTGATGCCCGTACAAAGTCTGGTCCAGATATTTTACCAATGAGTCAATGGTTGTTTTCCTCGAATGCAAATTGTCTTGCGGAGCTCTCCTCCCTTCGGCTGTAGTTGTTTGCCCTATGAAATGTAAGGATGCCTGCAAATGAGGGGCAGGGGGACGGGGAGCTGCAGGGGGACTACAGGGGGACGGGGTCCTCCAGGGGGACGGGGAGCTGCAGGGGGAAGGGGAGCTGCAGGGGGACAGGGAGCTGCAGGGGAAAGGGGAGCTGCAGGGGAAAGGGGAGCTGCAGGGACGACAGGGGGACGACAGGGGGACGGGGAGCTGCAGGGGGACGGGATCCTCCAGGGTGACGGGGAGTTGTAGGGGGACGGGGAGCTGCAGGGGGATGGGGAGCTGAAGGGGGACTGGGTCCTCCAGGGGGACGGGGAGCTGCAGGGGGACGACAGGGGGATGGGGTCCTCCAGGGGGACAGGGAGCTGAAGGGGGAAGGGGAGCAGCAGGGGGACGGGAGCTGCAGGGGACGGGGTCCTCAAGGGGGACGGGGTCCTCTAGGTGGACGGGGAGCTGCAGGGGGATGGGGTACTCAAGGGGGATGGGGAGCTGCAGGGGGACGGGGTACTCAAGGGGGACGGGGAGCTGTAGGGGGAAAGGGAGCTACAGGGGGACGGGGAGCTGCAGTGGGACGGGGTCCTCTAGGTGGACGGGGAGCTGCAGGGGGACTGGGTCCTCCAGTAGGACGAGGAGCTGCAGGCTTTTTTCTCATAAGAGACATCTTTCTGTGCTCTTCATTAGTTTGAACTAGTCGGAGTAAGTCATTTGGAAAAAACATAGAAACGTTGACTTTGAACGCAACTGAGGACCGAAAAATTTCCGCCCCATTCGTTCAGACCTCTGTTCAAAGCCACTCCCCAGAACACCAAACAAGTGCTTATGATCCGCAGAATGTGTGCAATCAGGAAGTAAACATATCCAGTCAGGCAGGCCATCCAATTATTTTCTCCAGCCCGACTTTTTTGATTGGACGTTGTTTTTACGGTCCTGCCACGGCCACAGATGAGTCAGAGCATTGTATTCATTGCTATCGGTATGTTACGAGGATTTCAAGTAATATAACAGAAATTGTTTCTGCATAAAATCACCTCCTCAACCTTTACATGTTAAATCACATTCAGACCTTTTTGAAAATATTTGACAAAGCACACTGTAGGAGAATCTAAGAGAGGATATCTTATGAATAATAAATTGGTAAAAAAAGATAAACTCAAAGACAGGTTAACCAGCATAGACCATTTTTGTGCACAACTCTTTGGAAAAGACCTCACACTGAGCTGAGTGCTGGTTAATGTAATGTAATCTCCATCAACAGACTCAAGCATGCATCAACCTGTCCACCAAAACTACCAAAGCCTGACAAACAAGGTAGTTGTAGTAAATTTCTGTTTTCACAGAATATTTAAACACATTGTTAAAGGAAAGTGCTCCATTGTTTAACTTCCCTCCCGATGGCCTTTCTGTCTCTCCAAACAATGCCTTTAAAGTTAATTGATTGTGCTGCACAGTGTTTGGGTTTCCAAATCATTAAATGCAAAGAAAGAGAGAAAGAAAATCCATACTGATCCGTTTATCCTTCCATCCATCTTTTGGTCTGTCATCAGTGGATGTAGATAAATGGTTTATATACACGTGTCAAAATATATCTGAATATAAATGTTGGGCAGTCGATCAGATGACACATGAATTCTGAATTTTCACTAATAGTTTGCCTGCTTTCAAGCCCGCTCTATAATTCTCTCTGAGAGTGACATCATGACAAAGTGTGCTCAGCGCCAAAGAGCATTTATATTCTCCACATCCCTGGACCACACATCTCCATTCACTCTCCTCTGTGTGTGCGTTTGCTTTCAATGTTTCACTCTGTCAACACAAATTGGAGAGAAATGTTTAACCGTTGTACACGTAGAGGTTTTCTCAAGCCCAGCTGACATTTATAGTTGGTAACATGTTTCATAATTGTGCTACCTTTGAGGCAACAAGACAGTTATTAAGATATGGTTGGATCTGGTGACTTAGACATACAGCTCAATTTTGGAAAAACATGTACAGTACCTGTGCTTGACCCTTTGTACATGTTACATTTATTTAAATATAATTATATAAATATATATCTGAGCCATCAGGAACCAAAGCCCTGCAGTACGTAGCCATATTATTCGGCTCGAACGCTGTGAAGTGCCATCCTGTCATCTCCTCAAAGACTCCATTAAGCTCATTAGATGCTCCCACATGAGAAACTGACTGGCTGAGTCACCATTCCTGGCAGATCGTGTGTACTGAAGTGTGGGTGAAGTGGTGGCTGTGTGTTTGTGTGTGTTGACAAGAGAGAGAATGTTCATTTACGTTTTCAGAGCTCCTTCCTGTCACTGATAATGGTAATGAGGGGACAAATTGCTTGTGTATGCGGCCTCATCACTCATTTTAATATGTTTCGAGTCAAATTGTTTGTTGTGCGTTCAGCATTCTGCGCCATCACACAACCCCTGAGAGGAAGCCGGACACAGGCAAACACCGATCCATGCGCCTCAGCACTCATTCATTTAGATTCCACATTATCACAGAAATATATTCCAGGACACTGATTCATAATTTCACGAGTCTGGTTTGGAAGCAGGCCATTTGAATTGCACGGTGATATTATGTCACAGACCGAGCTGGTACACCAACTCAAAGAAACTGAACTTCATGAAAATTAAACAATTTAAAGTGGCAGTGCGTACCATTTTCATCTATTTAATTGTTATTAAATAATAACTAATGAAAGTGCTTGTACTTGCTGCTTTACCCAGAAATAGGAGCTCCATGTCTGTGGCAACTTTCTGCTAAAATAAAAAATTTGTGACTTTTTTAGGTCAGTCAGCAGCGGTTGGTCTGCCCAGGTAGAGTTACTCACAGAAGTATGCTGCGTTTCATTGTAATCGTAAATCTGTAACTTCCAACTGCAGAGTCAGGCTCCTTCTAGTCTAAAGTGAGCGAGGCAAAACGACGGACTTCCTTTAAGTGTGGAGCATTTGAAGGCATCACGCAGATGAGAGACAGTCCACACTGTTGGGTGAGGGAGATGAGGCCTGCAGAGACGCCTGCAGTTCCATCTACCGCCAAAGAGGCCGCTAGAAGCAACATATCTCAAATCTTACAGACTGCCACTTTAAAGATCCCATATTATGAAAACCATGTTTTCTCTGGTCTCTACACTTCAGTCCGACCTCCTCTCCGCCATGATAGGAGATATCCAAGAGGGGGCATTCCGCAACACAGCGGGGAGAGCGCAGTTTGACTTACCGGTTGTGGCGCTCCGTGAATAAATCCCGGTGCGGGTGAAGCTGGAGATAAGCCGCCCTCTGTCTCTTTGTCTGCATCTTCACTGCTGCCTCCGGTCAGACAGAACCTGAATCTCTTGCGTTTCATTTGTAATGACAATGTGCCGGCTCCAGTCCGTGTTAGCTTGTATGTGTGTGCTAACCACTTCACATCGGACTGCTTCAGTAACGAGGGTCAGTACAAAGCTGGCTTTGCCCCGACACTGACCCTCGTTAAAGGATCTGTCCCAACCATACGGGACCCAGCAACTTCACCTGAGACACATAGGTGAGCCATAGCGATACGTCCACGTAAACATTGGCACATGCTACCGCTAGTGTAAGTGGCATCGTCTCCGTCTCTCTCCAAGTAGGCGTTGACAGACGGAACTCATTGGCATTTAAAGGTGCAGACAGAGAAACAGCCTGTTCTCAGGAGAGCTCATTTGAGCAACTTTTAGACAGCTGAAATTCAGGACCACGGAGCAATGCATATCGAAAACAGTGTTGTTGGACCTCTGACAGCTGTGTGAAATTGAGGACAAACAGTATAATATGGCACCTTTAAGTTAATGAGAGAACTAATATTACAAAAAATTACAAATGAATGTAACTAAAGTGCACTACAAATGGATAACTAATAAAACTGTAATAAGTAACCACAATATGCGTCTGAATATATACCCGTGCTGGGTTTTAATGATTGTAACAGTGAATTAACAAGTGCATTGTCTTCTATCTCCATGTGATGGCTCACTTCTACACTGAGATCTGGAGGCTTCAGCTTTATTTGAATCATAATAAACATATTGTAGACCAGGGGTCTCAAACTCAAATTGGCTCAGGTCCGCTGATGGTATTGTCATCTTACAGGAGGGTCATGTCAGCATTCTGCGTCGCTCTTTTTTCCCTCTTATACTTCTCATACTGCTCTCCGTGTTTAGACAAGTAATGACGTTTGATATTATATTCCTTTAGGACCACGACTTTTTCCTTACATATCAGGCACGTAGCATTTCCACTGAACTCCTCAAAATAATAATGCAAATTCCATCTTTCTTGGAACAGTGTATGTTCCCAGTCTACTTTTCTTTTCTGCTTGGAAAGTGTTTGCTGTTTGTGGCAAATCAAAGTAACACGCTTCTTTGGCTGGACATTCAGCACCATGACCTCTGACCTTTGCCATTGTATTGCATAAACAATATACTTTTTATTTAACATTTTTAAACAATTAGAATTGTTTTTTTTTATTCCAAGGGGTATTTTAAATTGATTTGAAACAAGTCTAAAATAATAAAATAATTTAATGTAAAAAACGTAATATTTGTAGGGGCCAGATGTGGGCCAGTTTGAGATCCCTGTAGACCCTTCTGACTACTTCTCTCCGAAATCTCTTTTTCATCTTTCCAAACATTTGATCATGTTTATTCAGTGAGTGCAGTTAGTGACCATTTGGGCTCCAGGGTAGATCTTTCAGCTTGACGGTGAAGCAGAGGGGCTTAGTGGCGGGTCAACTGCTCCCAATTTGTGAGCGTGTTTGTGAATGTTTATTACTCTAATGAGCCAGTGGCACCTTGTTGTGCATTTAAAGCATCTTACTAAAAAGAAACCTAAATTAAATGAAACAGCGATGGTTACCACCGTGATTTCTGGTGTGGCGACCTCAACATTTGACTACTTGACTGCTAATTCCTCCTCTACTCTGATTGCTAACACCTGCCTGCAGCCACCACCTCTGACTCCCGGTAAAACAGGATCGGGACGCAGCAACCTAACATTGGGAAGAATTTTATCTGATCATTGAAAATTTAAGCTCACAACCTTCTTTCACTCTGTGCCAAACCATTGATTGATGGATGGATGTCATCTTTGGTTAAAATTGGATGGTCTTAGCTGATGTAAACATGCATCACGAAAATCATGAGCGTGTTATAGTCCTGCACTGTGTAAAGTGTCCTCAGATAACTTTTGTTGTGATAGACATTATAAATTAAATTGAAATGAATCATATTAACTATATTCATGTTCTGTATATCATTTCATAGTGGAGCATCTTTTTAAAAATGTTAAAGGTGTTGTTGGCAGATGTTGAATATGCAGATATTTTTCAAGGAAGGGAGAACATAAGCTTAATGCCTCAGGTTTTGCTGGTTTTTGGAGCAAGAAATGCACATGTAAATAAGTGATAAGGAGAATGAATGGCTGTGATGTGTGCTAACGGTGCCTGTTTAAAAAATCTATACATAATCTGTTGTCAACATCCAGTTAAGATACTCCTCTGAATGTTGACAGCCAACTGCTTCACTCAAAAGAGAAAATAACATCTTGACTCGGAGTAATATCTAATTTCTGCAGATTTGGGGTGAAGATAATTGCTACAGCGCAGCAGAGTGGGAGAGAAGGCCTGATTAAACCACAGTATGTCATGACCTGCATTTATCTAGCACTTTCCTTTCAGCCTATCAAAGCAGTACATGTCAGCAGTCACCCATCCATACACACAAACATACCGATGCCATACAGGACGCCTCCTGCCCTTCAGGATCTAACATGTTCACACATTCAATGGCAAAGCATTTGGGGGCAATTTGAGGTTCCGTATCTTGCCCGAGGATGATGTTGTTAATTTCATCATTTATTGATTTCTCAAATACTTTTCTAAATGATTGCTTCGTCTATAAAATGGAAGAATATATTTCAAATTCCCTTTGGCTCAGAGTCCAAGGTAACATGCTTCACATTGCTTGTTGTATCTAACTAAGTCCAAGTTTATCCAACAACAGCGATACAAAACACTGAAAAGCAGCAAATCCTTGTACTTGAGAATTTGGAAGCAGTATTTCTACAAACCGTGACTCCCTTTGGAGCTTTCACAATATGTTTGTGACACATACAATAAGCCAACACCCAAAAGACTGGAGCTATAAGTGGCTTTTAAAAAAAAAATACTCTCACAAAAACAATACTCAAAGTTCCATATGTACATTGAAACACAATCGCTGTATTTGTACCTTTTGTCCTTGTCTAAGGCAAAACTGATTCTGACAAAATCCACAGCCCTCATTCTTTGTAAAAATGCATCCTGAAATTCAACAAAAGCTAATATGAGTCTTCAGCTGTGTTTGTTCGACAAACCACATGGACAACTTTCAAAGGAAAGTCACATTAGTACCAAATTCCAACTTTTACTGTTGTGACTGCAACCACTATCCATGAAAGCTCAAATAAAGAATTTCTTCCTTGATATAGCAATTGACATGTGTTAGCTATGTAAAGTAATGTCTACCTGAGCAGAGAATATAGTCACTCCCCCTCTGTGTGTCTTGTAATATGAGCCTCCTTGCTTTATTGACATAGCTGGTATGAGCACTGCATTCATATAGTTGCAGCTGATAATGCCTGAACTATGATGATGTCGCGTCAGTGTAGTACCCACCCTCCCGTCCCCCGTCAAGTAAACATTGTTAGCTCTGTCAGCACTTTTGTCCCTTTAGCACCGTTAACTGTTCACTAAATAGTGAGATTAAATGTAAATGCTTGCCCAGCGAATGGCCTTCTATGATTTTCAAGTAAGTAAATAAAATTAAATCATCTTAAAGCGGCTGATTGTATTGTTATAGCTCCTATATACACTCTTGATTTCTTCCATAGTACTTCTTGGTGGATAGCTACTGTTTCTATGGCAATGGCCACATCTCTGAAAGCTTTTACAATCATCATCATCCATCCAACCATCCATCCATTGCCTACCGCTTATCCTTCATTCAGGGTCGCGGAACCTATGAACCTATCCCCATCCTGCATGTCTTTGGACTGTGGGAGGGAGCCGGAGAACCCAGAGAGAACCACACGCTTACCCGGGATCCTCTCGCTGTGCGGCGACAGTGCTACCCACGACACCACAGTGCAGCCCATATCATCATCATCATCGTCAACCTTTATTATTAAAACATACAATAAATAGACAACAAAAACATACATTCGAATACAAAACACTTATACCAACCACTTTCTTCACAAAAGTAAATACATCAATGCTGCAGAAGACAGGATGTGTTTGTATGTGTGTTTTCTAATCATACGTCCAATATACCAATATATGGGAGAAGGAGGCAACACATAACACCATTGTTTAGTGCCTAGTAGATCTGAGAGCAGACCACAGCAACCTCCTACAGGACCCAGTAAGCATCACGATGGCAGAAATCCAGAACCCAAGGCCAGAGAGTCCTGATCATGAAAGGCCCCCAAATGATGCACAGCATGGGAGCTCCTGTCAGGCATCATTGTCGCTCATCCATGATACTGATATATGAGCAGGGCTCGGGAAAGAGTTGGCGGTAACACAAGAGGAGCCAAACACCAGCTACTGGTTGACAAAGGGGTCACTGGAATCTGTAAGATCAGACAGACCAACTTGTGCATGGCCTGGATCCATTACAAGAAAGCCTATGATTCAATGCAACACACATGGAACTGTGCAACATCACCAGGACTCTAAGAGCCTTCATCAAGAATTCAATGGGGCTTTGGAAGATATGACTCAAAGCCATGTACACAAGTTACCATCAAGTGCAGCATATACCAAGGAGATGCTCTCTCCCTGCTGCTGTTCTAAGGCCTGAACCCTCTCAGCCAGATCATCAGTAAGAGTTGCTACGGATACTGGTTCCAAAGTGGAGTAACCATCAGCCACCTCCTCTAGATGGATGACATCAAGCTGTATGCCAGGAATGAGCGGGACATTGACTCACTGATCCACACATCACTAGGATCTACAGCAATGACATCGGGATGACATTCGGGCTAGATAAGTGTGGTCCGATGGTATCCAAGAGAGGCAAGATGATCACCTCTGGAGGGGGAAAATTACCAGAAGACACCATAGCAGATGTCCAGGGCAACTTCACATACCTTGGAGTCCCGCAAGCAAATGGAAACCGTGAAGAGGCTGCAAGAAAGCCAGCACACACACACATGCATGCACTAATAATCCTCCTTTTTTCTCTACAATGTCACTTGACAGGTTCAGAATTTTCAGAATCAATACTCAATACACAAAAAGCTGCACACTAGTTAATGTTGATTTAAAATTGGAATGTCAACGTTATCAATGAAGCTTAGAACTGTTCAGTGCAGTCCTGATACAATTATGAAATAAATCCCCCGTGGATGGACGTCCTTGCTGGATGTCACCATGTTCACCCTCATTTCTTTGACACATTGCACATGTGTTAGGATGTTTGTTGCACAATGAGTCTCTCATCTTTGACTGACAGGGTGAACAAGTCCGTGTCCTCCTCCTCCTCCACCTGGTTCCTTCATTTTTGTCTGGTAAGTTATTCTTTTTTCGTATAGACTTGAATATAAGATCTTTCTTTTTTTCCCACCTGAGTCCCAGTCCTTATCTCAGGGAGACACAACATTCATCACCTCGCAGCCGAAGGCTTCTTTATTGTATCTTCGTCACGCCTGGGGAAACACTTTGGAAAAGTGTGCCTTTACTGCCTTCCACATTGTCACCTCTGCAAACGTATTTCCTGATATTGACAAAAGGCGGCTGTGACATTGTGCTGATTGCAAAGAGTGCACACACGGCTGTCGGTTTACAATGATCCTTATGCCCAAAATTGCGCACATCATGAATCCGAGAGTAATTTCATACATTTTGTGTGTGAGAGATGCTGGCTTAGTCATCGTTTTAAGAGGCTGCAGCTTTTTTACCTTTTAGTACCAAAGTGGGACAAAGACAGCAGAAGGGGTGATTTAGTCTGTCTAGGTCCTGCTGCTTTGATTCAGCCCTGCACCCATTTTGCACCCATCAATTTCAAATAGACCAAATTTGCTTTTGACACCTTTTTGTCTGTCATACACACAATCCGAAGCTACCAACTTCACATTGTGTACAATAAATTCTCTCTGCAGTTTGTTTATTCTTTTATACACACTAATACAATTCTAAACTTGATCTATAAACCTCTGACGCCGCTTTAAAAACGATGAGGGGAAAACCCCTAGAGAAGACAAAACATATTCATACATGCATATATAAATACATATGTACACACACATATATAAAGCACGGAAATATAAAGTACCTTCAAAAATATATGGAAATAAACAGACTGGACGTTTCCACATACAAACATTATGTGCAGTACAGGAGTTAGTGGCTTCTCTTCCAGCACAGCCTAATGCACGCACATACACACAGACACACACACACACACAACACACACACACACACACACACAGACACACACACACAGGACATTCCTCCGGTAAAGAGTAATTGCACACTTGCAAACACCAGGAACCAACTGCAAAAAGGAGGCAGGCAGGTGAAACAAAACAAAGAGTGAGCTTTAATGACTTAGTGGACACAACACCGACAGGGAACAAGGCTGAGGCAATAAAAAGTGCAAAGTAAAAAATACCAAAAGGAAGAAAATCAAACCAGAAAGTGATGAGGAACATGGATGTGGGGCAGAAAAGCAGAGGTGGGAATTATGAAATAGGTTACTTTACTTAACAATAGACAGTTCAGGGATCTGTACTTTATTCGAGTATTTCGTTTTTGAAGAACTTATAAATATATTAAGACCCAAGATTCAGTTAGCCTTGGACAAAAAATAGCCAGGGGAAATGAAGTATTTCGTATGGATAATTTTTATTCATTTCAAAGCCTGTACCTTTTCACCTTTCCTTGAGTAGAGAAGTGAATCAGTACTGTGCAGTAAAGTAGAGTTTGAACACAGGTACACACTGTACTTATATAGAGAATGTCTGTACTTTTGACACCTCTGCAGAAACGGCAAGATAAACCCAGCAAAGCAGAGGACCGGACACAGACCTAAGAAACTAATCACGGAACACTCAACACTCACATTTTGAGAAACTTAATCCCGGATCTGAAGGCTCCTCAGCCGTGTCCTTTGAAGAATTCAGCTGACGAACAGTCTCTTTCTGAGCACATAAAGCCACAGGCGGCTCTGAATCAATAACTGAGTACTTGTAAAAAGAAAAATGATTAAATCATTCCAGTGTCATCAACCTGTGAGATGTTTTCTTTTCTTCGTCAGACTTAAAGTGAGTGGAGCTGTAATTAACTTTATAAATGGACATTTGTAAAGCGCATTTTTGCCCTTCGATTCTTTACTTGTCGTTGCTTTCCACCAGCTTTTTATCCACAACATCCTCACCCCCCATATGTGAAGATGTTGTGGAGCTGAATTGAATTCCCTGTTTGTAAGCCAGGGAAAACATCCAGACACATTAGGACATTTTTGGGTTGATAATGGCTGCTTAAAATCTAATCTCATTTGTGCAGCTTCCGCCTGGCCTTCAGGTCCTTTGATGCCTTGATGGAGACTACTTTGGATGAACACCAGAGATTTTTACAACCTGCTGCTCAGGAAGGATTTCCAACCTGCAAAACCCACACACGTGTTACACCTGCGCTGCTCTTACTGTGACACGTCAACATGTCTTCCTGTATGGGTGGACTGTGGGTTTAAGGGGGAGTTAAAAGAAGTGTGTTATCACCAATGCAGGAATTCACACTGAGAGCTAGGTATAGGTAAAAGCAATACATCCAATGTGGATCTCCACAGGGTTTGGTCTCGACCGAGTTTTGTTCTCGCCCACTCGCCTGCCTTTCTTCAAGTTGACAGCTTCACCAATTATCTTCTAGCATGTTGTCGAAGCAAGCTGTCACTTTGTCTGCCATGTGCCTGCGATGACAGAATGTAAAGAAGAATAATGTCTGTTTGAACTCTGGCCTCGCCGGGTCTCACTGTACCAATGATGCAACTTGATGAAACACAAGCACCTGCCAAATCTCCCTCCATGCAGCCGCAGTTTGAAAAGTTACCATCTGTTGAATTGACATAACGTTGCTGCAATTTTCTTTTTCATCTTTGATGAATTAGATTGCAAACTTGATTTAAAACAGCATATTAAAGTTAAAAGCCTGTAATGTGCTGTATGGTGCTTTGATATTTTACAGGGATGATCTTAGCCTTGAGTTGCAGACATAATTTACCAACAAGCAAAAAAGAGAATAAAAAGTCTCCTTTTTCATGACATTTTCACTCTCCTCAGGTCTTAAAATTGTGAAGGTATTTCCTCTGGGTGGTGAAGTTCATATAATTAAACTTAGATTAAAGCCGCCTCAGTTTCTCGCATCCAAACAATCTATCTGCAGGACACAGAGGAATTCCTAGTGCAGCAGGTCAGACGCGACAAACTTCCACTTACAGGCCACACTTTGATGTGATTGTTTTGTCACCTTGTTTCCCAGGTGGAGAATGAACATTTTTAATGTCAAAATAAAGAACTTGCATATAGTTTTGCACACAGTACTGACTCCATACACATTCACACAAGTACCTGAAAGTGTAAATAGTAACAATTATCTCTGTTTTGTGTTTTTTACCTTATAAATAGCAGTCTGGTTAAGTTCAGTATTATTTTTTAATGATTGATTGATTTTTCTTTTTACATCACCTTCAGTTGTATTTCATCAGGGGGCAGAGTTTACTCGGGTATCTTCAGTTGTTTTTAGCGATGGACCAATCTGACATTTTCAGTCAATACTAATATCTCGGCTTTGGGTATCGGTCCATACACCAAGTATTGATCTGATCGAATACTGTGTTCAATTAATAAGCTATATGAAAACACTGACAATGCACTGAAAGTGCATTTTAATTGCATTTTGTATAGTTAGCTAGTTCTTACCTATTTAGTTTGTGTGGCCTGGATGAGCAACATGTGCAATGCATAGTGTGTTGCACCATGGGAATACTGTGTGCATCTCTATTTAGGACCTGAGCAATATGCTCACATAGTTGCATCACAGTGAGACAGTGAGAGGCCAATAACCATGAGGCAATAAGGACTGGGTGGCTCCAACTAAAACAGCCAGATTTATTAGGATGTTGGGATATGAGAAATACTTCCGGTTATTTTTTCAGATTCAGATTAAGCAAAAAAAAAAAAAAAAAACAATTTAAATATGATGCATTATCTTTGATTAAACTATCCAGCATCCTATTAAAATGTAAAGATCCACCTCAACCTTCACCTTGATTGTAATCATGCTGATAATGACTCACTCTTCACTTTACTTTTAATGGTTAATTGTTTAATTAAGAATTTGATTAGGCTTACTTATTCTACTGCCAACAACCAGCTAGAGAAAGTGCAAATAATTAAAACTATAATGTATTTCTTTCAAGTTTGAGATAGTGAGCCGTGATTCTCCCACAGCTTTATTGACTGGCTTCTGACAGCTTGAATCTGAATTCCCTAAAGAACAGAAGAAACAAAACAAAAGAAACAGAACAAAAATAAATTGAAGGTTTTACTTGAACAAAAGCAGGTACCGAGGAAGAGAATGCAACAAACCCTGTCCTTACATGGATTCCGATACTGACTTTTTTAGTTGCAAAACAAGAAGATAATATACATCACAAGATAAAATCGTAACAGTGACATTAGTTGTAAAAGAGAGAGAGAGAGAGAGACGGTGCTCAGCATGTGTCAGTCCTGGTAAAATGATGCTGGGCGCTCTAGTTCCTCTGACCACGGGAAATAGCAACATATAAACTGCAACATCTGTTTTTCTGCTCCCACCCCGTAAAACATCTTAGAGGTTGTGTCTCCGCACACTTGTTTTCCCCCCCACGCCACTGGTTACCATAAAATCCTTCTTTAACTGAATTTTGCGGCACATCAAATTAGTGAAGGCTCTGAATATGGACCCGCAGCCTAATATTAATTCGTTTATATCAAATAATTAAAAAATATATGAATATATTAAGTTAATTAAGAAAGCGTTTGATAATTGAGAGGCATGCGGATAGAATGTGTGACCCCTATGCCAAAAAACCGTAGTTTTTTGAATTTGTAACACGGGATATTGTTCCCCTGTGACATGAATGCAGCGCATCCATTCCTGCTGGGCAACCAGCGCGCATGCTCAAAGAACGTTTTTGAAGGAGAGCGGCGGAGTATCCGCGTCTCTGATTGGCCAGTGAAACAGCTGACAAACCGCCACTGAGATCGTTATACTTGGACGTTGACGGTCGCCATTTGGTTTGCAAGGATGTCGGTCAAACGGAGCATGGGCAGTAAAGAGGTACGGTTCGCAGCATTTCTTGTAATGTACCCGCTAACTGTAGCATTTCTTGTTTCATGTACCCGCTAACTGTAGATAATAAAACACACTGTCAACACAGCGAAACATATAGCTTTCCTAGCGAGCTAGCTAGTTAGCTACGATCTATGCTAAGTTACCATGTTGCCATATCAACAATGCACCTGTAACAAAAATGTCGTTAGCTAAATGAGCTCTTTCGGGAAGCATTTGACAGCCAGTGTTTGTTTCCGGTCACACAGCTAACACACAACCTCGTTGTCTGTTCCTTCTAGTTCATGAATAAGACCATACCGCGTAATCCAAAGTATGGACACGTCAAAACGAAGCTGGACACAGGTATCTGTGCAGATGTACTACAATGTAACACCCTGGTGTCATTTGCTATGACATGTATAAATGCTTATTGATTATATGCTTTATTTATAATACAGGATGTAGCTATACTAAGTATATGGAAAGACAGGATTACAATCAAAAAAGTGAGTAACTCATTTATTTCTGTGACCCTATTTTTATTTTAAACAATGTAATATATGAAAGGTGAAAACAACAGCACTCATTTGAAGAGGGATCAGCATTGGCAAGTCATTTTAAAATGTTAATATTTCTGCTCTATGCATTTTATTTGATGCAGTCTAACATCACATTTGTTTTATATTTTAAATTCAGTAAAAAAAGAAAGCTTGAATCCAGAATTATTCTTTTTTTACATGACTAAACTGTAATTTCCAAGTCCTTAATTTTATAGATATAAGTATTGTCTTCCTAACAGTCCTAACAGTCCTTAGAAACACTTTCCAGGCTGCCCAAAAGCGGCAGTGCTGGCGTTAAGTGAAGCACTAGGGGTGAGGAGGAGGACTTGGGAGAGCCAGGTGAGCTGTGTGCAGTACGGCTCCATGGGACGGCTGAAGTAACTACACAGTTGTTTTAAGTAATAATCAAACCCAGCGATCCCATCAGGTGTCTGACTTTTTGAGTATCATCCGGACTTTCAGGCTCCTTCCTACTCAAACTTTCTGTCCCCTTTTTTTTCAGATTTCAATTACCGAAACGATGAAATATTCAAGCGGTTAAAGTTGATGAAGTTTGCACAAATGGTAAGAATCAATGTTTATTTTCTTGCAATACTGTCAAGGCTTGCACAATGCATGTGTCGTATTCCTGGTAAAATCCATTGTCCAGGTATGTCTGTATTGGAGATGGCGGGAAGAGAAACCCTGATCCATTTACAGTGTTTAATAGTTGATGGACTACTTGCTAGAATGGTTTTGAGTGGACGGCTTTGAATTCTTTTAGCTCCGTTAGTTACGTTCATTTACAGACAGCAGGATAATATTGTCTTTGCATTTCTTGCAGTTGATGTTCCCGGTGCAAACGTCTCAGATTCCTAAACCTGTTTTTCCTCTCAGATACTTCAGGTCGCCTCTGCAGCCGATCTGAATGAAAATGAGATTGACAGCGAATCACACGACCCAGGAGGTAACTAACACAATTACTCATTCAGCCAACATTGGGAAATTTTATTTATGTCCAGATGGGCCCTTAACATTTTAAAATTGGATTCAAACTGTCTGTCGCTGTCAGTGGATGTGGGTTAATTTCCCCCTCGCCTCTGTCAGATCGCCAGGATGCAAGAGCCGAAGACGTCTGCTGTGCTGAGAGGTCAACCCTGCTCAGGTACCGTGCAGCTATGCACCCTGGGAAACATTACTGAATACATCATACTGCACACAACACGCCATATCGCTCCTACCGTACCTGGTGTTGTGTCTGAAGGCAAATACTGTTTGTGTGTGTTTGCACCTCTGAGTTTGTGCAGCGGCAGTGTTCCCAGGTAGTAGAGGGCTGTGACTCATAACGGCCATCCTGCCATCTGCTCCTCTACTGTATTCCACACATCCACACACTCACACACACACATCCAGCCATCACAACCCCGAAAAACAAGCACACCTGTAACCCGACGCCCACCACACCTGTATCTGCACTCAACGTGTCCCCCCCTCTGGTACACAGCACAATAACCTCACTCAGTATGTTTTCACCTGCGTCCTCTAAAAAATGAAGTTAGAATACGCTTGCTTATATTTAACCTTGTTTATATATATAAATTAATATATATCAATATTATTAAGAGTGCTGTTTTGCGCTACTTTGTGATTTACGGGGATTGAACCGCTGTCGCCAGCACTGTGGGCGGCGTTGCTAACCATTACACCACAGTGTTGCTGTGCAACTCTGAAAATAAACACTTTTTAACTTTAGATCAACAGACTGTTTCATTCAGTTATACACATTAGATCGAGCAGTAAATGTCTGCCACGCCAACTATCACTACTTTGCTGCAGTTACGGTGCTCCGCTTTCTCAGGATGAGCTCGTTTTCTACATAAACACTCAGTAATATATAATGACGCTCTCCCCGTTGCCATGGTGAATCGTAGTATCGGAGCTCCATTGATGATGGCTTTGTAGAGTCGGCAGGCACGCGCGTAACTCAGAGTTTACATACTCAGAGTTGAGTGAACTAATTCAAAACCGCTGTTCTGAAACCGAAAACTCAGAGTTTCCCATCTCAGAGTTGTTCAACTCAGAGTTCAGGGTTAGGTTCAGAGTTTGTTGAACCTGCTTTGTGAAACGGGCCCTGGGTCTTTTGAAAAGTGCCATCTGGTGATATGAACTAATCCTGTTCCATGCAAGTCTGACAGCATGGTCACTAATAATGATGGTGAGGAGCCTTGAAATAAATAAATAAATAAAATCACGAAAAAAAGCATGGGTCGTTGCTATTGTTGATTGATATGTTTATGATAAACTCCTTCAGGGTCTGTATGACGGTGCTAAGGACAAATGAGACTTTTTGGTAATAAGAAAACAAACTGTGATGAATTTAAATTTACTATAGTCTGATTCTGAGAGGTTTGTTTCTTGCAAAATGCAAATCCTTTACAGGTAAGTGTGTGGTAGCGACCTATCAGTTACAAAGCTGCTTCATTGTCTATTTTACTTTCATTTGGACCATCAACACGTCAACACGTGAAAATACTGACTTGTGGTTCTCTGCAACAATTCTTATTTACAGGTGGTTATACAATAAAAAAAAAAACTCCTGAATAATCCTATATTCAATTTCTGGCATAGACCCCCGCTAGATGTTACAAATTATTCCTTTACAGTAAATGTTGAATACACTTTTGTTAGACTGCACCAGGTACAAAGCAAAGAAGTTACTGGGAGATACTGGGAACAGAAGAAGAAGAAGAAGAAGAAGAAGAAGAAAAACAAGTGGTGGAGGAGGAGGAGGAGGGAGAGGAGGCGGAGGAGGAGGAGGAGGGAGAGGAGGCGGAGGAGGAGGAGGAGGGAGAGGAGGCGGAGGAGGAGGAACCCATTTGTCCCACAGCAAGGGAAGGCAGCACGAGTCACGCGTTGTTTACGTCAAGGTGCAAATATGGCGGACGATGGAGAATCGCTGGAGTCCTGGCTCAGTAAGTACATACTGAAACTCTTTGTCGTTCCCGCGTCATGTATTCATGTGAGTGGTCTATACGCGTAGGTGTCCCAAACAATAGTCAGGCTCAAATGACGTTGCAGAAACCGAAAAGAATCGCGCTAATTCATCTGTGTGAAGTGGCTAACGCAGACAGCTGCTGGCAAACAGCGTCGCTAGCCAAAATACGCGCTGGTGTTTGTTTATGTTCGTGTCTCGGGACACATAGTCGATAACTAACGTTATCTTGAAATGCTCACATTATTCTGTTGGAAAGCCACAGCATGCCCATGCATTTGCTTTCTGCTGTTAAACCGGGTCTGGACGACCGAAGAGTCTAGGGGCTGTTAAAGAGATGATTAATAACGTGAGGTAACTGAAAACGTAGGAGAACAACTGTCTGTGTGTGTTGCTGCGAGCTGGTCTCGGGAGGGACAGTGCTGGATACCCAAAGCTTGACTTTAAAATGTCATTAGCTTTCCAGTGTCATCGATTGGCAAGATTTTAAATGTGCTACAAGGGCATGAACGATCACACCCTTCTTTTCCCCCTCCAGACAAAGCCACCAACCCCTCCAACAGACAGGAAGACTGGGAGTATATAATGGGATTCTGTGACCAAATCAATAAGGAACTGGAAGGGTATTGTCACATGGTTCACCCATACCGTTGAATCACACCATATAATGCTGCTAATCTGTGTCCTCCTCATTGTGCCAGACACGCAGAGCTTATTGTGAAGGCTGTTACAGCCCACACGCTGGATGGTTTTTGTTTCAGAGTTTGCATTGGTTTGATTCTGTCATATTTTCCAGCCCACAAATATCCGTTAGACTGTTGGCTCACAAGATTCAGTCCCCTCAGGAATGGGAGGCGATGCAAGCTTTAACGGTCTGTTGTGTGATCACTTCACCGTGTTCTTCCTTTTGATACCCTTCCACAGAAAGCTGGAGAAGACATTCATCTGGTGTTGTCTTCCTTCTTGTAGGTTCTCGAGGCTTGTATGAAGAACTGCGGGCGACGGTTTCACAATGAAGTTGGGAAATTTAGGTTTTTAAATGAATTAATTAAGCTTGTTTCACCCAAAGTAAGTAACAAAAGATCCTCGAATGGGGATTTGTCTTTTCATTTTTTATTGATGCTTGGTGTCATTCTTAGCCGTGCATCTATTATTTTTCAGTATCTAGGAGACAACGTATCAGAGAAAGTAAAGACGAAGGTGATCGAGATGCTGTACAGTTGGACTGTGTCTCTACCAGATGAAGCAAAAGTCTTTGAAGCATATGAGATGCTGAAGTCACAGGGTGAGATGCCAAGCACTCACTGAAAAAAATAAAAATGCTTATAAGATACCATACACAGCGAACATGATTTCATTCCAAAAATAAAACACTGAGCAGACACTTATGACAGTGGTGTGTTTTGGACTAATTTTGTTGCCATGAAGCTCTGAAACTGTCATTTCAGGAGTAAAGTAGCTGTTTGTCATCACGTTTTATTTTAGGCATAGTTTTAGCTGACCCAGAAATCCCTCTTGATGCTACTTTAATACCATCGCCGTCTCCACGAGCCAAGAATCCTGTGTTTGATGACGAGAAGAAGAGCAAGGTAAGAAGAATTATTTTGGGATTTGAACACTCACTGCACCTAACTCTCTCTTCCTCTTTTTAGCCAAGTTACAAGATTTTTTTTTTATATATATAACTTTTATTTATCAAGTGCAAGACACAGACATGAAATGCATACAGGAAAACAATGTCTTTTCTTCTTTTTTGAACTTATATGAACATAAATGAACACCCTCCCGTCCTCCCCCCCTCCCCACACCCATGGTCCTCTTATACGATCAAAGTATATCACGAGTAAGTGAATAAAATAACATACATGTGAAAATAAGTAAATATAACAGAGGAGGAATAATAATAATAATCATAAATAAAGAAATATACATATATACACATACGCATACATACACCCATATACACGTATACCTGCACAGTTCTAATTAAAAATACAAATGTAAGGTGCTAGTGCTGATCATAAAGTGTACAAAGTGAGTATCAATGGCTGATTACTCCTCAGTCATCAAAGCAGGTTTGTTTTGTCAGAGTCTCTTTCAATCTTTCAAGCCTGGACCCTATTTTCCCACGGCTGTCTGACAAATGGAGACATTGTTTTTTTTAAGTTGGTTTATTATTGAGGGCTCAGTTTAAAAAAATGTTGTCCACATTAATCTGTTGGGGGGAAAAAAAGTTGTTCCCATATATGTCCACATTGCTCACTTAGACACAAACACATTGAAAAATGTTGTCCACGTTAAAAAAAAAACAGAAGTTACCATTTAATATTTTTTTATTAGAGGTTTTCTCACTACATGCTGTATATTGAGGTTAAAATGATTCAGAAGATGATCTCTCACTCTGCATTTGCCTTCTCGCCGTTTGATCACTGCCTTAAAGCTGTGGTATCCCACAGGAAAAAGGGCCATATTTAATGTTCATTTAGGACACTGCTGTTATTTTTATTTTTTGCTTGCTTTTTTCTTTATGACACACTGCAGGTCATGACTCCATGTTTACTTAGTGTTGACTGCAGTTGATCTATGGATGAGTTTTATTTTTCCAGGGTCTGAGGGTATGGCTTTGCTGCTTGTGTAATGTGTAATCTGTGGGAAATGAGCTTGAGTATTTATTCTCTCTGCAGAGATTAGCAGAGCTGCTAAAGAGCAAAAAGGCTGAAGACCTGCAAGAGGCCAATCGGCTCATCAAGAACATGGTTCAGGAGGTGTGTCAGTGTCAAATGAAATCTTTTGTTTGTTTTGTGGTTTAATTCTGTTTTAGTCTTTCTGCTAGACGCATTTTATCTCAAAGCTTGTGTTTATACTGACAGTCAAGTTTAATGAGTAGTATCAACAATTGCAACTCCACTTTTTTCCCCCACCAGGACGAGGTCAGATCACAGAAAGCAACAAAGCAAAGAAGCACCCTGGAGGCCGTCAACAGTAACGTTAAACTCCTTAATGAGATGCTTACACACTTCAGCCCAGAAGACTCCACGGACGAAGACAAGGAGCTCATCAGGGTTTGTTCTCCTTTTGGATCAAATGACCTTTGGAAACAAGTTCACTCCTTTCTTTGGCATTTGTTGAGTTACACTTTGTAGGAGGCAATGAGGCAAAACAGCCTGATTCTCTGACAAAGCAGAACTATTGAGTATCTTTCAGAGAAACTCAAGTATAGAAGTGTATGTAGTGGACTGCTCAAAGTATCGTATTTAAAAGAAACAATAATAATAATAATAGCATTTAATTGCATAGCCTTAAGTGGCATTTTATTATGTATAAGAAACACCTTTCCTTTAATTTCCTATGATACTGCAGCTTCTGAATGCAACCGACGGTGTGAATATTCAGTCATATTTGTTTTTTAAAATGTGTTTTTCCAGGAGCTGTATGGGGACTGCGACAAGCTCAGGCAAACTGTATTTCAGCTGGCTACTGAGACTGAGGACAATGACAGCAGCTTGGGTAAGAAATCCTTTCATTTGGCCCTTTTGAGTCTGATGACGTGCTGCTCTCCTCATTTAAATTTGAGTATGAGTCATGACATGTGATGCCTGAAGACCAACATCCTGTCAGACCAGAACGACCTCGTAAAAAAACATTATGCTCAACTGCTGTTGAAAGAAATATGATTTTGTTTTATGTTAAAATGTTATAAACATCATTCCAGTTTAACCTTTTAAAATGCACTCATCAGGAGACATCCTTCAGGCCAATGATGACCTCTCCCATGTCATTAATTCCTATAAGAAGATTGTGGAAGGACACATCATCAATGGAGAGGCTGAGGAAACACAATTATCAGGCAGACAAGGTACATTTTAACTGGTTAGAGCAGAAAATTGTATGTTTACAACATTACAATAACATTTGGCAATGCAGTTTCTGACATCGTTTCAAGCCAAAGCTTCTATTTTGTGTTTATCACAACTTTTTAATGTGCTTTTTTTTTTCCTGTAGATCCACTTTAAAACATTTTAAAAACTATTGAGAGCCAATTCACAATATGCCTTATCAGTACACTTTGAGAATTTGGGCGGACTGACCATTTTCACTGACATTTACATGTCACCTTATATAATATTTTGAATCGGTAAACCCCCCATTTCAAAGAGATATACTTCCTTTTATGCATGTGTTGTTGGAAATGGACACACACACATACTTTATAAATGAGACTATTTAAATGCATTCACGCAAAGTTGACCTAATAGTTCAGACATGATATGACACTACATAAAATTGAAATGAACATTAAGTCTCCCTCGTGTGGCTCAGAGTTGTACTGCAGATATAAATGTTAGATGACAGACTATGGAAGAAATTCTCCAAATGTATAATAAGATCTCTGTGACCCACCTGTTGCCCTGGCCTCGTCTTTTGGAATAACTGCTTTAATGCACAAAGGCAATTATGTACAGTAATCATCATCAAAGCTCATGGTCAGACAAACCAGACACCGACCGCGTTTGGAAATGGATCCAATCTACAAAGAACACAACTACCTAATGAAACAAACGAAAGATCCGGTCTGATCTGAACAACAATACTGTTCTTAGTAATGGAATTATACTGGTTTGTCAAACCGGAATGTTGATTTAGTACAGCTTGAGTGCAAAAAGTGTCAGGAATGATAGCGTACCTCGAGGTAATAACACAAGTCACAGCTTGCTGTCAACTCTTATTATTTAGTAAATTGTGCTGTGTCAAGTTAGGTTTATTTAATGGAAATTGCAAATTGCATTAACCTTATCTGATTAAGTGAGATGGGAAACTTTCTTGTAAGAAAAAATTAGATAGTTCTCCATCTAGGTAATTTGGGACATTGTTTCAAGGAGCAAACATGGCCCTTGAGCTTGTCAAATGTCACTTTGATTTTCCCCTTAACTGTATTGAGATGTGCCTAAGAGATATCAAAACTCCAAAACTGCATGATTAGATGCCACTAGCGGCAGATTGGAAAATGAAAAGTTGTTTTTTTGTTTGGTGAACTGATCTGAAAACCTTGTAATCCATGTTTTTCACACTGCCACTGATTCTCAAGCACAGGTCGCACAAACCAGTCCGAGATTCTGATTGATCTGGTGGGTCTAGACATCCAGGGTGTCTCTCTACCACAGAGGCCACCCCCGACATCTTCTCTGTCTGTTCCTGCTGATTTGCTGTGTGGGTCTGCTGCCGCTGACCCTCAATCCCCCGGCTCCGGTGCACCCTCAGCTGCACTGTCTCTGCTGGACGAAGAGCTACTATCTTTCGGTAACATGCGTTATAAATATTGTGTATTTTTATTTAAGAAAATATCATGTTTACATGTACATATGTGACATGTTTTGTGTTCTGTTACAGGCCTCAATGAACCTGGTCCTATTCCAAGTAAATCAACGCATGTAAACCTGAACAATCATTTGCCATCTTTACAGGTATTTTAATTTATTGCAAGAATTTACACAACGTAAAGTATTATCTCATTGGTAATAGTAGTGTTTTTTTTCCCCTTTCCACATCTGCTAGGAGTCCAGTCAAGATTTGGATTTTTTTCACACCACTTCGGTATCGGCGTTCTCGACATCTTCACTATTTCCAGATGCCTTATCTATGACAGGAGCTCCAGCTAGCCCAGCAAAGTCTACTACAGCTGCCTCTGCCTTAGGCTTCCCTGGTCCCGTCTTCTCCACACCTCCGGTTCCTGCAGCATCTGTCTCAACATCGGTCACATTCCCACAGACCCTCAGCTCAGCATCGACCACCACGGCTCCAGCTGCTCCTTCTCAGTCATTCAGCATGGCCACATCTGCTACTTCAGCCACCACCTCTGTCGCTCCACAACAGGTCTCCACTTCACCTGGAGCATCCCACACGACTTCAGCTTCTCTTATTCACAACCTGCAAGACCTCACCTTGCTGGATCTCGGCAGTCCAAAAATGTGAGTAATAATCTGTCACACATAATATTGTGGATTCTAGATTTTTAATAAATGATGCATAAAGTATTGGGTATATAAACGGTGTATATGCCCAGTGAGATGCTCAACAGTGTTTTGAAATGTCAAGTGCACCTCAGCCACTGGTTTCCTAATGGCAGAGTGATCCACAGAACTCAATGTTTTTAAGAATACTGTCTAAATTACATTTCAAAACATGAGCATACTTTGAAGATTGTGACTGATCGAGTCAATGTATCACCTACAGTAGACGATGATGATTGTCAGGCAAAGAAACATATTGCTGTGGACCGAGCCTGCAGAAAAACATATTTTATTCACCTTAAAGAAAGACTTACCTAAAAAGTGTAAGTGTACTACAATAAAGTTTAATTGGTTTTACTTATCCACACAGGACACCTGGCATGATGGACTTTGGCAGCTTTCCGGTCAGGAGTGAGGATCTTCTCGCTCCTGCCACCCTGTCTTCCAGTCTTGGTGTCATCCCCACGTCATTAGTCCACGGAGGGATACAAGCAGGGTCCACTCCCCCACCTGCCAAGACACAGGCAGATGACAGCCCTCTGTTACGCTCTCTGTCACCCATCCTCCCTCTGAGCCAGGCCAGCCCAGCCAAGGGACAAGAGGGGTCCCTGGCCAATGTCGTTGTCCCTTTGGAGGCCATCAAGCCCAGTGAGTTCCATGAAATGGGCACTATGGGCACCATTAAACAATATCCACAAAGGAACATCTTGCCTGATCTTTTAGCCTTGATAGAATAACCTGTAAGAGTTGTGTCTCTCTAGTACAGATAATTTACTAAACAACTGTTTTGTTGTCGGTGAATAACACTTTCCTCCTTATTTGAGACTGAATGAGGTTTTAGACATTACTGCCACTTAGTGGTGAAAGTTGCCACTGTGCTACAGTTTGAAAAGACACTGATATTTCCCCCAATTACTTTTGGTTTTGAAAATTTCCATTGTGGTCTGAAAGTACTTCTCAGAGAATTATCTTCTCCTTTTGTGTGCTGTGTTTTAGGTAAATTGTGTCCCGTGACAGCCTACGACAAAAACGGTGTCCGTGTTCTGCTGCATTTTGCCACTGACTGTCCAGCAGGCAGACCTGATGTACTGGTGATGGTGGCGTCCATGCTCAACACTGCGCCGCAGCCTGTCAGGAACATTGCTCTGCAGGCTGCTGTACCCAAGGTAAAACCTGCTGTGCCACTCTGATATCACTGCATGGGAAGCTACAGCGTGCATCTATGTTTAAACGTGTGCTCTATGGCAAATGTTTGACTCAAAATAAAATGTATGTGGGCTGCCGCTTGTGTTTGATGAACATGGATGTCTGTTCTGCCATTTCACCAGACAATGAAAGTGAGACTTCAAGCACCCACAGGGACAGAGTTGGCTCCTTTTAACCCAATCCTTCCCCCCCCTGCCATCACTCAGGTCATGCTGCTTGCCAATCCCCACAAGGTAAATCTCAGCCTCGGACTGTTTTGGTGTTCATACATATTAATGCATCGAGTAATGTTTTCTTTTACACAACACTTCCTTACTTGAGAAATGTGTTTATGCCTCTGCACTGGCAATTGCACAGTATTAAACCCTCTCTTACAGTCTTGCATGCCAACCAGTATGCTGAGAGGATTGAATGATCACTGACATTAACAATACATCAGAGCTTATGCATTCCAGCGAGCCTGTGAAAGCTGCCAAGCTGAGTGTTTGCATGTGTTGTGTTTTGCAGGAAAAGGTTCGGATGAGATACAAACTGACATTCACATTGGGAGAGCAGCCGCACTCAGAAGTCGGGGAAGTGAATGAGTTTCCACCTGCTGACAGATGGGGGGCTCTATAGCCCTGTCGGCCGACACCGCAAGGCACTTTAGTTTGTCAATGCAGCTCAGAGGTCAAGAGAACGGACAGTGTTTGAAGAAAAGTATCTAAACTCCGATGGACTTTGAAGGAGTCTTTCTGCTTGAGATGGCCCACTGAAGTAGCCTAAGTCCTGTAGCGGTACAAACGGTGTAAACTTTCCGACCGTGACAGAGGTAGTCAATGTGGTGCAGTAACAAATGGTGTGAAGTGAATGTGGATAATGGGTATGTGGGAAAATAAATGATAATGTTAAATATTCCTAAGTTGTTATCAGGGTTTTTCCTATTTTGCTCTGATTTTAATGTTCCTATTTAGAGAGCAAAAACACGTTGAAGGAGATTATGATGCCACGGTCATATGAACATGTGACCACAACCTGCATTTCACATGATTTGTTGCTTACTACGTATGATGACACTGTTTTACGCTTGGAGCAGACAACAGACCGTTTGTTGCTTAATAAAAGGCACTTACAGATTAGCTCATTAAGAATGTGTTACTTTCCGTTGACTTCTTTCAATATGCTTCCTGGTTACTACTAAATACCTTGGTCTTCTGAGTTCTATAATAACTCATAGCTCAGATTCTTGTTATGCTTTGTTGTCTTTAAGTATTTATTGACATGAATGTATAATTTATTTTGGTTTTGGGAAGAAGGTGTCCGATATGTTGATTTCCTGTAGTTCTCAACAGCTGTATTCCTTCTGCATACACTTTTTCTTAATGAAAGACACTTTCAGTGTTACAGTGAGATAGACACAACTCAGTAGTGGGCTGTCAAAGAGACTTTTATGTTACCAAAACGCCAGATAGACAACTTGTAATATGTAATGTGTTATTCAGCAAACAGTTCTGATCAGGCTGTGCAATGTGGATAACATTTTCATATAAAAACGTTATTCCTGCAAGATGAAACAGCAGCCCTGTGCCAGAGGCATTAGCTCCTTTTACTTGCAACAGGAGATAAAAAGGGCAAGGATCAATTGTGAACACTCATTGAACGTGCTATGGGAAGTGCTGAGCAGTTGGTAATTAATGCATGGAGACAGAAAGGAATATTGTGAATTCAATGCTGTCAGAGAATGTTGTGGAAGCCAAGTTGAAGGGGTAGTATGTTTGCCCTGAGTTGGCTGTAAACGTTTAGCTTGTGTTGGACTCTCCTATATCAATTTAGGAAAGTATTTATTTGAGCAAGCCTTGACAAAATACTCTAAATCAATAGCAAATACTTGATGGTTAATTCAAAGCATTAGACTTGCCATGTGTTCATCAAAAACAGACTTCTTTATTTTTGTCTTTCGGGGGCTGTTCGTGCTATAGAGATTTGCAACATATTTCTTATAACAAAACAAAAACTATGTGTCTTAGATTGTTAAATGAACTTGTCATTGCATATTTTTTGAAAATCTATTTCTGTGCATGGAAAAATAAAGTATGAGATGGATCTATTTGTATTACAATTTTCACATATTTTTGAGTCATTCTTTTCAGCGTCTAAGGACCAATATCAATGCGGTACCCTATAAACCGCATCATTGTTGAAGTGTATTTTCAAAAGTAAAGGTATTCATGCAGCAGAATGATCCCTGTCAATACACAAGTAATTGTTAATGTATTAACATGTAAGCAGCATATTCATATAGCTGGTCAAATTGGAACTAATTTGAATTACTTCATTGCTGTTGGGTAGGTAATAAACTCATCGTAGTTTTTGTGTGTAACATGAATCTGGAAAGTAGCCACTATATCACTATAGCTATCACTCGTGTACTGAGTGTACAATAGTATACAACAAAGTATAACATTGAAATACTCAAGTAACATACACGAACCTCTAAGTAGAATGCTAACATGTTGTATTTTAAAGCATTCAATGGAAGAGTGGTGGAATGAGCGCTCAGTTGATCTGGCGCAGCTGTGTGCGCGCACAGCACCACAGCCGACTACAGCCGGCCCACGCAAAGTGGCGCGCCAGACAGCGCAGCCGCAGCAGAACAGGCGCAGACAGACAGACGCAGCAGCAGCAGCAGCAGCCATGGCAGACGAAAAACCCAAGGTGAGGAGCGCGCGTTTTATGGGGGGTTTCTTTACAGCGTGAACCCAATCTGTGTGCGATACTTGTGCCGATGACACTGTCTAAAGTCGCGAGCGAGACCACTTTGTCAATGGTCGCATAATTACCGAGTAGGCTAAACTACAGCTAACGTTACCGCGTTAGCTCGCTAACTCGCTAGCTAGCTAGCTAGTTAGCAAGCGGGCGAAGTTAGCATGATGAGCTAACGTGGCTAATGCTCATGAGACCCGGGCGGTATGAAAGAAATAATAATTCCCGGTCTTTATAAATGCACTCAGTCAGCTCCTATTAAGTAGCGCTGACAGTATTAGTGAAACGCATTTAACGTGTGTCGATACAGTTATTGCATGTCCAGATTAGGTTAGCAATAGCACCGATGAAAAGTGAGTTACATTAACGTTTAGATAGCCGTGTACAATAGCAACGGGCCCAAATAATTGTCTTAGCACAAGCCGTAAACTGCTAACTGATGGCATACAAAATAATAATGCTCGCCATCGGCACACGCCCAAGTGTCTCAGGATAAGGGAGATTGTTGATGCACGCAAATTGTAATTCCCATTCTGACTCAACCCTTTAGCATTGTAACAATTGTTTTAACGTTAGGCCATTGTCAACTGACTTGCTGAATGCTAATGCTAAGTGCTAACGAATGTTGCTCCTTCTCTGTGCTCAGTGACTACAAGTTCTCCGCTGTTTGCTCACCCTAGTGCAGATGTCAAACAAATGCAACGGTGGTTAAAAACGTAATTTACACTCGTAATATGAATATATGAATAGATTGTTTATAACTTTGCCATAATCACTGAGGTACATTCTGTACATCAATCTTCAATTTCGTCTGAGCTGGTGTGTGTGTGTGTTGCGTGCGTGCGTGCGTGTGTGTGCGCGTGTGGGGCGGTGGAGGAGGCAAATGCAGTACACATGCCACATTTGACCAAGCTTCTTCTTTTGCCGCACATCACTTTTTGCAATCAACTCAACTTTCTGCCAACTTCTGTTTGTCTCTCTACAAGGAGGGAGTGAAGACCGAGAACAATGAGCACATCAACCTGAAAGTGGCAGGGCAGGATGGCTCGGTGGTGCAATTCAAGATCAAAAGGCACACTCCTCTCAGCAAACTGATGAAAGCTTATTGTGAACGGCAGGTGAGAATGAGCTACACAACTTCTTCTACTCCTCTGGTTGGAATGGGATGGCTGAATGGCAGATCTTGAGCTGGAGACCAGGGACTCAGCTAAGGGAATCTGGATGTTCTAGTAACGAGGAATAGACCATATCAGGGACCATAACACATCATCCGTTTTGAGATGCAGGGTAAATGCGCTTGCAATTAAAACATGATGATGATGATGATGGCCCTGTTCCATTAACCTCTGGGTATTGTGCATGCTTGCTCACTAGACTGGCTGCAACACAGATTATAATGGGATCCATAATTCATTGATCAATTATACATGTTTACCCTGCTATATGTCAAAATGGCTGCAGTGAAAAGGGCCTGTTGCTTGTGAAATATTATTGCATCATCACATTCTTCAGTAGACCATGCCCTCATGACATTCTGATCAGTTTATTGTAACACTCATTTCTATTGTCTCAATGAATATAATTGAATCAGTAATTAAAAGGACGACACAATGTTGCAAATTATTCTGTACATGGCACTCTAGTGTCTTGGTTGAGCAAAATCCTACCTTACTAATGGTGCACTATCTGTCACATAAACTTATTGGTGGTAACAAGAATGAAAATGGGGCTCAACAACCCTTTACACATGATAGTTGTGCAGTGTGACTGTTCCCTTTTCCCCCCTAAAGTTTATGGTCCCCTACCGCCTAGGTCACCAGGGTGCCCTGTAGTGTGGAGCCCCCCATCCCCCCTTCAATATTTTAAACATATTTCTCTCTGACCATGTAGGGGCTGTCAATGAGGCAAATACGATTTCGATTTGACGGTCAGCCCATCAATGAAACAGACACACCCTCGCAGGTAAGGTTTCATCCTTTTTGTTCAACCTACTAACCTCACAGCATTTGCTACCGTGGGCATGGCATCACACTGATTTTACTCTTTGTTGTCGGTTTTTATGTTGTTGGCTATTTCTTAAAGAATTAACAAAAAACTAGTAGTGCAACTAGGCTCGGGACGATATGAACATTTCTTGTCATGATTATCATGGCCAAAGTCATTGCAATTCACAACATTATCCCGATAATCATCAAAATATGCTTAAAACACTTAAAATAACACAGACACCCTGCAATCACTTTACATTTTGTTACTTTGTAGTATTTTTAATTGCATCATAGATAAGACATCTTTTTTTTTTTTTAGAAAACATCCTTTTTAGTACATAAGATGATTGTTAGTCATAAGGATTCCCTCTATAAAGGATACATATTTTAATCATGCTCAATTGTTTGAATTGTCTAACATGCTTGCAAGCTAGGCATTTCAGAGACGCATACAATATTTACGATTGTCCAGATAATGGAAACTCACTACAATCAATGTATTACATTTTTTTATTATCTTTGTGACAACAGGATTTACAAAAGTTTAAGGTCAAATATACTACTGAAACTCAAAGAAAACACTTGCAAAATACATGAATTGAATAGTTTTTTATTTTTGTACAGTCAGAAACTTTGTTAACAGGTTTTATATGTGATAGTGAATTTAAACCAAATCCATGCCATTAGACAGCCATGAAACGATTGTAGAAAAACTAAGAGCTGCAAATAGAGTCCACTGTGAAGCTTCTACATAGGTTTATACGTGAGACTGTCCTGCGAGTGGGCACGCTCTCAAGTCAACGTCGTCCACTTTGTAATGTGTTGCAGTGCTGCTTTTTTATGCAGATGAAGCACATCATTTACAAACAGTGCATAGAAGCTGGAAACAGATCAGAGTCCAGAGGCATTGTCGACACTTCCTAAATGACTTCCCAGTAAAGACGTACCACTGCTTTCACATCACATCAATTGATGTTTGAACTTTTTCTTGCAGCTAGAAATGGAGGATGAAGATACGATCGATGTGTTCCAACAGCAAACCGGAGGCTCTTCTCTTTAAAGACTGTTTCCTAAGGACATCCCTACCTCCCCTTATTATCCCTGAACATCTTTGTTATGCCCCGTCTTCAAATACTCATGACCAGTGTTGATACCATCCAGTGGAGTTCTTTTACAAAATGCTCAAAGGCAGCAAGCGGCACATGAGATGTAGATCGATTCAATCACACTGGCATTCGTATGTTAACATGTTTGAAATGAACAGTGTTGATAACTTGTAAGCTACAGTGACTCTAATGTGCTGAAGAAATTAAAGCTTGCCATTCTAATTTTTTTTCTGGGGGTTTTAGAGAAAACTCCTTGGTCCTCTTTTTTTTTTGGTTTTTATACTTATGTCGTTGAAGTTTTGATTCAGATGGAATTGTGTTATTGTATTCAAGCCTGCATTTTAAATTCACATCTGTTGTTATGAAAGTGTATTATTGGAATAAATTGAGTCTTTTTTAACAAATGTCCCCGTTTGTTTTGTGGCTACTTAAGTAGTCTAAACCAGCAAGTGTCATCAGAGCTAGCATGTAAACTGCTAATTAAAACAGTTTAACCAGTGATTTATAAATTAAAATGTATTTTCAGGGTGAATCTAAGATGGGTTTTCATTGGATATTGCTTAAAATATCCAAGAGAGCCTTGTATTTGAAAAAGTGGCACAACCTATGTTAGTGCGGGAATATGTTTTTATATTTTTTACTTTTATGCTGTTGGGGTAGGCCTGCAACTCTGCACTTCTTTTTCCTTGGCCATCACAGCTTCTGTGCCTTTTCAGTATCACTGTCCTGTGAGCCAGACAGAAATACTTATCTGCAGAAACCAGAACAATGGTACTTGCCAATCATCAAAGTGTGGTTAATTGTGTGCAAGTCACCATCTGCAGGAAAACGTAACATACTTTTCTCTAAATATTTCAATCATCGTGTTTGGATGTGTAATTCCCATTGAGCATTACCTATCAAAGTTGTCTTTGTACTGTAACTTTATACTTTTTTAACTATATACAAAAAATTCTTCAAGTCTACAAAAGTCACAATGCGCTCATCAGTTTTGGAGAGTTTCACTTTTATAAAGCTGCAGTTTACTCATCAACCTTTGATTGAACGTTTAGTACTTGATGTATGTTTTCTTTGCACCTTGGCTCTATCCATATGGCGGCAGTTTGTTTTGGTCTTTAATAGCATGAAAATGCAGATTGCTTGGCCCTTTGATAGCTGTCAAGCCAGCACACATTTAGTTTGACCTCAAACTGCCTAACTGACGCATTATGTGCATGTAGGATTAGTTCTAGATTGTGTTTTTAATAATACTATATAAAAAGTAATGTTAGCTGTTTTATTACACGACGAAAGCTGGTGGTAGCCATCTGGGTCAACACCGAATCAAGTTAGTGCATCCTGCCATGTCAATCATTTAACCAAATCACAGGGTTGATTCATGTCTGAGGGTCCAATCATAGAAGTAGCCGTTCACTTGTGGGCGGTGCCAGGCTGCAGAAAAGCCCTCTCCACAACGGTCTGTCCGTCGCACCCGCACGTCTGTCAAATCCAGAAATAAGCAGAGAAAGACCGGAAATACAGCGTTTTGCCTTCAAATTATAATTCAAATGTGTCACTTCTGCTCTAGTACACCACGGGACCACAAGGAAATAATCATTAACTCTAAATAGTGCGTTCCTAAAAAAATGTTATATGATGATTTGATTGTTTTAACGTTTAATATGGTCTTTAAATGGCCGTATCTTTTTAATTTGTTAGGTTAGCATGTTTTATTTTGAAATTTAAACGGAAGTGGGGAATCTCCTTCTGGTCACTTTGACACTGGTCCGCTCAGACTGGAAGCAGGCAGGTTGATTATTGGGAGCCACCGGCTAGAATAGACAATGATGAGGCGGTGAAGTGCTGCTAATCAAAGTGTAACTCGCGTATATCCTGGCAGATTGATACATCTTTTACTTGTCTTCTTGTGCAAAAAAATGACGACGACCAGGAATTATCAAGGGATGGAGCCCGGTTCTAAAAGCAGTTCAAGGTAAATAAATAAAAAAAAAAAAGCGATCTTCAGACCGTTCCGAAAACCGTTAGCCACCATGCCAACAAGTCCGGCATCATCCTACGTTAACCTAAATTTAAGACATTTTTTTACGATGACCCCTGCCCGCAATGTCGAATAACCGCTTCGAAATGCTCGAAACTAGTCATGGTGCGACGATGCTAGGAGAAAGCTCGGTACCACGCCTTCCCGTTTTGTCTGTCGGGATGGACCGTTCCCATTTTTCGTTAACGTTAGCTAGCAGGATAGCACACATGTGCCCTCCCTTTTGTAGAGATGCTCCTCAGCTAGCATGTAACAGCACCCAACGTCCGTGTTAGCAGTGGGCCCTTTTACACACCGCGTCATATATCATCCTCCTTACGTCGTCGTGTTTATCTTCTGAAATACTGGTCTGGCCCGGTCGGGTGGGGTTCCCCGTGAATTTGAGATCAGTAATCTGGGGGATCACTGACGTGGGGTAAGACGTCTGGTCTGCCCCGCGGATGGCCTGGTTGAGGCGAGGGCCGTGTTACAGCTACACCTGACCACAACCCGCAACAGACACGCACATGGAGGGGTTTTCATCACAGAGATGAGAGATATCCATACCTCCACGATATTACAGTCATGTAACAACAACCGAGATGGTGCATATTTAAAATGAATTGGGTTTTCAGTCAGTTATGTGGTTATTAAGCTATATATCCCATCATAGCTCGACAGTGAGTGATACGAGATACGTCAGACAAATCTATCTATCTATCTATCTATCTATCTATCTATCTATCTATCTATCTATCTATCTATCTATCTATATACATATCTACATATCTCTCTCTCTCTCTCTCTCTCTCTCTCTCTCTCTCTCTCTCTCTCTCTATATATATATATATATATATATATATATATATATATATATATATATATATATATATATATATATATTTATTTATTTACCACAGTGTAAATATTAGAGAAAAACACCATATTTAATAATAAGTATGATATATATATATATATATATATATATATATATATATATATGATATACACTGTATATTTGCTTGTACAGTCAAATACAAGTGCTTTGCATTATGCAGAGAGTTGCATATTTAGTCTACCCTTGTTGATATAAATTGTTTTGACAAAAAAAAACACCTGTAATAATAACATTGTCACAGGTAATACCGCAGTATTAAAATAGTATACAACAGTAGCCTACATATTAAGCCCACATAGACACACAGGGATGAATATCATATTATTAAGTATGTTTTCTTAAATGTATAATCACCTAAAACCAGACTAACTGTGCTACCAACTTTTTAAGTTGCTTGCACAGCACATGGTTTGGTCCTGGCCTTTATTTTGGGCACAGCCTGGTATTAATCAGTGATGGAATGTAACTAAGTACATTTACTCAAGTAACCTATTTCATTGAAATTGTGAGGCTACTTTCATCTCAATACATTTCAGAGGAAAATATTGAGCATTTTACTTCACGTTTATGTCAACAGTTTAAAATGAATAAAATTACAGCCAGTTACAACATAAGAATGCATCCATAATAACAATTAACATAATATTTTATAATGTAAGAATTAAATATTCAGCTGCATATTCAGTATACTTTAAGTCGGCTATATTGTCTAGTTTATATAACTTTTACTTAAATCGATTTTGAATTCAGGACTTTTACTTGACATTGGTTGTTGTTGTTTTTTTTTAACTCATGGCATTACTTTTACTGAAGTATCAAGATCTATAAAAGATCTCATAATCAATGACATGGCACTTTCATCATCAGTGGTGAGTCAAAGCCTCTCGTTGTTTCGCTCTAACCACTTGTCCTTCCCTTCTCTCCTCATTTTGCTTTTTCAAATAATCAGTTATAGACTGTTTAATTTTTGGGACAAAAATGCAAATGGGTAACAGACTACTGTTTGTTGGCCGATTTCTTTGTGATGGTTTCCGCTGCTGTGTACAGGTGCTGTGCACCAGTAAGATATTTTATTTACATCAACCAAGCACATGACACGAGTGCACAGAGCGAGCAGGAAAGCATCATTGCGAGGTAGTATTCAACACTCACCAAGTTGACTTCAGAAGTCGAAGGCGGGGATGGAATAGAGGTGGTAGATAATAATGAACAGCATGCACTCGCATGTTACTCACCGCTAGATGACGCCAAATTTTTAAGTTAGTTCAGGGACCAACAGGTCTTTCCTGGCCTCTTGAATCTGGCTGGCCAGACAGCACGAAGATGCTCCACAACCACTCCAGTGAACTGAACCATCACCAACAGCTCATGTCATGTTTTTTCCAAATGGTAGCACATTGTGAAATGATGCAAAATTAAATAGGTTTTTGACCTTTAATTTGCTGATGGAATGAGAGTGGATGACGATCATTTCTCACCAATTCATTCTGCACATCCCTAGTATGAACCACAGCATTTGGGTAGGTTATTATTGTTTTTATAAATCATTTTAGAATGGAGGGAAGGCGCTCCAGTATCATCCAACTTTCACTAACATTGCTGACCATCTCTCTCTTCCCAGGGTTTTGCGCCCTCCTGGTGGCGGCTCCAACATCACACTCGGTGCAGATGAGGAGAAACCTCCCGTCCGAAAAAACAAGATGGCCTCCAGTGTTTTCGCTGAGCCGGAGGATCCCTATGCCAATCGAAGGAACAATCCGCCAGGTACAGTCTGCCTCTTCCCCCCCAACAGTTGTTGCTTTAGTGTGAAATCCTCTAACTCAATGTCTCACAGCCATCTAAGTTTGACAGTTTACCACAAGATTTATGGATGTGTGACTGAAAAACAAAACCAGTGACGACGAGGAACAAGATTACGAATATTGTTTCTTGTGTTTTGGAGATACAAGGTTTTTCTCATGTTGCTGGAGCAAAGGGATCATGTGCCTCCCCAGGCTACTCAAAAACTCCAGGCAGCTGAATACATAAGAATAACATTCGCTGTCTTCAGCGGTGATATTGACATAACAGGTTCAGGTGCCTAAATGATGACTTGATTTCTCTTTCATATTCAGTCACTAGTGTTTATCTATTAATCAGGATCTTCTCAAGCCTTGAGAGATCTGAAATGTTCATGAAGAATTTAGCTGCTTCAAGTGAAAAGTGTATTTCTAAGAGGATTAATAAAAGGCTGAGGAACATAATACACTGTTCCCTTGCTTTGGCTGCTCATTATGCTCAGCACAAAATGATAAACAGTAACGTGACCAAAAGGGAAATGAAAACATAGTTGGAAGTGATTCTGGTCAGTTCTGTATTTTGACTGGACCGCCGAGGGCCATCCCTATAAGTCGCTCTGTGGCTGAGTAAGTGACTGGGTAAGTCGGCGATGAAAATTGCGCAATTGATCAGTCGAGTGACGTAGACCTACGACATCCCCAAGCGGTGTTGCTCATGAAGCTGCGAGCACAATTGTGGGAAAGATGGATTTTATTTTGTGTGGTGTTTAACAAAAAAATTGAAATAAAAACAATGTTGAAGTTGAGAAGATTAGACTTATTTTTAAACAAAATAAATTCCATTTTTGTTTTTACGGACTAGTAATGTACCGAAAAAATTGTACCAGGAAAAACAGGAAATAGTTTATATCTTTCACTTTATAAACTTTAAATACAGTTCTGACTAATGAATGAACTACCATGTAATGAGTATCATTTGTTTCATTATATGAACTTTCAAATCAAACATCTTAAGTTATGAGTGCAAAGTTTTAGAGTTGTAAGTGCATTTGTAAGATTTTACTCAAATGTAGCTTAACCATGTCATGTGACCTGCAATTAAGCACATTGAGCACACACGGTCCAGCCATGTACTAGGTTTCACCCAGTCTGGTTGCTTCCTCATTTTAGAAATGCACCATTTAAGCTTTTGAGCTAACTCAGAGTCTTTGCTGCCTTTGATAGCTTTTCCTTGCAGATGAAGCGTTTTGGCGTATGGGACAAGTAGCAAAAGATCAAAATCAAAGTAGCTTCTATTCTACAGTGCTTTGTACTTGCCAGCTCATATCTATCTGTGAGAAATGGCTGACCTCATTACCACACCCCTTCTAGTAAATGTTGGAATATGTTGTGTGAATATTTGTTTTTGAGGCTGGAAGGGTGCAGCCATCATTGTGTGACACGGACTGTGACAAAATAGGTCATTTTCACAGCAGCCATTTTGACATGTCATTAGCCGGGTAAAAACATAGGTGTAATTGATCCGGTTTGTGTGGCCCTGATCTCTTTCGTGTGTCACAACCGTTTCATTGACTCAGCATGCACAAAACCTGGGCCATAATGGATGTTATTAATCACACCTGGGTTAACCCTGCAATGACTTGTCACAATAGTAGTAGTAGCTTAATATACACTGCTCAAAAAAATAAAGGGAACACTAAAATAACACATCCTAGATCTGAATGAATGAAATATTCTTATTAAATACTTTGTTCTTTACATAGTTGAATGTGCTGACAACAAAATCACACAAAAATTATCAATGGAAATCAAATGTATTAACCCATGGAGGTCTGGATTTGGAGTCACACTCAAAATTAAAGTGGAAAAACACACTCCAGGCTAATCCAACTTTGATGTAATGTCCTTAAAACAAGTCAAAATGATCCTCAGTAGTGTGTGTGGCCTCCACGTGCCTGTATGACCTCCCTACAATGCCTGGGCATGCTCCTGATGAGACGACGGATGGTCTCCTGAGGGATCTCCTCCCAGACCTGGACTAAAGCATCTGCCAACTCCTGGACAGTCTGTGGTGCAACGTGGCGTTGGTGGATAGAGTGAGACATGATGTCCCAGATGTGCTCAATAGGATTCGGGTCTGGGGAACGGGCCGGCCAGTCCATAACATCAATGCCTTCATCTGGCAGGAACTGCTGACACACTCCAACCACATGAGGCCTAGCATTGTCATGCATTAGAAGAAACCTAGGGCCCACTGCACCCCACACCATTACTGACCCACCACCAAACCAGTCATGCTGGAGGATGTTGCAGCAGCAGAATGTTCTCCACGGCGTCTCCAGACACTGTCACGTCTGTCACATGTGCTCAGTGTGAACCTGCTTTCATCTGTGAAGAGCACAGGGCGCCAGTGGCGAATTTGCCAATCTTGGTGTTCTCTGGCAAATGCCAAATGTCCTGCACGGTGTTGGGCTGTAAGCACAACCCCCACCCGTGGACGTCGGGCCCTCATACCACCCTCATGGAGTCGGTTTCTGACTGTTTGAGCAGACACATGCACGTTTGTGGCCTGCTGGAGGTCATTTTGCAGGGCTCTGGCAGTGCTCCACCTGTTCCTCCGTGAACAAAGGCGGAGGTAGTGGTCCTGCTGCTGGGTTGTTGCCCTCCTGCGGCCTCCTCCACGTCTCCTGATGTACTGGCCTGTCTCCTGGTAGCGCTTCCATGCTCTAAACACTAAATCTTCTTGCCACAGCTCGCTTTGATGTGCCATCCTGGTTGAGATGCACTACCTGAGCCACTTGTGTGGGTTGTAGACTCCGCCTCATGCTACCACTAGAGTGAAAGCCCCGCCAGTAGGGCTGCAGCTATCGATTCTTTTTGTAATCGATTAATTTAGCACTTTATCGATCGATTAATCGAGGAATCGGATAAAAAAAAAATGCGTTTTTTAACAACCAAAACAAATAATGCATAACGAAAATGATGTGGCTGTAAAATGATCAAGCATTTCTAAAAAAAATAAACAGAGGTATTCATTCCAACGCCAAAATTTGGCTCCAAAACTAAGCCCATTTATTAAGTGCCAGTGAGAATTTAACAACAATACAGTTAAATCAACTTGGATAAAACATGGATAACATTTAATTTACGTTTTGTTTTGCCAGCAATGGCCCTTTCCTCTCCCTGCCCTAAATATGTGTGTATATAGTGTACTTCTTCTGTGCCATTTATGTATTTAGCTTTCTCTATCACTACAGTAACTCTTTGACCGTCATTTGCTCTGCTGTGAATTCCTCCGTGACTCCCGTTTGAGCAAACACAACAACTCACGGCCAAGCGTAAATCAGGCTTTCCGATTGGCTGTAAAAGCCGCTACGGGAGCCAATACGAGCGTCCGATGCATAAACGTAACTCTATACGTCACTCGCAAGATGGCGGATGAGAAGTGATCGATATACATAAACAAAATGGAGAAATGCGCCACGGAGACGAGGAGACATCTAGTCACACATTTTACTACTTTACGCATTCGTTTTGTTGTCAGAAATAAATCGCTCACATGGGCAAGCAGGGTACCGTTGTTTAGCCCCGATACTCTCTGTCGTTTACGGACATTCGGAGTCTGACTTTCCGCCATCGCGCCAACTAAATTCAGAATGAATGACCGTAGCTGTGTTCGAAATCGCCCCCTATCACGGATGTAGTGCACTATATAGTGTGTTCGCCATTTTGTAGTGTTGTTCGAATTCTCCGTGGCTGATTTCATCCACTATGTAGTGGACGACAAAATACCCACAATGCACCGCAAAATTGAGTGAACAAGCGATGTACACTACATTGTGCTCCCGTATCCCACAATGCAATGCTGCCGTGGTTTGTCAGAGGAGAAGAAGCCGATAGCTACAAGCTAAATAGCTACTGACCACTAGCGTTAGTTCGCACGCGCTACGTATCTTACAGCTTGTGCGCAACCCTGAGCATTTACAGCTCATGACGAGGACACAAAACAGTAGCTGACAAAACCAAACTCACACACCATTGATATTTCAACAGTTTATTGACCAAGAAACACAACCGCCATGAAGAATCACATCTTTATACCGTCAGGTATGTTTACATGATGCTCGGCGCGCCCACTCACGTCACATGAGTATCTGGCGCATCTGCTGACGTAACCACGTTCAGAAAATGACCCGTGTAGTGTCCGAATTCTCCTCCCGTCGTACCCTACATCGTGTACATGATGTAGTTCACTATATCATATACACGATGTAGGGGATAGGGAGTGAGTGAATGAGTGAATGATTTCGAACACAGCTCGTGTATGACGCGCTGGTGTGCTTCCTGAACAACGGTCCGTGTGGAACAATCGGATCCCTGCACATAGGTGCGTCATAGGAATTTAACGAGGCTTCGAGGCAGATGTTTTGCCTCGAGGAATTTTCATAATCGAGTTAATCGAGTAACTCGATGAATCGTTGCAGCCCTACCCGCCAGCATTCAAAAGTGACCAAAACATCAGCCAGAAAGCATAGGAACTGAGAAGTGGTCTGTGGTCCCCACCTGCAACTCCTTTATTGGGGGTGTCTTGCTAATTGCCTATAATTACCACCTGTTGTCTTTTCCTTTTCACAACAGCATGTGAAACTGATTGTCAGTCAGTGTTGCTTCTTAAGTGGACAGTTTGATTTCACAGAAGTGTGATTGACTTGGAGTTACATTGTGTTGTTTAAGTGTTCCCTTTATTTTTTTGAGCAGTGTATATTAGCCTTTAGTCTTCACACAAATCAAGCTCGTCTTCTTTGAATAGGATCACCTTTTAAAAATGTTTCCTTGTAATCACTGAATGCTTTTCTCACTGTTTTGTCACAGAGGCACAGTGATTGACTGTATTGTGCTCTATCATGCATACACAGTTGTCCAACTTTAAAATTAAAGCATAATTAGGAATTAATTTATCTTAATACTTCATACACATTCATGGGCGGATTCTTAAACTAAACATTTTTCGTTAACAACCTTGTTAGACTTCATACTTCTCTGCCAAAAAGTGAGTATACAGCAGGATATAAAAGTAGCTGGCCATCCGTTCTGTTTCCAACAAATACAAGCAATAATACATCAGCTAGAACAGCCAGGGAGTTCATAAAATTACACCAATTCTCTGTAATGCAACCTTTAAATGTACTAAGGCTCCGTCCTCACTGCAGCGCCCCCGGGTTCAAATCCGACCAGCGGCCCTATCCTGTGTGTACTCCTCCCTTCTCTCTCCCCCCTTTCACTCTCACACTGTCCTCTCTAAATAAAAGTAAAAAAAAAAAAAAAACTTTAAAAAATATGTGTCATCCAAAGAAATCAGTCTCAAATCAATAGTCAAATCAAATTCTAAAATATGAAAATGGAAATACTATTACAAAACATCAGATCAAATAAACTAGATGTTTAAGAAGAGCATTTGAATAAATGTACTCATTTCTCCCCCCCTGCTTCTCTTCCATTCACGTCACTGTTGACTACTAAGACTAAGGTCTTGCACACCACAAAGTCTTTAATTCCAGCTGTGAGGATAACAAATACTTTTGGGCAAATACCACACACCGTCGTTCCCCTGTAGTCACTCAGACTTTCACCATGTAATAGATAGAGACAAACAAGAACCAAGTGTTAATATATAAATGTAGTTCAATGATAAGCCAACAGCACCCGCTGGCATCCATCCCAAGTGAACCCAATGGCTCTTTTCCAATGTAAACAAACAACGACCTCAGATTGAAGATTAACTAATTGTGTGTCATCTGATACAGCGATTCAGGGTGAACCAAATAGGTACAATGGAAAGATTCAGTGTCAGGGGTTAAATACAGTTTCCAATTAAATATGCACAGATTGGTACAACAGAAACATATTTGTTGAGGGGGGGACAAATGTTGAAGCCCCTTTTTATTTTTTTGCCACTTGAATAGGCATGGTTTAAAGGGATACAACTCCCACAACAGGATGTAACTGCATGTTTGTATGAGAGTGTGAACAGAGTTATTGTCAGAATGACTTTTACTATGAAAGTGAAACCATCGAAATCAGAAAATCACAAAAGGAAATGTAGGAGCAACTAGCCGAGAAAAGAAAAGAAAAGTCCAGCATAATGTGGGTCATTAGTTCATGCCATTATGCCAGTGGACTGCAATTGTCTGTTGTTCTGCTGAGGGACTTTCACTTTACGTCCCCTTCCTTCATTATGAATGAGACACGAGGCGCCCACTCACATTTCTTAGAAACCAAACCCCCTGGGAACTTTGCAATGTTGGAAGAAATTGGAAGGATCTGCATGTTTACTGATTATGATGAATTGTAGGCAATTATAACAACCCTTATTACCTGTGATCATATGAACAAAAACATCCCTATGTTGATGGAGGTAAAGCTTAAATATAAATGTTGTATATTTTCTATTTTCTGTCAGTTGTGTACTTGTAATACATCCAGGGCTGTCCTTGACCAAAGAAATTCTCAGTCGGCTTGCATGATTTTGTTGATTCTCTGATTTAATCAACAGGGGCCTCATGTATCAATGTTGCGTACGCACAAAAACGTGGCGTACGTTATTTTCCACGCCAACGTTCAGATGTATCAAAAGTGAAATGAGCGTGGAAATGTGCGGTGTCCCACGGCAGCTTCATGGCTGGCGTACGCACGTTTCTACAGCTATTGTTCCTTTGGCGACACTCTGAGGTGATGCTGGGAAACTGTTAATTATGTGTAAACAATTAGTCCTCAGAGTAATGTGCACATCAGAGACACATTAATGGATAACTAACACACACGTATTTGCAATCATATGGATGGATATAAAAGCATGCGCAAAGTGATGAAAAAATGGCATTAACAATGGCAGCCTTGGCCTTGTCAGAAGACATCGCAAACGGTAACATCAGACGTGAGAAGGTGTTTAGAGAACGGGAGGATATGCTAGCAAATGACGACAACTGGCTCATGAGTCGTTTTAGGTTTGTTTTTGTCAACAGGAAACATTTTCATTCAATAAATGTTCAAATAATATGTGATGCGCAAATGCAGCTCACCAACATCGTGGCAAGGTGGCCTGGTTCAACGCATGACTCGTTCATTCTTACTAATAGCATGGTTGGTAACAGGCTGGAGGCTGGCACGGTGCGCGATGGGTGGCTTCTCGGTGAGTAAATGTATCCGTTTAATTGCGCCTCGAATGTAAACCAGCACAACGCCCATTTGGGCACGTGCATTCAAATATGTGCATTTGTTTTTCCCTGGTGAAAATAGAGCGGCAGAGCATCTAACAAACCCTTTATTGTCTCCTTGTGTTCAGTATTTGTGTCGATAAACGCGTGCGTAAAGTTGGAAATGTCACACTGCAGTAGCCACGGCGCACTTCTGCAGTCATTAATATATATAATATATAATATATTAATATCCTCCTGCCCCCCCCCCGCCCGGTCACGCTTCGGCGGTGAGCCGAAATCCTCCTCTTCACCTCCACCTTCACGTCGGACCATTTCTTTTTTATTTCAGGTAGTGTGCGCTGCTCAGACGCCACAGCGTTCACTGCCTCACACACACGCTCCCACTCACATTTCTTTTTTTTTTTGTGTTTATGCCTGATGAGAGGCTACCAAATAATACTGGTCTTCGAGTCTCGACTTGGTTTAAGAGCGTTTCGAGCTCAGACTCGGTGAAGTTGCGCTTCTTCCCTTTACTCATTTTCTAGATCTGATGGTGCAGAGAGGGAAATCCCCGGTGCAGGCCCTATTTTAAATCATTTGCATATTTAAATGGGGGCGTGGACAGGGAGGAGTTTAGCACTTCCACATGTGCACTTAATTCCACGTTGATTGGGATGTACAAAGGAAAAGTGCTTGGATCCATGTGTACGCACACTTTGATACATCTGATTTTTTTTGTGCGTACGACAGTTTCTGGATTCTAGCGTACGCCATGTTTCAGTAGGAAATCCACGCAATTCTTAGTACATGAGGCCCCAGGTCTGTAAAGTTTTCCAACAAGAAGGATGAAAAAGCACAATTTGAAATCATGTGTTTAATATGCTCTTACATAAATAACAGAAATAAAGGGAATAGCACGTGACCCGACGAAGATGGCAGCTTAGAAGAGAGGCTCTGATCAACCGTGCACAAAAATCTTTTTATTCCCCGGACAGTGGCTTGGAATTCAGATTTTCCACTCAGCGTCAACTATGTCGACATCTCATGCGAGTAAGGAATGTGACATTTTTACCAGAGCTCGAAAACCGACCGCTCAAAACAAGAAAGGGGCTTCACCCGAGCAAGCAGATGCTAGTAGCATGGCCGACATAGCAGATGTGCTAAGAGAGCTAAAGTCGCTCCGATCCGAGTTCGGACTAAAACTAGATGGCATTAATAACCGCCTCGGAGAGGTGACCAGTGCTATAACTGCATTAGAAGGCAAAGTGGCTGAAGTTAAACAGGACGTGTCGGAGCACACTCAACGCATCGGAGAAGCGGAGAACCGAGTGATGGCGGCAGAGGAGGAACTTGAGGGTGTACGCGTGGAGTTGGCTTCAACTGTAAAACGGCTGACACATTTGGAGATGAAGACCGACGACTTGGAGAACCGAAGCAGGAGGAAGAACCTGCGTATGTTTGGTCTCAAAGAAGGCGCCGAAGGTACGCGACCTTTGCTGGATTTTATCCGAGAAATGCTGCCGCGGTGGCTGGGGCTGAGCGCGGATCAGACCCCGGTGTTGGAGCGGGCACATCGCACCTTAGCGCCGGCAAAGCCTAACCAACACAGAGCCGTTCTTATACGCTTCTGGAAATTTCAGGATAGAGAGACTGTTTATCGCCTTTCATCACAGAAAAATATCCTACATGATGGAGCTAAGATCACTTTGGTGCAGGACTTTTCAGCAGAAACGATGCGGAAGCGTCGGGAATTTAACACGGCCAGAAAGCTGTTTGGTGAGATGGGGAAATTTCGGGGATTCCAGCTAAATCCCTGCAAGATGAGAGTGGTCCATGACGGGAAGGTGGTCCTCTTCTCTTCACCGCGTGAAGCAGAGGAATTTCACCGTAAAATTCAACCTAAAGATTAACTCTTCTCATCACAGTCAGCCTCTGATGACAGGTAACCGCTGTAAGAGGTACAGTAACAGTGAGGTGGACTGATGGGACTGGCAATACTAATGTTATAAATGACCCGGCACACTTACGTTTTGTTTTTTGTTTTTTGTTTTTTGTTTACTAAGAAGATATAAGTTTATTGCATAACTGTTTATAATGAACAATCCGAACGGAGTGTGAACCGGAAATGGTCTATTTGAGCTCCCTACCCCCGTTTTTTTTTTTTTTTTTTTTTTAGCTTAAAATTGAAAGTCATTAACATTATGACAGTTCTTTTTCTTTTTATCTCTTACTTTATTATTGAAGCTTATTTACGCAAAGTGATGACTGGAGACGGGGGTGGGTTAGGGAGTAAATTTAATTTCAATGTATTATAATTTTATTTTTTTATAGACAAATCCGTCCCATTTTGAATATCTAGGGAAAAACTATGTTGATTGTTGTAAGTGTAGTGCACGGTTGGTGATGGGTTCAAGACTCACGTTGACTAATTAACTGCTCCTCATGTAAATGTGGATCAGTGCTCCTCATTCAATTAGCGAAAGGTGGGGAACGACGGGAGCAATGTTCAGTGTTCAGGTCGTAAAACACTTCAGTTGGGGAAGTGTGGGGGGTGGGAAGGGGGCTATCTGGCAGTTTGTTTGTTTTTTTTGTTGTGTTTTTTTTTTTTTTCTCTTACATGTCATCAAGGCTCCTATCAGCAGTGTCTTTGTTTACTTATATGGTCTATCTGGCAGGACAGAGCTGCATCTTGCTCACAAGACTAAAACACCAATATGTCTAAAATAAAAATCACTAGTTGGAATGTTAGGGGGCTGAGAGAAATAGCCAAATTAAAGCAAGTTTTAAACAGAATCAAACAACTTAAGTCCCAAATAGTTTTCTTGCAGGAGATACATTTAAGACTAACAGAAATTGACAGATTGCAAAAGAGATGGCCAGGTCAGGTCTTGTGTGCTCCATACAGCAATCATGCTAGGGGTGTGCTTATATTTATACATAAATCTTTACCGTTCCAAACCACTAATGTTATTTGTGATCAATATGGTAGGTACATCATTATTCAAGGTAACATATCCACATGTCGACTAAATCTGGTTTGCATCTATGGTCCGAATGATGATAATCCAACATTTTTTCAGAATCTCTTCCTCACTCTGTCCACCTTGCAAGGTATGTACATTATCGGTGGTGATTTTAATTGCGCTTTAGTCCCCACAAAAGACCGTTCTACTAACCTTGATTCTACTCATATACAAACAAGGAAAATACTATTGCAGTCCTGTAAAGATTTGAATTTGGTTGAAGTATGGAGGGAACTACACCCAGATAAAGTTGAATACTCCTGTTATTCAAGTACACATGGCACCCACTCGCGAATTGACTATTTTTTGATCTCATTTGGACTTCTTTCAAAAATTAAAGAATGCTGGTATGATAGCATTGTCATTAGTGATCATGCGGCTGTATCATTAAATTTACATATAGATACATTTATTCATAACCCTAAGAGATGGAGATTTCCTGTTGAGTTACTGCAGGATGAAAAGTTTATAAAATTTGCTGAAGAACGCATTGACAATTACTTTGAAATCAATCGTGACCAGACTGATGCTTGTGTTAGATGGGAGGCATTCAAAGCATATATCAGGGGGGAAATTATTAGCTTTACGAAATCTAAAGCGAAACAACAACGTATGGAAATGGAGACAATTGAAAACCAAATTAAAATGTTGGAACAGGAATTGTATGATAATTACAGTCCACAAAGAGCAAAGAATTTACAAATTATGAGAGCCAAATATAACAAATTATCTATAGAAAAAGTCGCAAAAAATTTAATGTGGCTAAAACAGTCCTACTATGATCAAGGAGAAAAATGTGGTAAACTGCTGGCTTGGCGACTTAAGAAAAAGCAATTAGACAGAGCAATCAACAGCATTAAGACACCTGCAGGCAATATGACTTCAGAACCAGTGGAGATCAATAATGTTTTTAGTGATTTCTATGAGGCCTTGTATACATCAGAGCGTTTAGATGATTTACACAGTCAAAATTCTTTTCTAGATCAATTGAGGTTTCAGACTTTGTCAGAAAATGAGCGAAAGGAATTGGATTGCAGTCTAACAACGAAGGAATTAGCAGAAGCCATTCAAAGTATGCAGAGCGGAAAAGCACCAGGGCCGGACGGCTTTCCAATTGAATTTTACAAGAGATTTGGGGAGAAACTTTTGGTCCCATTATTGGACATGTATAAGGAATCCTATATAAAGGGAATACTCCCTCCATCCTTGAGACTTGCGATAATAACTTTAATCCTGAAACCAAACAAACCACCAAACGAATGCTCCTCTTTCAGGCCTATTAGTCTGATGGGGTGTGACATTAAAATACTCTGCAAGGCCTTGGCCAGAAGACTGGAGTCGTATCTTCCCCATCTTGTTGACAAGGATCAAAATGGCTTTGTCAAAAATAGACATGGATTTCATAATATTCGGCGTGTTCTGAACATATTGTATGAAAAACATAACTCTAGAGATACAGCTGTGTTATCCCTAGACGCGCGTCAAGCTTTTGACAGGATCGAGTGGGGTTTCCTTTTTAACGTACTCCCGCGGTTTGGAATTGGTGCAAATTTTTTAAGATGGATAAAGCTCTTGTATACAAACCCAACTGCTGAAATATTGACCAATAATAATGTCTCTAAACCATTTACTCTCCACCGATCAACGAGACAAGGGTGTCCGTTATCGCCTTTGCTATTTGTGTTGGCTATTGAGCCCTTGGCCATGGCCACAAGAGCCCATAAAGACATCACGGGTATAACTATTGGAGGATATGAGCATCGCATAGCTTTATACGCGGATGACATAATTATTTTTTTAACAAACTTAAAAGATAGTATTCCCCAATTAACGAATTTAATAGACACATTTGGAAACATATCAGGGTATGAAATAAATAATTCCAAATCTGCACTAATGTTTTTGGATGAAAATGAAAGACTGCAGCCTATTATAGATACACCATTCACAGCCACTAAAGAAGGCTTTACATATTTGGGGGTTAAAATCAGTCCTGATGTGAAACAAATAGCTTCTTTAAATTATGACCCTCTGGTGGACGGGGTGAGGGAGATGCTAAATCGATGGACCAGGATGCCTATATCTATGATTGGTCGCATAAACATAATTAAAATGTTGGTCTTGCCAAAGTTTCTATATCTATTTCAATCACTTCCGCTTCCTTTACCTGAAATCTTTTTTCATAACATTAATAATATATTGAGCCAATTCATCTGGAATGACAAAAAGGCCAGGCTACAACTAAAATTATTATATTTACCATATGAAAGAGGAGGGCTTCAGCTCCCCAATCTAAAACTGTATTACTGGGCCGCCCAGCTAAGGACAGCAATGTATTACTTTTCAGTAAATTCTCCTCCTGCTTGGGTGACTATAGAGGAGACGTCAACACTAGGGCTTCCTCTCAAGCTTTATTTATATTCAGCAAGTATCAAGAGACTGGTTAAACAAACAAAAAATCCCTTTCTTCGAAATACCATTTCAGTGTGGTACTCTGCACACCAACAGGTCGGAGACACACCAGCATTATCACAGTTTACCCCTATATGGGGCAATAATTGTTTTATACCAGGGAGAGCAGATGGTGGATTTAGGATGTGGTTTAACAAAGGTGCTGCAAAAATTTTGGATTTATATGCAGAAGGTAGCTTGATGTCATATAATCAACTGTGTGAGAAATATGATATTCCAAGAAGACACTTCTTTAAATACCTCCAACTGAAACATTTTATTTTGTCCACGCATAAACAACTGTCTGTACCTCCACTATCTAAAATTGAGAAATTGACTCTATCCCACATGGATGGCAGAGGACAATTTTCACTGTTCTATTATTTACTGTTACAACATTCAAAGGAGTCATCTTCCAAAAAGATGGGGGCATGGATAACTGATTTAAGGGAGGATATCCAGGAAGCTGACTGGGAAAGGGCTTGTTTTAAGGCTCAGACCCAGTCGGTTAATACCAAATATAAGCTGCTACAATATAAGTGGTTAATGCGCACTTATCTTACACCTTGCAGATTGAATCACATATACCCTAATGTACCTGATATTTGTGTGAAATGTAGAGAAGAAAAGGGTACATTAATTCATTGTTTATGGGAATGTTTAAAGATACACCAATTCTGGAAAAGTGTATTACATTGTATCGGGCTCATAGTTGGAAGGGAAGTTCCATTGCAAGCCAAAATATGTTTACTGGGAATATATCCAGAAAACTTTGTTGTATCTCAGCAGCATTCACTGCTCATTGACTTTGGACTCTTACAAGCCAGGAGGATAATCGCACTATTGTGGAGAAATATGGACGCACCTTCTATTGGAATGTGGACAAAAGAACTGATGTCCTGTCTCGCTTTGGAGAGACTAACATATATTGTAAAAAAGAAAAAGAATTTTGCTAGTTTGTGGAGACCTTATATAGACTTTCTGGAAACTCACAACCTTGAATTGTGATTAATTGTACAAGTTCTGTAACTTATGCACTGCTGTGATCCTATTGGAATTTATTATTGTTTTATTTAATTATTATTTATCTACATTATTATTACCATTATTATTGTTATTATTATTTATTTATTTTTATTTATTTATTTTGCCAGACCGGGGTATAATGTGTTAAAATGTCCATGTTTGAATGTCAATGTTTAAATCAATGAGAAAATCACAATAAAAAAATGTGTTAAAAAAAAAAATAACAGAAATAAATCAGTCCGCATGAAAAAGCATGAAAAAAAATCAATCTGATCGACCAAGACCAAAACGACTGATTAGTCGACGACTCTATTAAGAGGGGGCAACCCCAAATACATCATTATGTGTTATATTTGCTCTTAATTTGCACACAGTGCAACGCAACTGTACAAATACACCTACTTAATATTACATCTAGCCTAACCCTAACCCTAACCCAGACATCACAGACTTCTTTTGATTAAGTGGTCAGTATCTTGTTCCACAGCGTTTGGTATAATATTGATTAAGTGTGCCGTGTGACAAACTGCAACATGACTGGTTGCAAGACGATAATTCTAGTTAAGTAGAACAAAATATCATTTTAAATCTTAAAATTAAGATGAAATGCAATGTTGTAATGATCCAACACAATGTACGTAACCGTGAAATTTGTAATGGAGCCATTATGTCTCCTTGTTGTTCCAGGTGGGAAGCCCACAGGTGTGCTTTGTGGCGAGCCGTCAGCCCCCCTGAGGAGAGGAGGGAACCATTCCGCAGACGCCCCGGCCACAGTAAGATCACGCATCACATCCTGAGCTGCAGTGGGAAGACATGAACTAAAACCTGAGGGCAGATAAACATATAGGGAAGCAACTGAAGTCCGGTCGATTTGAAACATTACCGCATAACATTTAAGTCGTACCTCGTTAGATTTCATCATTCAGTACACATGTTTCTTTCCATCAAGACTGATGAGCACAACATTCCTGTTTGAAGGCTGAAATACTCACTGCTTTTCTGACTTTTTTTTTTTTTAGGATGGAGAAAATTCTGTACGCGATTATGGTAAGCACCAGTTTTTTTTCTGGTCACATCACCCATGTAATTAGATCTTAAACCAGTGGTCCAATATTACAAAGAACAGAATTGTGAATCATCATCATACATCTCACACGTATAACATCACCGATACGAATGCACATGTGCATATACATTCTGTTTACCTGTATGCATACACGCACAGACACACAAATATTCTTCCAAATTTGTGTCGCAATACCTTCTATAATTCCCACCCAATGTTGACGATTGAGTTTATTTTGTATGGAAGTACGTTAATGTTCAGCGATTTCTGGTTAAACCAAAATATTACAAAATCAACTTTAATGTGCTTGGCGGAACTCTAAATGCATTTTTAAAAAATACCATACAATACTCTTGTCTGAGAAAGTACTGTAATATTATTTACCACTTACAAATATTTTGATTATTTTTTACTCTAATAAAGCTACTGTAAGATCCACAAGTTGGTTTAAAACTCCACGTTGACTTTTTTCATGTTTCCAGATTACTTTTTTAAAACAAGAATCTTGTGAAAGGGTCTTTAATATGCATTTGGTGGCTACAGGCATGATGTTGTTCAGAAAGACCATGAGGGTCCATGAGGGTAGAATTGCATGTCCCGGGCCAATAAGTCAGCATCCTCGTCCCGTTGATGATGGTCCACGTAGAAAAGATGGAAATGTATTGCAATGAAATTCAATATCAACTCCTTTTTTGGCAGCAGTGATATCAATTTTGCGAAAGCAATGTGGATATATCTAAATCTGTGACCATTTAACAAGAATAAATCAGGAGAAAAAGAAACATATTCATCAGTATTAGCTGATGTAGCTTTCTGCTACTGAATATCCAAAAGGTGTTGACATTCCCACACATCACGGCGTAAGTGAGTTCCGTCAGGGCAATGTCCATAATTATGCAACCAACCTGGCAAGCTTCCCATTGCATGACATGCTCTCCTGGCAAAATGAAGTGACTCTATGTTTCAAAATATAACTGATAGTCAACTTCCTGCTTGCCTGTGATCAGAAAACAGCGCTCCGGAGCCGGAGGCAGTTCCGGAGCCGAAGGAGGAAGCCCCTCCAGCTGACGATCCCGCTGCAGGAGTGCCATCTGGTCGCAGGAATCCACCTGGGGGAAAGTCCAGCCTGATCCTGGGTTGAATCCCTGCCAGCCACCCCCCCCCCCCCCCCCCCCGCCCCCAAGTCCACTCATCTCTGAACTCATCGGTTTTAGTTTTGTTTTGTTGACAAGGATCCCCGGCCCATCCGTCTGTACCGCAGGAATCCTATCTGATGTCCAACAGACACCAGTCTCCTCCACATCCCCAAGTGCATTGTTTTGATACCTCTTTTGGAAACCATATTTTGTACCGTTTTTATTGTTTTGTTTGTTTTGACAGAAGCACTTTATGTATTTCTATGTATACGGTTCAGAGTCTGCCTTTGCCCATAGACCTGCCACACAGGGTACAAGGTTCATAATTTTGTCATATCAGAAAGCGATATATTAATTTCCCCTTACTTTATTGCAACAGCATGAGCTGTGTGCGGTTATACAAGCAGTTTCCAGAACACAAGCAAAAAAAGAAAAAAGAAAAAAAGCTGTCACTTTTGCACCGTGTTCAGTTTTGACCCATCTTGCATGCACGTCTGGTCTGTAACGTATGAATGTGCGAACAAACATAACTGTGAACATTTTTTAAAGTTTTTTTTTATTTTTTATTTGACCCGTTTGTTAGTTGTTTTTATTGTGGAATAACTGTTGTATTGTTGTTGCATGAAGCTGGAATCTTTCTACTGATCATGTGATTATCCACTTAGGAGCCAAATAGGAGCCACATAAATTAGTCATTGTGATCTGAAGGATGCAAACATTTGTCTTCAGATGTGTACTGTAGGTCCCGCGTCAGGTAACAGAATTGGAATAAGCCTTTTTTTATATTGTAGTCACTGACCTTAGAGTATTGTAACCCCAGTGCCGGATTTTCAGTGCCCCATGTTTTTTATAGGTAAAATCGACTCTAAAATAAAGTGTGCCTGTTTGTGTGTTAGGCTTCAACATCAAATAAGGTTGGGTTTCCCTATTTGCTTTTCACCAGTATCAACGCGACCTAGTTTCCCCCGTTGTGAGTCAATGGAATGTTGTTGGTCCTGAAGTGTTTCTGGTAAACCCATCCTAGATTTGACAAGTGACCTTATAACAGCTCAGCCTTTTTTTTCTGTTTTTAAACCCCCCTTATACATTTCTTTATCATCCTGCTCACTGGAAATATAGAACAGTCTTTTTTTTCTCCTACATTTCATTGTCACATTATTTAAAACCAAAATTCCAACTCCCTCCTGCTTCTGTCTTGTTGAGTCACGTGTGTTGACTGCTGCGCCAGCCAGCCGTCATGCAAGAAGACCTAACGTTTCAGGTACATGAAATGTAATTCCTGTGGTGTGTTTTTAACGTGTTATGATGCAAGACGTGCCCGTTTGCATCCTATACCAATTCCTGTTGCTGGATGGAAGTCACTGCAGAAGTTTGAAATCAAGAAAAATGGCACAAAGTGGAAATGAACATTAAAAAGAAATTTTGACCATTGGTTGTATTCGCTGTGTGTATTATCTGACTCAAAAGGATGAAAGTGTAGCCACTGTGATTATTTCCACTGCAGCTCAGAGGTGGAAATGCTGGTGAAACTGGACGTTTTGGCCTTGACTTTAGCCTCATAAATATTTGAAAACCCCTTTGGGGTGGATTGTGTCCATTTCTACAGAAAATGCATTAGGAATGTATAGACTCATGAACATCTCCTTGAAGTATGTGTGGAAAATAAATGTGAATATGGAGAAGCATCACCAACAAGAGTAAAAGACCTTTGCACACTGAGTGTGTGCACGTTAAAATATGTCATTCGTGATTGCACACCTGCTCCAAAGCTTTCGGCCGTCAAAAAACTTTTCGGAACAGGTTAGATTTCGTGCGTTTTTAGCATCTGTCAAAAAAGCGTTGACATAGATTTTTGACCAATCAGAGCCACCGTAGAGCAGGCGAGCTCAGGACGCTGTATGACAAACTGCCCGAAGAATGTAAAGATGCGGAGATGAGGGACAGATTGTGGCAGCGATCGCCGAGCAGCTTAGGATCGGGGGCCGTACTGCAGCTGCTGTTCAGGGTCAGCTGGGCGGAGGTCGGTGGTCTTCTTTCTGATGTGCGGATCCAACTGTTGCGCCGCTCTTTTTATTTTTTCAAGAAGTAAGACGATCACAAACATCTCGCTCACTGCTGGGTGACTCCGTTTATTTTTGTTCTGTGAATTTTCCTAACGAATATATTAAAAGGGCGTCGGACTCAATTTGCAATGAATTTTCTCGTTAAAAAACGGACTGTGTAGTTTTTAAAGGCTCTCATTCCTGTCGCTATTAATCCTATTAGTGCTGCCTGTTACTGGGTTACATGCAGCCAATCACGGTGGACTTGCTCATTGTGAAAGTGAAAGTAAAGAACTAGCACAGCGAGCCTCGTCGTCCCGTCGCCAGTCGGACCATCGCTCCGCTACCAGAGACACGTCGCCTTGTACGGTGAGTTTAAACTAACTTTGTTGTTGTTGTTGACAGCGTGACGCGTGACGTTGGACGAGTCGGTGTGTGCGCGTGAAGTTTTGCCCTCGCTGACGTATGGCGGTCGTACGGCAGCTACGGTGACCTATATACAGTCTGTTCATAGTTTAATGAATGGCGTCTGCACGCTGACTGACGTTTGGGTTGATGACGCGCCGGCGTGAATTATCCGTTAATAGTTTCCCGTACGAAGGAGATGATTCGGTCCGTTCAGATGCCCTCGCGAGCTCAACCTCGCACCCATAAAGCTCTATTTCTTGTGTTTGCCTTGTCATCGATAGGACAGAGATATGGGGTTGTTTTTCTCTAGAAGTGGTGGAGAGCGCTTCTTCTTTTAGAAGACAGAGCAGTAAAACGGAAACGTTGAATACGGTGTCACGGTGTGATAACGATGATAAAAATATTAATAATCCTATGAAATAATAAGCAGGGTGTTATTTGCCAAATGGCTGCCTCCTTTGCAACAGATTGTACACAACTCCATTCATGAACAGCGCAAACGCTGCTGACAGTGACAGCCAATGCACAGCAAACATCACATTGAAATTCAACAAGAAATTGGGCTACAGGAAGTCTGTCCTGAAATAATAAAAGATCCACAGATAGCAGCGCTGGTGGTTTTTTTTTTTTTTTTTTTTTTTTTTTAATGAATGATTCAGGAGAAGGTTGATGCAAAACTTGCTGCGCAAATCATTGTAGTTTACTTGAAAACCCTTGTTCTGACATAAAAATGTGTGTCGTAGGCTTGTGTCAGATTGTATTTCTGTTGGCAGGCAAATATGTTGGTTTCCTCTACATTTAGACAAATATAATAAAGATTTAATGGTGGCCTTAGCACCAAACAAAAGGTGATACCTCTTACTTTATTGCAATAATTAAGACAGCATCACAACAGAGCAATGTGTTAATGAACACATCCCCCGTGGGTCCTCCACTGTGTATTGATGTTCAGTGTCAGCTGGATTAAAGGAACCTTTGAGGGCGATATCACTCATGAGGGGGCCTTGACCTTGACCTTTCTATTTGCACCATCCCGGGAGGAGAAGACTCACCGACGTTCATGTTGATAGCTGTCTAAATATATTTTGTGACTGTAATAGTCCTCAGCAGGAGAAATCAAGACAAGCTACGGTATTTATGTCGATGCCAAGATGCATGTATGCTGTGCCCATAAATCAACTGTCATTAGTTTATCACAACTTCATATTGTCATAGATTTTAGCTGATAAGCAAGTAATTGTAATAAATAAAAGCCAAAGAAGTTACTTTTGTTAAAAAAAACAAACAAAACAAATGCAATATCAACCAATTTGTAGTTAGTTAGTTAAGCCCTTTGCTCCTCTAGTGTGCATTGACGAATATCCTCCTTTTCACTCGGTTTCTTGGCGGTTCATTCTCGATCTTCCTAGACATTTCTGCCTGGACACCTCTACTCCAGCTGTTCTTGGGGTGACCCCCTTGTTCCTTGTGGGGTACATTTCAGGACCTGTCGGGATGTTTGTGGCAGGTGGGTGTCACAGCAACATCTGCTTCATGTTTGAGTTGAAAATGCGTTTACATAAAAGTTCTTAAAACGCCTAATTTTTTACCATGTTCACAAACGGCACCATGGTAACTGATGTAGGTCCTCACTAGATGCTTGCCAAGCGTTGTACCATGCAAACATCAGTCTGTACTGGGACGTTCATAGATCGTAAGTGTGGAATACCGACTTGGAATGGCCAAATCCCCTTCTTCCACAGTCTGAGATGCCTCAGATTGCATTGTATCCATAACTCCAGGGATGGATTGACCTGTAGTTCAGTCATTTAAGCAGGATGTAGTGTTTATGTGTGTAACTATCAGAGGAGAAATTGAATACAAATGAAAGTAAATCCTTGTGTGGGAAGTGCAGCTGTTTCTCCAGTCTGTCCAAGAGAACACAGATGCAGTGGCTGGGAAAATACGAGAGCATCCGTTGTTGTTCTTCCACCTTGTGACTGATTGTCCAGACCGTAGCTGCTAGGAGGCAGTTTTGACTGCGAGTTATGTTTTACCATTAAAGGGATACTTCACGGGTGGAAACATGAATCTGTTTTAAAGTGGGTCGTATATGTAGTTGAAATGTAAAATAAATTTTGAATTTGGTGCTTCTTGAATGAGAAAAGGCAGACAGTGACTTTTTGGTGCATGTGGATGGAAGACAACAACTCCCACAATGCACGTCTCCGCAGGCCGCTCCCACTATATTGGGGCTCGTAGAGATACACACGAACATCCGATCCGAGCACAAGACCTTAAAAATCCCCTTCTTCCATATCAGTTTGAGTACCTCCCAACATTCTCGTTACTTCTCAGCTTTCTCCACAGCGCCTGTTAGCAGAGCTTCCAAGATGGCGGATGTTGCTTTTAGTTTCTGCAAGTGAGGTCACACCACTGGTCTGTAACAGGTCTGTAGTCTCAGTGGGTCCCACCACTGGTCTGTAACAGGTCTGTAGTCTCAGTGGGTCCCACCACTGGTCTGTAACAGGTCTGTAGTCTCAGTGGGTCCCACCACTGGTCTGTAACAGGTCTGTAGTCTCAGTGGGTCCCACCACTGGTCTGTAACAGGTCTGTAGTCTCAGTGGTCCCACCACTGGTCTGTAACAGGTCTGTAGTCTCATTGGGTCCCATGGTCTGTAACAGGTCTGTAGTCTCAGTGGGTCCCATGGTCTGTAACAGGTCTGTAGTCTCAGTGGGTCCCACCACTGGTCTGTAACAGGTCTGTAGTCTCAGTGGGTCCCATGGTCTGTAACAGGTCTGTAGTCTCAGTGGGTCCCACCACTGGTCTGTAACATGTCTGTAGTCTCATTGGGTCCCACCACTGGTCTGTAACAGGTCTGTAGTCTTAGTGGGTCCCATGGTCTGTAACAGGCCTGTAGTCTCAGTGGGTCCCACCACTGGTCTGTAACAGGTCTGTAGTCTCAGTGGGTCCCACCACTGGTCTGTAACATGTCTGTAGTCTCATTGGGTCCCACCACTGGTCTGTAACAGGTCTGTAGTCTCAGTGGGTCCCATGGTCTGTAAAAGGCCTGTAGTCTCAGTGGGTCCCACCACTGGTCTGTAACAGGTCTGTAGTCTCAGTGGGTCCCACCACTGGTCTGTAACAGGTCTGTAGTCTCAGTGGGTCCCACCACTGGTCTGTAACAGGTCTGTAGTCTCAGTGGGTCCCACCACTGGTCTGTAACAGGTCTGTAGTCTCAGTGGGTCCCACCACTGGTCTGTAACATGTCTGTAGTCTCAGTGGTCCCACCACTGGTCTGTAACAGGTCTGTAGTCTCATTGGGTCCCACCACTGGTCTGTAACAGGTCTGTAGTCTCAGTGGGTCCCATGGTCTGTAACAGGCCTGTAGTCTCAGTGGGTCCCACCACTGGTCTGTAACAGGTCTGTAGTCTCAGTGGGTCCCACCACTGGTCTGTAACAGGTCTGTAGTCTCAGTGGGTCCCACCACTGGTCTGTAACAGGTCTGTAGTCTCAGTGGGTCCCACCACTGGTCTGTAACATGTCTGTAGTCTCAGTGGTCCCACCACTGGTCTGTAACAGGTCTGTAGTCTCATTGGGTCCCACCACTGGTCTGTAACAGGTCTGTAGTCTCAGTGGGTCCCACCACTGGTCTGTAACATGTCTGTAGTCTCATTGGGTCCCACCACTGGTCTGTAACAGGTCTGTAGTCTTAGTGGGTCCCATGGTCTGTAACAGGCCTGTAGTCTCAGTGGGTCCCACCACTGGTCTGTAACAGGTCTGTAGTCTCAGTGGGTCCCACCACTGGTCTGTAACATGTCTGTAGTCTCATTGGGTCCCACCACTGGTCTGTAACAGGTCTGTAGTCTCAGTGGGTCCCGTGGTCTGTAACATGTCTGTAGTCTCAGTGGGTCCCACCACTGGTCTGTAACAGGTCTGTAGTCTCAGTGGGTCCCACCACTGGTCTGTAACAGGTCTGTAGTCTCAGTGGGTCCCACCACTGGTCTGTAACAGGTCTGTAGTCTCAGTGGGTCCCACCACTGGTCTGTAACAGGTCTGTAGTCTCAGTGGGTCCCACCACTGGTCTGTAACATGTCTCTAGTCTCAGTGGGTCCCACCACTGGTCTGTAACAGGTCTGTAGTCTCATTGGGTCCCACCACTGGTCTGTAACAGGTCTGTAGTCTCAGTGGGTCCCATGGTCTGTAACAGGCCTGTAGTCTCAGTGGGTCCCATGGTCTGTAACAGGCCTGTAGTCTCAGTGGGTCCCACCACTGGTCTGTAACAGGTCTGTAGTCTCAGTGGGTCCCACCACTGGTCTGTAACAGGTCTGTAGTCTCAGTGGGTCCCACCACTGGTCTGTAACAGGTCTGTAGTCTCAGTGGGTCCCACCACTGGTCTGTAACAGGTCTGTAGTCTCAGTGGGTCCCACCACTGGTCTGTAACATGTCTGTAGTCTCAGTGGTCCCACCACTGGTCTGTAACAGGTCTGTAGTCTCATTGGGTCCCACCACTGGTCTGTAACAGGTCTGTAGTCTCAGTGGGTCCCACCACTGGTCTGTAACAGGTCTGTAGTCTCAGTGGGTCCCATGGTCTGTAACAGGTCTGTAGTCTCAGTGGGTCCCACCACTGGTCTGTAACAGGTCTGTAGTCTCAGTGGGTCCCACCACTGGTCTGTAACATGTCTGTAGTCTCATTGGGTCCCACCACTGGTCTGTAACAGGTCTGTAGTCTCATTGGGTCCCACCACTGGTCTGTAACAGGTCTGTAGTCTCAGTGGGTCCCATGGTCTGTAACAGGTCTGTAGTCTCAGTGGGTCCCACCACTGGTCTGTAACAGGTCTGTAGTCTCAGTGGGTCCCACCACTGGTCTGTAACAGGTCTGTAGTCTCAGTGGGTCGCACCACTGGTCTGTAACAGGTCTGTAGTCTCAGTGGGTCCAACCACTGGTCTGTAACAGGTCTGTAGTCTCAGTGGGTCCCACCACTGGTCTGTAACATGTCTGTAGTCTCAGTGGTCCCACCACTGGTCTGTAACAGGTCTGTAGTCTCATTGGGTCCCACCACTGGTCTGTAACAGGTCTGTAGTCTCATTGGGTCCCACCACTGGTCTGTAACAGGTCTGTAGTCTCAGTGGGTCCCATGGTCTGTAACAGGCCTGTAGTCTCAGTGGGTCCCACCACTGGTCTGTAACAGGTCTGTAGTCTCAGTGGGTCCCACCACTGGTCTGTAACAGGTGATCTCCCATCTCTGGGGAAAATGAGGAAATGATGCACGGCCATTCAAAGATACTTTAAAAAAATCAGTACACCACTCAATGCAAATGGGTGAGGAAACTCTTTTAACAAATCAAGGTTCAAAGCAAAAGGTGAGTGGCACCAAAATAAATTGAAGTAAAGAGTTTCAAAATGGCAGCAGGGTGCAGCAACAAGCACCGTCTGCAGTAGTTACAGAGGTTGCATGGATAAAACAGCACAGGCAGGCATTCATGCAGACAGAAATGGAAGACAAAACACAGCCAAAGATTTCATTGCAGGATGAGAGAGAGAGAGAGTGAGCAGCAATCCACAAGTCTAACACTTTACTTCGCATGAGGGTCTCCAAGTGTATTTGGTCCTCAGCTCTTTGAACTGAAAAGGATATTGCATATCTCCTAATCTCTTGAAGTTGGCTGACAATAGATTTTGAGTGGACTTTCTCTTTCATTATGACGCCTTGTTTGTAAAGTGCAGGATAAGGTCAAGTAAACACAAACTTTAAAAGTTAGAGGACAAACGGCAGAAACGACAGAAGCTTTTGATTTGATTTGGATACATGTTTATCATTATATGCATTATATGCATTATATGCATAAATATGCATAAATGCTGTTTTTGCATTTGACATACTGAGTTGCATTGTGGTCTGGATCAGCACCTCATCACCAACCTCCTTAAGATAATATACAGCATAGTGCCAGTGAATACACATTTTACACAAACACATTCTAAAGAAATCAGTACAAACACAAGCCAACATGGATGATAGCTGCGGAGCCATTTCAAATAGAAGTGGGAACAGATTTACAGAAGTGATCAGGCAATACTTACTGCTTACTTCTTATATTTTAAATTGTTTATTTCTGTGAGTTTGTGCACTGTTTTGTGAAAGGAACATAAAGATAAACAGGAATCAACACACGGAACAATGTATTCACTTCTGGTAAGAACTAGTTGCAGCTTTTTAACTGACATGACAAACCTGTCTGTCTACAGTTACTGGCTGTATTCCATGAAATAACATGAGACCCTTGTTTCACTCTTTCACAACGCAGCAGAATACAAAGGCTGTGCAAAGGTAAATTATTTTGAACCTTAAGGGGTGTTGTACACACGCAGAATGTTTTAATCTTAGTGTCTTGCTGATTCCATAGAACATAATCTGTTTTGTCATTAGACTATAGTAAAAAAAAAAAAAAAAATAGGGAATAAGATATTTCTGTAACTACTCATTTTTTAAAAATCTTTTTCTTTCCACTTAGCTTTCATGCTGCTACACGGCCCCAGTTAAGCTTTTTACTGGACTTTGTGTCTGCGGCGTGAAGGTAACGCACCCTCGAACAAAAGGACAGACAGTGCATTCAAGTTTATCTCTATGGGTTCTTACCCCGTAGGCATGATGATCAAGTTTTAAAAAAGAAACCGGTGTAGATCAGATTATTAGAAACGTTCCAATTGCTGCAGGGAAAAGGAAACCAGAAAGGGAGCGTCTTTGGCATGCTTAAAAAGTGAAAGTCTGTCCTTGGTGACACAACTAGAATCACCACTTTCACCACAGCTCGTTTGAGAAAGGCCCCTGGAAGAAACCATGTTCCTTGTTAAGATTATCAAACGGACAATAAATCATAGATGTTCTTTTAGAAGCATTTTGCAATTCATTTCAATTAAGTTTTATTTGTTTAGCCCAATATCACGAATCACAAATTTTCTTCTGGGGTGCAGTGAATAAATATTAACGTCATATCGTGCCTGTGGGCAAATGAAAATAAGTGCTTTCATGCAAACTTCAGTCTATATGTTTTTTACGGGCATGTAATCACACCAGGAAATGGTTAGCTAAGGTGGTCTGCAACTCAGTTGACTGACTAGTTCAGTTAATGATAATAGTTATGCTGCTATGTGAATTTGTTTTATTTATTTATTTATTTATTTTGGGCATGTCCGTTAAATCATCATCACACATATTTGTTCACATAGTAAAATACACATAAAAGGGAAAGCGGGAGAAGCCAAGGCTTATCTAGTCCCGCCCCATTACCCACAGGATAAAATCTACATCATAGTAGGGTAGTTTTCTTATCTTTTGCATTTTCCACTTGACATAACATTTTCTTTTACTTATGACATTTGACATAACATGTTACAGCAGTAGGTGGTACAGAGAGCTGAAGTCCAGTGCATACAGATTACGTGTGTGTCTGCACACGTGTCCGTATTTGTTCATCACGAGTGAACAGCAGTCTCATCATGTAACAAAGTCTGAAGGGGGTCCAATCGACAGAGAACAAAAAAGTCCAGTGTAGCTATTATTAACTTATTCTTTGGGTACAGAATGTTTATTACTTATGCTCCCATCCCGTCACAACACCATGCCTGCTGATTCGTGCCTCAAACCTCTATCAACTCTCATGCAATAATCTGTAAAGGTCAAGTGTTGAATTTACATACTTCTTCTTAAAGCCACTTAGTGTTGCTGTTTTTTTGACTTCTTCTTCTAACACATTCCATTGTCTAACACCTGTGACCGATAAGGAGAAGGATTTTAACGTAGTTCGTACCTTCCTTTACCTGAAAATCATGTCCCCTCTGAGATTGTGTCTCTCTCTGTGTATGAAGAGTTTTTGCAGGTTCTGGGGGAGAGTTCTGTTAGAGGCTTTGTACATCATTTGTGCTGTGCGATAGTTTATTAAATCAAATAGTTTGAGTATTCTTGATTTGATAAATAAGTGATTTGTGTGTGCCCTGTGGTTGGCGTAGTGTAAGATTCTCAAGGCTCTTTTTTGGAGAATTAACAAGGGCTGTGTGGAGCCTTTATATGTGTGTCCCCACACCTCTGCACAGTATTGCAGGTGCGGAGAGACTAGTGCGCAGTATAACAGATGAAGTGCTTTTTGATTTAGGATTTTTTGTACTTTCCAAAGTATGGACACACTCCTGGCCAACTTCCTTTTTAATTGTGCTATGTGTGGCTTCCAACTTAACATGTCATCGATAATCACTCCCAGAACCTTATTCTCACGGACCCTCTCAATATTAACTCTGTTTACTTGAATGTTGGGACTGTTGTTGCAGCCTCTTTTCCCGTATAGCATGTATTTAGTTTTACCAAGATTTAGTGATAATTATTTCATATTAAACCACACTTGCAGTTTGGCCATTTCCTGATTTACTGTTTCCACAAGTTGGTTCAAGTCACTCCCCGAGCAGAAAATATTTGTGTCATCAGCGAATACTATTAATTTCAGAGTATCTGACACTTTACATATATCATTTATGTATAATATAAACAGCTTTGGACCCAGAACTGACCCCTGTGGGACCCCACATGTCCAAGCTAGTCGATGTGCTATCATTTATTTTGACATATTGGGATCTGTTGTGTAGATAGCTCTTGATCCACTGTAATGCTACACCTCTGAGGCCATATCTCTCCAGTTTAGCTATTAAAATATCATGATTAACAGTGTTAACAGTATTAGCACAGGTAAGGATACACCTGCACACGTTACGTTCGGTTTAGTGTCAGGATGTCACATTCTTCTTCTTAAAGGCTCCGTTTTTCGGTTCGTCAGCTTATAATCACTCAGTTCTTTACCGTGCTGGTAGTATATCCCGACACGCCAAAAGTGGCCAAGGAGGCACCAGCAAGCAATACAAAGTCAATAGAGAGTCAATTGTTTTCCTCTCCGCTGTGGACCAGCATCTGTCACAACCCTGCAGCTTAAGGCCACACAGTCATGGGCTGTATCCGAAACCGCATACTACCGTACTGCCTACTACATACTGCGTTAATATATACTGTATACTGCGTACTGAATGTGGGATACAGTATGCTACTTCAGCAGACCGACGCCGTTCACACCGCAGTATGCAGTATGCAAGTTTCCCACAATGCATTTCGTGGCGACCGGCAGCGACAGTTGTAGAACAGCACAAAGCTGTTTTATTTCCCGCTGTAGCGCTGTTATTATGTCACTTTATTACACTTTAATATTTTTTCATGTGAGAAAGTAACCGTTTAGATCCCCAATGTGCGGTTAGTTTACCCAAATGACGGCTGTTTAGTAATTTGCCTCGATGTTTTCGGAGACGTGAAGCTCCGGAAGGAGCGGGTCGTCTCAGAGGCAGCTGCCCGTCTCCAGAGGTGTTCCGCCGGCCAACATGCGTCGTCGTCCCGGGGGAGACAGCAAGCTAGTTATCTTAACCGCTGTTTGTAGTGGACAGTATACAGTATAGTCTCGGGAGCTCTGCATGTACAGAAATCACCAGATATTAATAAAAAAAAGTTTGAATTAACAGAGTACTTTTTTTTTCATTTCATATGTACAACAGCCTGGATTTCTATTGTACCTATATGGCGTTCGTCACAATAATCAAGTAGCCTATGCACTGTACTTATGTAAACAAATATAAACGCCGTACTGCTCCGGTGTTTCTTTTTTTTTTTTTTTTTTCGTCCCAGCTCCGGCGTTTGTATTCCCCTGGAAACGCTCGCTTGCTCCGTCATTACTCGATTTATCCAGGCTCCAGCGCATTGCATTGTGGGAAACAGTAGGCAGAGTAGACTGGTCGGATGCATACTGGAAATATTCTCCGAATCAGTACGACATCCGGGAACTTTTCGCATACTGCAGATTTTGCTTTTGTTTGCATACTGCATACTGCATACTACATTTTGGCCAAATCAGTACGTACTAGCAGTATAGTATGCGGTTTCGGATACAGCCATGATCTCCGTGCGTTGTAAAACCACCATTACGCATACTAGATCCGCTTGTAACGAAATTAAACTTGTGCAAAGCACTACACGATTTGTTTTTGCAGTATAAAGTACTACGTGGAGCATCACACGTTTAATTGCTTTTATCACGTTTATTGTGGTTTGGCTGGAGATTAGAACTCCACAAACCATAAAAGCTCATTGTTGGGAAGAGAGCTTCATTTCACCAGCCCCTAACACGCCTGCATGAAAATACATTTGCACCCTGCACTTTAATGCTCAGAAATACATCCTCATAAAGAATGGTTTGTTCTGTCGTTTCAGGTAAATGAAAATGGCCTCAATGTGTATCCTCCTCGTTTTTTCCTTTGTCTTCTACGGCAGCATAGGAATTGCAAAGCAAGGTAAATTCTGCTACCATCCGAATATTTCACGTATGAAAGGCTGCTTGCTGCCGATGTAACTTCTCATCATCTTTTGTTCCACACAAGTGTTTTCAAATCTGGATTGCAAGGCCGAAACGCTGGGACAGTTTGGCCAGCGGTCGATGCTGGAGTGTGTCATCAAAACCCCCAAAGACACAGTAATACGGGTGGTCACCTGGAAGATAGATGGTCGTCCCTTACTGGTTTTTAATGAAGGGAAACTGACTAAGCCGCAGCCAGGCTATTCTTTTGCCGATCCTTCCTGGAATGCCACCAACATGAACGTGTCATTGCTCATCGACAACACTACAGTGAAGCACGAGGGGAAGTATGAATGTATGGTGATGACAGACAGCGGTGATGGCGATGGATCCATCAGCCTTAAAGTCACAGGTGAGAGCATCCAGCCGTGGTTGAACAGAGGCAACTATAAGACTCAGAGAAATGACCATTTTCAGTCTATCTTCAAAACGAATCCCAACTCATTTCAAAGCTTAACCTTGAGTAAGGCTGATTCTGTAACCTGATTATATTATAGCTGCAAACAGAAAGCGGAATTCAAATGAGATTTAGAGACTGAGAATTTAGGGACTTTCCAAGGCTATCATGTTGGTTTTTCCCTTCCTTATTGGCTTTCAGTATCATTGGTACAAATAGGCCCAAAATGCCTGTGAGCCAGTGTATTATCGGGACACATTGCACTATAAAGTACATACAATGGCCAACGTCATTTTGTGATCATATCGGTATCATTTGATCGATAACGGTGCATTATTCAGCTTTATGCTCATGTTTGCGTTCTGTTTACTCTTTGCAGCCAAATACAGCAAACCAACGATACGCTCTGACGCTAAGGCAAAACCTCAGACATATGTCACCCTGACGTGTGATTCTGACGGTGGCTTCCCAGAAGGTGAACTTCGCTGGTTTGATAAGCACGAAAAGGAGCAGACAGCCACTCAAGTGCAGCCAAGGAAGACAGAAAGTGGTCTGTTTCACCTCTCCAGCCAGCTGACTTTGGGGAAAAGTTCCGCCTCCTCCAAATACACCTGCAGAGTGTTCAACGCCGGTGGAGGCAGAGAGGAAGAGAACCAATTTGAAGTACCAGACGAACCGTTTTTTGGAGGTATTTGCTTCACACAATGAAATGTCATACAGGAATTTGAGCCACTGTAACTCTGCTAATGTAGGACCATGCTTAATCTGAAATTTGAAGCAGCACACGTCCCTACGGTTGCATAAACAGACTCCCCACTGGGATTGTGCAACTAAGAGGAATTTGTGCCAATTTCTGGAGATTGTGGAGGGGTTTTTCAGATGGAAAACGAAAGTGAAAAAAATAATCTTAAAGAGCTTGTTGGTCCTTCAAAAACCCATCATGGCGGGTCAGACAGACAAATATTTAAATGCAAAAGGTGCTGGCTGTCAGGGAGTCCGGAGGAAACAGGCTAGAAATAGCAAAGAGTTGTAGGAAAACAGGTTATTAGGTGAATGTCTGCCAACCACAACTCAAGGAACAAAAATAATCCTGTCTGGCACATCGTGTTGTGTCATTTACTGTCAATCTCAGTTTGTGTAACAAAACCACACTCCTGGTGAAAGTGGTGTGAAACCACAACTGCTTCAAGACCCACGATTCTGAGCCGGCAAATGTCGTAGCGTGAGCTTGCCTTATATCTGAGCCGACATCTCTCAAAACGATACTTACTACAAAGAAAGAGCCGCTAAAGTCCAGGTCATGCTTCAGGTGGTACGGAATGCATTGTTTCTTTAACTTCCAGTCATTGTCATTGATAGGAAATCTCATCAGCAGGTTTACTTGTCAACATGAGCTGAGCTGTTATCTGAGTCCTCACAGCTGCCAAATTCAGCAAAGGGTCATGTTTGATGTCCAAACCCCTCTGTGGGTCAAAGTGAAAGTGAATGTAGGCCGTAGGTTAGCAGTTGAACTCCTCACCTATGTATGCGTACCTCATTATTTATATGTCATCGAACAAGTGCACTTACTCTTTACTCTTTTTTTTTGGTCACAATGTGAAGCATTAGAGCAGTAAATGTTATTTATTTATTTGGATCTATTCAGGACAAGCAGACAAGGGCAAGCAGAAAGAGTTGGATCTCACCACCAAAATAGCGGCACCTGTGGTGGTCATCGGCTCGCTGATCGTCGGGTTGCTGATGGCGCTGCTGTTTTATAGAAGGCGATCTCAACGTGAGTACCTTCACAACGACACGAGGACGATTAAGTATTTAATTGAGTATTTCCTTCTTCCTCTAAGAAACAAGTTTTCATCGCGTGCTATTTCAGGCAACATAGACAGCCAGATAACAAATGCACTCACATGTGCATTTCTTCCTAAAAAGGCTCAAGACTCACCTGTTCAGACTTCACCTCAACGACTCTGCATAGCATGAGTCACTAACAACCCCCCCCTTTCTTTCGACAAATATACTTACTGTAAGTCTCTTTGGACAAAAGCGTCTGCTAAATGCCCTAAATGTAAATGTCCATTGCTTCATGACATCTGGTTCTGATGGACTTAAATGATCTGATCGTAAGTAATTGGACAAAAGCTTCCCCTGAATGTGTGCAAGGTGGTGTAACATTATGCAAGACAATAGTGAGGTGGCCATATGAACGCTGAAAGAGGCTTCGCTTGGTGTAATCCTCCCTCATGGTCACACTTCCTTTAAACTGTGACAAACTATTTGGAGGAGCGACTGAAACTGAATCTGTTTGGATACCAACGTTCTCAAACGTGTGATTTCATCAGTGGATTTCTGTCAACAATACAGAGCCAACAAAGGTGGAAGTTGACAGCACAATGGTTGGAGGTGGAACAACCTGTAGACCGCTGGCAAGTAGCCATGTCTTTTAGTTTGGGGAAGTACATGTTTCACCCTCACGACAGGACTCAGACTTCTGTTTGGCAACTTTATTCTCCCCGGAAAAAGTTTGCCAAGCAGCCGGATCTCATTTGAGACATTACAGAGAAGCACACACCTCAAGTGCAGACTGATTATGTATTTTAGTTTAATTACCATCATACTAGATCACGACATACACACTCTTTCATCGTGAAGTTCAATCAGGCTAATCTCTCGTTAATCCAAAACACCAAAACAAGACACTTTGCATCATTAGCCTGCTCCAAAAATGTCTCATAACGAATTGTCGTATCAGCAAAAGTAGTCATGTGATTATTTTCATTCTTTTCTTGACAGAGTCCCGGAGGCACAGCCTGAATGGTACGTCCCTCCTTTTGGTGTTTTTAATCGCAGCTTTGGCGGCCATGACGGGATTGGGGGGGCTATTGTATTTTCGTTGTTAAAATATTACGTTTAAGTAAACCATACTGTCTATGGTTTTTTGACCTTGTTTAAGCTTGTCAAACTAGACAAGCTTACAAGCTTTTAAACAACATGACTGTTGTTTTTATATTGCATGTATCTATGCAACTATTTGATCTAAAAACTGTCTAGATACGCCTATTGCTCTCCTCAAATGTTCAATTTTTCTGTCTGTCATCTTGCTTCAGCTGCCTGAAACATCTGCTACGGATTGCTTGGTTTTTGTTTTTGTTGTTGTTGGTGTACTGATGAATAGTTGAGGCCTACTGGGCTGGATACTCAAAGACAGCATGAAACCAAACTCACTCACCACTCCCAGGTTTCTGATAACATTCCAAGCCTGTTGGGACATGTTGGTGGCTGCTGTGTGATCACTGACCAAGGAACCTAACTGTCCATGACTTCTGAAGTAAACTCAACTAAACTGCTCACTGGGTCTCCTCTGATATTTAAGTTGTCTGGGGAAGGAGAGTGATGTCGCCTATACTGGAGATAGATTGAGGGCTGGCGATGACACAATACAATCATTTTATCCTCGTTCAATGGAATCTTATCATGATGAAATCATATCGCCCCAAGCTATACACATTAACATGTCTAAATGATAGTTACAATCACATACTAACTCAAATTTGACAGAAAATCTCATTTGAGGGATCGAGATTTCAGTTTCACTTTTTTTTTTCTTTATGATTTCACTTGAAACTGTTACATGCAATTTGCACTCCAATTCTTAATACAATTAGAAAATACTTTTAATTTGTCACGCATTTAATTTGCACAAATAAGCTTTAACCATGTGGTTGTTTCACATCGACCGGAACAGAAAACATGCTATATCCTCCAGCCCTCTATACATTTTAGTCTTTTTTTCATGGTTTGTGGGAAACTTAACTACTAATACCTCTTTGAATCTGACCGGACTCGTGTTTCAGACACAGACTTCCTTAATATGGTAAATCACAGAGAAATATTTTACCTTGTTGCAGGGGACCATCACATCGTCGGTACATGCGAATCAGAAGCAGACAAAGGTATGTCTAATTTACAGTACTTCAACTCAGTGTCCGTTTTCAAATGCAGTCTGTAAGATTTCATTCAGGATTTGATGTAGAATCTTTTTGCAGATGATGTTGGGAGGATGGAAGAAACACATCCAGGAGGACCTGGCCTGAGGTAATTATAATGCTCCAAGCAAACATTGAAGAAGATTAGTTTCACCTTCATTTCCTTATTGTCTATGAGACAGCATCACTCATCTAAAAGCTCTCTCTCTCTCTCTCTCTCTCTCTCTCTCTCTCTCTCTCTCTCTCTCTCTCTCTCTCTCTCTCTCTCTCTGCAGGACACACTGCGAGTCACATCACATGCTGCCTTACTGGCAACCTCTGCAATCAACACTTCCTCATTTGATAATCTCCACTCCATTACTGTGCTTTCCCCATTCAAACAATGGTGAATATAACCAGAGATGACTTGTATAACTGTGATTTACCAGAGGAACTGTAAGCACTTCATTCACACAAGCTTACCAAGATAACACTCTCGAATCTAAAGCAAGATCTTGATCTCTTCAGTGATCTTAAAGCTGTAACAACTGCATCGGGAACAAGTGAATAGCAACTTGATAGGGGATGCAGATTGCCAATGAGTCTGTGATAAGTTTGAGTTGTTAGTGGAAAGATTTAGTTTGACCTGTACCGACGCAGTCACTGTAGCCCCCGGCAGCTTGGCCCTTCTCTTTTTCTTTTGTAATTTTATGTGTCAGCATTCCAGGGGAAATGTTGACTAATATTATTTTGAAAGGGTGTGTGTGTGTGTGTGTGTGTTGTGTGTGTGTGTGTGTGTGTGTGTGTGTGTGTGTGAGTGAGTGTGAGTGAGTGAATATGGGTGTGTCTGTTCAGTGGAAATGTAAATATCTGATTTTACAGATTTGTTTTTGGTTATTGTTGCAAATCTCACATTCCACAACTTAAGTAGCAGTTTGTGGAGATGTAAAGAGAGACAAGACTAGAGTTAAACTATATTTTTCTTATTGACAACAATTCCCATGAAAAGACCAAAGCAGCAATCTACCCGTCCATCTCAGTTCTCTTTGACTTTGCGCTCCTCACTGCCGGCCCATCTGTTCCTACAGAAGATGCAAAATCATCATTACTGAACAACGCATGTTCTCCTACCGAACAGTCCATCCATCCATCCATCCATTTTCTACCGCTTATCCTGTATCTAGGGTCACAGGGGGGCTGGAGCCGATCCCAGCTGTCATTTGGGCGAAGGCAGGGTACACCCTGGACAGGACGCCAGTCTTACCGAACAGTGCATTTATTATTATTTTTCCGCCTTCTTTTCGTCATTCAACTCTTTCATATGTTTCAAATGAATTAAAACCATTCACACATGTTCAAATATTCTATATACTATTCTATATACTACCTCGCCTCCTTCCCACACATGAGCCAGCATTGCAGTGTAGCAGCAACTCTTCAAAAAAGACTTAAAATATGCCACGTTTTACACACTGTTGGAATTATTCAAAGCTTTTGCTACTTTTCTATCAAATCTTCTGTCTCCATTCACCCAGATCAGTTTCTGCTAACACCAAGCAACGTATACTAATTAAAACGATTGATTGTATCGCTCGTTACTCTCTTTATTAAGTGGCTGCTATAAGTTATCCCCAAGAAGAGAAGGTAGGGAGATACTCGCCACTGTAGAGGGAAACTCCACCACGAAACCATCCCGATTGGCTAGTGGGGAACGTGAAACAGCAGGCCTGTACTCGTCTCCCATGACTGATCTGCTTCCTTCAGGGTCGGAATAGGATTTCTTCATTCTGGGTGTCATTGGCTCAAGTCATAGTTTGTCAGGCCTGTATGCAAGACAACAAGCAAGTAACTTTAAAAATGCTTGTTTTCTTAATGGAGATTGATTGGAGGAAGGCTACGCTAACACTGCAGCTGCTCCATCAACAGTTAAAACAACACAACCTTGTTGTTATCAGTCGACCACAGAAGGTCTCTGGTTTAAACACACAGTCTGGTCCGGTCTCTGTACTGATGTGAGGCTCTACAGTAGACCTCTGGGAGACCACAGACCGCTACAAGTGTTTGTCACCGTTTCTGATTTAGTGATGACGAGGAGAATCTCCACGCTAATAGGCTTTCATGTCACATCGTCCCACAAATCATATAAAATATCCACGCATGAATACACACAAAAGAATTAGTACATATTTAAAGTGATGCGAGAGTTTAGACCAACTTCTGAACTTCAATAGAGGTCTCTACTGTATATCAGGCCCTGGCTGCATTGTATGTTCAAAGATCAGGTCATTTTAGTCTTTTCATGTGATTTGTGGAAAATCTATAAAGAATGTCGCCCTTTTAAGGGTCCTTGTTCAGGATCTTGAGAACATGTTGGTTATTTCCTGCTTCAAGACAAATATTAAACTGTTGGGACTCCCCGTCAGAGAATGTTCAATCCAAGCTAATTTCATATCCTTATTTTAACCACTGGGAACATTGACTAGACGGATGCTGGTCCTCACTTGTGCACGTCACATGATCTTCACTGGTCACTTGTGTGTGGTGGTAAAAAGCCAAAACAAATGTTTGTGTTCCTCTTACTGTCTCCAATGAAATTGTGTTTATGTACCTTTTGGCAGCAGGGAGCGACTTCATTGCCAAATCAACCCTCATCTTCATGGTCTCAGGCAGGCTTTTGGTTTCATGCTACTTTTCATCTGATGCCAGCTCACACAGAAATAGGCGCCCATGTTCTCAGAGAATGTGATTTCTGATCTGAGACCTGATGTAACAAACGGACCTTATCACCACCCACTAAGTGTTTTGGTATCTGACATGAAGTTATTTGCGTTAATCATTGAATTTGTTAATTCAATTTAAAAAATAATAGCAGCCCATCAATGTGCTTAAACAAAACCTTTTTTGTATATATTGTTCTTTTATAAATCTGTGTAAAATGTAATTCTGTGTTTGTCCAGATTTTTATTGACATTAACAGACTTTTCCATGTATTAAAACACATTTTGAATTGAAAAGTTGAACCAAGTGCCTTATTTTTTCCACCTAGTTGTTTTTGCTGGGCACTCATGTGAAGATATCAGACATGGTTGTTCTGCTTTGTATGGAGGGAACATGTTTAGACACGGACGTAAACAACCCCAGAGACATTGGCTCGATTCCCGTTTTTCTTGTTGTTTATGTCAACTGTGTCACCGCCAAGATCCGTTTCTGGTATCTTCTTTCTATTTCTTGAAAATGTTCTCATCCGTTCATTAATCCATGGGAACAAAGTAAGACATTCTTGCACACATTAATGTTTTATTCCATCCAGCCTCTTTATTCTCTCTGCTAAAGAATGCTGTGTATCGTTTTTGTAACAGACCTGCACTTCATGAGCCTACATCATTATTTCTGTTCCAGTATCAGGCGGAGCTTGTCTGTTTTCCGTCGGTGAAAGACAACACAAATTGTCATTACAATTAGATTACTGTCATGACTGTTGCAGAATTCAGATCTTGCTGACAGAAAGTGTATCCCATACCATCTATTGGACAAATGGTGTTAAAACATGTTAGGCCGCATCAGCACACGTGAACACAAACTTATAGGCTGCAGAACCGACCCCTCCAGTTGATCAGGACCTTGTGGTATGGCTGATAAAACGATAAAAGGATTTTATTCTTGAAAAACTTGACTCTTCATTTGCTGAATTTATTCCTTCCAGACCATGAATGTCCCGTGTAGATGTACAAGAACTGAGACAACGCAAAATGTATCCAACTCATGTTGTTGTGCACTAAAAGGTTTCTCTCTTTACAAGCAAATATGAAGTTTGTAGAATATTAGCTTTACAACACTGATCTTCTCCTGCCTCAGAAGTTACTGGGCCAGCTGGTGGGCCGCCGCAGTAAAATGAGAGGTTTTCCAATGAGAATCTGTGTTCACAACAAATATTTACAGTCAAGAGTTTCTAAAACCAAGTTTCAAAATCGGTTCAGATGGTTAGCAGTCACATGTAAATCCATGACAGGACTAATCCAGCCAAGATCACTTCTCACGTGTAGACTCAGATGGGTCAACATGTTGCATGTAGGGGGATTTATAGGCAGAATGGAATATAACATTCATTAATTGAACTAAGAAGCATTGTGTTTTCATTAACTACAAAAGAGTATTCCTATCAACATGGGAGCAGGTCTACTTCTTCTCAGTCCATGTTGCACCGCAATGTTTCTTTCTTGAAGACCACTGTTGTTTGCCGGCATTCTTGGAAATGGAGGCGTATTCAGTTGGTTGTAATATGCAACCTCACTACTAGATGCCACTTAATCCCACACACTACCACTTTAGAAAACCATGGAAAGGCAGATGCAATATAACCATAATATATGTGAAGACATTTGGCAAAGACCACTGCTGACCATTTGTGGAAGTACAGAACAGATGTTTGGTTCACTAACATTCTTGTCATTAGGAATATTTTGGATGTAATCAGGGTCAGTCAGTCAGTCAGTGGCTACATGGGCAAAACTATATGAATAACAGTTTAAAAGATGCAGAACAAGTGAGTTTGCAGATTGCAACCATTTGAAACTCCCCATGTGCTAAATGTATAGCAGAAGTACGGTGGCTGACGTGGACACGTTTATGTCCCTGTCCAGAGCCAGGGTGCAGTCGAATAGTCTTTTTTGCTTAGGAAGGTTCCTAACTGAAGAAGTGACCCGGAAGTAAACAAGTGGCCGCCATGATAAGAGCTGTTCGAATTCTCTAAATGCAAAGGAAAGGAGCTCCAATGCTTCCTTTCAGAGCTCCTTTAGCATAGGATGCAACGGACCTTCCTATGCGATAGGAAAGGAGATTACACCGAAACATTTAAAGTGCCGCACAGCTCGGCCGTTCATGAAAACAAACGATATGTGCATTTACATATTTAACATTAACTTTCATGCAGACATATAGTAATTGGAATAGTGTTGATAAATGTGTGTGGACAGTGATAATAATCAAATGTTTTTTTATTTTATTTATTTCAATCATGTTACAAACTTGACAAAAACGAAACTAAAACCACAAATGAAACGTAAATAAAGCAACCGGTCAAACAGGAGCTGCTGGACCTGAAGCCGGTCAGTGAACCAGCTGTGTACAAAACCAACATGTGGAGAAGTGGACGATGCGCTTTTTGTAGTCCATTATTGTAGTTTCTCCAGCGCAGACGCACGTCAATCGCCGGTGCCGATCATCAGCTGTCAATCATCAGCGGCCGCGTTATAATGACGTAGCTTAGTGAAAGTCCGGTCGGATTCTCTGAGCACCGCGGTCGACTATTCCTATGTCCTTTTGAGTTCTCCTATCGCCTTTCCTTAACCCCGTGACGTTTTCCCCAGAGGTCAAGGAATAGGATTTAGGAATAGGAGTTAGGACCTTATTTTTTGACTATTCGACTGCACCCCCAGTGTTCGGTTTGTCCGTTAAGGGCTACTGTAGAAACATGGCGGCCGGCCGTGAAGACCATGGTGAAGACCACCCGGCATTAGGTCGATGTAAATGGCTCATAGTAAGGTAACCAAAACCGAACTATTCCTATTCCATGATAACACACTAAAGAAAATGCACGTTTTAAATCTTACATTTACTTTCGGCCCGTAGATGTGCCGCACGTTTCCTTTAAGGACACTTTGTGGCTTTTTTCTGATGTAATCAATAAATACACTTGTCTAAAGTTGACATCCTTTTTAAGTTTTTACCCATCAAACATCTTAAGCACAACTTGTTAAATGAGCTCTCGTGGTATCGGATGGAGGTTTTAAAACTACGTCCATACAAAGGCCAATATATATATATATATATATATATATATATATATATATATATATATATATATATATATATATATATATATATATATATATATTTTGGCCTTTGTAATTTATTTTGAAGAGCTGCTCTTTCATGCCACCTAGTGGCAGCAAGTCAAACAGGGGATCAGCTAAAACATAGCCTTTTTAGAATTGAATCATTTAGTTAATCTTTTAAAACCGTTTACTCTCACTAATGCAGAGTGCTCTCGTCTTACAGACTTTTACTTGACCAAGTACATATTGATATTTAACCTAATTTAAGTTACTGAGTCTGCTTTTGAGACGTGGATGTGAATCTGAGGAGTGAACGTTTGTCAGTTGACGGAAGCCCTGAAAGGAACCATCATTAATGTTGCTTTGTTCCACTGGAGCTTTTCCTGCTATAACAGATGAATGCGAGTCTAATATTGCTGGAGCACAACATCCCCCTTTCTCGCTTCAGAATGAAAGCCTTTGGTGTAATTGCCCTTTTAGACAGAAGAGGGCGAGATTGGACAGGCGTTTTACTGCAGCCCTACACCGGTCAGTGAATATGTGCTATATCTGAGATTGTCTGATGTATTCAGTCCCAGGTGTGCACATGTTTAATTGGCACCAAAGTAAGGTGCTCCGTGCTGGGGTCAGTGCACCTGCCGACCACAGAGAGCGTCAGCACGTCTCTGTCACTGTAGTTTGTCAGTATCTGAGCAGAATGGGAGTCTGTGTACCAGTACACAGTTCCAGTACCACAGTGGGGACCAAGGACAGATGCTGTACCATGAATTTGGTGCTGTTTCCATCGTTATTTGGTGCCAATCAGGCGATCAATCAATCACAGTCGCTAGCTCACTTTTGATTACAAGCTCACAATACACATTGAACAACCCAGTGTTATCCAGAAGGTATGATAATATAATGTAATAATATAATGTAATATTATAATGAAAGCCGGGTTTATGTAACGCAAAGTATAACAAGAATTGATCTTGAGAGAGAAGGGCTGTTATATTCCTCTGAGTCCATCACATTCATTTTATTTCAAGGCAGTGAATGACTAATGTGTGTTTTTTTTAATAGTGATGTTTTTTCTTTGAGTGAGGAGTCCAACACTGGATATATGTTGTAATATCTTCAATTAGGATCCGTGCGTAAAAGCGCGTCAGTGGAACTCCACCACCCCCCGTGCGCTCATATATATTTCACCCTGGTCGTGCGGTCCCGAGACTCTCCGCCGTAGTGCACATCATCGAGCTCAGCTGATCACACGGCATTTGTGCATCTGCTCTGCCCGCAGTCACACGGGGTCTTCACGCACTGTGCAGCGACGTGCAAGGAGACAAAGTCCACTCCGGTCGATCGGACGGCGGAACCGCGCGTTTCCTCCGAGGACCGAAGCGCCGAGCTGACTGACGACCGAGAGAAGTGGAACAACAGCGAACCCAAAGCATGAAGAAGACTCCCAATTCAGGTACAGAGATTTCCAAAAAGTATGCTGGAATACGCTTTAATCATTTAGTCAGATAGCACATGATCTGAACTCTGCAGTAACAAAATGAATTTCCCCAAATATGTGACCTACTTTCGGTACAGGTGTAACTATAATTCAGAAAATGTATGGTTTCTAAAATAAGCACTGTTGGATGTTGACTGTAAACTGTATTTCTGTTTATCTTCTCATTTTTCTTTATATATATATATATATATATAATATATATATATATATACACACACACATATACATACACTATCACTTTCCAACTTGCCAAACTGTGACGCTTAGTCTTCGCCCCCTCTGTTGTTTTGGGCCAGTTTGTTTTTCGGCTGAGTGTGCAGCACCCAGAGGAGCACCTCGGGGTCCCCTGGGTATTAAAGTCTGATGTGCATCATCATCATCTGTCCTTCTCAGCTTGACCTTCTGTGTGGATGTGCTGGCCCCTTCGGGCTGCACTCTCCACATGGACTCTGTGTGTTTGGCTTTAACAAACATTTTGGACATTTGCTTGCTCATGATGTTAGTGCACATGCTTTCGCCTGCTCGTGTGTGCTTTTGCATTGTAAACACGTGACTATATATATTAATATATAATGTGTGCTTGTGTGTGTTCTTCAACACATCTCTGGCTTTGCTCAGGCCCCATCTGTGCGTATCCCCTCTCCTCATTTAGGAACACAGGATGGACTCTGGGAAGAGAGAGCAAGTGCTGGAGATGAAGCAGACAGAAATGTGGCCCAGGCTGAAGCCAGACCATGAAAAAAAGCTAATATCTGTATCTGACCATCATCACTGTCCAAGTCATATCTAAAGAACAAATTCTTTGTTCAAGTTATTTGTGAGTTTTGAGGGGTCTTTGAAATAGAATATTTGAACATTTATTTTCTAAGCTCTGTTTATAGTATTTATGCAAAGTTAAAGTGCATGTTAAAATGTTATTTTTCTTCATGTGCTAATACATGGTCCACATTCAAACGTATGTGGAAAAACAAACGGCTCATTAAAGTATTAATTATGTGCAAAGCAACACAGCAGGTTGGAGATGTCAGTGCTTGACCTTTCAGGGAATAGAAATATGGCAAAGGTCATAGAGAAGGTGACATACTGGCCTGTTTATGAAATCTTATCACCGTCAACTGTCAGTTTCTATCTCTGGAGATCCTCAATGCTGCACCTGCACTGACGGCACCGTTCAACAAACACCCTCAAACTGTTTGCTGTTGTCTTTCTCCAGCGGGAGATTAGCTCCGTAGGTGGTCAGCCTGCTCAGGAGGCTGCCAGCGGGCAACAGTCCTCGTCACTCATCGTGTGTGATGATACTGATGCTGACTCAAATCGCTGACCGGGTATCGGAGACAGTGGGCCGTTATATTTAATACTCTGTTTATATTAGGTACTGGAATTTGAATTCCTGTTTAAGTGTTGACCAATTTGTTGCTGCATTAAAAATGTTTACACTTAAATACAATTCTTCTAAACTTAGATTTTCTATATTTTTTTACCAAGTGGTATATAATTTATTTTAACAATAACAATTTATCACATTTATGTCTCTGCATTTTTTTTTAGTGCTGTCAGACATTTAAGAATTTAAATCGGATTAAACACAGGGTAGCTGTGGATTAATCACCATTCATAAATATACCAGAAAAATTCCCATGATATATTGTTGTGGGATGTAAAGATAAATGATGGAAGGTGTATGCACCACAAATAGGGATACACCAACCTTTTTTTCAGACTGACTACAACTTCTTAAAATGCAGTACTTGCTGATACCGACTACTGATACAAATACTTAATAATACCATTAGAGTTCTAACAATGAACAGCTGTTTACTGTGCTATGACACTGTTTGGGGTTTGAGACTCTCTCTCTCTCCCTCCCTCTCTCTCTCTCTCTCTACCGTTGACTGTCCCGGTCATCTCCCTTCTGTCTGTGGAAAAAGGTGGGAAAAATAAGCAGTGTCTATTATTTTGAAACAACAGCGTGACCTTACACTTGAATGACTCCAGTCTTTCTACACTGTGAGGAATACAGTGTATTAATCTCACACAGGAATCAGATCAGTACTTGGTATCAGGACTGAAGAAGTTGGATCAGTGCATCACTAAAGGAAGTCCAGGTGTGACTCAGTAAGCTGCAGATCTCTGCCAGGTGTGTCTGCAACACCCACTGCTGTAATGTGTCAGTGGTTGTCCAAGAGGCTATAAGGCGTCCTAAAACAAAGTCAAAAACGAGCGGTGATTTATGCAGGCAATGGGCTTGACGTTGACACGGTTGAGTTGTCGAGAGGTACAGCGGTGTGTACTGGTATTGTGTACTGGTAGTACTATTTAGAGAAAGTGATAGTCACGGCAACAATGATAGGTGCTTGACCTAAAATATTCAGCAGAAGGCGTGATTAGCCGTGGACAGACAGAGAGGTACTCACTCACTCACTCACACACGCAACCTATCGCATGATCTTCTTGGCAGGAATATCAATCGGGAGGCTTGGAAGAGCAAATTGTCCGTCATTGTTGACCGAATTAGGAGTGTTTTGACCCTGAGGTCTTTCTGTACTTTGATCGTTAGGTTGACTGGTGGTCTGATCTCTCTCCAACCAAAGACAAGCCATGAGACCAAAGACAAACCATGAGACCAAAGACAAGCCATGAGACCAAAGACAAACCATGAGACCAAAGACAAGCCATGAGACCAAAGACAAACCATGAGACCAAAGACAAGCCATGAGACCAAAGACAAACCATGAGACCAAAGACAAGCCATGAGACCAAAGACAAACCATGAGACCAAAGACAAGCCATGAGACCAAAGACAAACCATGAGACCAAAGACAAACCATGAGACCAAAGACAAACCATGAGACCAAAGACAAGCCATGAGACCAAAGACAAGCCATGAGACCTAAGACAAACCATGAGACCAAAGACAAGCCATGAGACCAAAGACAAACCATGAGACCAAAGACGAGCCATGAGACCAAAGACAAACCATGAGACCAAAGACAAGCCATGAGACCAAAGACAAACCATGAGACCAAAGACAAGCCATGAGACCTAAGACAAACCATGAGACCGGGCAGCCACACTCAGCTCAAAGCCAGGAGAAGCTCCAGCAGTTTCTCCACAGACCATCTTGACCTTATGGTGTCAAATAATCAGTCAGGCTGCAGCATTTCATGGCTGAACTGAGAGAGAACCCAATTAGCAGAACCAAACTGTTATTTTCCCCATGAAGATGCTTTAAACAGGGACTCTTTTCCACATATCTGTCCACAGTTGTGAACTGCTATGAGCTGCTAAATTGTCAAATGTCTAATCCCTTATCAGCTTATGTTTTTGTAAATGTTGTTGATGAGCGTCATGTCTTACTTTCTGCATTGTTCTTTTAAACAACACTTAAGAAGTTTTCCTCTTCGGTCCCCCTACAGGTTGGAAGCGGAATTGTCCATTACTGCCGTCGTAAATAATTTATCCTACCGCAGCCTACCGTTGCACGCACATTATTTGTTTGTATGCAGAACCGGCTCTGGAAACGATGAACGATTTGAACGATGTCCAGTGACAAGGTAGAGTAGCTAACGCCTTAGCTAAGATTAGCTAACATGAGCCATAGCGATAGTTACATATATATATATATTAGCACAATAGCTAATGCCTTAGCTAACATGAGCCAATAAAATAATCTACGATGTATTGTACACAGATGCACACTGTTGGAAAAAAAAAGATTAACGGTATTATTTACAAGTCCAGCAGCATCAAAGCCAAGTCACCATCCGTCTTGCATTTTGTAGCCTCCTTCAGCTCTCGCCAACGAGTGTGAGCCGGTCCGATATTCACTCTCGTACGAGTTCTTTCTTTGTCATGCTCCCGTTTTCTTTTCTTCGCCTCATCGGACATTATACTCCTCCTTTTCTTTGCAGGCTCTTCCATGACGCCAATTTAAAAACTACCTAGCTGCAAGGTATCTTCCACGTACCCAGGCCCGGAGTGGCTAATCGGGAGGACCGGGACAATTCCCGGTGGGCCGGTCTGACTTTTGGGCCGCGAGGGCCGGTGTTCAATTATTATTTTTATTTATTTTGTGCCGGTGTTCAGTCATGGCACTCCCTTTTCCACCGAGGCATTTTGAGGGCCGGTTCGGAGCCGGTGCCCAATCGCGAACCAGTTCTTCCTGTTTCCGAGAGCCGGCTCTCGGCCTGGAATACTGGTTCCCGAGCGGCTCCAACTCTTTGCTGGGCTGGAACTGGGCCCGGCTTACGTTAGGGGCTGGGGGCAGGGTTAACGCTCGAGGCAACGGGGGAAAATACACCGCTGCGGAGTTTTACTAACGTTACTGTTCCCGGTAAGTTTCATTTTTAAAATGTTTCACCTCGTTGCAAACCAACGACACATTTCTGTTTAGTTTACCAAGCTAGTGATTACGTTCGTAACAGCAGCAACTAGTGGCTTTGCTTCCTCGGGTAATGGAAGCTGACCGGCTAGCTAGCCCGCTAGCGTGATATTGCTAACAACAACGTTAGCATGCCACTTTCTGACTGCCTTTAACTAAACGTTACCAACTACCAATGTGACTTAACATCTGTGTTTGCAGCGTCATGGACACGTTTGTGATTAAACCGCTGTTCTCTGGTTTGTGTTTGTAGAGCTGTCGGACATCGGCGATACTGAACGGAGGTCCAACCTGCAGATGACTAAACATCAAACACTGCGATCTATTGATCACACACTGTTCTACACTTTAAAAAATGTTGTGATTTTAGTATTTTGTGTATGTTATTGTTATTGTATTATTAGCCAAAATAAACACTTTTTCTGAAGAGACATGTCTGCTATGCTTGAAATTAGCGCTGCGGGGAAACCTCAGACGTATACAGTGACGTAATGACGTGGTTCTCTGGGCTCTCTAGCCGGTGGAAACGCAAACAGGTTCTCGGACGGTTCGCAAATTAAACTAACTGCGAACCAGCATGGCACCGGCCCGGCTCTTGAACTAGGTTCGCGTTGGTGGAAAAGGGGTATCAGGAGTGGGTATCACGTGTATGCTGTTACCGCTGTCGCTGGTCATATCAGGGAGCTGGCGGTCTGTTAGATCATGCCAATGAAACTGGGACGCGGACGCAGGTTAAGGGCACGCCCACCAACAAGAAACAGACGCAGACGCAGCCTGACGTAACGTACGTGTCGTGCACTAGTCCGCACACTTCAGTGGTGTTTGCCTAGCTCCAACCATAGATGTACAAGCAAAATAACCCAAAATGGAAAATAAAAAGAGCAAGGGTGGCGCAGAAAAAGCGAGGATTAAAAAGAGAAAAGCCCTGGAGACAGATGCAGCCAAATGTGCAAAAATCGGCAGCTTTTTCATTCAAACGTGCTCGCGGTCTGAAACGACCAATGATTATTACATTATTTTAATATAATAGGTTGTGATCTAAAGTGGGCCGGTCTGAGGTATGAAACTCCAGGGCTGAAAATGAGTCCCACTCCGGCCCTGCACGTACCTGCCGGGTGTTCTCCCACTGATCTCCACGCAAATTCTTAGTCTCATTAGAACTAAAAAAATACTTCCTGACGAGGCAAATTTACATAGTGCTGTTACAGCTGAACCACTGAAACTATTTTGGAAACATTATTTTCAGGTACTAAAAACTCTTTAGTGTTGCTTTAAGGATGGACAACAAGAGTACGATACCTCAATAACGATACCCCGAGACATCATGCAAATTAAAGCTCTGTTTTTAGAAATACCTTGATGCTTTTTGCTAAGGGAGCATTAGATCCATGTTCTCTCCAGTCACCCATGCTTCATTTTACTCTTGCAGTGGGAGCATTGTGTCATCCCTTAGATCACCAACAAAAATATGTTGGCCCCTATTTGAGGAAGGTTCACTGAGACCTGGAGCTCGTTGGGCTTAATCAACTGGATGTACCCACGTTGTTCTGTAGTTTCCAGTTATGTGACCCAGAATGAACAGAACAGGTTTTTTTTCCTTCTTTTTCCTTCTGTCCTCCCACAAACGACAGAGCTCTCAGTCAGCTGTGCGTTATATCCTCATGGTTGGACTATTTTTCAAAACAGGCTGGTACTCAGCCTGAATGGACTCCTTTGTGGTGAGCACTTGCTGGAGGCTGGTTAAGTGGATTTGTGGGACTTTTTCGTTTTTGATAGACGTTTTGATAAAAACTCAGGGAGGCGTTCCTGATGTCGACTTGTGGATGGAACTGACAGATGTGGTATTTTTAGGTTGCAGTGTCCAGAACTTTAGACTTTTTGTAGAATGGACACTGACTACCACAATGCTGGGTGTCTTTGGGAAACATTCTCATCTCTGACTACAGTTACTCTCATCTGTGCAGCACACGAGAGGGGGCGATGGCCAGGATTTAGCTGGATTAGATGTGTAGTGGGTGACAAGTGCAGACTTGGGCCTACACACTTCGTTTGACTGATCGTAATGAAATCATATATCTAGATATTGTAACACACATGATGTCTGAAGTGATAATCAGAAGCACATAATAACTCAAATTTCTCAGAAAAATAAAATGTCTCATGACCGCCAATTCATTTGAATGTCACTCAATCACTGTAGCATGACATCAAGTGACCTACAAAAAGGAAGGAAACGACAGCTGGGGTGAAGTGCACGACGAGGACAGTTTGAAACAGGCTCCGAGAGGCAGGACTAAAGTTGTGCAAAGCCAGAAACAATCCTTAAATGAGAAGCAAAGATGAGCCAGGCTGAGGTTTACAAAAGACCATAAGGACTGGCCCATAGAGGACTGGAGTAAGGTCATCTTCTCTGATGAGTCCAAATTTCAGCTTTGCCCAACACCTGATCATCTAATGGTTAGACATAGACCTGGAGAGGCCTAAAAGCCACAGTGCCTCGGACCCACTGTGAAATTTGGTGATGGATCGAGATGGTCTGGGAAGGCTGGAATCAGGCAGATTTGTCTTTGTGAAGGAGGCTTGATTCAAGCCACGTACAAGGTCATCCTGAAGGAAAACCAGCTTCCCTCTGTCCTGAAAATGTTCCCCAACACTCAGGATTGGTTTTCCAGCAGGATAACCGACAAAATGTCAACGTTGACTTTTTGTTTCGCACGGTTCACAAACGGCGGTCTCCTGGGTGAAAGTCACGTGTTTGTTTGACCCATCCACCTCCACTTACATGTGGACTATCTCACTCTTTATTGTATCTTAGTTGCTCTGGGCATGTAAGAAGGCTCTACGGCCGCTGTAACCGGTCACAGATCAGCTGAATGACTATTCAGTCCACTGATGCAATGTCAAATTGAGCCCACATGATTTGGTGGGACTAGCTGGAGTACCGTTGGTTCTAACTGGTTTCTTGACACTGCAATGGCACTCTTTAAGTGCAGCATCCATCATGTCATGCAGCCTCCCACGAAACGGCACCAGTGGGTCCCACAGAGAACGAGCAGATGAGGGGAGTCAATACAGCTCTTTCTTTCACTTCAACAAAGATCCTTCAGTGACAGCGGAGCTAGATTCCCCTCAGTCTGAGTCATGTATTGGCCTGGACTGCCACCACATTCAGCACTACTCCCCTGTGATAATAAAGCTGTCTTTATTACATTGCTATTCATTGGTGAGCGTCTGTTTAATTCACTTACTTCACCTGAGAGTCGAGCATGCCAAGCTCTTCCCTTTATATAATCCAGATCGCGTTAAACCCCCTGCTTGAAAGCCTCCATGAGCATTAGACCCCCTTTATCAGACTTCTTTCAGGAGCGAGAAGCTCACCGTCTTAGCTCCCCCAGGGCTGCTTCAGATACCCGTTATTCAACAAAAGTTTCTCTCATCGAGGGGACTGAACTTTTTATTCCACTTGGATAAACTTTCCTTCAGATATTAGCCTAATCCTTTCACTCCCACTACAGGAAGTTCTCATCTCTCTGTTTATCTCCTCACAGCTGTAATCCCTATCCGATCAAACTTGGCTCCAAGAAGCTGACCTATCAATGCCACGCGTACCACGAGGGAGACCTCTCTCCCTGCCGAGCAGTCCCGTAGACGCTCGCGTCGCACACGCGCCCACAAATGGGAGCATGACATCATCTGCCACTGTGTCACAGTTTGGCTATAAATAGAGACGGATGGCGATGACGTCCCAGCTTAACAAAGCCCCCCCTGTGAATAACATAAGGAAGAAAACGGGTCATGTCACTGCTGCTTATCGTGATGAGCAGCCAGCCAGTCGTGAATGATGTTGCTGCATGCTCATTAACGAAACACCTGATGTTACAAACAGATGCCATCGGAGAACGTTTGTATTTTAGTGACTGTTTGATGGAATACAAGGAATGCATGCTTTTGTTTGTGCATGGGTCGTGACCTTATTCTTATTTTATTGCAGGAAACTTGATAATGTGCAAAATCCATGGTGCACATTTGCTAATTCAACCATAAAACTAAAACAACAATTTGAATACTAGAAATTAGTTTACTGTACTTTACCATCGTTCTTGCAGCAGATTTTTACTCCCCATTGATAAATAATGCTTACCGGCCCCCCTTGAAGTGATTTAGAGCTAAGCTGAGGGAAAGTTCATTGTTGGAGATGTAATGACCAAAAGTGCAATAATATGAAAATATTAAATTGATCATTGGTGATTGCTTTAATTTTTCTACGTACATTCTCGGTGATACCCAACTATGATCTCACCACCACAGATGCACATTGGATTCACACATCTCTCATTCTACGTAGGAAATTCCCAGATCGTGAGAGGAAGTCGGCTAATTTGCCCCCAGTGAACATATGGTCCGGTCAGCTGGGACTGTAGCAGCATATCAGAAAGTGTCTCGCTGTTAACCAGATGGAGAATTATACTCAGAAGTGGGGAAATAATACCTGGAATTTGTGAAGTCCTCAGCGTAACCTCTCTCAGATGTTGGACTATCTGTGATTACCTGATTCTTCCTTTTATTTTATGGTTTATGTCATTATTATAAAAAAACAATATTATTTATAATAATGTCTTTTTTCATTAAATTTGTGATTATTCAATTCAGCATTCAATCCTTTCATTTGAGAAGCTTGAAGCATTTTTGAGGCATTTGCTTAAATTTTGATTGAAATCAATTTGGCTGATATTATTGGCTGATATTAGCTTATCACAGATATATTGATGACAGCATGTATGGGAACAGTTATTTTTTATTTATGTTTATATGTTATATATTCATGTCAAAAACTGTACGTCAGCCAATGTGTCATTACCTGATTTTTCAGCACTGACTGAAAATAAAAAATCCAGTGTCAGTCGGGCCGAGAAGTTTGCTTGTTTCAATAGTTGAGGATTGATCTTTCCTCAGCTATTGAAACAACATATTGGAATTCTAAATATAGCCGACGTTCCCCTTTAACGTCAGTCATCTAATTAGAAAATCAGAAAACTCAGTAGCTAAATGGCTTCTACATGACGTTGCGTAATGGCTCAGCAGCTCCACATGAAGGCAGCTCGTGTGTAGGGAGCTCGCCGTGTGTGTGTGTGTGTGTGTGTGCCCGCCCGCGCGCGCTTGTGTGTGTGTGTGTGTGTGTGCGTGCGTGTGTGTGTGTGTGCGTGCGTGTGTGTGTGCGTGTGTGTGTGTGTGTGTGTGTGTTTGCGTGCTTGCGTGCGTCCCGTGTGTGTGTGTGTGTGTGTGTTTGTGTGTTTGCGTGCTTGCGTGCGTCCCGTGTGTGCGTGTGGTGTGTGTGTGTGTGTGTGTTTGCGTGCTTGCGTGCGTCCCGTGTGTGCGTGTGCGTGTGTGTGTGTGTGTGTGTGTGTGTGTGTGTGTTTGCGTGCGTCCCGTGTGTGCGTGTGCGTGTGTGTGTGTGTGTGTGTGTGTGTTTGCGTGCTTGCGTGCGTCCCGTGTGTGCGTGTGTGTGTGTGTGTGTGTGTGTTTGCATGCTTGCGTGCGTCCCGTGTGTTGTGTGTGTGTGTGTGTCTGGGTCCGAGTTGTGGATTTAGACATCAGGAGCTTGGCATGCTGATTACAGAGGTCCAAAGCCACAGGGGAACCACAGGAACTCTCTTCTCTTTCTCTCCCCGGCACCATCCCTCCATCAGTTGGGGCTAATTTGCAGAGATGGAGGTGAAAGCAGCGGGCCTCGGGCTAATGTGGCTGCGCTCCGTGCTTCATGAAAATCGCGGAGCGTTGCTCCTCTCATCTGTGCTCCATCTCAGCTCGTCTTTTACTCGCTGCACAGTCGAGCAGTGAGGATCGTAACAGCACAAAGCACAATTAGGTATATTACACACTGTAATGGACGCTGAGCGCTGCTGACGGACTGTTATTGTTCCAGCTTAACTAATGTCATATGGATTTGTGAAGCCACCTTTTTTTTAAAATCATTATTCTTGCTTCACTGTCACTCAAAAAAGTTTTCTTACAGGAACGGCGGATAAAAAATGCTCCCACTTTGACTTCTTCATTATATCTGTGACATCCACACACACATACGTACCGTTTGCTACAACAGACTCCTTCTTTCCTGCAAGGGATTGGGAACTTTGAGGATATCCCATTTTAACATATCCTGCTGCCAGCTCCCTCTCACGTCTAATGATTACCTTATGGTGAGGAGGAAATAGCCAGCAGTGTTACCACAGCCATGCTGGGACAGACAGACTGCACTACTAGCACTTTTACAGCCTCTGACAGTCCAAATGACCCGAGAGTGGGTTTTAAATTGTCAGAGAACTGGAAGAGAGGAGCCTACATGACTTATAGGTTAAAGGCATGTGGTTCTCTGTGAACCGGATTCGACTGGACTGAGTGTGTTTCTCCATGTGTGTGAGTGTGTGTGTGTGTCATGAGTAACAGGGTCATGTATTGGCTATCGTCAGGACTCATTTCCGATTCTAACAGGGGATTGGTTGAGGGCCTCTCAGCATTGACTGCCAGTTGCTGACTCAACGTCAGTAACGACTTGGGCCGTGGATTTTGTTTTGACTACCGATTTTCATGAGCTGTGAAACGTCTTCAGCGGTTGATAATTTGTCATAAGCGCTTAGTAATTATAGAGGTCAGTGTTTCTGTGTGGATATTCACTTTTCAGTGGTATACTCATAACGCTGGAGGACATTTAGGTCTGCCTCTTTTGGGATTTTGTTGTATTTTTAGCCATTCTAGTGTCATGGCCCCATGACTTTTCATCTAGCCCCTCAGCAGGTCTAAATATGACCATATGCCTGCGGCAGTAATGGCCGTCAGATCAGCTTCAGCTTCAGTGCTATTTAGCAAATCTGTTCAATGGTGAAAATAAAGAAATAGACTGTATATAAAACATTATACTGTATATAAACATAAGACATCACCTATTGTTTTATTGACATTATAAAGTAATTGCATTGAAGAAGACTTGAAACTAGCAATTTAGACCATAAACTCATGTTGACAATGTTGATTGAGGAAATAAATCATGTGAGAAGAATTGTTTTGCCTTGCCAGAGGAGTCGCCCCCTGCAGGCCATTTGAAAGAATGTAAGTTTAAGGCTTATTATTGTGGAATCACTGTTGCACACTTTTTATTGGAATAATGGACTGACAGAGTCTGACGTGCAGACATGTTGATTTGCATAATACGTTTTTCACATGGCCATAGAACAATTATATCCTGAACAGATTTCAGGATCACCAGAGGGATCTTTCAGAAGTTTAGCTGATGAAATGATGCTAAAATCACATACCTCACCAGAGTCTGCTTTGAAGCGGACCCAGACATTCCCAGCTGGCTCGGTTGGGTTGTTTGGTCCACACCAGGGTTCGATTAGCAGCTTTCACACCGGCCCGAATGATCTAACCGAGCAAGCGGACTTTGTTTTAATGGGTTAGGTGTGAAAGCACCCGCAGTCTTTACCAGCCGCGACAGCACGTGGCTATTGTTTTCACCTTGGCCGCTGGCCCGAGCGGTTTCTAGTGTCACTTTATGAACATGTTTAATTTTCCAGTAAAAGTCAAATGAGTGCGTGGGAAATCTCAAAAGAGGGTTTCCTGACAAAGATTTACAAATTGAATATAAATGATATGTTTACAATTCTCAGACAATCACTCATACCTTTTATTGAATCCAGGCTCATTTTGTTCACTCAGCCCAGCAGAAATCTGAAAATCCCACAGCAGTGGACGGGAAGCAGACTAAACAGCCATAGTCTTCATTTTAACATCAGATGCATTATTTTTCAGTGTATTTGATGCAATGTAAAAAAGGAAGAAAAAAACACATCATCACTGAGTTTAGGTGAAAGAACCACAGAAGCTGTCCTGTCTGTGTGTCTCAGTTAGATTCAGAGGCGTTTGCAGGCCCATGTGTCTGCCATCAAGCCAGGCTGGGAAGTCTGATTGGAAAATAGAGATGCAATCACATCTTCTTATTCCCAGAATGCTGTAACGATGTGTACTTACTGTCTGACGGTGTCTGAATAACTGCTGGGCTTATACTGGGTGGCACCTTTTGTTAAGAGGACGGCTTGTCAAAAACCTCACAGCTGTAGGAAAACACTGAGGAGAATCATCATCATCATCATCATCTCTGTGGTTCCTCCAGATCACTCGGATGATGCCTCTCGGTGTTTAGAAGATGTGCTGTTTGGCAGAGTAGGAGATGCCTTTCCTCCTGTTTGCATCGGAGCATGGGGTCCACTTTTAAATTTGGCTTGTGCTTGCTGATGAGTGATGGGAAGAGTTGTGTCGTCCCTGTACACGCCCCAGGTTGGATGTGGAGGCTGGAGCAGCAGCCGGGGACACAAACGAGGAGGACGGCGCCCCTCTCTCTCTCTCTCTCCCTCTCACCGTGTATGTGTGTGGGGATGACGGGGACGAGATGGGTGACGCATAGCGCCGCGGTGAGGTCATCAGACTGTGCCTACAAGCTAAAAGCACCACCGCTCTCTTTATCATTCTCCGTCATCTCCTCTGCCGTCACGTTTGGAGAAAAGAGGATTTCCGGGGCTTTGAGGGGAAACATGACTTGATAACGTGCATCATATCGACCTGCTGCTGGTGCAAGTTAATTAGGCACCAAACTACAAATCAATACACCAAAGTATTTTCCCGCATGCCGTGGCGCCTTTTCAGAGTTCAGTTTGTGTAAATCCCTCTCACGTGTGGGTTTCACCCCCAATGCAAGCAGCTTCCACTCCTCTTCCTCATCTCCTTCCTCACCTTCTCTCCTTTTTGCTTCCCCTCCATTTACCTCATTCCCTACTTCCCCCTGCTCTCCCCTCCTCTTCTCCTTTCATCTTTTATCGTCATGCCACTGTTCTTTCTCCTTCATTGTGCATCGCTGCCCCACAGGCATCCCTTTAGTGTTGGCTGGCACGCTGGGGAGGTTTTTTTTTTTTTCTAGTTGACTGTTATATAACTAAATTTAGCATGTTTGAGTCACGCGTTTGGCCATAGGTCGTGCTCTGAAGTGACGGCTTACATTAATGTGCACCCCAAGGCTCACCATCCACCCGTACTCAATGTGTGATACACAGTTTTTTGTTTGAAGGGGGGGTTGAGTGGACAAGCACATGTGTACGTCTGTGCCTCATGACCATCTGCGTCGTGAGGGCAGAAACATAGGCTACGCGTTTGGTATATGTGTATGTACTCAGAAGGAAAAAGTGTGTGTGTGTTTCTATGTGTTTACAAGGTGTTCTGTCATGCGAGAGGAATCTGCTCAGAAAAACCTTCCGAGTTTGTGTGTGTCTGGTTTTAAGTGGATGTTGTGTGCACATGTGAGTTTGTTTTCTCTCTCTGTGTTGTGTGTGTGTGTGTGTGTGTGTGTGTGTGTGTGTGTGTGTGTGTGTGTGTGCGTGTGCATGTGTGAGGGAGGCACCGGCTGTATCTCGCCAGCAGGTTGAGATGATGGAGAGGGCAGGTGATGAAAGGTATGAGTGAGGGAGGCCCTCACAGTCTGTTCTTTCTTGCATCAGTTTGTCTGAATGATGTCCTCTACAAGCTCAAACAACTTCATTTGCTGTAAAACAGCAGTGAAGAGTCTCCTTAAACCAGGAAACACAAGGAAGTCACGCTAACTCATTGGATTAATATGTGGTTGCAAAACCGAAATAGTTCCAAAAGATTTTGATTTGAACTTCTGTTTTTAATTCAAAGCAATATTTCAATAAATAGAAGTGAAATGACTGGTAGTACTTCAGAGTCTACATGGAGGATTGTACCTCCTTAAAAGTAGGTTATGTTAGAGTGATAGGAAAAACATTATTGAATGTGTAAAGGTTCCACTTGGGACCATTTCAGAGGGTTCTAACAAGAATCCAACATAAATGGTTGTACCTAGAACCATCTGTGAAATGTTCTTCCCAGAACCCCCTCTGGAGGTTCTACCCAGAACCTTCTCCTCTTTCTAAAAGAACGATTGTACATTTAATTTGCATGTCAATACACATTTTTACACAAGTTCGAGTTTGCATGTTCTCCCCGTGTAAGCGTGGGTTCTCTCCGGGTTCTCCGGCTTCCTCCCACAGTCCAAAGACATGCAAGATGGGGATAGGTTCATTGATTACTCTAAATGTCCCGTAGGTGTGAATGTGAGCGTGAATGGTTGTCTGTCTCTACATGTTGGCCCTGTGATAGACTGGCGTCCTGTCCAGGGTGTACCCTGCCTTCGCCCAATGACAGCTGGGATCGGCTCCAGCCCCCCCGCGACCCTGAATACAGGATAATCGCTTGATAATGGATGGATGGGTGTTTTGTTATGATGACTTTCACATGGCATATTTCGCTTACATAAAAACTGTCCAAATGTATTTTTTGAATGAGGTTGATTTTTGTTGAGTTTTTATATTGAATAACAACGCTGGGTCTTTGGTCTGAACCAGATCCACTCTTTCCTTTCTTACCTTTCAGACTAAAAGCCCTAGACATGTACACTGCGTAACTGTTTACCTGAGGGAACTAAAATTCACTCTGAGTATTTTCCATCCATTATCGAGGACCGATCATCTTGTGACGTAAATAAACGGCACAAAATTCTGAATAATTCAGAGGCAAATTTTGACGCACCTGACTATTCACATCATTGATTCAACATGAAGTGATGATGACCTGCTTAAATCCATTATTAAAGAGAGGAGAACTAGGAGAGTTCCAATCTTTGGTTCAGGATCATAAACTGTGATACAGCTGCTTCAGAACCTACTTCAGGTTGTCTGTCGGACAGTTTGAAGCACTCCTGCAACATCTGGTCTCAAACCTGAAGAAGCAGAGGAGTCATTTTAGAGAGTTGATCAACCCGGAGCAACGGCTTACTGTATGTCTGAGGCAAGAACAGTTGTTCCTTTTTTTACATTCAACTTAAAGCTATGGTCTACATTCTGAAAATCAGTTGAGCCTCTGAGACGGATTTGAAAAAAAGCATCTTGCCCCCCAACCAAACCCCTCCCCTTAGTGTTCCACAATTTGACGAGGCGGGAGGGGACGAGGCGGGATGACGAGGAGCAGGGGAGACGAGGGGATTGGATGGAGGGGACGAGCCAGTGGGAGCCTTCTATACGGCTGATAGACTGAATGGATTTTTTTTATTCCAAATGTAGACCAAATCATTAATTTATACACGCCATCATCACACTGCAGCTTATTTGCAATTCCTCTCCAAACATTGCCTTTAAAATTGTGAGACAAAAACAATTAAGTGATCAGCCATGTTGAATGTTTTGAAAGTGATGTTGTGAACAACATGCCTTTTCATTGGTCCGATTTTTTGTATCGGTAAAGAAAACTCGGAAGAATTGGCTCCGGTTCGGAAAAAAATGAAGCTGCAATATCGCTCAGCTTGCATGACTGGATACAGGTTCCAAAATAATATTAACGTGCAAATGAATGGCATGAACAATATGTGTTTAGTACGCAAAGGCGTTTAGAGGGATAGGTCCTCATCCGAGTCCTCATCAACACCATCCAAATTTATGTTTAGTGTTTATATGAAAACGTGTGTGTGTGTGTGTGTGTGTGTGTGTGTGTGTGTGTGTGTGTGTGTGTGTGTGTGTGTGTGTGTGTGTGTGCTGCTCTTGGATTCCACTTTCAATAAATTATGCAAAAGTAATGTAAAAGCTGCATGAGCGCACAAACGTATGGCGTACATACATGCGTTTACGTGCATGTTGGAACAGACACGCATGTAAAGGGTGAGTCAACAAATGCATAAGCACATGTTGTGTGTTTCATGTGTTTTTTCGACTGTGACCCTGTGATTAACTACAAGACTGGAAAATGATCACGAGACAGCAAAAAGAGCCAGCGGCCAAAAGAGACATGTCTCTATTTTTAAAACCACAGCACCAGCATCCAGCTTTCCTTATGGATTCAGCATCCAGAGGCTCATTTCGAATTCCTCTGGTTTTATTATTTATCACCTTGATCAGAATTTAGATCTTGCTCGATGTTTGCCCATGGATGTATGGATTATTATGTAAAAAAACATACAGCATATAGACGACACACGATGACATGCACATAGACAACTGATCAGAAGAGCGGAATACACTCCTAAGTCTCATTATCTACCTTAACACTTGAAAATAAAAGAATCTCACACTGATTGCCCCAACAGAAACTTTAAGGTATGTTTACGCCAAATGCATAGCTAATTTTAGTCATCACTAACCAATAACTGCCATTGCTGCTTTGTACATGTCGTGAAATCCCAGATAAGCCGGGTAAGCAAACTGCGTCCGAATTCATAGCATCACCCAGAGGTGCTTGGTGAATTTCATTGAGCTGTATTCACTTTGATTAGCAAGGCACACATTGGCTGGTTTAACTACAGATGGTATGACCAACCCCACCACCCCATTCCCCAAAAGTCTTAAATCGGCACGCAGGTGGCAGAGTGGTTAGAGCGCCTGCCATGTACGCACTTACGCATACACAGCCGACCCTGGTTTGAATCCCGGCCGGAGATCCTTTGCTACATGTCACACCGCGCTCTCTCTCCTGTCTTTCCTATCTGTCCACTGCTAATAAAAGGCGTCTATGCCTGAAAAAATCTTGAAAAAAAAAGTTCAAACTCATGTTATGTTAGTTATGTTAGGTCTGTCCGCAAGACAATAAGCAACATCTTTTAAAATGCTTGTTTTCTGATTCGGGTTCAAAGGTAGGCTACGCTAACACTGTATCTGCTCCACAAACACTTAAAATAACGTCATCTAGGCATAAATGCGGCAGCGACATCATTGTTTTTTTTCCCAAAACAGTTTGGTTTATACACATAGTTCGGTCTCTGTACTAATGTGAGGTTCTATCGTAGAGCTCTGGGAGACCACAGGCCACTAAAACTTCTTCTTTGTCTCCATTTCTGATGCAGTGACGTCAGGAGGAGAATCTAAACACTGATAGGGTTTCTCTTCAGAGCTATTTCATGTTTCATATGGCATAATATCAACACAAAACCATTTCGGCTTACACACCAATAATAGTCATTTAAACCAAAGCTTCCAGATTTAAACTAAAATATTTTACGAAACAGTTAATCACGCTACATAGGCTTATATAAATCATATTTTTACTCTGATCTGTAGAATGAGTCAAAGAGCCTTACTGAGGCTACGTCTACTCACAGAGCAGTAACACTTGAATATCCCTAATCTGCCTCCTCTGCTCTGCTTCTCCTCACTCCTCTAATATGCATGTCAGAAAAGGCCCGAGGACTAGACGGGAGTGGGAGCTGTATCGCCCAAGACGCTCCACCCATATTATAAATGTATTCTGATAAATGTGAAATCACATGAAGATTCTTCCTCTTACAAGCTGGGAAATGTGATACACACAAACAGAAACCATCATCTGGCCACTCAGCTTGAAATGTTCCCCGTATCGGAGCAGGTCAGATAAGGAGAGGCGTTTGTCATCGCCACACGTCTGGAGAAACACCCGGTCGTATCTTTGCTTTATCCAAGCACCGGCCTCACCCAGGAAACACGTTCTCCGTCTGTGTTTTGATGCGTGATTGCTGCTAAAGCTAGTGTTGCTGTGTGTAAATGTGGAAGACATTAATAAGGAAGGATGTTCCTTGTAAGAAAGAGGAAGTGAGCTGTGGTCTCTCCCTGTCATCAAAACAAAGATTTTCTCACAAAGACAGCTCGTTATAGCAAACAAGTCTCACTTCCAACACCGATGCTTGGTCAGCGCCCCTCGGCCTCTGACCCTTCATGAGATCTCATGAAAACACGTATGAGTTGAGTGACATGGGCGCCGTTCTGTTGATGTTATTCCACCCGTTTGCTATGTAGATGAGTCACTGAGTTATTCTGTTGTGCAACCATCCAACATGCTAGGTGCAACAACAGCTTTGGACCTCTGTTTTTCATTCGACCTGTGTCCTGCTCTTTCATTGGCTGCAGCTCCCCGACAGACTCAGATATTTGGCATGCGAGAAATCTGGAATGTGTCCGCGATGTATCAGCAAACCTCTCCGCTTGCGTCTTTGATCCTGAGCAGATTTGTGCCTGGATTTTGTCAGGGAGCGTCGAGGGGATTGGAAAAATGGCGTAGTGTGAACTTCACAATAGCGTCTCTATAGGACATCACCAGCTTTCAACTAACTCCGATGTAAACCCACCTGCGTTATTATTAGACGCTCAGAGCAACTGACATTTTATAAAGAGAACTAAGTAATATTTGTATTATTAGCTTCTAAGCAATATTTTGCAATATTTTGCTTAGTAGCTAAGTGAGTTGCGAGTCACATGACTCGTTTGTCACTAAACCTCAACCACGCTGAAGCTAACTAAGTGGTTTTGTGCCCCTCAACTTAACTTCCTGTGAAGAAGGAAGTTTTAATTTGAAAAGACTTTGCATGTTACGAGTGAAATACCGACGTGCCGTCTCTGATGCGTCCTAAACCAACGCTAGAGTTGGTAGTAGAGTTGGACGTGATGAGTTGGTACGTGGAGTTGGACGTGATGACTTGGTACATGGAGTTGGACGTGATGAGTTGGTACGTGGAGTTGGACGTGATGACTTGGTACATGGAGTTGGACGTGATGAGTTGGTACGTGGAGTTGGACGTGATGAGTTGGTACATGGAGTTGGACGTGTTGAGTTGGTACATGGAGTTAGACGTGATGAGTTGGTACATGGAGTTGGACGTGTTGAGTTGGTACGTGGAGTTAGACGTGATGACTTGGTACGTGGAGTTGGACGTGATGACTTGGTACGTGGAGATAGACGTGATGACTTGGTACGTGGAGTTGGACGTGATGAGTTGGTACGTGGAGTTGGACGTGATGAGTTGGTACTTAGAGTTGGACGTGATGAGTTGGCATGTAGAGTTGGACGTGATGAGTTGGTACGTGGAGTTGGACGTGATGACTTGGTACGTGGAGTAAGACGTGATGACTTGGTTCCGCGGAGTTGGACGTGATGACTTGGTACTTAGAGTTGGACGTGATGACTTGGTACGTGGAATTGGACGTGATGACTTGGCATGTAGAGTTGGACGTGATGAGTTGGTACGTGGAGTTGGACGTGATGAGTTGGTACGTGGAGTTGGACGTGATGAGTTGGCATGTAGAGTTGGACGTGATGACTTGGTACGTGGAGTAAGACGTGATGACTTGGTACGCGGAGTTGGACATGATGAGTTGGTACTTAGAGTTGGACGTGATGACTTGGTACGTGGAATTGGACGTGATGACTTGGCATGTAGAGTTGGACGTGATGACTTGGTACGTGGAGTAAGACGTGATGACTTGGTACGCGGAGTTGGACGTGATGAGTTGGTACTTAGAGTTGGACGTGATGACTTGGTACGTGGAATTGGACGTGATGACTTGGCATGTAGAGTTGGACGTGATGAGTTGGTACGTGGAGTTGGACGTGATGAGTTGGTACGTGGAGTTGGACGTGATGACTTGGTATGTGGAGTTGGACGTGATGACTTGGTACGTGGAGTTGGACGTGATGAGTTGGAAGTGAGAACGTGTCGTGCTGAGTGACCCCTAAATGACATCAGACTGCAAGTTGAAGGTCGCAGTCTAAGAACGATCACAATCCCAATATCCTCACTCACAGACTCTGAGTGTTCACGCAAAACCCGTGGCGGTTAAGTTTTGTCCCACTGTCAAATCAGCCTGAGTGCTGTCTCACACACATTTTGAGCCTTTTATGCTCACTTGCTGTAAGTCCACATTAGTACAGCACATCATTTCCAAGACGACACGACTGGACTGAAGTTTCTCCACAGTTGAGAATCCTCTTCAGTCCATTCAGAACAAGTCCTCAGTCCTGTTTGGCCGATGACTTAATGTGGGTTTCTGCATCCTGATTAGAGCAGTGATGATGACGGGGTAGGAGTGTGCTGTTGGTATAGTGCAGGATGTCTCGGTGGACTGCCGGAGTTTTTCTCTGTAATAAGTGGACTGAGTTTATTTTCAGATTAGGACCTTTGGTCAGAGGGCTGTGGATCTATTTCAAAGACTCAATAGGCTGCAGCTTCGGTGTCGGGGGAGCGTCTGTGTGTGTGTGTGCGTGTGTGTGTGCTTCAGTATCAAGGGAATATTAGGAAACATTAGAGAAACAAGGTAAAAAGTGTCAGCTCGTGTGTTTCTGGGATCAAAGGCTGCGTCGTGTGTGCGTAGGAGAGAACGAGAGAGAAAGCAAAGAAAAAGCGACTCCATATGATTAGCACATGGCCGCGGACGTCTGCTCCGTTCACTTGTTATCCTGACAGACTGAAGACATTAAAACTTGGAGGAAGTAAGAGCAAGGGAGACAGAGGGAGGAAAAGGAGGGAGGAGGGGGGAGAGAGAGAGAGAGAGAGAGAGAGAGAGAGAGAGAGAGAGAGAGAGAGAGAGAGAGAGGGAGGGTTGGAAGAGGGGGACAGGGTGACTAAGTTAGGAGAAAGGGGAAGTCTTCATGAAGAAAAAAGGGGAAGGGAAGGAAGCAGAGGAGAGAAAAGGAGAGGTTACATGTGGCTATTTGAGGTAGCCGTTGAGTTATGGAGCGAGACAGAATAGCTGGTAAGTTGTCACTTTTTCCAACTTATTTGATACTTTAACGCTGAGAGGGCTTTCTGCGGGAGGGACTCTCTCTCACTCTTGTCTTTGTTGGACTGCAGATTAAGCAGCTTCTTAGCAGTGGCAGCGGTCAGCTAGAAGCCACCCTGCTTGTGTTTCCTTCACCTCCGTCTGTCGTAATGTCAACTTTACCCCTCTGGTGTGTTTCTCATACAGAGATATGTTGCCTGAGCTACAAACTGAGCTTTTCAGACACGTCTCCTCTCATTCCCGTTGAATGGGCAGCCGCAGCTAAGCTCATTGTGAACAGCCACGACCTCACGCTGTCAAAGACGACTTCCCAGAACCAGGAAACGTAATCTTCCAGTGCAAAGTGGCTGCTGTACTGTAATTGGCAGCCTCGGGTTCGGATCCCGACTTACGGCTGGCCCACATGCGCAACTCTGATCCGACCGTAGACGGACGCAGTTAAATCTCCCTGCCGTCATCATGTGATGGCACTTTTAAGCCAAGGAGTCGAGTTGTCAGATTAATTCCGACCGACACAGATGGTTTATTTTGAATTACGGGGAGCGGAGGCAGAGCTCATATGTCAGATTATATGGTTTTGTTTTTGACAGGCAGCAGACTCTTTTGAGGAATGTTTAACATGCATCAGAGTCTGTATACTGTCCTGCATCTCTGGCACAACTGTCCTCTGCTATTTTTCTGCAGAGATTCTCCTTGTTTCAATGAATCAGTTACTATTTTTCATTGATTTTAATTGTTTAGCTTTAATGGAGATTCAGTGGAACTTCTGCCGGGGTCCATATGTGTTCAGTCTGTGCTGAGAGGATAAAACTAATCTGGCATCTTACAGTGATTAAGGCTGGACATCAAGCTGAGCGGCACTGTGCAAATTAGCCTTTAATTCTACTGTTAATAAAGTGGCTGAGCTCAGCGAGCCGTGTGATGCATACAGGCACGGTGTGCAGCCGTTTTTATGACCACCTGGTGGCAGTGTTGTCATGTTGTCCTCTTTAGTGCAGCCACCATTGGAAGTTGGTGTGAAATGTTCCATGTTGATGATTCATATTTTGCAGACGGAAGGGATTTTGTTTTTGTATGGAGAATTCAGTAAAGGTGGACTCCAGTTTGGGTGAGGAGGGCGTGGCAGAGAGTTTAGGTGGTGGAGCATTATGTCAAGCAACCCCCCATCCCCCCCTCTCTGTTAAGGAAGTCCATGGGCTGAGCTACTTCCTTGTTTTCAACCTAAGCTGGTGTAGTTCTGTTTGGACCTGTTGCCTTGACTGCAGCCACCACCATTACCCCACCCACCCTTGATCCCTTCAGAATTTATTGGGGTAAATGAAGTGGCACTTTCATAGGTGCATCAGCAACACCTCCATCGTGACTCGTAATTTCCCTTTTTTCCCCCCGACCCTACTCAGGGATTAAAATAATATCTTTATGTGCCGCGTCATCTGTATGGTCGCCACATTGACGGCTGCTAATTGGTGACGCACAGCCGTGAATATACAACAAAGGGACAAGGATCCAGTCTGGAAACAAGAATACTTATGTCATGTTGCTTTATGTTCTGCCAATTAAACAGGAAGAGAATCCCTGTCTTGTCTGTTGAGATGATACTAGGTGCAGTATTCTTGTGGCCTGTTTAGCATCAGACGGACAACAATAAAAGATTCAGCAGTTTGAGTTGGGGACATGTTTATACACACTCGGGGAAATAAGTGAAATGTTTTTTAACATGAAGGGTCGAGGCCAGGACCCATGTTTTTGTTCTAATATATAATATTGTGATTCATTATGTATCACTCTTTCTATTAAAGGCCAACACTTGACTTGTTTTGGTTCCCTTGTCCTCACCGTCTCGTGCAAAGGGCAGCACGTGATGTTCAGTGTTCCTTTTAAATTTGCCTTTAGTTTAAAGGTACTTTATTGGAATGTGAGTTCTCTGTATTTGAGGGGTTTTTTTTGCATGGGAATCCACGGTTTTAGAGGTGCTGATGTATCCACCCAGAGCCCTGCAGTAACCTCACCTTAGAACACATGTGCACAGATCCCCACCCACTTCCAAAAACCCACACAAACTCAGAGTTAAAGGAACTGAAGGAAATCAACCAGCTCACCATGTTCCATAAAAAAAGTGTACAGGATATCCTCTATGAGTGAACGCCCCAGTTCTCCCCCTCACCCTCCCACGATCTCACCTCATATTGTTCCTCGGATTATTATTTCACGATGATAAGTGAGGGAGACCATGGAAACGGGGAGTTCAGGAAACTGACTGCACCTTCTGTCCGCCTAAGGGAGGATTTCTGACAGGTGAAATTATTCACCGTGATGGAAACGCAGGTCAAGCCAAAGGGGTGGCAGAGCAGAAATGCGTCCTCGGTGAAAGCTCGTTCAGGTGATTTGTTTACAACCTTCTGTATTTGTGGTCAGCAGGTGCAAAGAGGAAATCGGTATGTGTCAAGTGTTTATACTGAGGCGAGCTAACAAAAGCAATTGCTTACTTTTCATGCCACAGGATTAATTTCTGTCCTTAGTTATGATATTATAACCTGTATAAACTTGTGATGAATGCATTTTTGGAGCACATTTACACAATTTCATGCAAAATGTGCACATTATCTGACCATCATTTAACTCACCATATTTAAAGTAACGTGTGTTTTTTTAAAGCATCACAATACATTGTATTAACAATAGTAATATGTATCTAGAAATTCACAATATTAAGTATTTTAGATGGATATTTCTTCACCCTATACATTTCACCATTAGCAGAAGAATACATCGATACCATGCACATTAAACTATCTTAGTGATTACGTGTTTATATGGACAAAAGTGTTCACGCTGTGATCTTCACAGTGGCATCCCGGTTCTTCCTGGAGGGCTGAGGTTCTCCCCAGAACCATTTTACTTCTGAAGAACCCTTTTTGAAGAAAAGGTTTTTTCAAGGGTTCGTAGTTAGAAAACAAGTTCCATTAGTAACACTTTTCATCCAAAGATTGTTAAAAGCGTGGGTGTTATAAAGGGAATTCCCACAATACAGAAACAGGATTGTTGTGGGTTGGACTGCACCACATCAACCTATGCCCACTAGGAGCCTCACAAGGAACCCTGGTTGGGTTCTCGATTAACTTCAGAGTATAAAATGTTTCTCAGTAGAACCCCCTGGGTTGGTTTTTGTTTGCACCCTTAGAAGGTGGAGATATTCTGGATAATACCTCTTAGGGTGTTCTGGGTGGAGCCTTTCACAGAAGGTTCCAGGTAGGTCAAAATAGTCAAAGAACCCAATGGCTCCAGTTAGCACCTTTATTTCAGAAGTAAAGACGGACTTTGGTGACGGTGGTTGCTTGCAGCAGGATATCACAGGCTCACAGAGCCGCGATACAAATGACATTTGGGTTCACTACAATTCCCTGCACAGCAAGCGACATCCAAGTCTAAAAACCACAGCGGCCATATTGCTGCCAGCATAAGTTGTCCACACAGCTATTCGGCCAATTTAAAAAGCTTACTATGAAAGAGACAAGGATTATAGGTTTTCCAAAGAACTGTCATATTAATAAAAGCCGTGTATGTGAGTAGTGGCATAGATTGAAGTGAGTTTAAGCAAGGCCTTATGTGCTCCTCTCAATGAACTACCCCTCCACCTCCCTCAGTTGCACTTCTCTCTCTCTCAAACTATCTATTGCTTGTGTTTTCCCTTTATTCTTTCTTTGGATTTTCCTGCAGCGGTTTCACTACCCCATTTAATTGCACGATATTTCTGCTGTGACAGCATGTTTTTTAGGCTCTGCTTCAATAAGTGACTTTATTCCACACACATTGAAGTGTAATTTGGCATCCTTCCTGGATATGTAGGTCAAAATGATCATCTATAAAAGGTGTCACTTCAATAAACACTGAAACCACGCACATGAGCGCATCGGGGCAAACAAGTAAGTGACTCAAATAAAGAGGTCGGTTTTGAGCAACTTCCTGCCAATAAATGTCTGTGGTCGTGCTGAATTCCTGTTTGTCTTCAACTGACCAAGCAACAAAGCCTAGAATGTGAGGTACATAGTAATGTCTCCTTTATAAACTTAATGTACAAAAACCCCAAAGGAATTTACTTACTGGCACACACATTTGTGACACATTATTGTTGCTTTGTTTCAAGCCCACACATCATTTTCTTCATGTTAGGGGTATATACAATGTATTGAAATAACAAGTTGGAGCTATTTAGGCATTCTTTTTACAGTGAAGAATTTAACATGCTACAATGTGACTAACTAACCCCTCAAAGATTATTCGGCTGAAAACATGAAATTACTTGGGGGAACAACGCTGTGTGTCTTTGTTAGTAGATCACACACTTTCAATCCCCAAAACTGTTGCTATTAATAAGTTACAAAACAAGCACAACTCCCTCGGTAACAGAAGATATGCGGCTGAATGGCTTTAGTTAAGCAGATTTATCCCACTATGTGCAAAGGCCTCTGTGTTTACGGTGCTATTTCAGGGGCACCGAGACACACAAACGCACCCGCGTCCACACTCGCAGTCAAGTAACCACTAGTGCATATCGACGCATATTCATGTAACGTTACTCAAACACACAAACACACACACACAAACATATACTTCTCCAGATGTTGTTTTGGAGCGTTCCCTCGTTCTGTCACTCAGCTTTTCCTCACAGCCCAGAGTGTGTATCCATGTTTAGATAAATACACAGAGAGGCAGGCGAGGTGTGCGTTTCACACACGGTGTGTTTTGGTTTAATTGAGTTCTGCAGAGGCTTGTGGCATATGGTTTACAGTACAGTGCACTCTGGCCTGCATGAACACAGAGAGGCCAAACACTTAACGTGTATATATATATATATATATATATATATATATGTATATATATATGTATGTGTGTGTGTGTGTGTGTGTGTGTGTGTGTATAATATACACAGCTATATGTCCAACCCGTCACATACGCATCCATTTCTAAAGCACTGGAAAGCCCACAGTCACAGTCAAAAAAGCGGTTAACATTGTGAATTCAAACAAAAACATATAGTTTAGGAAAAGAAATCGTGGTTGGTCTCGAAATAGCTACGTAAACTAAAACGTAAACAAGTAACATAAGTATGGAAAACAGTTCACAAACATCACTAAAGTAACATCAAAATAACTCAACAACAATCTCCTGGTTGAAAGTTTCACTCCCCCTCCTCCCCCTCCCACCCAGCATGTGTGGGGTTTTTATACTACATCCTCAACACACCCGGAGTATTTTCTCCAAGCGTCTAATAATGACCCGGATGGGTTTAACGTTGCAGTTAAAAGCCCGGTGCTAAAGGGTGCCTTGTGTGTCCGTTTTGGACGCCCCGAGAAAGAGGAAGGGCTGACACAGAATCTGAAAGTCCATGAATACCCACGCTGTCAGGGTGTGGTGCATATTATGAGCACTAAAAGTCAAAGCTTAATTGCAAAACACTGGACGACAAGCGTCTCAGGGGACAGATGGTCCCCCCAGTAAAGGTCCCTGATTGTTGGAATCAGGTGTACGCACCACTGTGTGTGCCATACTCTGTTTTTTATCATAAGACACCTTTGCAGCAGTTGTATGAAACAGCCAGACTGCACCATAAACACACAGTGTTATTCTGCAGTGACATCGACCTCTCAGGTGTTAGGGTTAGGGGCTACTAGGTGGGCTTGGCATTGTATTAGTGCCCCCTTTTAGAATCCTGAATGCTTATTGGCTGTAAAAGTGCCGGACACTGGTGCTGTGCTTTATTGCGATCAGGGGATTTGTGACATCTGATGCGTGACAGCATCCCTCGGCTATCTGGAAGTGGAAACTCCAGCTTCCTGCAGCCCTGGCACGAGTTTTAGGTTTCCTATGAGGGCTGATTGTGGACCCGCTTCCATTCACTCTGATGACCTCAACCGTGAGTGTGGGAATGTTGAAACTGACCCCGAATCAGGGACAATTTCTCACAAAATCTCATTCACAGGCACGCCTGGCTCCAAACAGGAAGCTGTGAAGAGCCGCTCACTCATGACCAATCAGCAATTAGAGTGATAGCATCACTATTTGTTCCTGTGGATAAGACTCATGGATAAGAAATACTGTAGCGTGGAGTCCCACAGGGAGACAGTGGATGCGGTTAAGTGAATGCAAGGCCAACTTTGATATTTCATCACCTTTATCAACAACACACACACACACACACACACACACACACAAACAAAAGACCAGTTTTAAATTGGCCCCAGCAGCTTCAAGGACAAGAAGTGTAACTGTACCCACCACATCAAACGCTGACTTGTCGTCGGGGTCCCTCCCACACGGCTCCATAGACTGGTCAGTCCACCAAGCTCAAATTCCTGTGTTCTTCCTAATACGGAGTCACAGAGGGCGCGTCGGTGCACGCATCACCCTCCTGATTGCCCAGAGGCACCATCATATATACATCCCTAATGTCAACTTTCTCCAGGGAAGTCTCTCAGGTTCTTCTGGTGCAGCTCCTACAGAAGCACGTGTAACATGTCAGTCTGTAGAGGTCATGTGCTCTAAACTCAAACCTAAAACTCGTGCCTGAAGCCTAGTCCAACTTGCCTTGAGGTGCCGTTTGAAGAGCTACAGTCGTATCAGAGGATCCCGTCTGATTGCAGGTTAACTTGGTTAAAGCGACTGTGTGAGCTGCTCAGAGGCCGGATGAGGAAATCCAACCTGAGGGCCACTTTGGTCGAAAAAAGGTGGAATGACGGGGTCTGTTGTCTGCGTGAATGCTTGCGCGTGCATGCATGTGAGTGTGTGTGTGGGGGGCAGGGGAAACACACACACACACAACACAGGACACGAGGGAGAAGGGGGGAGTGTGTTTCTAGCTGCAGGGAGGGGAGGAGAAGGGAGGAGGCTCGCCTTTTCGCACTCTCTGAAGTCTGTATGCAGTGATATATAGAAGTTAGTGGCAAGTCAGAGAAAATAGGTTGCTCCGTCTTTTTGGAATTTTTTCCGAATTTACAGGAAGCCACTTCAAAAGTTAAAGGAAAAGTGTGATTTTTTTTTTTTTATGAAAATGTCTGATTCTGGAGTCAATCCACACTTGGAGGGAATTATTTCAGATTTTGAAGGTTTGTAATTTGTTTTCCGCTTTTCTTTCACCTCTGATGTCCGTGTTGGGAGTTTAGGGTGAGAAGCATTATCTTTTTCAGCGTTTGTGAGAATGTTGTTGATAACGAAAGTTATCTTTCCACGTTGCGTGCATTTTGCTTGTGTAGCACTGCACATGTGTGAGTCTCTGCTTGTTGCTGTTAAAAACAGGGTGGTGAGCATACGCTCGCCAAGTCCCTCCAGCTTATAGTCTGCTATTGATTATACCCAAGTTACGTCAATAATAGAAACAAACACAGCACTGACACCACACTATTCCAGCACCGGAAAGCCTTCAGCTGAAAGCAGTGGAAACCTCAGCACTAAGAGCTAACATCTGTCTAACCTCCTCATATAACATTCACAACTGTGGCTCTCCTTTTGTTTGTTATGCCGGTGTGGAGCTGGCATTAATTCCCTTTGTCCTCATCTTCCTCTTCCATTCTGTCTGTCTTCCTTCCCCACTTCTTTCCTGTTCCTGTTCCGGTCAGACCGCGTCCCTCCAGCTGGTCTTTGTGCCTGATGCTCACTGTGAGACGTCAAGAAGCATAAATCATCCTCAGTATCCCGGTCATTGGAAGTATTCTCAGCCCTTTAAACCATATGTCTAGCAGGGTTTGACCAGTTCAGGTAGCACCGCGTTTGTCCATTGACATGGATTTATTTAGTAATCCGTTGCTCATTCAGTGACTTCATCTCTGTCTCGTCTGACTGTCATTTGGAAAAGGTGAATGGAATCTGTTTTGGTTTTTAAATGCTTCAAAACTGAATTGAAGTATCAAAATACTTGACAAATTGAGGTGTTCTTGCTTGTGCTTGTTTTGTTTGTGACTGTACTCGTTCATCTAATTATGCTAATTAGACAAGGTTATTAGATTTAAGTTATGTGACAGTTTTGATAGCTGAAGTATGGCCTTAATCAGGTAATTCTACACTGAAGAGAGAACTCTGTTTTGATCTGGTGACACAGATCTTCTGGTTTTACTTTGTTTACATAATTAGAGAAACCTCATCGGCCATCTATGGTTCTAAAAAATATGCTGAAGTGCCTTAAATTTATTCTTAAATGTATTCATCCTAATGGCCATCAGGGGGTGACTCCACTGGTTGTCTGATGAGAAAATGACTCTACTTCTCACTTGATTTATTTCCTCAGTAAACATTGTAAACATGAGTTTATGGTCTCAGTCTCTAGTTCCAAGTCTTCTTCTACACAGCATGATGTTCATTTAGTAAATCAGGTCCATCTAAAGTCAAATAAATGATAAAGCAGGGGATATTTCAGGGCATGGTTGCTGTCAGCATTCAGTTGTTTTTAGCTCCACCCTCTCCTGTCACTTCTGATTCCAAGATGGTCATGACCAAAAACCAAGATGTCCACTGTTGTAATGTCGAAGCCGAGGCTTTATAACCGTAGTCCATAAACCAATGGGTGATGCCAGAGTGACTATGTCCACCTCCTATATACAGTCTTTGCCTGTACTTTAATTTTGTGTACTGTAAACTTACCTGAGGATTCCCATGTTCACCTTTACACTTACTGTGGATATGTATGGAAACTTCTGAGGTACCTGTATCCTCATTTGAACAATTAGCGTACCTTGGCTCTCTCTATTATAGTCAACTGTTAATGATGCCTTCCAGTGTGGCAGTCTGGAAGAGCTATAAACACATTTTCCTTAAGTTGTGGTCTGTACAACACACCATACAAAGTAGTTCACCAACACTGCATTACTGGTTTATTTTGTACCCAGGAAATATACTATAGCATTATTTTTTTTAAGATGTTTTAAATTAACCATCATCCAGAACCCATTCAGAGGGATTTTTTTTTTTTTCATTTTTTTTTTTATCTAGAACCTAACATGAAGGGTTATACATAGAACCATCTAGGAAAGGTTTCACTCCGAATCCCCTATAAGAGGTTCTACAGTGAAGCCATCTTTGGTGTTATGGTTTCATCCAGAACCCTTACTGAAGGCTTTATCCAGAAGCTTTAAATCAAACTTTAAAATACATTGATCTTTGTTTTTTGGGGAAGTGACTGAGGGGATCTGTTAAGGCCCACCCTTACAACAATCATTGAAAAAGTCTGAAAAGGGTTCTTTAGCTTCCTCAAAAGGCTGGTCTTCAGAAGCAAATGGTTCTGGCCCTTCAGGTAGAACCCTTGGAACCTGCATTGAATCCAAATGTTCCACATTTGAGTGTGGGTCAATACCAGGTTCCTCCCTGTGTTGCACTGGTGATTATGAGCCACTCTAGTGTTTTCATCCAGGACAGACACAGCTCGAGACAGGGGCATGGAAAACACTTGACTGAGTAAATCCCCATTTGATCCCAGATCATTATGTTTTCCACTACATTGCACTGCACTGCATCTCACACTAAGAAGGAAGTAGGCACAGAGAGGGAAAGGCAATGCAATTGGTGAGCACACTTAAGATCTAATAATCCATCTTCCGTGTGTGTGTGTGTGTGTACTAAATGTTATGATTTTCTAAGGTAGAAAATGTCTCTGACCGCTGATCTAAACGTATGAGTCACCAGAGAATAAGCCCAGAATAAGCCCATATTTGTATATTCAGAGAGACTTTGTCGAGTCGTATGGGCTCCTGTGGTGGTTGCCAACCTAAACTGAGCTTTGAGTGCAATCCAGGGTATTTTGCACTGATTATCTGCTTAAAGGTGCCATGTTGTCGCTCCAGTTTGGCGCGTGGACATTGAGAGGAAATTAACATTGTGGTGGAGAGAGTCCATGTGTGTGGTACGATTTGTAAACCT